>OX376652.1:18927719-19530482 GCA_947386135.1 Melanchra persicariae
CGACACTTGGGGGAGGTCGATGTGGCGACACTTGGGGGAGGTCGATGTGGCGACACTTGGGGGAGGTCGATGTGGCGACACTTGGGGGAGGTCGATGTGGCGATACTTGGGGGAGGTCGATGTGGCGACACTTGGGGGAGGTCGATACGGCGACACTTGGGGGAGGTCGGTGTGGCGACACTTGGGGGAGGTCGATGTGGTGACACTTGGGGGAGTTCGATGTGGCGACACTTGGGGGAGGTCGATGTGGTGACACTTGGGGGAGGTCGATACGGCGACACTTGGGGGAGGTCGATGTGGTGACACTTGGGGGAGGTCGATGTGGTGACACTTGAGGGAGGTCGATACGGCGACACTTGGGGGAGGTCGATGTGGCGACACTTGGGGTAGGTCGATGTGGTGACACTTGGGGGAGGTCGATGTGGCGACACTTGGGGGAGGTCGATGTGGCGACACTTGGGGGAGGTCGATGTGGCGACACTTGGGGAAGGTCGATGTTCAGCACTGGACTTTCAGATGAAATGATGATTATGACGATATTATAACCCAACCTAACACAAAATACTGCTTTTTAATTTTATTCAAACACTTCATCGACAGTTACAACTAAGTAACTTTTACAAGAACAAACCTGCAGATTCCAAACTCTCAAGAACAGAAACAGGTACATTCATCGTAACTTAATCAAGCCTGTGAATTAAGTACCCCTAAGAAGGAACAGCCAGCTTCCAATAAAACTAACACTTTACTCCAAGATTAATGCGACTTCCCTACATGAACTTCCCTCAATTACCTTCATTGGAAACTTCTGCCGTTACCCTCATTTTTAGGGTGCATGCTTAATAGTACCCAATTTACCCTATTACAGACCTTATGCTGAACACGTAGGGGCTAATTTGGCAGAGGAAGGCTGGCGAGAACCATCTGCCACCTTATTAGATTCTCTAGGAAGTTAATTTCTTACATACTAAATAGATCTTGGACTTCTAGTAGTCTTAAAAGTACGATCTATTTGAAAAGGCGGTAATTAAGTAGCAAAAAGAAAAGTGAGGGCTAAGTTCTGTTTTATTATTATTGATAGGCACGCGTTTAACCATAATCTCACTGATTCTCACCTGATGGCTAAAAAGCCTGATGCCTGGAAGCGATGGTGTTGTCGACGATCCGAGGATCTGTGAACACACAACACACGATATTTACGAGAATAGATTGAAGTGCCTCGTTGATCTAGTGCTGTGGTTCCTAACCTGTGGTCCGCGGACCTCTGGTGGTCCGCAAGGGTTAAAATATGGTCCGCGAAAGGTTTAAAATTTCAATCTTCTCAGTTGAGATGCCATTGATGCAATCAGATTTAAAGTTTCTATCAGAAATGTTGTGTTTTCTATGACACTGCTCTTTTCTTTTGATTTCAATGAATATCTATAAAGTACATATAAAGTATATACCTACAAAGTAGCAACAAGTTTTAGATTAACTCAGTTAATTTCTTGATATTGTCTAGTCCCTGCTAGCAACAGAGAATTCAAAGTGGTCCCGGATCAAATAAAGTTTGGGAGCCACTGATTTAGTATCAATTACTGCTTCTAAGTTTCCTTCTGAAATACTCCGTAGCTGCCTGAAGTGATTTAATGAAGAAGGATTACTGCTCGCTTACTGACAATAGACTTGCCCCCATGAAACTCGTCCACAATGTACACCTCTGCCTACCCTTAAGGGATAACAGGCGTGATGTTTATTTATGTAGCCTAAGGTGCGGTAAACAGATTAGCCAGTCATCCAATTGGTAAACGGGGCTGACCGCCATGACTTAAGTATTTTTTTTATCAGTCGTACTCGTTATGGCTCTAATGAGCAAGTATTATCATTTATCATAAAGAAGTTAATGTTATTTTTTGTTTACAAATCTATAAAAGGTTGTAGAGGTACAAACTGCTATTGCAATATTATCATTAAACCTAGTCTAAGAAAGATATACAATTGTGTATAACTTTGTAAAATAAATATCTGAAACTACTGAAGATATTCGACGAAATTCTATAATTGAAAGCTGCACCATCGCTGACTGTCCTGAATACTTTTTTTATTTGACATGGTTTGGATGCCTATGTCCAGCAGTGGACGTCTTTCCGCTGATATGATGATGGGTTTGCTCTTAACTCTATTCTAGGTCAAAGGTGACAGAGACAAAGTCGACGATGGAGTGAGCTTACCCAGAAGAAGCCTGTTCACTCTAACTTTAAAGAGATTAGTGTTGAATGCGATTAGTGTTGAAGGAGCTCGTGGCTAAATTATAACAGCCGCACGGACAAATCTTCAAGGTTAAGCAACGCTTGCAGAGGTTGGTCTGTGAATGGGTGACCATATTAGCATACCGAGACTCCTCCGTGCCTCGGAAAGCACGTTAAGCCGTTGGTCCCGGCTGTCATTTGTAGATCTTTGGCAGTCGTTACGGATTGTCAGAAGCCAGAAAATCTGACACCAGTCTTGCCAAGAAGTACTGTGTTACCCAGATAATGGGTTGTGGAGGTCTGGTAGGCAGCCGCTCCACGTAAAATACTGGTATTCAGCTGAATGCGGTTTGACTGGGAGCCGACCCCAATTTGGGTGGGAAAAGGCTAGGCAGATGAGTGTTGAATGCGTTCAGAAACACAGAAGCAGGTAGAGTTCCACCTCGGTTCACCGGGTTGTGGAGTTTGTTCGAAAGAGTCACCGCGGCCCTGGAACACCGCAAAGGGCATAAGGGGGAACACGGCTTGTTTTTTTTTCAGTAAAAGTTTATACGTCGCCAATGAGCCGTATCAATGAATCCGTAAAAATGGATTGAAAATATGCAACTTACAAATAAATTAGAACTTACATAAGATAAACCTATCTATAAAAAAGACAAGATCCTAATTACCTTGCAGCAGCCCAGAAAATTACATTTGAATTGAAGTAAGATGGCCGCCACTGAGATGCCTTTGACGTAAAAAGCAATGAATGTGAAGCTGCATTCATTAGTGAAGGAAGTCTAGGTATTAATTCATGCTTAAGCCGGAGAGATAAGAATCTCAAAATTAAATGCAAGATGTTCTTCTTAAGAGCGTGTACGCCGTATGTCATTTCATACAAATTTTCAAGTCCATATTCTTCAAAATGAATGAACCGATTTTAACGAAATTTGGTATGCAAACGATAGATATCCAGGTCTAAATAGATATCAGAAAACATTTTTGAAAAAGATTTCAGAGGGAGAGAGAGAGCGATTTTAAGTTTTCTATAGAGAGTGAAAAATCACTATATTCTTCCCCCTGAACTCTTTTTCAAAAATGTTTTCTGATAACTATTTAGACCTGGATATCTAGCGTGTGCATACCAAGTTTCATTAAAATCGGTTCGTTCATTTTGAAGAATTATGATTTGAAAGTTTGTATGAAAAGCAGTACCGCGTAAACGCTCTTAACTAACAATAATAAGAGTGCCATACTACAGCCCGACCTAGTTCCCGATAATGGCAATATCACTTGATACCTGAATCGTTACGCGATCACTGATAGGACTATAATTGTTGCCAATAATCCTGATATAGTGGTGGTGGACCTAATAGAAAGGCGTGCAATGGTTGTAGACATAATCGTTCCGTATGACGAGAACCTCGTGTATGCAGTCAATTCACCTACTTTATATTCATACAATAGTATCTGGTAAATGAAACAGCTGACTGTCCATTGAAACTACAAGTACATCCCTTTCAGTAAGTTGATTATACGTATGTTTATTTTTAATGACTGAGATTGCGAGATGAGCTAGACTGCTTCTCAAAGGACTGGCCCATAATTGGAGAAGACCGGAGAAAGGTGGGAAGGGAAGCTTTTGCCCTGCAGTGGGACAGTACAGGCTTCTCTATAATAAAAAAGGTTTTTCCCGAAGATTCACTTCCATCCAACAAAAGTGTGGTAAGAAGCCAAGAAATGTGACACCAGTCTTGCTAAGGGGTATTGCGTTACCCAGATATTGGGTTGTGGAGGTCAGAAAGGCAGTCACTCCATGTAAAATACTAGTGCTTCCAAAATAGCTGGATGCACCAATTACCCCAACCCCAATATTATACAGAGTGTTCTAAAAGAGCGTGGTTATATTTAAGGGTGATGTTGGAAAGCTGAAACACATTAAGAAAAAAATTGCAATACAAAAAAAGATCGGAAAAACCGACTAAAATTTCCAAAGAAATGATTCTTCAAGCATTTTGTTACAGTTGGAGGCGTTTACTTTAGTTCAATTACAAATCTGATGTTACCAACTGCATCAGGCTGCTTGAAAAGTCATTTCTTCGGAACTTTTTAGTTGTTTGACTTTAAAAGACATTTTTCTTTGTTTCCTATTTTTTGCTTAAGGTGGAAGCGCCAGGGTAGCCCGCGAAATTAAAATTTTCTTAAGTTTTTTGTAAATTTCAAAAAACGTAAGAAAATTTTAATTTCGCGGGCTACTCTGGCGCTTTCACCTTAATGTATGTATGTCAGCTACCCAATAACACCCTTAAATATGACCAAGAACTTCTGGACATTCTGTATTACTGTAAAGTCTCACTAAAAATGGTTTAGTCGTTTTTAGATCCCTCACAAATTTTCGCGTTTTATAATAACAAACAAAAATATTTTTCATAGGACCTGCTAAATATTTAAAAGAATTAGAGATATCTAGTCGAGGACAAGACAACACTACGATTATATAGAAAACTCTCTTTGACATGAAAATACAGTAGTGATAACTTTGTTCCAAGTTGGAAGTGCCTCGGGCGTGTGATTACGTCTGAATTCTGACTGCAAAGTAGTCTTTGTTCTACAAAGTCTTTTACGACAATATATCCTTTTTGCTTCTCAATTGTCAGTGACAATAGTTTGTTTGTTAGCAAGGACTAAGGATTAAGAATCTTTTTTTTGATTTACCAGTTTTCTTTTTGCTTCTGCCGGCACTACTGGAGTGCAACCCGTTGTTTTTTTTTAGTAAGGAAAATCGGATAGGTTTATGTTTGACCTGTACTGATTGTGAAAGCTCATTCTCGTGCTAAAAATGTAGTGAAATTAGAGGATTTTTTTACTTTTGGCGCCAGAGATACGATTGCGTAATCATAAAAAATTACTACTTACATAAATTTCTAAGAAAGTGAGGTAGATATAACTGAGTAAAGGAGGCCAATCAAGGTATTCTGTGAGCCTCCAGACAGAGCGTCTGATCGTATTTGAGCTATTTACCTGCAATGAAATCTTCTGTACCTTCATGTTTTTCTAATAAATCGTTTAACTTTAAAGGCTCGAAAGTATTAGGTACATGATGTAAATAACTTATAAACTTTTCTACTTTGAAACTTAGGTCAGGTTGTCCTCTGACCCCTGCGTCTTCAGTCACCTCAACAAAGTTTTAAACGAAGGCTTTGGGAGGTTCTCGAAACAATTTGTTCATTTATAGGCTCCTCGTCAGGAATCTTTACGGCCTATTGCTCTCGCTTGATTCAAATACTTGTTCAGAAGTATCTGACTCTCGGATTGGGTAAACTAACTATTTCATACATAGATACGTGTATGTGCGTCATTCCATATATGGTAAGGTTAAATAGAATAGCCAAGCTTGCTTTATTTTATGCTGATTGTGTAACTGCACATGGCCTAGCTATCCTGTTTGCATTTCGGATTTGCTTAGCCATTACACAGGATGTAACGAAAAGGTGTAGTCATATTTGAAAACTGCTTCTGCCCAAGTTAAAGCACGAAATTTTTGGAAAAAGTTCTTTACAACTTTCTTCAAGAACTTTCCCAAAATTTCGTGCTTTCGGAGGTAAGGACTAGTTTTAGAGTGGATTTCACCAATGAAACTGAACGCGATCAGTACATCTAAACTGCGTTCAAGAGCTGTCAGCGTCAATATTCCATACAAAAATAATGACACTGACAGCTCATAAACGTGGTTTATTCGCTGATCGTGTTCAGTTTCCTAGGTAAAATTGGCCCTTAGTATGTAAAGAATGGTAACCCACCCTTAGACCGACCTCAGCAAGTGTTGCTCAGCCACGAGAGATTTACTTAATTTGTATGGTAACATTCAGAACAGGGTGCTCTACAACGCGTCGAAGAAGTTTCGGCGACCTGCTCTCAAACCAGGATAACTCCAACCCTGATCAAGATATAAATCGCAAAAGCAAGACCACTTATTATTCTCCACCACCGCCTGGAGTTAAACGCAAGAAAACGGGTTACCGTACTAAACCAAGTGAACTTACAGCTGATCCAAACAAACTTGTGTATTATTGTGATTCTTAAAACTAGCACGTCTTGCTTGCATAGCTGAGCTGTATAATGTATTGTAAGCAGTTCGTGTAATAGTTATTTTTTGAATAATGTCTGTGGAGGTTGGTGAAATGTTCATTGATATTGTTGTTACTATGGACATCTAATAATCATCATCATCTTCCTACCCTTATTCCATGTTACTTGCGGACGGCGCAACTCGTTTTCTTCCTACATTCCGTCTTTCATGTCACTCCACACACAATCCATCGATCTTTTCTATGGCTTATTTCTCTCCTTCCATCCACATGTGAATGAGGACATAACTCAAATAAAAATCGCTCGTATCTTGATCATCAGAATAAGGGGAACCTTCCTTCCTTTCTTCTTTCTTAAAATTGGGACATCTGACCGGCTTAATACTACTGCCTTGTAGTTGACATGCGACAAGACCGAAAACTTTACACCATGTTGAATTTGTCATTCAATCACCAATGCTGACTACTGTCACTCAGCATGTGTATTTTAGCCATCACTTATCACGGATTTTTATGCCTTATCCATTTGCACTAAATCTTTAACCTCAGCGTTAGTTGCTGATATGGGATTTTTATTGATGGTTGATTGTTTTTAAGGATGGGAAATCATCAAATGACTGCTTCCGCTCTGGGTGGAGCGGAAGGTAGTGTCAGACTCGTACTGACTAAAACCCATTCGTGTTCCTCCAAATGCACTTTGCGTTCCAGGGGCGCGGTAACCCTTTCGAACAAATTTGATCAAAGATTTCATACATACTGATCCCGGATTAGCAAGTGTTAGTTTGTGCAAGTGGGCCTTAGTAACTAAACAAAAGTGTCAAGCAAACTACGCTATATATATATAATAGGAGTCGGAACTAATCCTTTTGCGAATTGACCATTTTAAAAATCAGTCCTTCCTGAATCAGCCATTCGTCGAATTAGGCATTTTACAAGTGGGCATTTATCGACTCAACCTACGAAAAGAAGTAGGAAAACATTATAATTTAAACTTGCCAAGTTGCTACGACCAATCTCATTAATTTCGAAAATGTATGCAATGTATTTATGTACCTATTACTGTAGTTGGCTACAAGTCTGCGAACTCTCCCCTACGAGTACCAGTGCACGAACGTCTAGCTAAATTACAAGTCCTATACATAATTAAAGATGGCGGACTCGATAACTGCGACTATATTTTGCTGCTATCGAGTCACCATCGAAAAATTTTAGGGATCGTTACAGTGTGCCTGTGGCGTATTTGGAACGATGCAAATATCGATGCCATAGAATATGTATCGTTACTTATTAATAACATTTGTAAGGAGATTGTTTTACCACGGTTCTGCTTAACTTGACAAATGACTGGTGAAAGGGGACGATACGTGTGCAACTGTGGATATCTGATGTCTCTTGTTGATTGCTATGAGGTCAGCGTTGAAGAAAGCTATCTCGAATCTGTTAAGGTTGGATCTACCAATGTTTAGACCTGCATTATAATCATAACGTTACCAGGTATGGCTCTGAAATGAAGCTGGGAAGAGCATGCAACTCTCCGCTTTATTAAACGTCTTTTTACGAGTATATTCGTTATTCTGCTACATTTAATTAATCTGTTTGAAAACACGTTAGGGAACAGCTGTTAGTAAATAAAACATAATAATCCTTGCAAAGATACGACAATAACTGCTCAAATTGGTTTCAACTCTTTTCAACATTCGCTGTTAATACGAAAGTGCAGTTCGACGGAACACAGATTTAAAAGGCCCACTCGATGAACTCTCAACGTATTCTACATGTGTCAGTCATCATAAAAATTGACAGAGTATACCTTCAATTCATCGAATTACTGAGCACTAGACACCATGTCGCTACCAGCAATTATCGACCAGTACACAGAATTAAAAAATCCAGCGTGTTAATAGCACCGCTGATTGGCACCGTCACGCGAACAGCTCCTGGTCATCAAGTGATTCGCCCTTGATATTGATTGCTTGTTAAAATGCTATGTGTTTGTGTTATTATTTCCAACTAAGGCTTTTGTTTGATGACAATATGATTATGAATAGAAATATGATGGAGACAGCTCGTACGCACACCGCACATCGGCTGTTCCGTGTTCAAATATATTTTAAATAGATTTGTAGTTTGGCATTTGTACCATAAACGCAGTTCTTCACTTTTAAATTTTTATATTCGAATTTTTTTGTTTTTATTTTGCTCTAATGACTTTTGTGTGTTGTGTTGGCTATTCTATCTACTATTAAAGACAAAGAACGCTTTATTTAATTCATTCCTAGAATTGAGTTTCTTCCTTGGGTCTCTGAAGAGAAAGGATGTCGGAACTGTCGGAATTAATTTTTATCACTCCATTTTGGCCTATGGAATTTATTTGAAAAGAATTTTCTCATGCCTTAATCAGAAAATACTTAATCTCTTTAGTCTTTAGAAATCTATTTAGTCTGTCAGTTAGATTATCGAAAAATATTGGGTACGTATTTATTATTTCAATAAAAATTTACGAAGATAAAACACATCAAAGATCAGGAGTGGGGGCTGTGACGTCACTTTCCGGTAAAAAGTGTACTGAAATGTAACGTCACACGATTTTTCAACGCACTGTATCGTCTCAATTTTTTATTACGTGAAAAAAGAAAAAATACGTGTCCATTTTTTTTGGAAATGTATCTGACGGACTAATTTAATTTTTTTTTGTCATCTAATTAGTCCCACTATGTGTTAGAGTGTGGTCACGTGACATTTCAATAGCGTTTGTCAATCCCATAGATTTTTGACGTTTTGACAATCGCCTTCGCCACGTTACGACTAACGGCCGCTTTCTATAATATATCTCAATCCCAATCTTGATCCCGATCCTTGTCTGTAACCAATCAACGGCCGAGTTTGTGTCCTTCACCACACAATCCTCACCTTTGATTGGTTACAGACGGATCGGGATTGAGATACGAGTATGTTATAGAAAGCGGCCGTAAGAGAATATCACTTGCCTAGAACCTCATGGCCAGAGGTTCTAAAAGTTTAATAGATAGGTCAGTAAGCGTTTTCTTTCTTTCGCGACGATTTTACAAACATTTTGTGCGACCTAGCTAGCTTGAACCGACGCTGGCTACCTATTATGCACGCCGAATGACACTTTTAAGTATCGCCACTCGCAGAGAATTTTTAAATTCAACATTTTTTGCATCGCAGCAAAAGTTTCAAAATAACCTCTCATAATTCCATCTATACGATTGTGTCCATTCGTTCTAGGAATAAAAGCGTAGCTGTGTCGTCAGTTGAATATAAAATAAAAGACTGAACCCGACTGGTCTGTTTTGTTACTCGTATCCTGTAGCTGGCTGTCACCTAAAACTCAGTGTTCTGTTATGTGAAAAAAACAGTGTAGAAAAGGTCTACTGAATTTTAGGGCGTTTTGGAGTAAATAAAGCTTTTTGGGAATTTTGTAATTCTAATTCGGATATCTATGAAAACAAGTGATTTTTAAAAAAATAAAGTGAACAGATATAAATTTTACTAGTTTTAAAACTAACCTGAATTACCCCAAAAGATGCAAAGGAAATTAAAAAAAACAAAGATAGGTAAGTATATGAATTTCTTCTTTATTTCCAGAGATTTATTTTATTCAATTTAAAGTTAGGCAATAATCATTTTTTTTAGTTGGAATTAACAAATCAAAAGTAGATAATAATCTCCTAACGACTTTGAATAGTGACTAATCTTGAAATATGACGTCACGTTCCTGTTAACTCATATAAATAATACCAAATAGACGAGGGCGGAGCCACGGGCACAGCAACTAAGTATTGAATAAGTACAATAAAAACCAACGCTATACACACTCAAGACCTCGAATAGTACGATTCAGGCCCATACAAACACGGGCGCACTAATACAAAGCATAAATAACAACATGAAGGACGTAATGGACGCGTGTCCTTGACGAATTAAGGCTAGACTGGGTACAGTAGACCAGGGATGTTACGCGGAGGTTTCATCGGATCGGAGTTGGAGTTTTGGATTTAGTTTGTCGGAGTCGGAACCGAAATCGAAAACCGAAAAGTAGTGGCAAAAGATAAGGGCTCCAGACAAAGTGCCATTCGACTAGCCAAGGCGATTGATGAAATCTATACTATCTAACATAATAAAGCTGATGAGTTTGTTTGTTTGCTTGAACGTGATAATCTCTGGAACAACTTCGTAGTATAAGATAACCTACATTCATTAGGAAGGCTACACGGGAATGGGAACGGGAAAAAACGAGATATGCGTGTACAAACGCTAGTGCCAAAATATAAGGGATATCACGCGAAATTTCGACAGCTTTTATCAATCCCCACACATTTTTTATGTTGTTACAATCGCCTTTACAACGTCACTTTGTCTAAAGCCTAAGGCAACCCTTTAAAATATAGTACAAAAAATGTTCCGTCAGCTTCTTTAATACAATAAAAAACCTACATAAACAAGGCGTTGAAAATAAAAATGTTTTTAAAATTAATTGAACTATCTTCAGAACTCCGACAAAAAAGTGTCGGAGCCGAAGTCGGAACCGGAGGTAATATCAATCGGAACTTCGGAAGTTCCGACTTATCGGAGTAATAGTCGAAGCCCCGTAACATCCCTAGAGTAGACAGTCCGAGGGAGGCGCCGCGGATTTATAGCTAGACTGAACGCGAGCAAACGAAATTAGGACATTACGGAGTGAGTGGTTTAGTTCGGGAAAACGAGGACTTTAGCTTACTTTTTCTAGGATTGATTTAACATTATTGTGTTCTAGGCATAGATGACGCTTTAGGTAACTAAAGGCTAGTTTCCGTAATCAAAATCTTAGCGAAAAACTGAATTCTACACTATCAACCATTGTCAACAATATAAAAGCTTGTAAAAACGAGAATGCCCCTAAGATTTGTGATCGTCTTCATGAGCTAATCAAAACCATTGTCACGTCTGCTAATAAGTATGACTTCAGTACGAGTGAAATACAACTTTGTCGTTGATTTATCGACGACCAAGTGACATTTGCTGAAGAGAAAAATTATATTCTGCTGAAAGCAGGGCCCACCCATCGTTTTTGTATTCATAGGATTGTTGCATTCATAAACTCTGTGTCAACGTTTTTTACCCCATTATTACGTAGAAGACACCTTTTACACAACCGGAAAAATTCAACGCTGAATGCAGGTGCCAACATTTCACACTTGCATAACATCAACAGATGCTCATTCATAAGCCCACAGCACTAATTTTAGACATAAATACTAACCAAACCTGCTTAGGTAACATTTACTTGGCTGAGGTATGTCCCAGATTTGTTTGAGCAAACTTCGGGTCGGTCCAAAAGATTAATAAATCAAATAACCCGGCCTGAATGTTGACAACCGCTTCCCGGGCTTGTTAGACCTCTGTTGCTATGTAAATTTTGGAAAAACAGTCTTCTGTGTTTACCTTTGGAAAAGGCGAGAGGAAAGTTGTTGAGCTCGTTGATACAAGTTTTTGCTTCCATACTCCGTACAAGGAAAACATGAAATGTATTTCGTTTTTGATTATTATTCTTGGGAAGACGATGAGGATGGACCTACAAATACATGTTCGGTTGCCTACGTGTTAGAATTTTGGCCGAAATTCCTCAATAATCATTTGCTTAAGTCATGTTTCAGACACGTTATTTCAAAAGGGCGAAAAAGACATGTATGGTCGATGCACATTTTTTCCATTTTTCCATCGTTCGTACAGTTCTCGTCAAATAACTTTGCCCCTCTGAAGTTGGCTACGAGTGGCTGCGTAGTAGTCAAAATTACGAACAAACTGCAACTGCGCATGCGCAAGAGACATGGGGGCGGGGATTAATTTTATGTCTCAGTCGCTCGTTTACGTTCGATGCATGCTTGCGTCCCGCTTGCTCCCGTCTACGTGACTGCACCTGCGCGATTTTTGAAAATGGCTAACTTCAGAGGGGCAAAGTTATTTGACGATAACAGTTATTGTTAAATAAAAAATAAATAAATAAATAAACAGTAATTGTTAAATCAATTATAAACTTCAAGACACCTCAAAAACCTCATTCGATGCGATAGACTTTCACAATATGCTTTAGTTAACATGTGCCATAAGCAATTTTGCATTTGCAAAGAGTCCAGTAAACTCCTATTTGTTTAAGTCCTGAATATTTTGCTTCCTCAAGTGTGAAAACCACCTCTCAAAACTTACCCTACATTTTCTCATGCTCAACCATTTGTCTTTAGCAGTTGAAAACAATCCCGTATAAGCCTTGCGGCTGAATGAGCTTCTCAAAACAAAGGAAGGAACACACAATGGTGAGTTTGTTAAATATTACGTGCTGGATTATATTATCAGAGTTAAGGTCGACGAACTTGTGGCTGGGTTAGTAAGCAATCTGTTCCGTTACTGAAGACAAGAAGACTGACTGACTGACTGAATAAGAAGGTATCATCTTGAGAAGACAACTTTAACTTACCTACTTCGTTTGTGACTACTGTGGATAATATGATATCCATTCAAAATTGTTAGTGTAACCGTTTAGCACTAGTTTTAGATATCTCACAACTGCCAAAGTAAGAATGTAAAATATTTTGAATTTTAAATAACTGATGTCAATTAGAAACTTGCAGTTGTTTGGACACAAGATGATCAATGTCCGCACTCACGATCCAGTCGGACCTTTCGCGGCAAACCCAGCACACAGCGGGACACTTACAAGGTTTTTTTTTTTTTATTATTTATGAATGGGCTAGCTCTTGACCTCGATCACGCCTGATGGAGTTGGTCATCAGCTCATGATAGAAAAAGCTGGAAGGGTGGTTTTTGACTAGCAATGGAACTACTACAGATTGTACTTCGGAGAGTGTGCGCAGGAACTTCACGACCTGATCCCACCATCGCCCTTTTACCACCGGAATACCAGACGTACTGCTGGGTACCATCCTCACTTGGTTGATATCCAGACCAGTCGTACTCAGCGCTTCTCCTCCACATATATTATCCGCACAGCCAAAGTGTGGAACTCTCTACCAGCGTCTGTGTTCCCTTCCACATATAACCCGTCTGCCTTCAAAGCAAGAGTGAACAGGCATCTTCTGGGCACGCTCGCTCCGTCATAGACCTCATCCATCGCTTTCCATCAGGCGGGATTGAGGTCAAGAGCTAGCCCTTTCCTCAATAAAAAAAAAAAAAAACCATAAAGGCTATAGAAAATTAAAAAGAAGGTCGATTGGTTTAAAGACAATATCTCTGGTTTGGTGTTTTCTAAACCTCTGCCATACAGAAAATACTGGCTGCTCTTGTCGCTAGCGCAGGCAAAACTTGCTTTATCTATTTGACCGACAGCACTTGACAATTCAAAAGTCCAAGGATTTTGATTATAATTGATTTTGATTTGTTCTGAACTAAAACTCCAACACATTTTTATGTTTTCTGTACCCGCAAAAGCAAAGGGATTGACTAAACCTGCCTCGTTTTGAACCAATATTTGCATGATAAACAGGGTTACTGATAGTTTTTCCGGGTCAAAGGGATTTCATAATATTTGTTGTGAATCACAAAAACCCGGAAAAAACAGGATCAATTCTAGTGAGACACATTATAATAAGGCTTAATGTTTAATACTCTCTATGTTGTAATTGTCCTTTGGCAGTATTATGTCAAAAAAAAACAAAATGCTTACATTATTAAATACCTACATGGAACGATCAAGCCGACTGACGTCATATTTTCTCCATTTGTCACTGTTTGCCTTGCCCACACATGGCCACGTGGTTTTTGCGAGTGCTAATATGTCAGTCAAACAGAAGTTGTGTAACATGAATAATTTAGTTGACAGCAGTAATCGTGAGTCAACTAGCGGTCGTTATCATGGCATTTATAAGTGATATGCTAAATAGGATGTTATTTGCACACGGTGTCACGTGCGTGGAGTTAGTTGGCGACAGAGACTTCACAACGATTATGAATCTTAGACTCTGTGGAATGTTTACTCCGTGAAAATACAGTTGTCATGTCCAAGAGCTCTAAGCCATGGGGCATATTTTTGATATGACACGTTTACAAATGAGACACAAACACAGATTTTATTCGTTTTCCTTTGTCCTGCTGAGGACAGTGACTAAAGGAAAAATATATCGGTCCATAGAATGATTATTAATTCCGTTATTCATTGTAGGTACAGACAAATTCTTTTATTCAGAAATAACGGTATTTTCACTTGTTTTCCTACAAAATGTTACCGTAGGAGTTTGTTTTTGTAAAAGTAGACTTGGCAAACCTGCTGTCAGATTTTCTTGCTTCTGTCTACCCGTAACGACTGCCAAAGATCTACAAATTACAGCTGGGACGTACTTTCAGAGACACAGAGGATATGTGTATATTAAAATGGTCACCCATCCACAGACCGACCTTGGCAAACGTTGCTTAACCTTGTAGATCGATTCGTGCAGCTGTTACTCTGCAGCCATGAGCTCGCAACTTTATCAATTTCGAGACCTACATTTTTTAAAACCCAGTGCTATGTTAACTACAATTTGACACAATTAGACCACAATATACTTACGTACCTATGTACGACAAATAACTAAGCCGTGGTTCAATGCCTTGCCAGGATGTCGTAATGTAGGATTAGTGTCAGATTACCTACCTACTTCTCTCCCCTCGCCCCTTGTACATGTTGTGGCGTGTCGCCGATATGTTTATCAGGGGATGTGTATATATTTTCTTTTATTGCTGGCTTTTGGACTTGGCTTTTCCCTCTGAGCGGATAAGTAAGTATTGCATATCAAGTCAATCTGCCTGCCCAGCTTATAATAAGATGCATTGGGTTTGGCTTCCAGTCTGACTGGAGTACCAGTATTTTAGGAGTGACTGCCTACGGCCATATTAGCCGTAGAATTGATGACCGTTGGGGTAGACGAGTTTTTAAATGGAGACCGCAATTCGGCAAACGTAAGGTGGGTTAGGTGGAGCGATGACTTTCGCAGGGTGGCTGGTAGAAGCTGGACGAGAGTTGCCGGAAATCGAGTTGAATGGCGTGCACTAGGAGAGGCCTATGTCCAGCAGTGGACTGCTATAGACTGATGATGATGACTGCCTAACAAAGCTCAACACCAGTATTTTAGACGTAGACCGTACTTTAAGAATATCTCGTATAACGTGGGTGCATTAACACGACTTGGCAAGACTGGTGTGATTTCAGAGACACAGAAGTCTCGTCTCCGTATGTAATGGATGGTCACCTATCCACAGACCGACCTCGACAAGCGACGCTTAACCTCGAAGCACTCCAAATGTTTCAAGTACTTTCATTATATAATATTTGTATATATTAGTTTTTATGTTTTTTTTAGACTGATAAATAAAGACAAAAGACGAGCAAACGAAGTGCCTATGTAAGGATCATTTACCTACATCAAGTTCTGTATTTTCAGACAAGTTCCTTAGAAAAATGGCGTGACCTGTTTATGTAGATAGTGTAATGTAAAATGGACTCAAACCTCATTTCTCTCGTATTATCCAGACTTAAAATTTAACACAAATCAAAACTTAACCAAACAAAAAAATACGGGTAGGTCCTCGTTGTATGAAAATGTGAAAATTATTTCAGGTAGGTGTAGCCCTTTGTAAAATAATTTCTATGGATACCTACTAAAAAGGATTTGTCATTTTCATTTCTGCGTTGAATACTGTGCGAGAATTACTCGCACATAGACGAAATATTTTTGGTTCCAACAATGGCTATATTTCATAAAGAAAGCCTACTGTATAATAATAATGTTAAAAAAATATTTTTAAATTAAAAAGCATAACCAATGATGCTTTTTAATTTCCAATGATTTTTTTTTTAAACTGGGTCACGTTCACGTCGCTAGTAAATTACTACTTACACAATGAACTCATACATATTGAACGCACCGGGACCTGCAGCTTAGTACGGCCGCTGTTCCAAATGCGCCCAGTACGGCTACGTCTGAGACAATTGAATCTAGTACCTATGAGTTATCTAAGACCCTACTGACTAAACCTAGCCTTAACAACAATTGCCTAGCACCCTAATAACCCTAATGCCCTAACCTACCATACAAACCATATACTAAACGTAAGTTACGTTGGTTTTACTTGCGGGAAGTCTGTTTACAAGGAGACCTACGGTAACAGACGGAATTGGGGTAGGAACAGGGGTTTTGTGTACGTCGTGCAATGTACACAGGAAATGGTTTACTTACTGCCGATCCCACAGACTCATAGGATCGATTACGGCTAAAGGTGTCTTGGCCACAGTGATATTAGTCCTCCTGACCAATTTAAAAAAAAAAAAAAAGAACAATACAAAAAAAAACAAGAAAAAAATCGGCAATGGCGGCCAATCTCAATGGAGACAAGCCATCGGCACGGGAATATGTCCCGTATAGTGCGCAAGCACATATACACTCCCTCTTCCATCACTCTCATATTCCAATGGGACGGCAACCCGACACGACCGGAGAGAGATCAGGCGCAGGACCAACGGCTTAACGTGCTTCCCGAGGCACGGAGGTGTAACACCACCAACTTCCAAACTCCGGGCTGTTACAGAGAAATTCGTAATGGAAAAACCCAATGACACTTTTTGCCCGACCTGGGAATCGAACCCAGGACTCCACACTCTCGGGAGGGGGCCGAAATGGAGTGCCAGTAATGGCCCCATTTCGCCTCCTCCAGACGAACGTTAGTCGCTGCGCCTCTCAGGAACTGACGCTCCTGAGCAAGGCGCAGTGACTGACGCCTGCGGACAGCGAGCAATGGGTAGCTCGCTGTCCGATCAGGTCAGGCCAGAGTCGACGGCGCGTTTCACTCCAAACGCGCCGTCAGCAACGAGCAGTCAGCAACGGAGACGGGGCCCGCCAGGGCCAGAGCCTGCCAGGGTTGCGGAATATGTTCGAAAGAGTTACCGCGGCCCTGGGAAGAAAGGCACTAGGAGGACTAAAGGGTGGGTTTTAGTCAGTAAAAGTCTGACACTCCCTGCCGCTCCACCCAGAGCGGGAGGGGTCATTTGATGATCTCCCATCCTATAAAAAAAAAAAAAAAAAAAAAAGGACTCCACACTCGGCAGTCGCGCTTGCTACCGCGAGACCAACGGAGCAGTCAGCGGAGGAGTCAGTACATACAGCTAAAGGAAACCGTTATCAAGAAATGTACATTATCTCCTACTCTACCGTCCTCCAATCAACACTATTGATGATTTTGCTACTTTCGCTTTTGCCCGCGACTTTATTCGCGTGGAATAGTTAATTTGGGCAGTCATTTAGACCGTGTATGCCGTATGTCATTTCATAAAAGAGTTCAGGGGGAAGGATATAGTGATTTTTCACTTTCTATAGAAAACTTAAAATCGCTCTCTCTCTCCTTCTGAAATCTTTTTCAAAAATGTTTTCTGATAACTATTTAGACCTGGATATCTAGCGTATGCATACCAAGTTTCGTTAAAATCTGTTCATTAATTTTGAAGAACAAGGATTTGAAAGTTTGTATGAAAAGCCGTACCGCGTAAACGCTCTTAAGATACAAATTTTGGAATTTAAAAACGCTCCAACAAATATTTATTTATTTTTTATCAAGTGCCTAAATACAAATGTTCATGGTTTTATCTTCAATAATGACAAATGTTCATGGTTTTATCTTCAATAATGACGGACTTCCATACAAACTTTTATCCCCTTCAAGCCCTTTTCTCGCGACAAAAAGTAAAGAAAGAAAGAAAGAAAGAAAAATATTTATTTGGGACTCGCACAAGACAAACAAAAAGTAAAACAATAAAATAAAATTAACGATAGTAATACATTCTGTGCGAGGCCAAAAAGGTCCCTATCTCAGCATAAGCTGCGATATTTAAAAAAAAGAAAATATCACAGCGCTGATATTCCGATAGGGCCGGCCTAAGTAGCATATGTCGTTCTCCAAGGTCTAATCTATCTCAGTACCAAATTTAATCAAAATCGGTTTAGCGGTTTAGGAGTGATAGCGAACAGACAGACAGAGTTACTTTCGCATTTATAATATTAGTAGGGATTAGCTTCTGCCAGCGGCTTCGCCCGGGACAAAAATAATCATATGTCCTATTCTAAGACATGGTCTTCCCGCGTGCCAAGTTTTATCCAAATTCGTTCAACAGTTTATTCGAGAAAAAGTAACAAACAGACAGAGTTCGTTTCCCATTTATATGAATATATTTATAGTCGTGGCTAAATAATAATAGCCACATGGGCCGATCTTAAACGTTAAGCAACGCTTGCCGAGGTTGGTCTGTGGATGGGTGACCATCTCATAATACCGAGAGTACCGCGACTCCTCCGTGCCACGAAAGCGCATTAAACCGTTGGTCCCGGCTGTATTTTGGAGATCTTTGGCAGTCATTACGCATTGTCAGAAACCAGAAAATCTGACACCTGTCTTGCCAAGAAGTACCGTGTTACCCAATTAACGGGTTGTGGAGGTCCAATAGGCAGCCGCTCCACGTAAAACACTGGTATTCAGCTGAATCCAGTGTAACTGGAAGCCGTCCCCAATATAGTTGGGAAAATGCTAGGCAGATGATGATGAGAATCTGTAAGATTCAAACCTTTGTTTGAGTGTTTCCTAAAACCACTAAAATAGAAAGAAATACTGAAAGCGATAGAAGTGGACTGTATGTTTTAGTGGTTGGTGGGAATGAAATAAAAATAAAGCTCATTAAAATGAAAGGAATTTAGTGGGAATATTGATGAAAAAATATTACATTCAATTGGAAAAACTAACATAACCTTTTGACAACTACAAAACAGAAGAACAAACAAAAAATGGCAGTCAAATAAAATATAAAATCTTCTAAAAAGTATTGCAACCAAGGAGTTAGCAACAAATACCATTCAATTTACAACATGTCTAATGTACCTACGAGGACTTTATCTACCCGCCAGTTCACCCCATAACGCAGTCCTAACTACTTTCCCATTCAGTCTCCGACTTACAACCGCTAAACGCCACATGTTTACAATAGAGAACAAAGAGCAACAACAGCGAGCAACAGCAAGCAATAAGTTTATTTATACGGCAGACGGGTATCGTCGCGTCGGTGATTAGCATTCAACCCCCAGTCTGCCGGGGAAGATAAATCGGGATAACACACGAACGGTGCGTGTAGTTATAGTATGGAGATTTTTTTTGTGTTTCGGTGTTTGGTATAAGTTTTAGAAAGAAACGTAGTTGATTATGACTGTTTACATATTTTGGGGATATGAGATATTTACAGGAAGAAATTGACGCAGTCAATTTTTTTTTAGTGTGCCCTGTCTTGCCCTTAGTCAACTAAGATTTATCTCCACCTAAAACATCCCATTCACTAACTTACAACCGCTAAACGCCACATGTTCACAATAAACAAAGAGCAACAGCAGCAAGCAATAAGTTTATTTATACGGCAGACGGGTATCGTCGCGTCGGTGATTAGCATTCAACCCCCAGTCTGCCGGGGAAGATAAATCGGGACAATGCACGAACGGTATACGTGTAGATATTAGTTAGTGACTTTTTTGAGTTTCGGTATCAAGTTTTGGACACGGACTATAGTTGATTATGACTAAAGTGATTGCATGATTTAGGGAAATTAAAATTGAGTAGGAAAAATTTGAGACGGTCAATATTTTGCTAGTGTGCCTTGTTAGCCTGACTAAAGTTAATTAAGACTTCAATGTGTTTGTCATACATCCACAAAATGTTGTGGAAAATGTGATTCACCTATCTATCCCACTAATTAAAGGGATCCAAAAAAACAATAGACAAGCGTGCTCTATCGCCGTCCAGATCATCACTTCCCAGCAGGTGAGATTGGCAGAGAGAGGTCATAGAACTAATATGTAGACAACACAACACTTCATGTGAACACTCCGTGCCTCGAGCCAGTATACTATTGTAGTCTTTGGTGCCCGTTGGTCCCGGCTGTCATTTGTAGATCTTTGGCAGTCGTTACGGATTGTCAGAAGCCAGAAAATCTGACACCAGTCTTGCCAAGAAGTACCGTGTTACCCAGTTAATGGGTTGTGGAGGTCTGGTAGGCAGCCGGTCCACGTATAATATTGGTATTCAGCTGAATTCGGTTTGACTGGGAGCCGACCCCATTTGGTTGGGAAAAGGCTAGGCAGATTTCTTAAACTATTAGTGAGCTATAGAACTAAACATAGTGTAAACAAGGATTATGAAAAATTATTTAAAATTTGCAATGTATTACCAGTTCACATGAAAGTTAAAATATCCATTATCATGGAACAACATAATGTTAAAACTCATAAAAACGCAAGAGTATATAACTACCCAACCCGGCAATCAAAGAAAAAACAACTGCAGGTCCCTAAGGTGAATAATTATTATGGTAAGCGTGCGAGGCGATGGATTACACCTACTATTATTAATGAGTTACCTGAAGGAGTGATACATCTAACCAAAAATAAAAACCACCTTAAAAATGTGTTGATGAAACACTACCTGTCGATGTGTCCATAGTTGTATTGTATACTTATGTTGTATTTGTAAGCTGTGGCTGTGTGGGCAACTACTCTGTATCCACGTACGAAGTGGTTGCTTGAACAGCCATCTAGCCTTATGCCTTAGTATAGTTAGCCCTAGTTTAATTTAGCCGTTTAAAATCAAACTTAGATTTTGCTTTATATTCATTATTTTGTATTGTTAGTATGACCTCGTGCGAAATCCACGAGAGCTTACTGCCGACAAACTGCTTTGCAGTTTGGCAGATGTTATTTGAAGATCTAAATTTGTAACGCATTTAATAAAATAAAAAAAATAAAAAAGATGATGACAATACTTCAAGTGAAATTTCTTTTTTTCCATACGTACCTATTCAGTTTAAAATTCAAATAACTCCTTGAATGAGTCAAGGAAAAATGTCTGCAGTATTGACTTAACAAAGCAATAAACAACACGATACAATTCAATCCACTTAGCTATTTATTTATTTCTTAGAATAGTTCTTGAAAACAAATCTTTTGGCACTGGTCTGACAATACAAGTATGTCAAACTGAGCTTGTTACAATGTCAAAGTCTTTACAACTTACGAAAGTTTCTTCAATACAGTGACTTTTCTTCTTTATAAATATAATCGACTTAAAAAAAAGAAGGAGTTTCTCAATTCGGTTGTATTTTGTGTTTATTATGTTTTCTTACTGTATTTTTTTTACCTCATAACTCCATCATTTTTTTTTTTCTTTTATGTGAGAGGATATACTTTCCGGTGAATTTCAATGGTGGTCCCATTGAAATTACATCAAAATCGGTTCAGTAGTTTGGTTTGTTACCGGCTTCCAAAAAAGGAGGAGATTCTCAATTCGATTGTATTTTTTTTGTGTTTGTTACCTCATATCTCCGTCATTTATGAACCGAAAAAATTCTTGTTTTATATGAAAGGATATTATACTTCTCGATTGGTCCCATTTAAATTTTATCAAAATCGGTTAAGCGCTTTGGTTTTTAAATCCAAATAGCTTGAAAAAATATGTGGAAAATTCATCCATGTATACGAAATTGCGTATTTTTGCTTTCCTGTGGTGTTGTTAGGTGTGGGGTACCACTAAAAAGTGAAAAATAAAACATTTTCACAAAAAAACCGACTTACAAAGTACAAAATAACTTTAATATCGGAAGTCGGTGTCAATTAACTAAGAAGCAACCAAACACCGACTACCGAAATTAAAGTTATTTTGTACTTTGTAGTGTTTTTTTTTGAAGTCGTTTTTAAATCCAAATACCTAGCTGGATAAAAAGCAATATTCAGTCAAATGCCAATAAAGTGCGAGGACAATATACTATACATTAGTTTAGTCCCTACAAAACATCTTACATTTAAAATGTACTAGTTGAAATGTCAACGACTTTTTGCAACTATAGAAAACTGTCTTCAATATAACGTGTGTTTGTAACGACAAGTAAATTCAGGCCAGTAACTTGTATTCCACTTGAACACTACTGACAATCTATTCATCAAAACTTTTCTTTCATAAAACAGTTTTCATGTTGCTATTTTCATGTCAATGAAGTGTGGGGGCAATAAACTTAAAGACGTTCAATCAATCAATCAATCAATCAATCAATCAATCATTTATTTATTTGCAAACATGGGACGTTAACACTATTATTAGGTATAATCTCCAAGGTAAATCAATTATCTATACAAAGTTAACGGAATAAACGTAGTACATTTTTTTTATTATTATTATTGATAGGCACGCGCTTGACCACTATCTCACCTGATGGTAAGCGACGATGTGGTCGAAGATGGAGCACGCTTGCCTAGAAGTAACCTAGACTTAAAGACTACCAGGTTGTAGGTTGTGGCACTTAGCATAGGTATGCATACCGGGTAAGTAATCCGTATTTTTGTGGTCTTTCTCACAGCCCGGCTAGCTCAATAGGTAAAGCATGTAGTCCAATCAACGAGGACATTAGTTGTATGGAGACTTCCGAATAATTCTCCCGCCTATGAAATTTGGCATGTGATGAAATTAGGTGATACAGATTACAGATGTACAATAATCCAACATTTTTTTTTACGAGAAGTTAGGTTATTTTACCTAAACATGAAAATTGCTTATGAGGCTCTGTGAATATTTCCTCAGGCTGAAATACTTTCTGTTTACGTATGAATGTACTAGTTAGAATAAGTATGTAAAGGAATCCAACATTTTTTCGATTTCGGTGATACCCCAAATTTAACTTTTAACATTTTGCACTATAACTTCCGCCGGAAAATTGCTCTGTCAATTTTTATGTTTCCATATGTCTTTATGTCCCTAAATACATAGCTTTGTTTAGTTATCCAAAAGATTTTCCTTTTTAAACTTGTATTTTTTATTTTTGCTTAATTACGTAATGTGAAAAAATCCTCCGTCCATTTTTATACCTTTATTAGTCATATGATTTTATATTAAAACAGATTTATCAATAATCCAACAAATTTTCCTTTAGGAAGAACATTTTTTTTTCATTTTTACTTTATTACGTCACGTGAATAATTGCTCAGGTTAATTCAATACGTGTATGAGATTATCCAATAGGCCAATGGAAATTCGGCCTAATACTAAAGTTTTTACAATCTCAATAATTGCATTGCCGGCCGTCGGCTAGCAACGACGGTCTAAGGTAACGGCGAGTTGTGTGTGTTGGCTGTGTAATAAAAAAAAGTAATGTTATACTGGGGTTTGTTGAAGTGACAAAAAAAAAACAATCGAATTGAAGAATTGAAGAACCTCTTCCTTTTTTTCAATTCGGTACAGTTTTCAGTGAGCTTATACGTTTAGTTAGTTACGCGGTTAGTTGAAAATTTTGAATATTTTCTTAAATCTAATATTCTATCACAAATATGCACAAATTAACCCATTTGAACCCAAATACAAACCTAGCAGCAAAATTCTGGAAAAAAACTTTATTAACGTATCTATCTATTGCAGTCTAGAAAGACATTTTAGAAAGAAAAAAAACCTTCCTTTTGTATTACAAAAACACCATACCAACTCAAATAGGGCCAATGGACTTATGCATAGTATTGTTCAAAACATCCTTTTTCGATGCACAATGTTTTAATGCATTTTTTACATTGCCAACGTGATTTCGTGTGGCATTCGTTGCATCGTAACTGGCTTGACAGATTCTGGGGGTAAATTCCACTCATTTGGTGGCGCCAGATGTGCGCTGACCCTTGGTATAGCAAATCTTTTGAATTAATTATTATTTCACACGTTTCGGAGATTTTAGCAAGAGTTATTAGTTAGCTTTAAGTGTATTAGTGATTCCTACAGCTTAATTAAATTGTATTGCTGGACGCAGATGCTGAAAAAAATTATAAGCTAACTGGTACACCTTTGGACAATACTTTTTTTTCTTAACTCGAAATCTCCTTAACTTTTTGACCATTTTCCGCATGGTTTACAAAGTCCGTTTATTTTAAATCCATACAATTTAAGTAATAAAAATTCTTTAGAAATTGGTATGAGCGAATGTCTAAACGCCGTTGTACAGTCAACCGCACATCAGGTTATACGAAACTGTCAAAGGACAGAAACTATAGAACTTTGCCCCACTATCATCTACCTAGCCTTTTCCCAACTATATTGGGGTCGGCTCCCAGTCAAACCGGATTCAGCTGAATACCAGAATTTTACGTGGAGCGGCTGCCTACCAGACCGCCACAACCCATTTAACTGGGTAACACGGTATTTCTAGGCAAGACTGGTGTCAGATTTTTCTGGCTTCTGACAATCCGTAACGACTGCCAAAGATCTCCAAATGACAGCCGGGACCAACGGCTTAACGTGCTTTTCCGAGGCACGGAGGAGTCTCGGTATGTTAAGATGGTCACCCATCCACAGACCAACCCCGGCAAGCGTTGCTTATCCTTGAAGATCGGTCCGTGCGGCTGTTATAACTTTGCCCCACTAAAAAAAGTAATTTACAAGCATAAAATATGCAGCATTTTATAAGTAGCACAAAGTCAGCAAGTGAACGAGAATTGAGATCCGTTGACAAAAGCAAATGTAAGTAGCGAAAAACAATAAAAATACACACTTAAATAAAAGACTTAACTTAAACTAAAAATAATCTAAAACATGGCGTCGAAAAATTCCTCCGCATCGCAGACCACTGGTAATGTACCCAAAAGGCTGCCACGTTATATGGCAATGATTATCCTTTGTCCCAGGTAATAGCCAGCCGTAGGATCACGCGAAGTGTCAACTAAGCGTCTTGACAGATCTTTAAACAAGTCATGAGCACTCGGACCCCACGATTCATTAAATTGATTTTCATTAATTTATATTTTCTGTAAATCTTTTCTTCAAATGATTTTAAACCTTAAGAGCGTGTATTCGATTCGCGACGAAAACTTCATGTTTTTTTAATTTTTCAAGATCAAAATCGTAATGATGTGAGCAGATTATTTCACAGAATATTACGGTTTTACAAAGATTAAGTTTTAATTTACAACACTACCCTGAAAAATATAATTTTTGTTGACACTTTTAAAAAGAACAGTTAGCGTTTGACAAAAATGGACGTCAGAGTTATCTTCAAGGAGGAATACAACCATTGTAATGTGCTAAAATGTTTTATATTATACGTTTGTCCAACTGAATATGTAGTCTCAAAGCGCACTATATAGCTCAATCACGAAAATATGGCTAATTAGTATTTTAAAAATAAATTCGTCATTCCAACACGATCCCATTGTCATTTTGCAATAAGTTCGTAATCTGCTAAATTCATAATGGTCGATCATTGGTCGGTCAATGGTCTCGTAATAGAATCATGGTTCTAAATATTCAATGTCTTTCAAAAGCAATGACTGCACAAGGACGTTCTAATGGTAGGTCACTGATCAAAGGAACTGTCAAAATTTTAGCAGATTACCGCATACGTCTGTCAGTCATTTCTCATTATGTACGAGATTACCATTCTATGACATTTTTTTCAATGGGAGGGTCAGTGGTTGACCATTGGAAAGTCATAATGACGCTTTTATATTAGTAGATTATCAAACTTGTCAAAATCAACAATTATGAAATCAATGGTAGACCATTCTGACACTATTGTAATAGCAGACTTGAGGGTCGTGCCGGGCCCTCCCAGCGACTCGCGAATCGAATACACACTCGCAAAATGTTGAATGTTAAGTTCAAAATCAAATGAGAAATTTTGTCAGTATTTGGTAACTTGATGTGCTGTTGACTGTACACACGTTGTGCATATTTATAGAAAAATATTTGTAATAATATCGGTAGCCATAAAACTCCCCTACATTACTACGTTAGTATTTTCAGTCAAGTGATGGCCAACCCGTCGCTCTAGCTTATAACAGTGAAATATCGTAACAAATATTGACCGTCCGAAAATTTGTTGGATAATTGATAAATATGTTTTAATATAAAATCATGACTAATAAAGGAATGTTGAGATTGAATTTATATTATTGAGATTGTAAAAACTTTTGTATTAGGCCGAATTTCCATTGGCCTATTGGATAATCTCATACACGTATTGAATTAACCTGAGCAATTATTCACGTGACGTAATAAAGTAAAAATGAAAAAAAAATGTTCTTCCTAAAGGAAAATTTGTTGGATTATTGATAAATCTGTTTTAGTATAAAATCATATGACTAATAAAGGTATAAAAATGGACGGAGGATTTTTTCACATTACGAAATTAAGCAAAAATAAAAAATACAAGTTTAAAAAGGAAAATCTTTTGGATAACTAAACAAAGCTATGTATTTAGGGACATAAAGACATATGGAAACATAAAAATTGGCAGAGCAATTTTCCGGCGGAAGTTATAGTGCAAAATGTTAAAAGTTAAATTTGGGGTATCACCGAAATCGAAAAAATGTTGGATTCCTTTACATACTTATTCTAACTAGTACATTCATACGTAAACAGAAAGTATTTCAGCCTGAGGAAATATTCACAGAGCCTCATAAGCAATTTTCATGTTTAGGTAAAATAACCTAACTTCTCGTAAAAAAAAATGTTGGATTATTGTACATCTGTAATCTGTATCACCTAATTTCATCACATGCCAAATTTCATAGGCGGGAGAATTATTCGGATCATATAAGCCCCGTTGATTGGACTAATGTGGAGGGCATAGTAGGTACTTATCATAATGAACAATTTTTGCTTTGGAACCGACACGGAAATCGCGAAAAAAAAACAGCTGTTCAGTACATTTTGTCGAGTTATACGCAAATAAAATGTATGGGGCAGTCGATTTTTTTTTTGGGATTTCACGGCTACATTTCGTTTTACTGCGTCAAGTCATTTCAATATTATTTCCCTTTCAGAGAGATTTAATCAACAAAGACAATTTGTTAATATCCTAATATTTATACTTTACAAAGGCAATAGCCGCCATATTTGGATTCCCAGTCCAATTGATCCTTTACGGCCGCTTTCTATAACATATCTCAATCCCAATCTTGATCCCGATCCTTGTCTGTAACCAATCAACCGACTTTGTGTCCTTCACCACACAATCCTCACCTTTGATTGGTTACAGACAAGGATCGTGATCAAGATTGGGATTGAGATATATTATAGAAAGCGGCCGTTACTCAATAATTGCGAAACTTTTAAACAATTACATTATAAGTCTTCGCCACCATCTGTTATGGACGGTATGGACTTCCCTAAGAAAAACTGCTCTTTAGAAAGTAAACTTTAGGACCTTTGAAATAAAGTTGATATTAAAGTTGAAGGTCTGTAACACCTCGCGAAATGTTGCTTGCCTCAATTCAGTGTATTGGATGAAATTCTTGGAAAATTTAATTTAGACTTTATAAGGATTCTTATTTAATATGATAGTGTTTCTTATTGGATGAGGGAGTTAATTGTGATGGGAATCAGAATCGGGGAGGTAATTGTGTGGTTCGTAGTGATGGGAATTAGAAAGTTAACAGCTGATATTTATTTTTTCAGTAGATAGGATATCCAGGTCGAAATAGTATAGTAGTTAAGGTAAGTAAAAACTTTTCAAATATAAAAAGAACTATTTTGATTTTAGAAGGATAATACCGGTCATTCAAACACAGTCAAGACTTTTTGCATCCTTAATTACAAAAAGCCGGCCAAGTGCGAGTCGGACTCGCCACGAAGGGTTCCGTACCATAAAAACGGCAAAAAAAATCACGTTTGTTGTAAGTATGGGAACCCCCTTAAATATATGTTTTATTTTAATTTAATTATTTATTTTTAAAGTGAATATATAACTAAACATTCTGTAAATATTTCAAGCGTCTACCTGTTGCCGTTATCAATATCGAGCAAAAACTAGCAAAAAAAGTAAAGTAGCAAAGGTAGTAGAAAGCTGAAATTTGGCTCGTAGGATCCTTGGGGGGAGGATTTCCGGAAATTCTTACGGGATCCTGGAAAAGCGGGATTTGCGCCAACGAATCCGCGGGCAAAAGCTAGTACAGATATCGGGATCTTCAAAACTATGTAATAGGAATATGTTATGAGAATAACAATGTTGTGCTTAAACAAATCAGCCATTTCTAGAATATCGATCTTCAAATATTGACACAATTCTCACAAAACTGCGGAATTTATTCGAAAGAATTACCGCGGCCCTGGAAAGCAAAGGGCACTAGGAGGAGCACGGATGGGTTTTAGTCAGTAAGAGTCTGACACTCCCTTCCGCTCCGCCCAGAGCGGGAGGAGTCATTTGATGATATCCCATCCATTAAAAAAAAACAGTTTTTTTATAGAGTTTATGAGTAATTTCGTACACAATTTGACGCCTTATTCATGACATGAGCCAGACAAACCTCAGTCGCTCAATTACATTCGTTAAGATTCCGAAGACATTTTTTATCCCCTAATCTGACTCATCATTGCTTAGTCATATCCTGCCTCTACAGTAGCGCATTATCATATCAAAATGTATAGGATAACGACCTTTATAACCAACACCATAAATCTCATAATTGCCTTACAATAACAACCCAAAAATCATAGTATAATACACCAAGAAATAGTTGTAAACATCAACGATCGATTACAAATTACTCTCGCGTGTGAAAACCAACTTTGCGTCTAGGTCATAAAGTTTAGAATCGCGTGATTGGGTGATGTTATGGTGTTTTTATGAATTGTAGAAGAATATTAACTAAGTCAACGCAAACAATGGTATTGTTCGGAGTGACCCCGTTATGCCTTAGATAGATTTGTTTGGGTAGTCGGAGACAGAAGTGTTATCTTCACTAACTTTTGTTTTGGACTTTATCGTCAATTGAAAGTGGATTAATATTTATATCTTAGACTAGCTGTCCCCCGCGGCTTCGCGACTGTCGACTGGCTACCTACCTACCCTACGAAACCCATGAAAATTTTGTATGGGAAAATGTTTTTAGATTATATTGCTTTGCTTTATTTTAGATACATTAAAAAGATTCAGATATATTGCTGCCAGTCTTCTGGATACGTTTCCGGATGACAGCGATGCGGAGCAATACTTCGACTTTGATTTTGATTTTGTATATATAATATGTCAGCATCCAATCAGCCTTTTCATTTAAATGCGCCGATTTTTCAGCGACTTAAGTGACATCTTTTGTTCAATATCGTTTAATGACTTGCCCATGACACTTGTGTCGCTGATTAAACAGCACAGTTCAATGAAAAGGCTAGACTTTTAATGAAACGGCTGATTCAGCTAGATGGCTGCGACATATACATATGTATAGCTAGGTTTGGTAGATATAAATAGTTAAGTTGGTTATGTACATTTATAGTTTTCTTCTTAATGAACGTCAAAAATAAAGTAACTAAGACTGACCAAAGTACCTATACAAGGTGTAAGTAAACAAAATAACGCAGAACCTGAAGGGAAACCTGTATCATTATGAATAACATTAACTATGGGACCAACACCGAAATTGCGAACAAAAAAAAAACATCAGTTTAGTACATTTTATCGATTTTTGCAAAAAATTATGGGGCAGTTGATTTTTCTTTTCGCTATCTCTGGGTTGGTCTATCAACAAATCTATACAGCCGTAAAGACAGGAAAAGGTAACAAACAAACAGACAGACAGATATTACTTTCGCGTTTATAAATAGGTTCTTTTTTTTAAGGATCTTTAATCATCATGAAATCATCTATAGTAGATTCCAGATAAATGTGCAATAACGGCCATTGACTCACATACATTTATTGACTTTCTTAAAATCAAAAACAGAAATAAAGACTTAGAGCACTCCTGAATCTACTTCTATCGTGATCTCTAGTAATGTAAAATGGTTCATAATGTATTGTTCGGGTATCTACGAAGGGATGGAAAGGTCAATGTACTTTATTGCAAGTTTATCTGGCACAAAGTATAGTGGCAGACTCGTACTGACTAAAATCCATCCGTGTTCCTCCTAATGCCCTTTGCGTTCCAGGGCTGCGGTGACTCTTTCGAACAAATTGCGCAACCCAGGCAGGCTCTGGCCCTAGCGGGCTCCGACTTATAGGTACTTAAGGGGGATCCCTAAAGAGACCTCGCCATACATTTTTCAGGAGCTGTAATCTCCGTAAATAAACAGTTTCTGCAGAATAAAAGCAAGTATAATGAGACTTTATAATGTATTGTGATCGCCTGTCGCCCAAATTTTAGAAAAAAGACAGTCTTTCTATGAGAATTAGACCCAATAAAAAACGAAAAATCTTTACATGTGCGAGTGACCTGAATCGCGCCATCTGACAGAAATTTATAGAACCACCGAGAAAAAGTTCATTGCTGTTGTGTTACGAGTTTACGTGCGGTGAACATTTTAAGTAGATGGCGCTGTTCGAAAATTCGAACAAGCGCCAAGGTTGTCGAGTGACGGACGCGGCGATGCGACGTTGCCATTCAAGACGCAATTTGGCAACAACGCGTGTTGCCAAATTGTTCCAGTCCATGCGTGATTGTGTGTCAAAATTGTGTTTCTAGCAAGTTAGCGCCGGCGCGCGGGTTTGCCCGCGGATTTTACATTTTATGATTGATGAAATGTGTTTTTTTAGGGAATGAGAAATAATGCTAGAAAGTGAAAACAATTATCTGCGATCTGCCTTTGGTTCACACAGATACAATACTAATGTTATTGTTGTACTAGCTTCTACCAGCGGCTTCGCCCGCGTGAAAATAGGGAGTTTCTTGATTTGTATTGTAACTACACCTACTCTACACCTACCTACACCTACCTACACCTACCTACACCTACCTACACCTACCTACACCTACTCTACACCTACCCTAAACCTACCCTACACCTACCCTACTCCTACCCTACACCTACCCTACACCTACGCTACACCTACACTACACCTACCCTACACCTACCCTGCACCTACCCTACACCTACCCTACTACCTAATCCTACACCTATCCTAACCAGCCCAAAAAATACTATGACATGTTTCTGGTTTCCTGGTACTTGATGTTTTTGGTCTCCTGGTACTTGTAAATCTGTAGTACTAAGGCAGCAGTGGCTCTGAATTTCCACTTCCTCCTCAGTCTTCATTGATCCATGCCACTTACCGGGATAAATAGTAGCATATGTCTCATTCCAGGATATGAACTACATGTGTGCCAAATTTCATCCAAATCCCTTCGGCCGTTTTTGCCTGATTGAAACACAAACATACAAACATACAAACATTCACATTTATAATATTAGTAGGATTACTTATCTACTTTAAATAAATAGTGCCTACCTACCTAAAGATTTAAAAATCTTTCCACTGTATGTAAGTAGGTACTGATAAAACATTTTCTGACACGGTTAACTACTAATTCATTGGTTTGGGTTGAATCAAATCAGAGAAAAGAAGTTCATGTAGGTATACTTAGGGTACCTATACCTAAATCAGGCGATCAGCGTAGGCAAACTTACCTATTTTTTCCTAGCTACCTACGCAATGGTCGTCCGTCTGTCGGTCCGTCTGTCTGTCTGTCTATCTCTCTGTCTGTCACCAGACTGTATTTCACGGACCGTGATAGCTACACACTCACAGTTGACATTTTCACAGATGATGTATTTTTTTGCATTTGTGTCGCATGATTGTAATATTATAAGTCGCGTAAGATTGTATATTTACAAGTACCTACTTACTTATAATTTCTTCTAGATAAGACAAGTATTGTAAACTTGGGTGTGATTCAGTGTATTCGAAATTATCTCTTCTTAACACATCATCTGTCTAGCCCTTTCCCAACTATACCTACTGGGGTTGGCTTCCAGTCAAACCGGATTCAGCTGAATACCAGTATTTTACGTGGTGCGGCTGCCTACCAGACCTCCACAATCCATTATCTGTTCTCAACATAATCATAGATTATAGTCTAAAACATAAACAAGATTTATTACAAATCTTACGATGTTTGGAATTATCCGGTGACACATACGAGTACTTACATAGGTAGGTACCTACTCTAACCAACTAATACCACGATATTCTAAGCTGATAACAACCCTTTGCTTTGCCATCTAAAACCATTCCACTAAAGAACGCCAGTAATCACACTAATCACTGAATGTTACGACTGTATCACCTAAAGAAAACATTCTTAGATCGCGACGAATAATTGCATAAATAATCTTTTATTTATTTAGTACCTACACGTCACAATTTATTTACACATAAGGTACTATTTAGGTTCAGTCACATTACAACAACCTGTGTAGGTACAATATACCTTTATTACCATTAGATACGGGACTTAGTCACAGCAAGTGGTCCTACTCAACTAAGTGATTGCCCGTAGTTGGCACTCAGTCGCGCACGGAAAATCATTGATGTGACCTTCAGAATGACTGGCCAAAATGACCGATCAGCTTAAAAATATTACTAAAATCTAATACCTATTTGCTACTATTTGATACCTTTGTTTAAATAATTGGTACCTAATTAATAACTGAGAAAATTAATTTAAAAAATGGGGAGTCATTCTGATGTCAGGATGGACTGCCGACATTTAGGATCTCCAGGTAAGGGCTCAAAAATTTCTATTCGCCTTTACAAAAATTTAGTACCTATTTGATACCTAAACATACCTATATTTTTTCTAGATTTTTAAGGCAAAGAATTTTATTAGAGATTTTTTGTTTAGGTACTATGAATAAATATACTTACCTAGTTCTACCCACATGTTAGCTTTTATCAGTATCTCGTAAATTGTTATTAATTAGTAGTACTTATTACTAATTATCGTGTAAATTGAACTACCTTCACTGCATAGACTTGAAAAAAAAAATCACTTGACTTTCTGTATCAAGTAGTACCTACCTAAACATAGGAAACAAAAAATCTGTAATAAAATCTTTAATCTTTGCAGCTCAACAGTGTTTTAATAATACTAGGAATAAAAATAAGACACACCACTCGTAAATACAGCCAAAAATGTTAATTTGTTGAAAATAACAAAAATATTTTATCGTTTGCTTCGCCATGTTTGTGAGAGCGAGATAGATATTAAAAACATGCGTGAGAGACACGATACGCACAATTCGCGAGTTGTTGAGAGATTTTGTAAACAACGCGCGCGACGACTAGTACCAGACCGAGGTTGCGTAAGGTTAGCATCACAAATTTCTTCAAACATATTAATAGTTTTTTATTATTATTGTTTTACCAACCATGATTATTTAAATTCAAGTCGATTTTATTGATAATTGATAACAGTTATGTTTTACGCAATAGGTACTTATTTAAAAAAAATGTTTTTATAAGACAAAGTCTAGTTTTTAGTACCTTATTGTTAGTGCAGAATCACTACTTCACTATATTTAGTTATCTTTATTACGCGACTGTGGCAAAGCAAATGGTTATGATTTCAAGGCTTCCTCGTAACTCCCAAACTGCACGTCATGTGCAGCCATATTCTTTATTTATTTATACAAAAATGCATAATGGTGATACTTAAGGCTCTTTTTTATTCAGGTTTCCTAAAGATGAATTAAGGAGACAAAAGTGGCTTGTTGTTGTCCGAGAACAAAGGCAGAAGTAAAGCTTTAGTAACCTTGCGCGATCAAGCGAACAATATTTCTTTTTTAAGTACCTCAAAATAATTAATGTTTTTTATTTTATTTGCTAACGCTACCACATGCCATGTCATTCATAATCGTAAACATTCGTCAACATTCGGCAGCTAACGCGATTTCGCTCGCACGACAGCGCCGTCACCTATCTCTATCCTTGTCTATCGGTAACAGTAGGTTGCGACTGTGATGACACTGATCACAGATGTGTGAGTTTCGGTGCATAGTCGTACGCCGAGCCCATGTTTACTGATTGCGATGTTAGAGCGTAACATGCAATGTTTATTACCCAAAATAATTTATATGAATAATTTGTTATGGTGAAAAGGGATACCTTTTCACCACCAAATCCGATAGGATATCGAGCCTAGAAACAAAAATATGCATAGACCAATAATTATATTATTATTAATATTTGAAAATATTAGGTTTGGTAAGGATAAAGAAAGATAAAAAATAATTCAAAAATAAATACAACTATTGAGATTTGAACACACACCAAGCCTAATGAAAGGCAGTCTCTAAACCGACAGTCTGTTTATACGGTTGATAACTGTTTCAAATAGCCGACCTTATTTATGTCAAGGTTTTTAGCTGATCAGCTTCCCGAAAGTATGGCGTGATGATAATCATTGCTAAGGTTATATTAATAATAAATAGATTGGAATATAACAATTTGGTCCTCTGGACATTTTAATTTCCAACCATTTTTGAATAAAACGACATCTAGTGGTGTCGAAAGTTACTACTATTTACTTTGCATGTGTGTGTAAAGAGTAAATTCATGCGGCTAAATCTTTATTCTGCTGTAATCTTTGTATGGTAGCAGTTAACAAGCATAGTGATTATATAAAAAAATCAAGTTAATGCCCTAGGTGGCGCCTATAATAAAGTTGTCTATTAAAACTTTCTATGTTAGGTGTAAAAATTGAAAATGTTCGAAATTGTGGATGTGTCGCCATCTAGCGACAAAATGGCAGTGAGAGCATTCATCCATTCACCTTAAGTAAATTATTTCCATAAACTTACCAACAAAAGATTTGCCAGGCTAGGATTACCGCAAATATGTTTTTATTATTTACCTGAAACAAAAAAGTAAGCCTTAATTAATTTCATAAGGAATTATTCGCATTTTCAGAAGCTTTTATACCTGACTTTCTTGTCGTGTCTATGGAGATTTAACACAACAACAAGTAAACAAAAGAATTAAACACGGTCAATATTTAGTTCAAGTATGAAATTAACGAAAATCGACCTTGTTTAAGTAGTTATTATCTAAAACTATGTGGCAAAACTTTGTGTCATTGGGATTCTTTTCAACTGATTTTTTTTTTAAATATAATTTCGTTTATTAGTTTTCTTTACTTATCTCATACATTTTAAACACATATAATAATGCATGTTTAGAGGTATGCGGGACAGGGAGTAAAGTCACACATACCTCCGTTGAAAAGGGAGGATCCTCCGACCAGACGGTTGTTGTGTCTGGTGGGCAACTGCCCGACAGTTGATATCCGGGCTGTTGTATATGTTCTAATCGCACAGTAAAGTCTGATATCGCGATTTAGGATTTTTGTCAGGTTAGTTCGTAGCTGTCGAGATAGATGGCGCTGCGAGTCTTATTTCTCGATTCTGCAACGTTAATTTTTGTGGCGGTATTAATGCCGCCGCTACACATGTTTATGTCACCGGATAAGCAATTATTCGGTGACATATACATATAATTATGACACCGTTGCTGAATGAGTCCCGACTGCTTCACTCTACGAAGTTTGAGAATATCGTGGAGTACATGGCGGTGAAGACCAACTGGACCTTGAGGGTCGAGAATTTGGAGCCGCGTCATAACACCAACTTCAAGTCGTTTTTTGGCGCGGGTTCCCTCCGACACAAGATCTCAACAAGTTCTTTAAAAAAGAGTTTTGGCCGAAGGGTGTAGTTTACCGACGTTTTCGCGGCAGGCTACGCGACACCGCGCAACGTAACTAGACGCCATCACTTATGTGTCCTTCTTATGTATATTCACATGTATAAGTATAGTTTTGTATTTTGTATGGGCCACAGTCGCCTGAAATAAAGGAATAGTCGCTTCAAATACAGACAACAACCTTCTCTACACTAGTCTGTCTTCACAAATAACATACATAAGCGTGGACCAATTATTCGGGCATGTAGGATGCTTGAATGCATACTGAACTAATATGCGGCCAATGCGGCCAATGCGCATTATTGCATGCCGCATTGACATCCTTGAGCCACGTAGTTGCTATTGCTAGAATTATCATGTCATCAATAATGCGTTAGCGACAGCTAAGGAGTAGTCAGGGGGTATACTCTCTAAGCCCGAAGTCCGTAGTTTCGGCCTTAGTGTCGGGCGTTTTCTAGTCAGTATCACCTTCGGACTTACGATTAGTCCCAAACCCGAACCAAGAATGAAGGACAACACTATTTGACAGTTGTTCTTATATCGGGGGACTAATCGTAGGTCCGTATGTGATACGGAGTAGAAAAACGTCCAACACTAAGGCTGAAATTACGGACTTCGGGCTTAGAAAGTAGACCCCCAGAGGCGTAATAGTGGACAGGTCCACTCAAAACTGTGTGGCACGTTCCTCAAAAAGCCACCTCAGACATTAACCTACGGTTCTCATATGATTTGACCAGTATGGATTGTATGGACCTTAAAAGAGACTTTGACCTCTGAGTTTGTTTCGGTGTTTCTTCTCAGGGTAGTCAAAAAAAAAATGCCCAAAAAACATTGATGTATAAAAGTGTTATGTTTAACCTACTTACAAATAAATATCATTTATCATTATCATTTAGTAGCCTCCACTCCATGCTGTGCCAGTTTTATCCCATAGAAATGGTTGGATGGCCATGCCAACCAAAAGAACCAACCTGAGCATACGACAGAAGTATCAAAACATTCCTGGTTAACGTTCTTTTAACCAACAGTTGATCAGTCATATGTTCTTTCAACCAACAGATCGTTTGCCAAACGATCATTCGGACGACCGTTCGTCGAGCAAACCAATATTCGACTAACGTTCTTCGGCAAGCGAATTTCGGATGTGCCGCTCTCGATCATAAACTTTCAAACAAAACATCTTTCTCTATTAACTTGTATGTATGTCTTCCCAATTTGGCAATAAACGTGATGTTTATATGACTAGTTAGTTGCCAGTTCGTAAACGTCACGCTGACCCAGTTAACCAATTGACCACAAATTGCGCGCAATGACAGCCATCCGTGTATCCGACACAATTCGCTCGTGTTTTTATTTACGCATCAACAATGTACTGGTATTACATTACAACACCAGCGAACGTCCCAGTTTCGCAAGGATACAATATCAACGTTTTTTAATACAACTAATTCGAAAAATTGTAATTAATAGTAGGTACAGTTCGCGTCGAATAACTGTGCCTCTCTGAAGTTGGCTACGAGTGGCTGCGTAGTAGTCAAAATTACGAACAAACTGCAACTGCGCATGCGCAAGAGACATGGGGGTGGGGATTATGGCGGCGCGTGCGCATGTTTGCGTCCCGCTTGCTCCCGTCTACATGACTGCATCTGCGCGATTTTTTTCAAATGGCTAACTTCAGAGGGGCAAAGTTATTTGACGCGAACTGTAATTACTAATTACTTACTGCATCAAGCAAGAAAGTTTTGGGTTTGAATGCCTATAAGAGCAAAGAAACCCAAAGAAACAATGGTTTTATGGTTTACGCGCGTAGAACATAACGCGCCGTCGACCTGGGCCTGGTTCTGTTCTGATCGGACGGGGAGCCACCCAACGCTGGCCTTCCGACATGTTATACCTAATCATAGTATTTGTACGAAAATAAACGGAGCCAAATCACTAAGTCAGGGCATTTTCAGGTGGATTGACTATTGTCTATTGGAGTGTCTGCCTACGCCCATGGGAAAAATAGTTACGCTTTTACGCCTGAATCACTGAAACGATATTGTTAAATTTTGCGGCAAATAAACTTATTATAGCGGTCATTGCCCCACCAACATTTACTGCGACGACATAAAAGTGCCCTGACACAATATCTATCGTAATCCTTTAAGTACATTTTCTAGTTTTTGAAAACGATTCATGATTTATTTTTTGGGCACCTACGAGTCTACGAGAGATATTAGGAAAAGGCCAATGTACTTTATTGCAAGTTTATCAGGCGCCTACTCGTTACATTTCTTTTGTTTTGAGAACATGAGCAAAACCGGAGGCAAAAGCCAGTATATTATAAAGGAAATCCTAATCACCTCAAAATAAAACTGCATCAACAATTTTCATCGAACTTGTACCACATCTGGCCTTAACACGACCGCGTCCGATATCTATTTGCGATCATATGAATCACTGGCCGTATCGCCGAGAGGATGTATCTCATTAACATATGTGCTGTAAGTACACATTAGTAGAGACGCATTAAGAGTAAGCTGGGATTACGGTGAATCAGCTTTCTTGTGCTTATTTTAGATCTTAAAGTGTATTAGCGTCACCGGTTTGATTGGATTAGTGGTCGGTAAGCCGAGTAAATTAAAAATGCCATCTGTATTTTTGTCTGTTTGTATTTCTGTCTGTCTGTATTTCTGTCTGTCTGTATTTCTGTCTGTCTGTATTTCTGTCTGTCTGTATTTCTGTCTGTTTAATAGCTCTTTGGATGAAACTTTACACAATGGCCTGAAATAGGACATAGGATACTTTTTATTCCGATATTATGTTCCCTTGGGAGAATATGAAGCCGGCAAGCAGGAGCTATTTGGAAATCAAGATACGTGGTTCTCAAATATTCCAAGTGCACTTGAACTCTTTTGAATCGACAAGGGTGGAAGGTACTTGCCCGTTGCAAAACGTACATCTCTATGGTGTAGAACAAGCAAGAAACTCAACGAAACTCTTTTAATCAAGTTATTGCAAAATGAACACTATTGTTTAAAAACACAGAGGCATTGAATTTTATAATAGTATGCCAAGATGTGTACGTGGGATGTTAGATGACAAGCGCCTTGAAAATAACCTTCAAGTAACTGCATTACATCCGTTACTATGACATAATGATGGAAAATCTCATGTGGAACCAACATGCCATTAAAATTATGAAGACAAAATGGAGGACAAAGATGACACTGACAAGGACGGTCATGAATATCCACTTAATAAGTAAAAAATAGTCAACTTTCATATAAAATAATACACATAAAATCAGTGACATCGATAAAGGAAAACTTCGCAGGGAAACCTGGGCTTACAATTAAAACAAGTCAGAAATAACCAGCCACCTTGTACAAGCATGGACCTTTGCCCTAGAGTGAACAAGTTACAGGAAGATATTATTATTAAGGACAAGACGTAACAAATACAAGGGAATGATAAAAGTATTCTGCTTAGTCCGTAAATAAATAATAATAATAAATTTAGTAGCACCAAATGCCCAAAGATACTAAATATGGATGGTCTCCACAGACCGGTGCAATAGGTCCTCGGAGGATAGCCGCAGGATGGAGACAATGCGCAAACAGCCTTGACTAAGAACAATATTATTGCAATGTTGTAGTAGGATGGCAAGGAGACTTAATAAATAAATTAAAGAAAGAACACACCGTGATGGTCACTGTGTGTTCCACTCCACGGTTGCCCTTTTTTAAAATTAATAATTTAAAAAAAGGGCAGGGTAATAGGCATGATCAATCCCGCGGGTGTGTTCCGTATGGTGTCGGACGTAAAAGAATAGCACCATTCCATTACCCGTGGGTGTCGTAAGAGGCAACTAAGGAACTAACCAGAGAATGGGCAGCAGCATTCTCTGTAGGCACATTACAACACCTACACTGCGATCGCCAACCCGCCTGCCAAGCGTGGCCCATGTCCAGCAGAGGACGTCTTTCGGCTGATATGATGATGATGATGAATAGGCATGAGAAGACAGTCAGTATGCTGACTGATCCACAATGTCCCGTACTATGGTACGAAGTAAGTACAACAAAAAAGTAGAACGAGTCGAAATAGAAAATAATCCATGACGTGTTCTCACCCTCAATTCAAATAACCACCACCACCACCACCACCACCACCACCACCTACCTAGTTACACTATACAAATCAGAATGGATATCAAATCCACAGATCATTCAATATCGAACAGACAAGAGTAAGCAAGTAAAAACAAGAAACAAAATGATGATGACGACAGTACCTACAAACAAATTCAAAGACGGGGAAACTCGCTCCATTTACGTTCAAACACCGAAAACCCATACAAATTACCATGACATAACCATAAAATACACCATGTAGATATCACGCCCTCGTCGTCTCACCTCATAACTCAGGCCTCCAAATTGAGCCAGACCATCTTCATTCAATCAACGGAGCTTTGCCTATCACATTTGCAGTACCCGACTCAGAATAAAGGTTTCCGCAGACAGGCGAGACGCGACAATGCGACAGCACAATGTATTTCGAAGCGGTAAATAAAATTAACTTACTAGTTAAATTAATATAATATGTGGACTTTATCTTCAAAATCAAAACAATTGTGTTGCTCTGTAAATCAAAGTTTATTCTATTAAACAACAAATTCTTAAAAAGTAGGTTATGTTCGATAGACAAAACTTATATAAACACATAGGTAGGTAATCCTCACCTGTAAATCAAAGAAACCTTTTAATTAGCAGTAGGTCCCTACCTAAAATAAAAAATCAGTATAACGATGATGGCGACACTGAAAAAAAATTCAAAGATGGAGGAATTCACAAGTTTCTTGTCCTTAACAAGAATCTCGCTCCATTTATTTTCAAACACCGAAGTCCCTTACAAATTACCATGACATAACCATAAAATACACCGTGGATATCACACTCTCACATCGTCACACCCCATAAATCAGGCGCCTAAATTGAGCCAGACCATCTCCATTCAATCAACGGTGCTTTCCCTATCGCATTTGCAGTACCTACCGTTAAAATGGCATATCGGGTTTCAGAATAAAGACTACCAGAGACAGGCGCGATGCGACAATGATGTGGAAATTGCTACAGGTGAACTGGACACTACTACTGAGAGAAATTCCGCAAGTCATTATGATGGATGGGTGAGTATCGTAATGTTGCAAAATCCATAAGTTCAATTCGTTGAGAGTTTGTAATGCTCGAATGAAAAGTTTAAATTTTTATCTTTATTTTTGTTTGTATATAGAGTTCATTTTATACATTTAATCCAATATTTTCCGTAGTATTTAAATGAAATCGCGTTGTCGCATCGCAGACAGCGTGACGCATTGTCGCGTTCCTCCTCGCCGGAGCCCTAAGCTCGGCGTATAACAACGTCATCTCTCTCACACATATTTGTATCTCTCTTTCTAAAACTACGACGTGATATATTAATATGCTCAGGTATACATCCTCTTTACTGAAAGCGACGAATTCCTGAACAAATATCACTTTGTCTTCAAAATTTCTTCGGATGATCCTTTTACATAATTAAGTACGTAGGTATATTTATGTGAGGAGATTTGAATGTAAGGCTGTGATTTGAGTTATAAGTATTGTTGAATTTGTCTTAGAAATGTTCTGTTAAAGATTCGTAAAATACAAATTAATTGAATAATCCGCGCCCAAAGGCCCAAGTGATTAATTTTTCAAGTCTTTGGAGCGGTTTTCCTGTTTTTAGTTGTATCCAATTTGGATGATGACGTATAAGCTCGGAAAAACTGAGGACGCACATTTTTTTTGTTATCATTTTGTTACTGAAAAATTAAATTGATACAATTTCGTTCCTAAGCGGAATAGCATACGTTACTCACATGTCTAATAATTAATCAAGAAAACTTATTTTAATATTATGTTACGATTCAAATTATCTGAAGAAATTATTAAAGTGTACAAAGATTTGTTACTGGTTATAATTAAAAACATAATTGATTGTTTTTTTTATGTTTTTATTCTGTACCTAAAACCATAAAGCGAAATTCAATTATTATTTTCACATTTCAGAGCAGTAGATATTATTTCGAAGGTATGTTCCGTCGAAATAGAGATCCGCCGAACAAGTGCATATCGAAGAAGGGTTCTGTCGAGGTAGTGTTTTTCGAACGTGTGTATTGTCGAAGTATGTTCTGTCGGACTAATGCTTGTCGAATATATGTTCTGTCGAAGCAATGAGTAGTCGAACTACTGTTTTTCGAAATTGGGACCGTGTCGAAATAATTAACTGTCGAAATTCAGGATGACACCCGCTTCGACGTGACACGGGACAAGATTACCTGGAAGGATTTGGAAGAGCCCTTTCACCCAGCAATGGGACACGCAGGAAAAAAAATATTTTCCCGTCCTTCGGTAACGTGGTCACCGTGTATCTTTCGGAATCAAAGCTCACTCAGCGAGTGTAGCTTTCTATTTGTGAAAGAATGTGAAATCGGATGTGTACTTCCAGAGATCATTATAAATGTTACCTCTTCATAATATTTGTTAAAGATAAGTAAGGTCTCTACTATAATGCTTTTTTTACACCACTCAAAATGATCCTCATCTGCCTAGCCTTTTCCCAACTATATTAGGGACGGCTTCCAGTCTAACCGGATTCAGCTGAATACCAGTATTTTATGTGGAGCGTCTGCCTACCAGACCTCCACTACCCGTTAACTGGGTAACACGGTACTTCTTGCTGCTTGTCAAGACGGGAGTTAGATTTTCTGGCTTCTGACATCCGAAACAACTGCCAAAGATCTACAAATGACAGCCGGGACTAACAGCATAACGTGCTTTCCGAGGCACGGAGGAGTGTCGGTATGTTAAGATGGTCACCCATCCACAGACCGACCTCGGCAAGCGTTGCTTAACTTTAAAGATCGACCCATGCGGCTGTTGTTATTTTTTAGCCACGAGCTCCACCGCTCGAAGTGGTGATTACTGAAAATAAACCATAAGTCAAATTAAAACGAGAGGCAGAAGTAACAAATTTTAATGAATAAATAAGCACTAAGTAACGTTTTTTCGGCAAATTAATAAGTAAAATTGTTAAATTCAGTCAGAATAATATTTAGAAATTTCTAAGAACAAATAAAATCATTGTATTTCAGGACAACTGTTACCGGGATAAGTTATTCAAAGGGATGATAATTTTACTTTAAAAATTAGCACTAATTGGCTTAACTTTAAGCCTTCAAAGTAAATAAAAAAAAAATAAATAAATAAGAAGTATTGCTCAGTAGAATGTTCTATTTTCCTGCTAGATATTTATGAATAAAGGGAGGCATTTTCTTCAAAACACGCTTTTAATTAGGAGCTAGCATAGATATAATAAACAAGGGAGTTAGACTCGAAATGATAGCAGTTAAAATTTCTTATTATTTTTATAAATTTGAACTACGGATCACGCTCACCACATCTGACTAAGGGCCGGTTACAGAGTTGAATATTAACTCAGCGCTTCTGCTCCACATTTATTAGCGCACAGCCAAAGAGTGGAACTCTCGCCAGCGTCTGTGTTCCCTTCCACATATAACCTGTTTGCCTTCAAAACAAGATTGAACTGCCATCTTCTGGGCACGCTAGCTCCATCATAGACCTCAATCTATCGATTTCCATCAGGCGTGATCGAGGCCAAGAAAAATGTGGAATTAAAAACGTTTTCAGGCTAAAGTAGATTTTGAAAAATATTCAAGCTGCCTAGCATTTTCTCAAGTATGTTGGAGTCAGTTGTAGCTGAGCACAAATATTTCACATGTGGCGACAGGCTATTTGACCTCTACAACACAGTTGTGAACTCCTTGACAGCAGGTCACTGGCAGACAAGTTAGTCGTTATAGAACTTTGGAAGCATCTAGCAGAAATATAAATAGTATTAGCCGGCTCCGCCCGCGAGGATGTCGGTTATCGCGTAAAAAGCCTATGTCCTTCTCCATATCCCAGGTTATATATCTGCCAAATTTCATGACGATCCGTTCCACACAACAGTCGCTTTAGCGTGAAAGCGTAACAGACAGACAGACAGACAGAGTTACATTCGCATTTATAATATTAGTAGAGATTTGAATTTGGAATGTTAAAATTGTTTTTATACTGCTTTTGTTATTCTTAATTCAGAAATCCGGGGTAAAGCTAAGTTAATCTTAGATAATTGTGAAACCCAATAAAACAATCAATTTTAATTTAGTCAGCGTCTAGACTTTCGTTCGTAACACCACATCTCAGTAACCTAAGCTAAATATATCGAGGGAATGTGTCTGAACACGAAAACCAGAGTAGAGAGATAAATGGAAGGATATCATGACGATGTACCTAAAAATGTAAATTTAAATCGCATATAAGTGAACTGCATCATGTTCTTATGAGAAATAAAGTTTAAACCTATGTAACGTTGGCATCTCTGTGAAATAAACTGTCAAAAAAAAATAATTATAAAATAACTTTAATTTCGGTAGTCGGTGTTTTTGGTTGTTTCTTTGTTTTTTAAAACCGAAAGTATTTTTTTTATTTACGCTTTTTAGTTTTTTATCACTTTTGTAATCCATAACCACCACTAGAAAGTCAGTTAAAATACGCAATTTTGTTTAATTGGATGACATATTTTTTCCAGCCATTTTGATTTTGAAATCAAACTACTAAACCGATTTTGATAAAATTTATATGAGACCAATCGGAAAGTATATCCTTTTATATAAAAAATCGGTTCATAAAATACAACCGAATTAAGCACCTCCTCCTTTTTTTTGAAGTCGGTTAGTAATAAATCTTCTTATAAAAGGTATTAGCTGCTAGCGCGAACCGCCCCGGTTTCATATGGTTACAAGTCATACACAAACCTTCATCGTTTATCACCCTTTCTTATAGATAAAAGCTGTAGGTACCAAAATCCGTTGCGTGGTTTAGAAGAATTATGCAGAGAAACAAGAAAAAGAAGACAGGATCTTTGTTTCATACTAATCAGAGAAGATAAATTCGTAGAATATGAGTTTGAGCACTCCATCTTCTCTCCACTCTGTGTCCCATTGTAACTCGAGCTCTAGAGTGGTAAGGCGGATATAACAGTAACTCAAGTCGGATATGTTCTTTGGATTAATCGCCCGTCTGTGTCGTTTCTCAACTGTGGCCATCGGGCTATGGAGCTAAACTATGGACGAAGCGTATTGATGGTAACTGTGTCTATTGTTAGAACTTTGAATTGAAACCAGGCGGTCTATTTAGTAATCATCCCACTTAGAAACTACACGGACTATAATATACGGACGTTGTAGAAACCAGAACAATTTTCCGTGTGTTCAAGAGATTTTGCTGCCATGCCTATTACTGGAATCAAAAGTAGCTCACCATTTAGGACCCATTAGTATTAGTGTTAATGTATAATCCGTGGTGCTTGGCAACTGGGCCAGTTGTATATGTCCCTTGGTGCCTATTTGGCCTAGCTCTGTTCTGTCTCCTGCTTGTTAAGGAGGGAAGTGGAAATTATATTTTTTCCTACACCTCCGCTGTTATTTTCTGATCAAAGAAATTGTTCGTTGCGGGATCCAAGACAGTTGAATCGTTTCTCCGGGACTCGTCGAGCTTCGTTGACTCGGCCTGGTGGTCGCCACTGTTGAATCTGGCTTTCAGGAGTTGCAGTGGTTTAGGAATGTGAAATCTTATGTGGAATGAGCTTGAAGTGAACCTTTACTCCACCTTGACTGTAAGGAGTAGCAGCTCACGTCACGTAGTCCCACAATAGGAATTTCTCCTGTATCGTGGGTGCGTTTACAAACATAATTATAAACTCACAAATAGCCTGACCCGGAACAACTATCTGTAGGCCATACAAATATGAATATATATCGACCCGCGACACGCAGCGCAGCAGTCCATCGCTCAACCACTGCGCCAACCGTGCCGTCATGTTCACACCACCTTTGTTTTGACGGAGAAAATTAGAATAAAATGTATTTAATATAGACTGAATATTGTGGTCTGGTGGTCCCAAATTAAGAATATCAAATTGAGTGAGAAAATTCACAAATTACTACAGAGAACATTAGAAAACAATAACAAAAATGAAATAAATCGGATTCAGCAAGTATTCGCCATAATTATATTATCATACTAACACAGATTCCCATCTGCTAGATAATTAATCATTTACCGTGTAGTATGTTTTACTATCAACAGGATACTGATTCAGTCTCTGGAAACTGGTTTTACCATTCACAAATTTCTCAGTACCAAACTTCGATAGAAAACCCAAACCGGAATTACTGGGAATTAACCTCAAGCTCAGTAGTACCTAGTGCTTGGAATCAGCCGAACTCGAATTCTATCTGAACGCTAAACAATTTGCTGTACACACAAACTAAATAAATCTGGACTAAAATCTCGCCAGTTTAACAAGAAGTGTGATGGGGTTGATCTATCTGAAAACAAAACACTGCCTGCGCAAGTTCGGCTTTGAATTGTGTCCAATAAAAGTCGATAGGCTCAACTGTATTGCTCCCTATGGGGAACATCAACAACGAATACGTATGGTTCCGTAGTGTAGGCAATAGTTGTGTAGTACACAAACTTTTTACATTAGTACCGAAGTATTTAGGAAAGCAGTCTTTAGAATACTGAGCCTGATATAAATAGGATTTATCAGGATTGCTCTTCATCATCCACAGCCCGGCTTAGCACACTGCTGAGCATAAGGCTGCGGTTCCACCAGATATCTCCGGTGGAACCGCAGCCTGTGAGGATGCGTAGCGAAAGACGTGATTGATAAGAACCAATAGAATCGCTTGCGCTGAGCGAGGCTGTTGTATAAATAAATTATTATTAAAATCTGGATTGCAGAAATTTATTTTATAGTTACATTAACAACGAATACTAAAACTTATTATTCGTAGTACATGAAGGAAAAACTAAATGACAGTCACACACGTCATAATAAAATACCTATAAAGAACAAAGCATTATTTTTTCATAGCCAGTATGTAGCCAGTGCGATTTTGATACTAAACTTAAACGGAGGCTAGGTAAATGAAGCGTTATTATTGGATCTTCACACACATCTCGCTACCCAGCTTCGCACATCTCTGGTGGAAACGCAGCCTAAGCCAAGCCAATCCTTTCCTGTACCAATGATCACGCTCCTGTGCCATTTTTATTCAGGTTCTACCCGTGATAACAACAATGTCGTCTGCCCGTTACCGTTGGTCCCGTTAGGCTTGAATAGTTCTTTAACAGTCGTTACAGACAGTCAGAAGGACAACCAGAAGCCAGAATCTGACATCAGTCTTGCCAAGCGGTTGTGGAAGTTAGTCGGTCTACGTTAAATACAGGTACAATGTTGCATAGTTTGGACAGCGCTAGGGAGATAAATAATATAATAATAACGGTGTCTTTTTTATTATATATATATTTTTTTAAATGTACCTATATGTCGCAGCAACTACTTAATCAGCCGCTTCATTAAAAGCCTAGCCTTTTCATTTAACTGCGCCCATTTTTCAGCAACCTAGGTGTCATCTTTGTTTTTCAATATCGTTTAATGACTTGCCGATGTAACCTATGTCGCTGAATAAACAGCGCAGTCAATTGAAAAGGCTAGGCTTTTAATGAGACGACTTTAAGCCAGTTGGCTGGGACATTTACATCTCTTTTATTCGACTCTCCTTTCGCAATAAGCTGTAAGAGATTTCTTTACAAATAAGCATCACCTTTGTGTATCTATTTTGCTGCTTCCTTATTCTTATCTATTTTTGAAACGTGTGTAAATAAACTATTAAATAAAATAAATAATAAAAATAACAGTTTAGATTAGAAAAAGATCATTCGCTGCTGTCTTTAATCGTTTCATTATATTCCTAACGATTTAAGGGGCGTTGGAAGGATAAATATAGCCATAACCTAGTTTTAGCGAAGATGCCTCTGGTTAACAGGCATTAACTCTAAACTACTCCCGAAACAGCACTTAGACATACGATAAATACCCGTTATTTATTTCAGACATTTTTCTCCCAAAAATATTCATCGGCTCAACTGACACCGACCCAAAACTGAACGACTTTTGACACGAAACTGTTACGATAAAACGCCGAAGCTATAGTATTTTTGTGAGAATTTATGGCAGTATCTGATATAGTTTATGGTAAAGGACGTTGGGTTGCTCGCGGGAGGTTGATAAGTGGTTTCCGCAACCCATAGCGGTTACGGAGTCAAGCTTGGGAGGACGAATACCTGAGTATGAGCTATTTCTGTGATTAATGAGGCGGAACATGGCCGCATAGCTTTCAAGCAGGATGTTGTGAATGCTGATACGAAAGACAGTCTTTTGAGCGATGAGGTTGCATTGGCGGCCATTTTTCTGCGATGAATATTGCAAAAGATTACAGGGGTATTTTTTATTGACTTGAACGATTAAATTCCGATTCTCATCAGAAGGCTTAAAGTCACCCAAAGGGCAATGGAGAGGGCAATGCTCGGAGTTTCCTTGCGTGATCGAATCAGGAATGACGATATCCGCAAGAGGTTACCGACATAGCCCGAAGGATCGCCAAATTGAAGTGGCAGTGGGCAGGGCACATTGCTCGCAGAACAGATGGTCGATGGGGCCGAAAAGTTTTGGAGTGGCGACCGCGTACCGCAAGACGCAGCGTTGGAAGGCCTCCCACAAGGTGGACCGATGACCTGGTGAGGGTCGCGGGTAACCGATGGATGCGAGACGCACAGGACCGGTTGTTGTGGCAACACTTGGGCCTATGTCCAGCAGTGGACGTCTTTCGGCTGATATGATGATGATGATGAATTCTGATCCTGGAACTGACAGTTTGGACATGTGTTGCAGAGTTTATTTGTCTATTCAGCGTAACACAGACTTCCGGGATAAATGTCAGTATGTGCTATATTTTTCAAATAGTTTTGAGTATTATTTTTGTGTGGTCGCGTGTGACGTGAGCCTAACCAAGAGGCCAATTCTACTATTTCTTAAGCAACTTTCGCATTCGCATGTCAGCTGCTATCTGTCAAAAAAGCCTTAATTTCCATACATTTTTAAAATCGGTTCAGCGAAAACGTAACTATATTACTTAGTTAGGATGATGATCAGCTTGTCACGCTCCGAAAGACAGATACGACGCGACAACGCATTCCATATAAAAATATACATAGATATAAAAAAATGTCGCATTGTCGCTTGTCTATGGTAGTCTTTTTTATGAATAAAGAAATACTTTTTAAAATAGGAAAATAAACAACTCATACATTTTTAAATTTCTTTAAAACCCACGTGAATCCCCAAACATGTTGCCATTTGCATTTCTCTCTGTCCATACCTCTTATACAGCTGTTCTGCTAAAATTACCTTGTACAATACTGTCATTACCTTTGACAGTATAATAAATATTAATCAGTTTTATGGGGTAGGGCTCGTGAGGGTTGAAACTAGGAGGAATAGGTATTCCTTAGGGTGTGACTTGCAAGTTGCAGCTGGGAACAGAGGCTGATGAATTATTTGTGTGGACAGACGAGCGATTTTTTTGTCGCAATGATTTTTTGCGTCTTTTTCGGTCCGGTTTTTTTTAAAGATATTTTACTTGTCTATAAAATACAGATTAGTAACATAGCTTAATTAAAAGAAAAGCTTAGCTTGTCGACTTATGCCTACTTAGACACAAAAGGTTATTTGGTTTACGGTCAAGCTCTGCCGTCACAACGCGGCACCGGTGTGTCTGATTTACGCGTTTTCAAACTCTATTATAATTAATTTTTTTTTAAGCATTTATTTTTTAATACATCTGAAAATAACTTAAATTAAAATACACGAAACTTACAGCAAACTAAAATATAGCATCAAAATTTGTCCTCAACGCTGTCAACTGGTAATGTCCAAGAGACTGGCGGCATTGCCATAATTACTTATATTTAATATTTTAAATGCGAAAGTTTGTGAGGATGGATGGATGGATGTATGTTTGTTACTCTTTCACGCAAAAAGTACTGAATGGATCTTGATGAAATTTGGTACAGAGGTAGATTATAGTCTGGAATAACACATAGGATACTGTTTATCCCGGGAGTATGTTCCTTTGGGATAATTATCGACATTCACGCGGGCGGAGCCGAGGGCGGCAGCTAGTGTTACCTACATAATTTTGAATTTTGACATGTCGGGCGCTTGAGAGGTTAATGTTTTATGGAGTTGAAATTGTTGCATGTTTGCATAAGGTAATCTTCGGAAGAACTTATCCTATTACTTACTAAAAATAATACAAGCGAATTGAGAACCTCCTCCTTTTTTGAAGTCGGTTTGCGAAACTGATTCAAAACTATTTTCATCCTACTAAAATACAAAATTCATATAGAACAAAGCTAGATACGGTATACATTTGATAGGTTATAAAATATCAGGCATTTTTTAAATTACTGGTGAATGCCAAACTACATAGCTTGGCTCATCGCCGTAAGGTTGCCTGCTTATCGGTCTTCTACAGATTGTACTTCGGTGAGTGTGCCCAAGAACTCCACGACCTCATCCCACCGGCCCCCTTCTACCATCGGACATCCAGACGTACTGCATCTTACCATCCCTACCTTGTACCTAGCTATTCCACCAATTCGCACTAAGCGTTTCCAAACGTCTTTTATAATGCGCACAGCAAAAGAGTGGAACTCTCTGCCTGCGTCTGTGTTTCCAAATGCTTACAACCCTAATCTCTTCAAAGTTAGAGTGAACAGGCTCCTTCTGGGTAAGCTCGCTCCATCGTAGACTTTGTCTCTGTCATCTATGACATTGACTAGAGTCAAGAGCAAACCCATCTCTAAAAAAAAAAAAAATTACTCGCTGTTGGCTCCGGTTCGCGTTTGACCACTATCTCACTTGATAGAAAGTGATGATGTGGTGAACAATGGAGCGCGCTTATCCTCTGTGGCGAAATCATCTTATACGAACCTATTTACTCTTGAATTAAAGACCCCAGGTTGTATTTCCAATAATATAATGTGTTTAGACTACAAAGTAATATTAGGTATTGGTTTTCAATAACTTTCATTACGCGCTTATTTCTGTACTTACCTACCTACTCACTGGCTAGCCACAACAATAATATGGTATTTTACTCAAAGACTAATTAGTCCGTCGGATAGATTTCCAAAAAATATTAGACTCGTATTTTTTCCTTTTTAACGTAAACAAAAAAAAACCGGCTGAGTGCGAGTCGGGCTCGCACACGAAGGGTTACGGAACCCTTCGTGTGCGAGCCCGACTCGCACTCAGCCGGTTTTTTTTACGGAGGTACCTTTAAAAACGGCAAAAAAATCACGTTTTTTGTATGGGAGAGATTAAATAACATATTCTGTTTTTTAGTATTTGTTGTTATAGCGACAACAGAAATAAATCATCTGTGAAAATTTCAACCGTCTAGCTATCAAGGTTCATGAGATACAGTCTGGTGACTGACGGACGGACGGACAGCGAAGTCTTAGTAATAGGGTCCCGTTTAACCCTTTGGGTACGGAGCCCTAAAAATGAAGACGATACAGTGTGTTGAGACACGTTTGACGTCACTATGATGTTACAATTGGGTATTTACAATTTTTACTAGCGAAGTAACGTCACGCGTAAATTACCGATCCTGTGTGTTTCTTCAAGGTCTGTAATCTATACTTCTAAACTAATATTATAAAGAGGTTGGAGTTTGTATGTAGGGAGTAATCTCTGGAACTAATGATCCAATTCTAAAAAATTTTTCACTGGTAGAAAGCTACATTATCCCTGAGTGCTATAGGCTGTAAATTATTTTTATAACATGTATATTAACCGAGCTATCACAACTTTTGTCTAGCAAGTCGGAAAGAAATACCTCAATAAAATAGAATTATTTGCATGCATGTTTGTGTAGGGTAGGTGTAGGGTAGGTGTAGGGTAGGTGTAGGGTAGGTGTAGGGTAGGTAGGTAGGTAGCCAGTTGACGGGAGCGAAGCCGCGGGAGACAGCTATAATTTATAATCACAATTTAATAACAAAAAGTAACGCGGTCAACTTGTTTATAACCGCAATAGAATTGTGGTTTAAAATATTACGACATTGTTCTGAGTAACAGAAGTACTTACCTATTGGATTAGTAAGTAACAAATAATTAGTTACTTGTGCATAATATAATATTAATGCATTTAGATAAAATTTAGCATATGGTTCATAGTGATCTGGAATACTTAAAATACCGCTTTTTATTTCAGTTATAAAAGTCTCCATGAGATAATTTTGCACGCGGGTATTGCCGTTGGCAAAAATTAGTAAAAAGTATTATATTAATGATTTTTTTTTAATGTCTTCATCAGCGACGAAATAACAAAACTTCAAAGTTGATTACACGTGGCTTCTGACGTCAAAGGCCATGACACACAATACGTAGAGCTACCATAGAAAACTTCGAGAGAGGAAGATAAATTATCTGTTAACAATTGTTATAGGATATAATTATGTAATAATTTGGATAAGTATTTTATTTTTAAAAGAAAGAAAAAAACACGCATATTCTGCCACAGATGACGCACAAAAAAACACAAAATAAAAAAAAAAAACTTATCAACTTAAACTATTAAAAACCTGTTTCACTGTCCAGCTATGTCAGGACAACTGTGTCCTGACATAGCTGGATCAGAGACTCGTTGTAGATACTGATCTACAACGAGTCTCTGATCACCACACACCACAGACCAAACAGAACACAGTTCAGCAGTTACTGTTATCTATGGCGTGACGTCCGACGCTGACTGACAGTGACAGTGACAATTTTTGTATATTTATTCATAAACTGGAAAAATATTTGTTACGTAACAAATATTTTTCTGATACATATTCCCTCCCTATTAGCTACCTCTTACAACAATAACGTATTTACCAAAGACAAACAAAAAGTCCCAACATAGTTATAGAAAAACAGTTAGGCATTTACTTATTTTGCGAGCGGTATTGGAATACAATGACTCGACAAATATAACGTTTTGAATAACAATAGCCTTGATGTCGGCTCGTTAGTTGAAAAATGACAAATAAATACCTACCATAAATGAAATAGTTGAAAAGGCATTGTTACGGATGTGGTGTCCTCGTTTGCTGCTGGGTTCGTAAATCAAAGCCAAACACTCGTTTCACCAAGGAGCGCATACACGTCCGCACCGGCCAGCGGTTGGGCAAGCAATGCCGTGACGTGCATGCGCCGCTTGTACTTTATTAATACGTCACACCTCTTCCTTTACATAAGAATTTAAACAAACAAATATAATAACTGATTAATTATTTTAATTATACTTAATTATCAAATAGTTAATTAATTCTCCACATTCTATAATTTCCAACAAGGTAAAATTTATCTTCCACTGAATACTTGTTATACAATTTAACAGAGTTATTTATCTATTCTTTTGCTTCTATCGAATCACTTTTATCCTCTGAATCATCTGTTTGATAATAATTTTTCCCGTATTTCCACGTATATACCATACTTTTCCCTTTTTCCTTCACTTGCTTTCCAACTGTCCTTTATAAAAGTCTAAGTCAAAACGTTCATTTCAATAAGGCCATCAAACGGCTCTTTGGAACGTCATCATTTACATCCAAATACTATGTATACAAAATAAGGTGACTCTACTGTCCGTTCGCAAAGGTAGATTCTTATGGAGAAGAACGGACAAGAAACTCCATAGTTACTCTTATCAAATAAATGTTTTACAATATTTTGAATACACACATTAACTTTGATATATGTGAGGTTGATGCACCTAGAGTATACTACTTATAGAAATCAAAGTATTACCAGCAGAGGTAAACTTTTTCATTTTCTTAATAAGTACATGGTACTCACATATTTACAAATATTGGAACCATTAATAAAACAGTGTGTGGGTTAATAGAAAAATAAAAACTCAAAAAATAGAAAGAGTACATCTATAAAGTTAATACAAAAATTGACCAGTTTGATTTTGTCTACACTACACCCTTGGTTGTTCTATGCAGCAGCGACTGGCGTAGTCATTTATACCGTAGCGCCATGAATCCGCGACACTGCCATCCGTGACTAGAACCCATCCTCGGGTGTAGTACAATATCCAGTCATGAGGGCTTCGTGCACAGCGCTCCCCGCACAACATTACTCAACGGAAAGATATCCGATCAAACAAAATAAATTTCTGAAATGCATACTCACTCATGAAAATTCCGTTATAATCTGTGCACCAACACAGACCAGATTCGCACCAACAATTTGAAAATATCTAGCACGATATGTGCAACAACACATTAAGCGCTATGAGTATGTACTTGGTGCACAGACAGAAATCGTACCAACGATTCCTTGGAGACCCATCGCCTCATGTCATTCATGAGGTGCGATCAAGAGCAAGCAAGCCATCAGACTTGGTTTCATTATCACTGTCATCAACTATGTCATCTAATTCTTAAATGAACCTTTGAATTTAGAATTTTAATTAATCCAGTTTCACTCTTAGTTTGCTAATAACACGAAATCGTTCACGGATATTTTTGTTTTTTTTTAACTTCTGTGCAATAAAATTGAGCTTTACCTTATACCACACAGCGCTTTAAACTCTCTAATGAAATCTCACGGACCTCATCTTTTTTTTTTTTTTTTTTTTTTTATTTATTCAAAATCTGTTAAACAATAAAATATAAAAAGTCTGCCAAACTGCAAAACAGTTTGTCGGCAGTTATTTTCGTTTCACAATAATTTATAATTATAACAAATTTCGATTTTAATTACATACTAGCTAACAAAAAACAATAGAAGGTGAGTTTACAGTAGATTAGATTAGATTTACAGTTATAACAGTGGAGTTTACAGTAAATGGAAAATTGCTATGGACACAATGACAGGTAGTGTTTTTTAAGAACCTTTTTAAGTTGGTACTTATATTTGACATGCGATATCAACTGTGGGGGTAACTTATTCACTAACGATGGTACTATATACTTCCTTGTGCGCTTACCAAAGTAGTTTGTGACTTTAGGAACAACAAGTGTCCTCTTTTTAGATAAACGAGTTGGGTACATATGTTTACGTTCCTCCTTGTGAAGTTCATTATTAAATTGTTCAGTCAAGATTTTTACGTTACTTTTGAAATTAACCGGGAGTATTTTACAAATATTAAACAGTTTTTCATAATTTTTATTTAAGCTTTTTTTTGTTTTTTTATCTATAAGCAGTTTAAGTAGCCGTATCTGCAACATTTTGATTTTATTCATATGTGTAGGGAACGCAAACCCATATCCACCCAACCCATATTCAATCACTGAGTCAGCCAGTGCATAATATAAGGTATACAATACTTTTCTGTTGACAGCATATTTAAGTGTCTTTAATTTACCCAAAATGGATCTTAGCTTATTGCAGACGTTGTTGACATGCAGGTTCCAAGTGAATGTGTTATCTATGACTAAACCTAGATACTTGTATGAAGTTACTGTTTCTAAATATGAGCATTGACAATTCAGTTTGTTGTCATGCAGACATTCGTACGAATGACCTTTCACTCCCACTGTCCAAGAATTATTTTTGTTTTTATGATATGGCGAGTGAATAAGCATGCACTTAGTTTTACTAATATTAATTATAATGCCATTGTCATGTGCCCACTGAACTATGTTGTCAAAATCGTTTTGCATATCTCGCTGTATTAGGTCAATATTATTATGACTATATACCAGGCAAGTATCATCAGCATACATGAATGCCTTACATTTTTTTAATACATTAGACATACTGTTAACATGCACAATGTATCCTAATGGCCCGTACACTGAACCGGTTGGAACGCCGAATTTAATGTCACCCCGCACACTTTCAGTTCCACCAACACATACTTTAAGTGATCTTTGGTCTAAGTACTTCCTGAACCATGCATTCATGGGGCCCCGAATACCACATTCATTCATAGCCTGCAGCAAGCCGCCGTGGTCTAAAGTATCGAAAGCTTTTTTGAAGTCTATAAATATAACCATAACTAGTTTTTTTTTCGTTAAGATGATTATTGACTTCATCTGTGAATTTCTCAAGTGCAGTATCAGTACTTCTATTTATTCGAAAACCGTGTTGGACCTCGTTTAAAATGTTGTGGTTTTCTAAAAAGTTTGTGAGTTGCTTAACTATAATTTTTTCTACAATTTTATTTAACGTATTAAGTATTGCTATAGGTCTATAATTGCTATAATCCTGATGAGATCCCTGTTTATATATGGGCCTTACAATAGACTTTTTAAGTTCCTCAGGATATTGAGATTTTTTAATACTGATATTGATAAAATAAGCTATAACCGGACTAATTTGTTCTTTAATATCTTTTAAATCTCTAATTCTAATACCATCCGACCCCGGCGACTTGTTGCAGTCTAGTTTTTCTATAACAGATTTTACGTCTTTTGGTAGGACCTCTTGAAATCTAAAACTTACATTACAGTTATTCACATAGCTCGTCCTGGCCAAAAAATTATGTTGACATTTATGTTTAATAATATCGATTTCTTTCGTAAAGGTTTCACAAAAATTGTTACAAATATTTTGCAAAGTTTCATTTTTAAGTAAATGTTTCTCGATTACAGAATCTACACCTAGTTTTGACCTACCCAGCCAGCTATTTAAATTACTCCATATCTTTCGCATGTCGCCCTTACAATTAATTATTGTTTCACGCCTACTTTTATTTTTGGCCATATTTATAAGCTTCTGTGTCTTATTTCTACACCTAGTGTACAATAAACGTTTATTATTATTTTTAGGATCACTTTTCCACTGTCTAAATAGGATATCTTTGTCTTCTATAAGCATACGTAACTTTTCCGTAACCCACGGTTGTGTTTTGCGTTTAGGGCACACCGTGTTATCGATTTTAGAGCTATTATAAATATCGCTAAAAATTGCGAACATATTTGTGTATAATTCGTTCGGGTCTTGTATTTGCAACAAAGATGCCCACTCTACTCTATTTAATTTATCTCTTACAGCTTTGTTGTCGTACCTCGTTTTACTCACGTATGTTATGTCGCTTTGCGTATTATCAATAACAGCTGAGATTCCCGTTAGATAGTGATCGGCTACCTGGCTCGTGAGCGTGTACGCGTGAACGTCGCTCGCCCCGCCACTCGGCCCACTCGCATTTCGCATGAAGACGTGGTCAATACATGACGCCACTTGCTTCTGTCCGACGACCGCCTCGCGCGTTATGTCTTGAATGCCACAGTGTAGTCCCAAATCTGCTAACGTATTTAAATATCTGTTTGCCGAAGAATCCAGTGAACTCACTAACAAGTTGATATTGCAGTCTCCTACTAGTATAATGTCAGTGTTCATGGGTAGCGGTCGAATAATGTTTTCTACTTCTTTCGTAAAAATACTTTTATTTGTGTGCGGTGGCCTGTAGATTACCAATAGATAAGCGTTGTAGACATTCTTAGAAAGGCGGCCGTGTATCAACTCAAACGTCGATGCATTATAGTTTTGTTGTGGACTGAACTGAAGACTATTTTTCACATAAACAAGTATGCCTCCTCCTCGTTTTTTTTCTCGCGTTTGTGAATCTAATCGTTTTTAGTATCTACATCACTAAACATCAATAATAACGGTCTCGCAATTTCTACAGATTCCTTTTACGCAATATATTGCACCTATTGCGTCTTGTTACGATTTGCTATCGTTAATCTCTACGGCAATTGGTCTACAAACTTTTCATGTTACACAGCTATTCTATGTCACTCTAATGTCGTTCAGTCGGTAAACCTTTGACAGACCGACAGTGGCTATAAATGGTTTCATTGAAACAAATGTTTTAGGTTTGATCCGCGATTAGCTAGTATTCGTGATTACAAAGTCCAAGCACCAGTAATAGTCATTGAAATCACATTAATTTGAACAAAGAAAATAAAAACAAGGTATCTGACTCTACGTGTAAAATTGTACGTGATTTTACATTAGACTTTACATTCAATTCTACATTCGACTTTACATTTGACGCTTTTCAGTGTTTTGGTCGATAATATACTCCTCTTCGTTATGAAATTGACCTTTTCCGGCATGATTTCACAAGCTTAACAAAATCGTTAAAATGTTTCTACTTCCTCCTGTTTTCTTTTTCTGTTAGAAAATATAAATTTCGTTAATCCGACTTTGTTTCGAACTTAAGGAACTGTCTCATTTCTTTAGAGCTAATACATAGACATCGACACCTTCCCCTTCTTCAGCATGAACGTTGACTATAATCTACCCGGAAGATTATAGTCAACTTCTTGTTTGTAGTGCTATTCCCCCAGCGTAGTAGAGAGTAGCTCGTTTCTTCGCAGGATTGATATCGATGTTGACAGGCAATGTGTTAAATTCAAGAGCCCTCTTCCATTTCTCCCTGCGAGTGTCGACAATTATTCTGATCATCTTCGCAACCAAGAAGTTTGGGAGTGTGGATAACGCATGAGTCATTTTGGATTTTAATAAAATTGACTCTTACTTTTGCGTGGCTTTTTACTGAAAATCATTAACAGAAACACACAACTGCGTAGCCCTAATATAAAGATGCAAGTACTCTTTATGTGGCCCTTTGTGTGTTATTTACTCTTTGCGTTGCCCTTTGTGTGTAATTTACTCTTTGCGTGGCCCTTTGTGAGTTATTTACTCTTTGCATGGCCCTTTGTGAGTTATTTACTCTTTGCATGGCCCTTTGTGAGTTATTTACTCTTTGCGTGCCCCTTTGTGTGTTATTTACTCTTTGCATGGCCCTTTGTGAGTTATTTACTCTTTGCGTAGCCCTTTGTGTGTTATTTACTCTTTGCGTGGCCCTTTGTGAGTTATTTACTCTTTGCGTGGCCTCTTGTGAGTTATTTACTCTTTGCGTGGCCCTTTGTTAGTTATTTACTCTTTGCGAGGCCCTCTGTGAGTTATTTACCCTTTGCGTGGCTTTTTAAGTCATCACTGGTTTAGCCCTTTCCCAACTAAAGATGGGTTAATACCAATATTTATCAGTATTGGCCAATAAGACTATATTAGTCTAGAAATATTATAATATTTTAACTAACATTTATATCAGTAATATTTAACTAATACTTATTAAAACGTATCATTTCACGAATGTCAGAATGATTGAGTGAGTCTAATCCCACCGATCCGTGTCAATTGAATAGAATCCCAGATTATGATAAAGATTATTGTACATGTTAGTAATCTGTGGATTATGTGAATATTAAATATTAGCATATCAGTTCGTCGGATTACTGATTCGTGAATCCATGGAATATTACTAATCTCTTAACTAATACCAATATGTTCGTTACACTCCTATTCCCAACTACATTGGGGTCGGCTCCCAGCCGAACCGGATTCAGCCGAATACCAGCATTCTACGTGGAGCGGCTGCCCACCAGACCTCCACAACTCATTAACTGGCTAGGTAATATGGTACTTCATGGCAAGACCGGTGTCAGACCTTCCGGCCTCCAACAATTCGTAACGTAACTGCCAAAGGTCTACAAATGACAGCCGGGCCCAATGGCTTAACGTGCTTTCCGAGGCACGGAGTAGTCTCGGTATATTAAGATCCACAGACCAACCTCGACAAGCGTTGCTTTACCTTGAAGATTGGCCCGTGCGGCTGTTATAATTTAGCCACGAGCTCCTTGCTCCTTTAGGTAAACCTTTAATAAAACTATGATTCTCTCAATATAAATTGTGCTAGTATACTATTAGACAAGTACCTAATCGCTAAATCCTACCATTGCCCGTTTTTTTAATGGTACTCGTATAATGGAGTGTGCTAGCTAACATGTTGTAAATACTATTTAAGTTTATGATTTCCATGTTGTTGGATACATATTGTTACGAGCTTAGGGTTCGTGACAATTAAAAACAGCCGATAAAATAACCAAAATGACACTTTAATTAATCAACACTAATTACAACTTAAACTCACTAATTATAAATCACAATTGCACTACTAATCACTTTAATTCGCAGTCGAAGTTCGCTCTCGAAGTTGTCGCTTGTATCGCAAATTCAATACTGACTCGATTGCAGGCTATGCGGGCCTTATATAGGTCGGCAGATAATTCTAGAACCTTCTAGTATAGAAACATCTAGAAAGTTCGAGTACATACCGGTCCCGACTAAACACATATTGAAAACTCTAGAATGTTCTAGCATCGAAATGTCTAGAAAGATCTTGACTCTACTAGTTCTGCTACTCGATACTAGATGGCGCTAGTAGTAACTTATAACGTTATGTACCCGGCATTAATTCTGGCGCGTAACACTGCCCTCTCCTAAGACATGCTCGTCCCGAGCATTATCGGCCCCATAATAACGCGCCAGCCGATCCACATGGACGATCTTAGGAGCGCTTCTTGTACCTTTTTGTATGCGGTAGGTTACGTCATTGATTTTCGTCACAATCCGGTACGGCCCGTCCCATTTAGCTTGAAGCTTAGGAGATTTCCCTTTGCTGCGAACTGGATTGTGCAACCACACTAGTGAACCTTCGTCGAATCCTTTATTGTTCATTTTGCGGTCATAACGGGTTTTCATCTTTTCAGACATTTGCTGACCCGATTGTCTGACGTGCTCATAGATGTCATTCATTTTGTGCCGCAAGTCATTCGCATAATCGGTTATACTGCGTGGCGCATCAGGTGGTATTCCGGTAATCAGGTCTGCAGGCAGCCGTAATTCTCTACCAAAGTTTGCGAAAGCTGGTGTCACTGATGTGCTTTCGTGAACAGCACTTCGGTATGACAGCAAAAACGGTTGTATATGCTTATCCCAATCCCGTTGCCGGTTCTCCACTACTTTTGCCAGGTATCTCTCCAATGTCTGATTAAATCGTTCCACCATTCCATCCGATTGTGGGTGGTAAGAAGTTGTTCTCGTTTTATGAGTACCCATAACTCGACAAGTTTCCTGGAATATTTGGGACTCAAAATTCCTTCCTTGATCGCTGTGAATCTCCAAGGGTACTCCAAAACGACAGAAGACTTCATGAACAAGTTTATCTGCAACTGTTGTAGCTTCTTGATTTGGAATGGCGAAGACTTCCGGCCACTTAGTGAAGTAATCCATTACAACCATGAAATACTTGTTACCACTTTCACTTTCCGGAAACGGTCCCGCAACGTCTAGGGCTATCCTTTCCCATGGTGCACCAACATTGTACAATTTCAATGCACCTCTACTACGTGTCTGTGGTCCTTTTACAGCCGCACAACTTGTACATTTACGGCACCAGTCCTCGACATCGTCACGACAGTGGACCCAGTAAAACCGTTCCCGTACCTTTAGTAGAGTCCGTTTAACTCCCATATGGCCTCCTGAACAACCATTATGGTACAACTCTAGAACATCCGGTACTTTAGCTTTAGGGACAACCATTTGCAAATGACAGCTGTCTCCCCGAGCATTTTCCCATTTACGGCACAGGACTTCATCCTGAATCACTAAGCTGTCCCATTGGGCCCAATAGCTTTTTGTGATCGAACTCATCGCTGAGACGTCGCTCCACGCTGGCTTAGGAGCACTGGCCTTAATCCACTCCAGAATCGGCTTGATGTCCGTATCTTCCTGCTGTGCACGTTGTAGGATTTCCTTCCACTCGTTGCTGAGATCTGTCTTGAACATTCTCACAGGTACGACTTCTTTACCCTCTTGCCTGGTACAATGCTTGCAGTCTTCAGGGCAAGGTCTTCTTGACAATACATCTGCATTGTCATGAGTTCTTCCGCTACGATGTTCGACAACCAAGTCGTACTCCTGCAGCCGCTTGGTGCTGCTGTCAGCCGCCCTACCTTCGAGAGATCGGCTATCATTCCTTTCTGCAGTTCGCTTAGGGCAACTGGATCGAAGGTGGCCCTTTTCACCACAGCCGTAGCACCTAGGGCTGTACCTTTTAAAACAATCATGAACTGCAGCTTCTGTAACCTCCTTGCTACGATGGGAACGATAATCCTGCCGCACAGCTTCCCTTTGTATAGTTTGCCTAGGGCAACTGGATCGAAGGTGGCCCCTTTCCCCACAGCCATAGCACCTAGGGCTGTATCCATTAGGACGGTCGCGAACCGTAGCCGCTGCAACCTCTCTAACGCGATGGGAACGGTGATCCTGCCGCACAGCTTCCACTTCCAGTGCATGGGCCAAGGCGTCCTTAAGGGTCCCGTGGTGCCCGAGCCTCACAGCAGCTCTAACCTCAAGGTCGCGGATGCCGTCGATGAATGCCTGCACCAGGTTCCCTTCAATGAGCGCAGGTACAGACTGGTATGCTTTTCGAACCAGCTTTTCCACTTCAAGGGCCCACTGCTGCAAGTTTTCACTGCTACGTTGCACGCGATCCTTGAGCTGCGCACGAAAAACGTGTTCCAGATGAGCGTCGCCATACCGGGCTTCCAACGCCTCAAGGAGCTGCTCGTAAGTCACTTCCTTACCGAGAGCTTCCAGGACAGTTAAGGCCTGGTCGCGCAGGCCTAAGGTGAGGGCGGTCATGGCCTGATTTTTATTCCAGCCGTTCGCCTTCATAACAGCCTCAAACTGTATTTTGTAGGCCGACCAGGAAGATGTCCCATCAAACGGTGGCACTTTGAACCCGCGTAGCGAAGGTGTAGTAGCTACGGGAGTTGCAATTCCATCCCCTACTTTAAGGTTGTCCATTGCTTTTTTCATTTCAGCAATCTGGGTTTCAGCTTCTATCAGGCGGTTCTCGTGCTGAACCACCTTCTCTTTTACCACCTTTATTTCTTTGCCGAAAGTGGCATGCAGATCCTTCATGAGGACCATTTGTTCTTCCTGGCGGCGCGCCTGCTCTTCCTTGTCACGCTGGAGCTGTTCTTCCAACCGACGGGCCTGTTCCTCCTGTCGGCGGGCCTGTTCCTCCTGTCGGCGGGCCTGTTCCTCCTTATCATGCTGGAGCTGTTCTTCCAACCGGCGGGCCTGTTCCTCCTGCCGGCGGGCCTGTTCCTCCTGCCGGCGGGCCTGTTCCTCCTGCCGGCGGGCCTGTTCCTGCAGCATCATCATCAGAGCTCCAAAGTCTGGTGCTGCAGATGCTGGAGCTGCTGTGGATGGGCCGGGCTCCATGGTCGGCAACTGGCCCTCCAACGTCTGCGGCGTTGCACCTCCAAAACGCCTCTGGTCCGTCTCTTGCTGGCGTTGACTTCGGGTACGAATACCCTCCGTGTCGTCCTTCGGTAGAATCGGCACAGTTTCAATATCCACTCTTCTGACACCAATTGTTACGAGCTTAGGGTTCGTGACAATTAAAAACAGCCGATAAAATAACCAAAATGACACTTTAATTAATCAACACTAATTACAACTTAAACTCACTAATTATAAATCACAATTGCACTACTAATCACTTTAATTCGCAGTCGAAGTTCGCTCTCGAAGTTGTCGCTTGTATCGCAAATTCAATACTGACTCGATTGCAGGCTATGCGGGCCTTATATAGGTCGGCAGATAATTCTAGAACCTTCTAGTATAGAAACATCTAGAAAGTTCGAGTACATACCGGTCCCGACTAAACACATATTGAAAACTCTAGAATGTTCTAGCATCGAAATGTCTAGAAAGATCTTGACTCTACTAGTTCTGCTACTCGATACTAGATGGCGCTAGTAGTAACTTATAACGTTATGTACCCGGCATTAATTCTGGCGCGTAACAATATTTATTTTTGTTCCTGTGTCTTAAAATACTTTGCGTACTATTGTTTAATTCAAGTTCTTAAAACGTAACAGCCAGATGTGTTGCTGGGGAGTTAGTAGCGCCACTTCTTTTTCCCATCTAAAACACTAGGAAGTGGTGACGGGTGGGCGTTTTGGGGCACTGTGTTTATGTATGTAAAATTTGACGTTCAAAAAGTGCTGGCTCTCAGCCTAATTTGAATAAATGACTTTTGATTTTGATTTTAATTTCAATATTGTGATGTAATTGTCGTTAATAATATAATAAAAGTAACCATGAAAATAAAACCCAATTGAATTGTTAAAAAACGTAAATAATTGTAAATGTGGGTAACAAGTAAAAACATTCTTTTTTTTTTTAAATACCCACATTTAAAAAAAAAATGTTTGTATAGGTATGATATATTTTTAGTGGGCTGTAAATACGCTACTCGACATTATGTCAATGTATAAGTAGACTAAGACAAAACTATGAGTTTTATATGTGTGTGCCAAATAAACTCATTTTCTTTCTTTCTTGGAACAACCTTCGCATTGCAAGGGTTCTGTCGGTCGTAAATTGGACATTTTGAGCGACCTGAAACAATGTCAATTTGCCTTTGTATTGCACCCTTGGCGCCATTGGATAAAGTGTTTCGTATTTTATTTATGCTTTCAGTAAAATACAAATTACTGGTCCTAAATTTCCTCATAATATTGTTATTAGCAATCTGTAACCCAATCTCTCATTTTTTTTTTCTTTGTTTCCAAAATTACTATCTGAAATGTGTATACCATGTTCTCACACTGCAAAATCCTAGATAAGTCCTAGATATATTTTACCACGATGACTGTATAACGAATAAACTACAATATATGTCTAATTTACACATTATTATGTCCCTGAATTGAATTTTATTGTAACTTTTTATTTTTTATTTTTTTTTAGCTAGATGCGGCGTAAATGGACAATAATAGAATGAGTATTACAGTGGCTTAGCATGGGTGTCAGCCGCCCCCTTGTTTAGGTTTCAAAGGGGCCGCCCGGGGCGGGTCGCCCCTCGCCCCTACTACGCTACGCCACTGGAGTGAAATAAATCTTTATTACGCGAAGTAGATATGGGTTATGCCGGTGACATTTATTACATTAGGTTTAGTGATATTTAATGTTGCTAAAACTTCAAAACGACAAAGGAATCAATCAATTGATCCATGTAATTTGCATTTTTATGGATATATATGCCCTTGGCAAAATTACACCTTAATGCTCCTTGGCACCTTGATTCACCTTGGAAAAATACTACTTTGTGCTCCTTGACACCTTATTGCACCTTGGCAACATACACTAATACACTTTGGTACATTTGTTATGATAGCATATTGTATTACCTACCTATATCAATAAGTAGTACATGTACCTATTGCACTGATTGATTGCATGCATTTGCTGCTTTAATATTACTAACGTCATTTGCTTTAGGTACCTCAACCTTAAAACATCATTTAACTTAAGAGAACGCGATGAATAGTGAGGAATTATAATTTTGCACTGAAAATTCTTATTACCTACGTAGGTATTTAAATAAATAATGTCACCGGATAAATTACATTAACGCGGACTTACACGGTGTTTCTTATTACAATTTCTACTAATAGGTACCTACGTCGAAATTATCGTCACAAGATATAAGAAGACCGTTACCACCGAGTAGGTACTTATTTTAAAATTTTAATTTTAACTTATTTTAGAAATATCCACGGCTATAGTCAAGAATATAACAACAATTATGATAGAAATTATTTTTTGAAAAGTATTAATTGCTTTTTTTTATGACAATGATAATTATAACCTATCATTGATCGATCAGAAAAATAACACTATTTGTTATTTGTAATGTCTAGTCATTTGTTTTAATAGTACTTGGACAGATAAATACATATACCACTGAATCGATAGCACCATAAAACCGTGAGGTTGTTATTAGTGTTTCATTTTTTTGTTTTTTTTTTTTTTTGTGCACGTGAGTTCATATTTCTCCTTTTTCATATAGCAGCATAATTTACCACTTACTTGAGGCTCGTCGCCACTGTGGTGTCCTCGTTTGCTGCTGGGTTCGTAAATCAAAGCCAAACACTCGTTTCACCAAGGAGCGCATACACGTCCGCACCGGCCAGCGCACGGTGGGCTGAAATCGCGAAGTTGGGACTTAAGGATTTTTAAATATATATTTGCATTGTATATACTTATACCATACTTTTATGTTTTGGAACTTTTTTTTTAAAGTAGGTTATTACCCTAAAATTTCAGAGATTTAATTTGTATGAATAAAACAAAGAATTCGATGCATGGTGCATATTATTAGGATTATTATTATTAGTTTGTTGTAAATATTTTGTGCAACTGCATTCCACACCACTCTTTCCACAACACCAAAACCGGTTTTCTTATCAGTAGACGAGTCGTCATTAGTGACGTGCGCCAATCAGAGGGCAGTAAATTTGCAGGTAAAAAATATTTGGGGTAGCAAGTTGAAAACAATGATATCAGTTCGTTGTAACCACCCTTTACATACGGACTACCCGCTCGTTACTTGATTTTTGTTAAAAGTTGATTTTCGAGAATTTTGTGAAAATGTTTAGTGATTTAGTTACTAATGTTGATATGTTTGTGAAATTGAAATCAAGTGGTAGTATTAAGGATCATAACTTTTTATACAGTGCTATCAAGTCAAAATTGTGTGATTTAAATCAAGATAATGATAATTTGCTAAAGGAATTCTGCGCAAAGTATTGTTATAATACTTATAAAAAATGGGAAAATGCTAAACGAAAAGAACATACATTTAGAAGTAAATACAGTGATTGGTTGGCATCGGAGATAGTTTGGCCTGAGTTTATGAAAGATTTTGCAAAAAACGACGACGATCCAGTTCCTAGCACATCAACTACATCTCATGAAAAGGTGTCTGTTGGTACATCAACTCAAGTAAGTCCGAGAAAACCATTTACAGAATTAGGTCCTAAACAAAAAAAGAGACGTACGGAACTTACTACGCAAACTATTGCTTCAGAGGAGTTGTCACATGCCCATGTTTTTAACTTAAAAGCAGAAGGAAAGGAAGATGTTGCTGACATATTACAGCATCTGCTCAAGCATCCACAGGACGTGCAAAAAGTAAAAGATTGTCTTTTTGGAAATAAAAAGAAATCAGTATTCTCTCCAGATGAAGCTTTAGGCTTGTTTTTGTCTTTGAAATTGTCAAAATGGCAATATAATACGCTACGAAAAAGTATCGCAGAAGTAACTGGTACCAACGTATATCCCTCTTACTACGCACTGCAAAATGAAAAATTAAATGTTATCCACCTAAAACTGCTATTGTAGTAACAGATAAAACGGCTACGATAGAATTGCAGGCACTATTGGATATTACTGTGAAGAGAATTATAATGTCAAACGAAATTAGTGAAACTTGTAAAGATTTGACACTGATTAGTAAATGGGGATTTGACGGAGCTTCGAATCAAGCCAATTATAAGCAGAAAGTTGGAAGAGAAAATGAAGAAGATGAGGACTTTGACGATTCTAGCGTATTTATGGGTAGTTTGATTCCTATCAAATTAGTGTCTAGTGACAGAGTTATATGGGAAAATGATTCCCCAAATTCCTCATTATGGTGTCGTCCGCTGTTTTTTAAATTCATGAAGGAAAACAAATTCAGCATTTTGCAAGAAAAAAATGCGATTGAGGCAGAGATTAACAATTTAGTTAAGACAGTGGTTGATGATTTGACCATCTCGCACAACCTAATACTAACCATGATAGATGGTAAAGCGACTGCAGTTCTTTGCGATACATCAACACAAAGATGTGACATATGTAAAGCTACTCCAAAGGAAATGAATGATTTGTCCTTGGTTTTGGCAAAAGAAATTGATGTCGATTTATATAAATATGGTTTATCGTCGTTACACATCTGGATACGATTCATGGAATGCATTCTTCATATAGCGTACAGATTAGATTTGAAGACATGGATGGTGAAAGGTGACAGTAAAGCTATTATGGAGAGCAAAAAGAGAAATATTCAGGAAGCATTTAAATCCGAAACAGGACTTTTAATTGATGTTGTGAAACAGGGTCATGGTACAACAAATGATGGGAATACTGCGAGGAGATTTTTCGAAAACCCCGATATTGCAGCTTCGATCACAGGAGTAAATGAAGAATTAATAAAAAGATTTAAAACTATATTAGAAGCAATTTCGTCGGGTCACCGTATTGATATATTGAAGTTTAAAGATTATACCGAAACCACCATGGAACTATACATTGAATTATATAATTGGTTTTACATGCCTGCAAGTGTTCACAAAGTTTTAGCTCACGGAGCAGCTATTATTGAAAGCTTGGGTATAGTGCCCATTGGAAAATTATCCGAAGAAGCAGCTGAAGCACGCAACAAAGATTTTCGGAGATATCGTGCTCATAATTCGAGGAAATTCTGTAGAAAAGCTAATGAAGATATTTTGAACAATTTGTTAATCAGCTCTGATCCACATATTTCAAAGATACGACACAAACTGGTGCGAAAACACAAAGCCTTTTCAGAAGAAGCAACAGCTTTGTTGATCGTTAAGGATACATTTGTTGACGATGATGATCAAGAAAATTTAGGGGTTTTAACTGAAGACCCGTTATTGTCAGAGCATGGTGTTGAGCATGGTGCAGGCCCCTCCTAAAAATATTGGTAAATGATTTGAATTTTGAATTTGTCTTTGTAAGTCTCACACATACAGAACACAGATTTGTAGTCGTGGATTAGGCCTATTGGGGAGACCACTGATAAAAAAAACGCGCCTAGTTCTCTACCTCTGGGGTGGTGTGGAATAGAGAATACAATAATTATCACTGCTAAGTATTCTGAGATTTAGGTGACTTTTAAGATATTTTCGTTCAAAAAAATCTAAAAAAGTCTAACTACCTACTAAGTCACAGTAAACTACAGTAGACGATTAGATGCAAATAAATTGTACTATTAAAATATTTATCCAACAATTGGAAGAAATTTGAGATTTTGTAGACTTAAATGCGATTTTAATAAGAAAAAAAATAAAAAAAAAAATTTCTCCTAAATCGCAGCAAAGCGCAGTAGCTGACTAGTTGTAAAAATAAGCTAATAAATAGTACTATTTTAATATATACATCGCAGTTGGAGATGTTTTCAGATTTTTGAGATTCTTTAGATTTTATGATTTTTTCTATACAAAAAAATATTTAAAAAATTGTAGTACTAAAAATAATGCGTAAAATAAAAAGTCATAGAACAATAATTTACTGTATTAGATAGTAGAACAAATTTGCATCATTAATCAGTAAAAATAAGATGACTTTTTTTTTAATGTCCTAAGTCCACTACGTATATAAATCAACCCACCGTGCAGCGGTTGGGCAAGCAATGCCGTGACGTGCATGCGCCGCTTGTACTTTATTAATACGTCACAACGGATAATAGAGATATCAACTGCTAACATGGCGCAATTAATTTTGAAATAAATAAACTAAAAATGTCAGAGTTTTGAGCGTTATAAAATCTATGATAAAAAGAGTCAGGCACTGCGTGTGACGTCATTCGCAAGTCACGCCGTAGTGAATTTGCGCCAGTACAAGCGACGTTTTGCGTGACAAGGATATAAGTAACTACGAAAGCGAGCAATTTATTAAGTATTCATAAATCGTTCGATTTTAGTAACAACAACTTATATATGTCGTAGGATAATTTGATACTTCGAATCTTCGCGGAAATCCTAGGGGTTTTGCGAAAACGCGGATAATTAGACATAGGCGAAAAATTATCAATTAGGGCACCCCGACTCGGTTAGAAGGGGATGGCGGGGTCAAGTGAGCGAGCGTAGCGAGCGAACAGACCCCGCCATCACCTTCGTGGTTATTTTTTTTTTCGCAAAAATCCTGACTTTTTCCAGTAAGATTTGATAATTTTTCGCCTATGTCTAATTATCCGCGTTTTCGCAAAACCCCTAGGATTTCCGCGAAGATTCGAAGTATCAAATTATCCTACGACATATATATAATATAGCTGAATGGTTTGATTGTTTGTTTGAACGCGCTAATCTACAAACTACCAGTCGGATTTGGAAAATTGTTTTTGTACATGTTAGCCACATTCAAGAGGAAGGTTATAGGCTATGATACGGTAACGGGAATAAATGGGATATGCTTCGTTTACGAAGTCGCGGGAAAAAGCTGGTCTTTCAAATAATAATAATAATATCCATATAGGATTGTGATAGTACTAGTCAAATACTTCAAATAGGTACTCTATTTCTATTCATATTTATTTAACAATTACACTTCCACAATTAAAATAATCGCATGTTTCATTTAAATCGGTTCAGTCATTTCGAAAAATAAGATCTTGAAAGATTGTATGAAATGCCTTACGGCGTAAACGCTCATAAATCTTAACAAATTATGAAACAAAAGTCTTTTCCAGTAATAGCAGACAAAGAATCTTTCTCGCCAAAAGTCGCAAGTCAACACGACTTCAAGCATATCTTGGCAAGTTAAATTATGCAAAGTCGTGAGGCGAATAAGTGGCGCTACGGGGTGACATCTTAGGGTTGAACCCGGTATGCATCCCTTGATGGCATAATCTTTTTGAATTACCTTTGTTTCTTCTTGAAAAAGAATTTTAGATTACGGATTTTGTTTTCTAAAAGGTTTACTTTTTTTGGGATTAGTTTACCTACTGGCGAAATATTTTTTTGTTGGAAATATGGAAAGGTCGCCAGGTTCAATCTATGTATTTCTTTTTACATAAATATGAAGCTTACCTACTTATAATTTATAACTATACGGAATTCGCCTGTGGGCTCTTGCTTTCATAGGCTTCCGCTACACTATACAAAGGTTACATTGGACCAATTACTTGTTTAGCGAAAACCAATGTTCCGGGATATATTATTTTTCTCAAACATGCTTATAAATATGAGCATTATTTTAACAACGTTCTTTGAGATAAATCGAAATTGCTGTACTGGCCAAATTATATGCGAGCAGCGGCCAGCAAAAGTTGTAAGGAAATCCATATTTGTCGTGATAAAGCGGCCAAATAAATTACAATACCTAATAAACTCATATCTGCCGTGTAATTTAAAAATGGAACTATCTTTTACTCCGAAACATGGCAACCAAGGAGATAATTTATCAAAGGTTTTATTTAAATTTCGAACTGGCTTGCAAATAGAAAGCTTTTATTGAAAAAAAAAAACCAAATGAACACTTTAACGCGGGAAAATTATTGTTGTCCGTTGTTCGTCATTGATTTTGAAAAGTACTTGTGTTGGACAAAATGAGTTCAAGTGAAAACAATGAGTGTGATGAATTTCCGCGCATTAATTGAGTTGAGAAAAGTACTATATAAGCCTTGGCCACGGTAAGTCCATCAACTAGGCATTGATGGACTTATAATGTGTGTGGCTCGGCTTCGCCTCGGCCGACATTTACACGTTCGTCCATCAATGCCTCTTTTGCTGGCTGCTTACAACTTAGCTCTTACAAAGGAGCTCGTGGCTAAGAAATAACAACCACATGGGTCGATCTTCAAGGTTAAGCAACGCTTGCTGAGGTTGATCTGTGGATGGGTGACCATCTTAACATCCCGTTCAAATGATTGAATGTTCAAATGACAGCCGTTGGTCCCAGCTGTCATTTGTTGATCTTTGGCAGTCGTTACTGATTGTCAGAAGCCAGAAAATCTGAGGGGTCTGGTAGGCAGCCGCGCCGACTTAAAAAAACTGGTATCGCGTATGGCGTTTTTGGGGGACTGTCTTTTGTAGAACTTTGACGTTCAAAAAGTGCTGGCACTCAGCCTAATTTGAATAAATGACTTTTGACTTTGACTAGTTTTGACTGGAAGCTGACTCCAATATAGTTAGAAAAAGGCTAGGCGGATGAACCTACCTCTTCCAACTGAAATCTCCAGTACTTAATTTTCCACGAAAACGTTTTAAGCTGAGGTTCAAAAATTTAAACTGGATCATCCGTAACCCGAAAGAATCACTAAAAAGCACTCAAAACTAAACTCATATAGTTAAACTAAGTTCTCAAGTTATCACTAAGTACGATCACGTAAGTCCGTTCAGTCAGACAAGTAGGTTAACTTAGAACTTGGTACAAACAGCTGTATATGGTCAGCTAGTCACGATTCAGAAGGACATACCGTTGAGTAAGTTGGTATTCTGTTGTATTTATTGGTATTTGTGCCAATAATTTAGATACTCAGATGACTCGTTATATCCCTCGGATTGTATCATGTCTCTCTCATGATATTTATTTCCTGTCCGTGTTAACGGATCCGGGTTACGCGTGCCACCAATTAGTGCCAATCAAAAACCTACTCGTAACCGCATATCGTATGAATATGACGGGTTGAATGTTGATGAATTTGGTCTTACTACACTTCAGTAGTAAGACCAAATTCATCAACAATCTTCTCTTGCTTCTGCATCTTCATTGCTGCTGATTTTACTGAGGAAGGAACCTACCTTCTATGATCAATGAAACTCAATCTATCTAGCTAGTCTTTACCGAACTATACTGGGATCGACTTCCAGCCTAACCGGACGCATTTGACTTTCCTAATCTAACAAATACCTGCGGCCCTACCATCACGTGGTAAAACGTGAGTCGTTCGAGCGAGACGGAGGGATGGAGCTATACACTCTATATAGCTCCATCCCTCCTTCTCTAAATAGGTCTCATTTACAGAAATTGGGTAGGGCTGTTGAACAAGAGGAAGATTTGAATTACTTCAACATCATGGCCCTGACTAGTTCAACAATTCTGTCTAAACTGCGCCACATCCAAGGCATGCTTTTAGACACAGCTATTAAAATTCACCATGGTCATGTAGACACAAGACTATTACCGCAGAACCAGCTCTTTCAGGAGCTCAACATTATATCTGGACAATTGCCTCAACAACTATCGATACCCGTTGACAATATTCAAAACCAATTAGCTGATATTTACAAACCACTAGTTTTAGTCTAAAAAACCCATTTACTACTTATATTTGTATTATTTTGTATCATAATAAGTTTCTTAAAAATATATGTTTCCTATAAGTAAAGGACGGTCACCCCTCCAGGGACAGCCTCGGCAGGCGTAGCTTAACCGCTCCAGCCTTGACATGTGAAAATTCCCAAATTAAAATAAATCTTACGTAATAGATAAATAAACAATAAATTCGCGATTAATTCGCGACACACCGGCGTGACGCCGGTGCTTGAGCGGATCTTCTATCGACCTGTGCGTCTGTTTTTATTTAAATAGCCACTAGCGTATAAGCTTAATCTGGCTGACAGGTTTATATTATTACATAAAGTCCAAATCTTCGACCACATCGTCGCTCACCATCAGGTGAGATAGTGGTCAAGGGCGTGCCTATCAATAATAAATAAAAAATGTAAAAATTGTATGAGATGAGATTGACAAGCACTACCTACCGAAATTCTTTACTTTTGGCATTTCAACATTGACTTTGGCTTATAGAATGTCACGTTGTCAAGAACCCAACAGTGTTCTCTTTACTATGAACAATTTAATATTGAAAATCTATTTCAGGCTTTAGTTTATAAATGGCGCAGACGTGTGTCTTGGGAGGGAAAAGTTTAAAGCCTTGTACACTCCAGGCACATTTGTCTGCACAAGGTTTCCGCACCGGTTCCGAATTTAGATGTGCTGAATTGCTGACCAGTTTTAAAGTTGGAACAAAAATACCTAGGTACCGTATGGAGGACAATGCTTTAGAATCTCCTTGTAGAAGTATTTAATATCAAAATTATAGCTGCCTGTGCCAGTTGGACTTACACACGAAGAATTCCGTAACATAAACAGTAAGGAAGGTTTCTAGTATGGATTGAAATTTTCGTTGTCTCAACAGCAGTGGCGTCACTAGACGCTGATTGTTGTTCTTAAATACGTCTCGTTTCACGGTATTTTAATTAGTCATCATCATCATCATATCAGCCGAAAGACGTCCACTGCTGGACATAGGCCTCCCCCAAGTGTCGCCACAACAACCGGTCCTGTGCGTCTCGCATCCATCGGTTACCCGCGACCCTCACCAGGTCATCGGTTAATTAGTAATTATTGTTTAAAATGAATACTAACTAAAATATTTTCATGAATTCTGTATTAGCATCTTCCCTATTTTTATGACTGACTGACAACTCAGTACAATAACACTATACCCCACGTTTTGCGAATAAGACGTTTTGATACGGAGGCTCTTTATCATCATTAAAAAACAAATAATATCATTAAAATGGCGTATTCTATCTATCTACAAACCCACATAATTTTCTTGAAAATAACCTAGTTTCCTTCTAAAACAAACAGCAATGTACTGAAGCAATAGAAATAAAAAGCAAATGGTATTTTAACGACTGGACATTTTGAATGACGAGAGAGGAGGGTTATAAACTTCCAATTTGTGCCGTAAGTATTATGATGCGATGCCATTCAGATAAAGTACTGGGAATTTGAGTGCTTATGTTCATGGCAAGTTTGTATAGGGTAGGCAGGGATGATGATGGGAAAGTTAGGCCGTTTTCTCCGAATAAACGTAGTTTTTAGGGTTCCGTACCCAAACGGTAAAAACGAAAAGACAGACGGACAGCGAAGTCTTAGTAATAAGATCCATTACTAAGACTTCGCTGTCCGTCTGTCTGTTACCAAGCTGTATCTCATGAACCGTGACAACCAGACAGTTGAAATTTTCACAGATTCTGATGATGTATTTATGTTGCCGCTAAAACAACTAAGAACAGCATAAAATAAATATTTAAGTGGGGCTCCCATACAACAAACGTGATTTTTTGGCGTTTTTTGATAGCAAATGGTACGGAACCCTTCGTGCGCGAGTCGTACTAGCACTTGGCCGGTTTTTTTTATTATTATCAATAGGAACATGGACTTGGGCAGGTCATAACCGCATGCCACAACACAACTGTGCAAAAGTAGTCACAGATTGGTTCCCAAACATCAGGAATCGGCGACACGGTAGACCCAAAAGGAGATGGTGGTAACTAGCTGACGGCAGCAGCAGTAAACTAGCTTTTTCCCGCGACTCCGCTCGTGACAATATAGATTTCCGCAAAAAAAAATCCTATCATCATCTCCAGGTTCCCATCTGTCTCTGTACCAAAAATCCTCAATGAAACGTGAAAGCGTAACAAACAAACGTTAGGGCGCTTTAATCCGCTTCGTAAAAGTGAACTCATCTAATCCTATCCTGGAAATAAACCCCTTAAACTTATCCTAATCTATCAAAAAACACTGTTCATTACATTTCTCAGTTCCCTCACAAATAATCAATCCCATTACTTCCTTATACTTACCTTATTCTCCTTTGACCATTGTATCATACTTCAAAAGTGTACCTGAAAAGAGATGAACATAAAAATGAGTATTGACCTCTAAAACCAGAACTCTTTGTAATGGGATCGTGGGTGTAAAGATTTCCCTTCAATCCGCATTGAGCACATACCTTTGTGTTCAACCAAAGCGGGGTAAGGGATAGGGCGGTGAATGGTGCGTTCAGAGATGTTATCGATGAAAAAGTATATTTTGTTTTTATGGGACGTTGTTAAAACAAATGTAAAGGATACTTGTGTAAGTTCTTGAGCGAAATCTTAAGATTCCTAACGTAATAACCATAGCAATTAAAGTCAGTAGTCATACCATTAAAAAAAATCTAAAAACGACTAAAAAGTTCCAAACAAGTCGCTTTTCAAGCAGTCTGATGCAGTTTTTGGCCTCAGCTGTGGTTGAACTGCATCAGACTTTTAGGTCGTTTTTAGCGGTCGGGTTTCTGACAGTTTTTTTTTTTTTTTTCGTTTTTATAATAAGTATAATTATAAATGTTAAATATTAATGATTAAATAAATTTATTATTATTATTAGATTAATTACTAAATTATAGTAGGGTAGGTGTAGGTAGTATTAATTACTGAATTATACCTATCCCTAATATACACCTAGTATATTAGGGATAGGTATAATTCAGTACTCATGATTTAGTACTAAGTTCAAGCCCATGTTGTGAATTGTTATCAAGGAGTGCTGTTTATAAATTAAGAAGCCTAATAGATAGGCCAGTATCGTTCGATTCATATGTAAGTGGGTCGACCTTGTTTTGTTGCTAGAATTTAAGATAGTCTACATTGTTTGCTGGTGCTACAAATCTCTGGAAATGTATCATGTAGGGTCTTCGGGTCATCAAGCGGATTTACCATCACTTTCTCATTTTACTATATATAGTCATGCAACTTCCTTGAATTTCTATTTTGTGCACTAAGGTTAGAGAAGTCTATGAGACAGATAACCTAATAGCAATTCTATCTAGTTGCCTCTGCCTACTCAGATATTGTGAAACAGGCTTCAAATCTGGTTACGGAATTTGTTCGAAAGAGTCAACATATGTTTTTAGTCAAGAGTGAATAGGTTACTTCTAAGTGAGATTGTGATTAAACACAAGCTTATGAATCATAAAACAAAAACTAAATAGTCGACACCTCAACAATCGAAAACATCGACTACCACCATAAACACTGGGTACAACACTACGCACCACAGAAGTCAATTACACAAAAAGCCCATCTAACTGACTATTAATTTCACACCGCCCGGATCAATGCGGCCCTGTTTACTTGATTACTTTTTAATTATCAGCTAAAAACGTTTTGTTTCTTAATCGTACATGTGGGGATGATCGTTACAACTTTGGCCGGCTTGGCGCTAAAAAGTTGGAATTGTGTTTTTGTTTGTAGAAGGTTTACTGTTTAATCGTGTGCACGTTTTGGGTTTTGTGCGTTTAGAAAATGTACTTGAAAGGCCTTTTTCAGGAGTAGAGCAGGCGGAAAGGTTGAGGCGATAGTACGAAAGTCTTAAACAGAAAGGTGGCCTGTGGTCATCACTGGAGGGCCTAAACACAAAAACCACTTGACCAAAATTGCACTGCAGAAATGTCAGTTGATCAATTTCAAACTTTTTGGACAACAGAATGCTGTGTTGATCGAACCTTGTATTACTCTCGAGCAATCAACTCGCTTAAAAAGCGGAGCGATAGATTATTATGACTGAGATGTGTGGTAATTAAGTCAGTTTTTACTCAATCTTGAATTCCTGTGGCTTGAACTTACACATATCACAAGGCCTATCTCATCATCTGCCTAGCCTTTTCCCAACTATATTGGGGTCGGCTCCCAGTCAAACCGGATTCAGCTGAATACCATTATTTTACGTGGAGCGGCTGCCTACCAGACCTCCACAACCCATTTAACTGGGTAACACGGTACTTCTAGGCAAGACTGGTGTCAGATTTTCTGGCTTCTGACAATCCGTAACGACTGCCAAAAATCTCCAAATGGGACCAAAAGACCGCCGGGACCAACGGCTTAACGTGCTTTCCGAGGCACGGAGGAGTCTCGGTATGTGAAGATGGTCACCCATCCACAGACCAACCTCGGCAAGCGTTGCTTATCCTTGAAGATCGGTCAGTGCGGCTCTTATAATTTTGCCACGAGCTCCTCTATCACATCACAAGGTTTATCTCTACATGGTTAAAAATCACTATCTCTCCCTGTAATTGTTTTTACTTGGGTTCTCTGTTTTTTCTTCATAACTATTATACTACCTTCTGTTCTGTATATCCTTCTCTCTTTAAAATCCATCTAAAGGTTGTCTTTAAAAGATCGCTTTTCGCGAAAAGGCCGCCCATTGTGTCACCCTATGTAATGTTATCTTCATCTATATTTTCTGTAACCTATATGGTGTACATAATAAAGAGTATTATATTATATTCTACATGTGGATATAAGTATTATTAACCAACTAAAACACGTTTCATACAACTGTGTTTTTGTTGGTTGGCTCAGCTTTGACGCATGTTCCACTATTCCCAAAAACAACAGCCTCATTACCACTTAACCAATGACTTTCCTATTACCCTAATAGCTTTTTAATTAACCCGTAAAAAGCAACAGTTCTTCTCGTAATGGCACGTATGGGTAGAACTTGGGAGATATATGGAAGGCTCGAGTTTGGAGTTACAAGTTCGCATAATGCAGCTGAGTTGGATAATACGGGTTGGAAAGGTAGGTATGTCGTGTTATGTAAGTTGGGTTGTTACAAGGAAATAGAGGTGTTTTAGGGGAGAAGTAAAGAGTCACCGCGGCGCTGGAACGCAAGGGGCTTGGACACAGGTGGGTTTTAGTCAGTAAGAGTCTGAAACTACCTCCGAGGAGTCTTTGCTAGTTTCTCAACCAAAAACAACCGCGCACGAAGGATTCCGTACCATTATCCTTAAAAAACGGAAAAAAAAATACATTTATTGTATGGGCTCCCTTAAATATTTATTTTATTCGGTTTTTTAGTATTTTTAGTACAATTCCTAAAAAAAAATTTGAACTTCCCATACAAATTTGTCATCAACTGACCACATTTTGTATGGGAGACTCAATTTTTTTTTAAGGAATTGACTGTGGCTTTCTTGGGGAAAGTTGTTCATTTACATGGGCAGAAGTGGTTCTTAGTTTGCGCACTGGAAAAAAAATTACCCAGTATTTTTGATAATCTATCTAACTGAACAAATAGAATCATATTTTTTTTCCTCAGGAAACATCCCTATTAAAGTCGCTCACGATTTTACAATTAATTGCACATTGAAAGTTACCACGGACCTAGAACTGGAGTCCACGTAAACCTTCTCCTTAACAAAATTTCTACTAACTACATAATTACATGCATTTCTACATATACATATATGGCTGTGCAGTAAGCGCATTTTCTAAGCATTAGTCCTACTTAGTTAAGCCGAGTTCTTACCAGAACTTCAGGCGTTACTAATGAGGCAACTTACTCTGGAGGCGACTTATTTCGTAGTTGAACATCTTAAGACTTTGTTCTGGTGTCGTCGGCATATTGCCAGAGTGCTTGTGTTACTAGTCGATTTGAAGAATGGTTAATGTCGAGTCAGTGAATCTGTTGTTTTCAAATATTAGTATTACTAGCTTTTGCCCGCGACTTCGCACGCGCATATGCTGCTTTTGTTCCGTTCCCGTATAGCCTATAACCTTCCTAATGAATGTAGCAATCATAAACAAAAACATTTTTCCAAATCCGACTGGCAGTTCCAGAGATTAGCGCGTTCAAAAAAACAAATAAACTCTTCAGATTTATTATTATATTATACGGATCACTAAGTTTTTTGAAAATATTCTATCGCCTATGTTCATCAGGGATAATGTACGATTCTAATGGTGAAATAATTTTTTAAATCGGTCCATTAGTTTCGGAGCCTATTCATTTCAAACAAACAAATCTTTCCTCATTATAATATTAGTGTAGATAAATGCGAAAGTAACTCTGTCAGTCACAACAAAAATATTATTCAAATAACATGTTTAATGTGTTTTGATTTTCGATAAGCACACAATGAAGAAGAAGGGAGAGTTAATTTTAAAACCATAACATCATGCGAAAACTATACAGGGTTATATGTTAAACATAAACAACCTTTCAGTGGGTGAAAGTACTCATGACAAGAAACAACTTTTGCTATAAGACCAACCCTGAAAATTCGAAAAAAATATCTGTTGTTTCATACATTTTCACCGGGTGAATATTGCATTTTACAGTATGAAACAGCTGATTATTTTTTTTGATAATTATTTCAGAGTTGATCTCATAGTAAAATTTATTACTAATAATGAGTACTTTCACCCACTGAAAATCTGTTAGTGTTTTAAAAATAGCCCGGTATTTCCACGAAAATACAAATGTCGACCCGACAGCAACAATTTCACGGTTGAACTATAAAAGCGATTTTTCTGTTCAGTACCTACAAGGATTTCTCAGTGCGCAGAGGACATACGTGGGCAGAATCGAAGGATTCACCTAGTGTTATCGATAGAGGTAAATAAAATAGGCTTTTATCGAAGCTTCACAAGTTTCTTGTTGTATTTTCTAGTCTATAGGTAACCCAATTTATTTTTAACCGACTTCAAAAAAGGAGGAGGTTTTCAATTCGACTGAATGTAATGTTTTTTTGCGGTGTTTTTGGACGCTCTCCTCCGAAACGGCGTGCCCGATTTTTATTATATTTTTTTTGTATACTTGGTAGGTACGAGAATAGGTCGTAAAGTATATTTCATACTTGATATGCGCGTACGATGTCGCGGGCAAAAGCTATTATTACATAAAAACAATGGTACAAGCTTACCCAATTTTTGTCTTGTAACACATGTTTATTGTGCGTACAACAAAGAAAATCAACAAGACAACAACATACACCCCCCACTACTTCTACTACCCTTTTATGACAAGGTAAATTTACCCTTGTGATACTGAATGAAACATAAGTTCGTCACGTTTGGCAAATCGCTCGGCATCAACTTTTTTAGTATCAAGGTGACCGAAACATGAAATAGCCTGAAGGGTTATTGTAGCTAAGAAAATGATACACTTTTCGTAAATCAAATAATAATATCTATTTAAAAATCGACCAAGTGCAAGTCGGCCTCGAGCATGAAGGATTCCGTACCACCGTACAAAATTCAATACCATGTACTTTTTTATTTTATGTTGGTATAGCAGCAACAGAAATATACACTCTGCGAAAATTTCAACTGTCCACCTATTACGGTTCATGAGATACAGCTCGCTGAAAGACCGACGACAATGGAGGTCAATAGGGTGCCATTGGGTTTTGGGTACGGAACCCTAAAAAGTCAAAGGCAACATCAAGAATTATTGAAACGGTTACAGCTAGGCAAAAATGAAAAAGCTACACCCTATTCAGCAGTTGTATTTAAGTCACACACTGCCCAAAATGCAACCGATAGAAAACCGACAGGCTAGCAACTCGGCGTCGATGCTCGACGAGCCAATTAACGGATCGATAAGAAATTCTCTGTAATATTATGCCCGACAATGATTATTAGTAATTCACTCAAAGTTCAGAACGATGACCAGCAGTGCGATTCTGTAAACATGTCGAAGTGAACACCCGGGCGTGGCGCACGACAGGTGAGTTGTCAAACCATACAAATAAGATAGAATGACAGCTCTATTGTAGTTCACTCCGCCTAGGTGAACACCGTGAGATGTCGACAGAATCGACCGGCAGTAACCACTCCCACCACGTGCTGTGGCCTGTGAACTCCAAAAGTATTGGTGGCAGGCCCTTAAATTTAAATTATTGTTTTCATGAGATGTGATATAATATGGTGCACAATCGAGAATACTTACTAATATTATAAATGCGACTGAGTTGAGCAGTCACACCTAAATACAGAACCGATTTTGTCGAATTTTGGTGTAGGTACCAAAATTCCTATGACCAGACATAATAATAATTTCCTACTAATTCCTACTAATATTATAAATGCGAAAGTTTGTGAGGATGGATGGATGTATGTTTGTTACTCTTTCACCCAAAAACTACTGAATGGATCTTGATGAAATTTGGCACAGAGGTAGATTATAGTCTTGAATAACACATAGAATACTTTTTATGTTCCCTTGGGATAAATATCGACATTGACGCGGGCGGCAGCTAGTATTTCTATAATGAGTTAGATCAGACCCTTGAGACGGTCACAGGCTACTATTTTTTGCAAAATCTAAATTAACCCGAGCCAAGCCGCGGGAAAAGCTAATATTTATACACTACCACTAGACAAGACCAACAAGGCAATCCCACCTAACAAAAACACTTTCATAAAGGAAGCAAATTTTACAAAACTCTCCAATCTCAATAGATGAAAGAGGGTAGGAATATATTGGTACCTATTGAAATCCTTCTATCAATAAAATACACATAATAATGTACCGTGGACCCCTCGTAGGGTTTCTATCGCACAAAAGAACTATAAAAGAGTTTCGATATGTATCTGTAGGGACTAGTGACGGACATGTTGATAAACTGAAGCGATTTATTGAATTAGCGTTTTTACGATGCACCAATTCTGACCAAGGATAATTATATTCGGTTAAAATGCTATAAGTTTATTCGTTCCGTATGATTGCGTAGATACTTGATAGAACTGACTTGACCAAAATCTGACCTGATGGAAAACGATGATGTGGTTTACTATGGAGCACGCTTGTCTAGAAGAATACTATTCACTCTTGACTTGCGGCTATTAGGAAACACAGACACCACGGTGAAGGCAGGGACTTAAAATGACTTAGAAATGACTGGCGAAGTATGAGTGTACTATGGGTACCTACCTGCCCAATCTTTCGAGGAATACTGTATACTATATTATGTTATGTGAAAAATGAAAAGAGCTGTCAAGTCAGTTGACGTGACTTTTCAGTTGGATTTAACATTAATAATTGTTCTTCTTCATTTCGAGTCGGTCGTGACCCTTAAACAGATTGTACTCCACTGAGTACAATCTGTTTAAGGGTCACGACCGACTCCCGAATCCTCGAATGCCACTGATGCAGCTTCAAACGTACACACTGTACGTTTGAAGCTGCATCAGTGGCATTCATTAGGTCTTCAATGGTACGGGTGTTAGGGCTCTTAAGGCCAACAAACGGGCCATGTTTTGGACAGGAGCACCGCACTCAGATTTCGTGTCAAACGGGTCTGTAAAACTACTTGATCCAAGTTTTATCCTTGTTAAAATAAAGCTACAAATTCAGAATGTTTAATTCAATCTAGCTGGATAAAATAAAAACAGCTTTCCTTGCACTAAGTAACTGGTTCTTAGTAGTTGATAAATGAGAAGAAATAGCTTTTTAATCCTAAGCTAGTAAAAAATATATAGTTTATTTTTCTTGTTAGCGTACTGAGCGTCGCTGTTGTTCTTTTCCCTTGACACTAGCTGCTAAAGAAAATGTAATAATTTTATTAAATTTGCTTTAAAAACAAGCTTTTATGCAGCTGCCATATTGAATTAACTTTAATGTACTACTACTCTTCAAGCCCTTTCATTTGATACCCATATTAAGGGGGTTGAGAAGAAAAATATTTAATCCGCCATGTTGGAGCGGCGGCCATATTGAAATTATTACAATATTGAGTATTACACATTGTATTGTCACCCGAACTTAAGGTGTGTGCAAAATTTCGGCTCAATCGGATACCAAGAAATGGTCGAAAAATGGTTTGCATTTTTTGACAAACATACGGACAGTGCAAGTTAAACAAAAGCTTGTAAAAAGAAATATCACCCCCATTTTGTTTCACCCGTCACTAAGTTACGACTAGTTTCCCCCGACTACTTCGACTTTGAGATAAGTATTCAAAACTTAATCAGCTCAGGGGGCCTACCACAACCTCTTAAAACAATATTATTTTAATATTACTTTGTAATTTCTGTTGTTGCATTTTCAACTCTCGGATCAGCGCCGAGAGTTGAAAATGCAACAACAGAAATTACAAAGTAATATTAAAATAATATTGTTTTAAGCGGTTGTGGTAGGCCCCCTGAACTTCATTTAAACTTGATTTGGGTAGCAGTAATGTTAAGAACAAGCATTTTCCTTAGGAATTCACCTAATTCATGGACTATATTTGTTCGGAAAAACAGTAGCGTATGCTAGAGTATAAAACAGTGAAATAATGTTATAACAGACTGATACTTCTTAAACACTACAAAACAACTTGACCTTCTTCTTTAAGTAGTTTATTTTATCTTCACTAAGTAGTTCTGAAAAAATATTATCAGAATAGACATAAAAAACTAGATAACACGCTTCCACCCCCGCTCTTCTACCCCTCTCAGTTTCAACCCCACATTCGAGCCATTTACCCGGCACCGAGCGAATGCAATGATTATTACGTGCGATGGGACTGATGAAAGAGTTCCTTTTCCATAAGAATGCTAATGTTTCCTACGAAAGTTCGGGAAGTCTCGAAATTGCCGGCTAATATTTTGATGGGATCGAAATCCTCTTATTTTTCGGGGCAGCGGAGAAGGTGAGTAAACGTTTTATGGTTTGGGGGATAAGGGGTGTTAGGGGTCTTCGTTCCGCTAGCTCGAGCAGTGTAGGCACTGCCTTATGATTGTAATACAAAATGCCGGGTGGCATGGTGAATTTTTCATTCTGATATGCTCGTTGAAAATAGAAAACATTTATTCGACATAGAGGAGTGGAACTCCCTGAAGTCTAGTATTTCCAGATAGCTGCAACTTGGGAGTCTTTAATTCAAGAATGAATAGGTTACATTTAGGCTATGGTCAGCCACATCATCGCTTTCTAACACTCTCACACGAAGGGTTCCGTACCATAAACACGTTACTTGTATAAGAGCTTCCTTTAATTTTTAATTGAATTTTTATTATTTGTTGTTATAGCGGCAATAGAAAAACAGTTTGTGAAAATTCAATTGTCTACTTATTACGGTTTTTGAGATACAGTCCGCTGACAGACAGACGGACGGACGAACAGCGGAGGCTAAGTAACTTTCCTTATTGCTATTACCTGGGGGTTTTACGAGTGAATAGGTTACCTCAAGGCTAGTGTGCTCAAAAACAAATGTAGTACCGCAGGGTCTGTCTGTAACAATTGATAACTGATTAATCTCAAAGCTTACTGATTAACCCCTGTAATAGTGTTCTAATAAAATGGAGAGTAGTGACCACAGTTTAAGTCCTCGCATACTGAAGGTATTTTGATATTTTCTCAAGCCCATTTTCACCCACTGCTGGATTAAAATGGCTGCCATTAGGGATTGTGAAACCCCCCATGAAATCGGATATTTTTACAGTATGGCAATCAGTTCACTTTATATCTATTTACCCCAGGAATGCATGACATAAAGAAGTAATACCAAAGGATTAAATAAAACCAAGCAATATTAAAAGGGGGTGAAATTCCTGTAGGGGTTGAAATAAACGTGTATTGTATTTTAAATTGAGTATTCAATACACTATTACGCGGAACAGACTTCCTCACTTAACGGGGTGTTGGAGGAAACAGTTTTATGTCATGATTATGCTTTCCAAGTTGAAGAGAAATCTATTAAACGTACTAAGAAATAATACTTAAATGATACTAGTTTATGAGTTTGAATAGTGTATTTTACTGAAAAAAAAACAAATTAGAAAGAAAGAAGAAAGAAAAGAAAGAAAATACATTTATTGGCCACAGTAACAGGCACACAACAAAAACAGCGATAAAAACAAAATAGAAGAAAAAAAACAAATAAAAATAAAACAGTGGCTTATTAAATTAGTAATTTTTTTAGTAAATAAATTAGTACCTCAGATAGAATTCCAAAAAATATTGGACAGGTATTTTTTCTTTTTTCTCGTAAACAAAAAATTAAAACGATGCACTGCGTTGATAACACGTTACGTCGCTGGTAAAATTGTACCGTCATAGTGACGCCACGCGTGTTTTCAACGCACTGTATCGTCTTTATTTTTTGTTAACATGAAAAGAGAAAAAATACCAGGGGAAGTAACTTTCTCACTGGAAGTAATATTGAAGTAATACTGCTTTAAGAGTTTGTGGTTTAGGCCCTGTCCAATATTTTTGAAAATGTACCTAAATCACAGACTAATTAGATTTTTACAGTAAAATATCGTATTGGTGTTCTGGGGGCCTACTCTCTAAGCCCGAAGTCCGTAGTTTCGGCCTTAGTGTCGGGCGTTTTCTACTCCGTATCACCTACGGTTTGACAGTTGTCCTTAGTTCAGGTTCGGGACAAGTCGTAAGTCCGTAGGTGATACGGAGTAGAAAACGCCCGACACTAAGGCCGAAACTACGGACTTCGGGCTTAGAGAGTAGACCCACAGATACTGGTTAAATGCAATAAATAACTTGTTGACGTCGCACAGTCGAGTATTTTAAGTCAATAAGTTTTATCATGAAAAGGAAATAATGCCAAACAGATTTAATAGTATTTCCTGCGCTAGTTAGTAAACCTTTTAGTCAAATGCAGTTTTATCAACTTTTGTAATTAAAATCGTGTGTGTTTGGTGGAAATAGAAAGTTCCAACTAATTTAACTTTAAGTATATTTAAAACCAGCTGGGATTAGAGGGTTTCATTCCCACATAATGCAGTAAAGCCGATTTTTAACGCAGGCTAATGAGCTTTATTATGTTAGTGGCTTTTCCCGTCGGATTCGTTCGCATAATTTGTCTTCATACAATATTTACAAACCAATTTCATCCCTAAAGAGTTGGAAATTTTATCAACTCTTAATAGCACTCAAATCAGTATAAATCAGTCACGTTATACTTAAATCATACGACTTATAACACGGATATAGACAAACCTAAATCACAGTCTACTTTGCCTTGTGAATACACACATCTTTCAAAAGATTTAAATCAACAGAAAACATTTCCCGTTTATCTTTTATACAAAAACATTTTCAGTATATTTTGCTAACCTCTTTATACAAATTTACTCGTGCGGAACCTTTTAAACTCAAACAAGAAGGTTTTAACTGATTTACACCACTTTGGGGTCAAGATAGGACCTCTAAAGGACCCCTAATTACTGGGCCATGGACATCAGGATGATTAAAAATTAAAAACAAAAACTTTTCGGTTCACAATTCCCGTTTAATTAGAAAAGTTGGGACTAAGGGATATTTTGGTGTTGCGTTTAAAAAAAGAGGGCTGTTTTTGTAGAAACCGCGACGGAATGAACTGTCAACCCATTTTCTGAAAGACAGCTGGATGGACGGTTTTTTGTGTAAAACGGAATAAACCGTAATAAACGTGGTTTTTTTTACGATCATCAATTTTTTATGGATGGGAAATCATCAAATGACTCGTTCTGCTCTGGGTGGAGCGGAAGGGAGTGTGAGACTCTTACTTACTTAAACCCATCCATGTTCCTCCTCATGCCCATAGCGTCTCAGGGGATCTACTCTCTAAGCCCGAAGTCCGTAGTTTCGGCCTAGGTTCCCGTACTACGGACTTCGGGCAAACACCCGTGCGTTTCCTGCTCCGTGTCACCTACGGACTTACAATTAGTCCCGAACACGAACTAAGAATGAATGACAACACGATTTGACAGTTGTTCTTAGTTCGGGCTCGGGACTAATCGTAAGTCCGTAGGTGAAACGGAGTAGAAAACGCCCAACACTAAGGCCGAAACTACGGACTTCAGGCTTAGAGAGTAGACCCCCAGGGCCGCGGTGACTTTCGAACAATCCAACCATCACTAGGAGGTAATTCGTCTGCTGGTGTTAGTACCTACTTTAGCTAAGCAGTCCGGCTTACGAATAGCTGGTGCTGTTGACGAAGCTTTGGGGTAGAGTTTTGATATAGCCGCAACATCTAAACTATGGTAGGCGCCAGATAAATTTACAATAAGTCATTACCCCACCTACAGTTATTGACATACCGCTCCAGCCCTGACATGTAAAAATTCCCAAATAAAAAATAAATCTTATGTAATTGGTAAATAAACATTAAATTCGCGATTAATTCGGCGCACACCGGTGTGCTGCCGGTGCTTGCGCGGTACTTAATTCCGAAACCGAAATAATAACATAAAGCTTTCCTGAATCGACATCTATAGTGATCCTTTACTTTTTTTAGTAATGATAAACGATTTATAATTTATTGCCCGGGTATACTCAGAGAAATTAAGAAAAGGGCAATGAACTTTATCGCAAATTTATCTTGCGCTTAATATCATTATATTAGGCGCCTTTAATAAATGCAACATTATGTATATCTGGAGTTCTGTATGTTCTGTCCAAGGGTAGACCATAGGATCACCGCCCGTGTGGACATAGGATCACTTTTATCGCAGGAGTATGTTTCCTTGGCGTCATTTTCGGCTATCGCACGGACGTTACCGCTGGCATTAGCTCGTTTTGCACCGCGGTACCCTGGCCTGGCCTGGCCACATCACATTCGTCCATCGTATAAGTTACATCTTCTCAATCAAGCGAATATTGAATGGATAAACTCTATACGAGACGGCTTACAGAACAGCATCGTCATAAGTGGAATTGATGCCGTCAAACAAAGATGGCGAAGAAAAATAACGTAGCAGGTGCAAAATGCGTCAAAACCAAACAAATTGAGATAAGAGCAGGAACTGACATGTCTTCACAGTACATCATTCAATTCACTTAACCAATAAAGGCAACAACTGACGCTCTCCCACAATTCTTCAAACCTGAATCTACATAAAAATGGATCGTTTTCAAACAAATAAAAATATTTCGCGTCTCATATCTCTATTTTATCCCCTCAGCGTCATTTTATCGATGTACCCTACATCTGTAAGGGGATGGCACCCCAACTTTGCTTAGGACTTGACTTATTGTGCGGGGTCCTAAGTGGGGGTACAAAACGTAGGGTAGATTCGAATTTATCGCTGATAGGTATGTATTTATGTCGCACTCAAGTCGGTTTTGTGGGAGGAAAAACTTGTAACGATGACAGACTCATGACGAATGCTGTCGAGGAATAAAAAACCCGCCAAGTGTGAGTCGGACTCGCGCACGGAGGGTTCCGTATCTATAAAACACGGCAAATATATCTCGTTTGTTGTATAAGGAGTATTATAGAAGAAATATTAAGAAATATTAGAATACTTAAATATTAAGTTTATTTCAATTTCATTATTTATTTTTGAAGTGAATTATAAAACTCAATATTTTGTGAATAATTCAAGCGTCTACCTGTTGCAAACAAAAAATCATGTTTGTAGTATGGGAGCTCCTTAAATATTTATTTTATTCTGTTTTTAGTATTTTTTGTTATAGCGGCAACAGAAATACATTATCTGTAAAATTTTCAACTGTTTCACCATCACGGTTCATGAGATACAGCCTGGTGACAGACGGACGGACAGCGGAGTCTCAGTAATAGGGTCCCGTTTTTCTCCTTTGGGTACCTACGGAATCTTAAAAATGGAGTTTGGGACTAAGCATTGCTTTGCAACTACATCGTACAATTAGTTGAGGGCCAAAATGTGAAAAAATAGTAGTAATTTTACAAAAAAGATCGATCGCCGGTTGATTCTGTGAATCTCTCACCGTGAAAACTCACACGGAGTGAGCGCTGTGTGAATTGTCATTCCATCTTGATTACATGGATTAACAGCTCACTTCGTGATCACTTCACCCAAGCCTTTACTTCGACTTCTGATGTTTACGGAATCGCACTGCTGTATATGACCGAGGCGAATGTCAGGATTTTAACTGTTAACTATGTCATATAGAGGGCTATGAATTATAGTGACGATAAAAACAATCAACAGGAAAGAAACATCCATAATGTTCTCGCATCGTAAAAACATACTATGCACATAAATATTTCGACACATAAAAGTAAACAAAACTGAATCACAAAGACGTATTTCAGTTTACAAGAACTTCATTTGTGTGTAACACGCATGAAGGAGTTTTTGTTACATGTGACTATTTTTAGATCCGTTTTATAGTCATCAAGTTTCGAGTCAATTCATGAAGTTGTCGGCCATTTTATGAAATGGTTGACCACTGCATGATATGGCCACGACATACACCTAGGTTTACCCTAAAAAGTGTGTCTTGCTACGAAAGAAGCTTTTAATTAAGAAACACAAAAGTTAAGTGTAACATTTCCAAGTGTACAAAACGTTGAAGGTACAGGATTTAAAAAGGAATGTAGTATGTTATCACTCGGATTGTTCTTGCTAACAAAACGTTGAGGCCATTCTACAAGGTTTTCTTGCAAGTATTCGTTTTATCGCGCCAACCCTGATACAAGAAAATATACGTTATGTATGCAATTTTTGATGAATGCGTGGTAGCGCTTATCGCGTTCTGTAGGAATGTTCAGTGGAGTTCCGGTGTAGCCTGGGGTGAATGAAGGGTGGTGTTGTACCTACACTGTCTGCCAGCTACTATAAACAGGTAATACATTGCATGTAGTAACAATGTAACATGCAATGGTAAAATCTGGCTATACATCTGGCCATACACGCATTTGAGTAATAAACACCTGGGGGCCTAGACAAAAAACTTTTTTGTAGCGTTAACGTCAGACGCTCACGACAAAATGTATGGGAATGACATTAGGTGATGACGTTTCCTTTCCACACCTAATGTCATTCCCATACATTTTGTCGTCAGCGTCTGACGTTAACGCTACAGAAAAGTTTTTTGTCTAGGCCCCCTGGCCTTTCTGAAGAACATTAGGTACAAGATCTGTGTATGAATGTATGTCTCTTTTACACAGCAATCGTTTTTTTTGTCAAATTTCACTATATGAAGCCGTTGATTCCTAGCTCTGAACAAACTCAGAGCCAAGTTTCTTTTAAGGTCCATACAATATGGTTTAAATCATCTGAGAACCATGTTGGTCTTTTGAGGATAGCACCCAGAGATTCGATGAAACATTTCTTCGTATTTCTGGGTTAAAGACAAGTCTCGTTTCCTCAGTTTATTCCCACGGTTTCGCTTCCATGGGCAGATACCGTTTTAAGGGTTAAAATACTCTATGACACAGTGTAGCATTCTTTGAGAAAAAGTACTTCCAGAGATTCCCTGCTACAAGCAAACAATATTTTACCTCTTCATAATATTTATTTATTTGTTTATCCTCTCATCGGAACACCCTGCAGTAATTACACCAATAGAGCGCACAAATCGAGTATCTGCTGTTTTTCAACATCTTGTGTGTGGTGGACTCACAGTAATATAAAAACAGAACTTGTTTATTATATCTATGGGTGGACTCCTGGACATCGAATGGACGAAGGTGGATCACGCACGCTTGCTAACGCAGCATCTGGCCATCACTCCTTCAGGATTCCACATAGAAATTCATATCGCACTCATTCTTAACAATATGTTAGGATTCGATTACAAAATAAAATTATTAAAATTGAAAAACGGATAATTTAGAAGTCATATTTCATTATAGTTAATATTTAGTTTCAACTACAATTTCACTAAAATATTATTTAGCTTTCGTAACCCGTCTCGGATATTAAAGCAGATTACGTTGGTATCCCACATAATCCCTTACATAAGCAAAATACTTGGCCTACAACCATACTTTCAAAACTTCAACGAAATAGGTGTCTTAGCTGAAAATGCCTGTTCATCAAAATATATTTTCTCTGACGCCTCCAAACTAAAAGTAATTTTATCAGACGACTTTTGTTCAGCTAAATTTAAGCCTAGCAACAAATGAATTGTGAGCCTGGTTAATCCAGAAATGGTTCTTATTCCATGGTTTTTTGATTAGATGAAGTCTGAAATTAATCCTAAATTAAGGCTCTCACAGACACGCGCGACGCGACAGTGCGTGACGTGACAACGAAAGTTTTGATAAAAAGAATATCTAAAACAGCGCAGTAATTCAGTAACACACAATCTTTGGGAATGCTTTTGAATTTGATAGTTCATAAAAATAATTGCGTTTTATTAAATCGATCCCTTTAACGTAAACACTAAGCGACTCATAAAATTTGTAAATCGTAAAATGCTCGGTAAAATAATACCTATGGCACATGATACTTCAATGATCTAAAAATATGTCAAATAATGCATATATGGCAAAAAACGTCGCTCAATAGTTTTCGGTAAAATGAAATTCGAACAAAAACAATTCGGAAAAGTGATCGGTTCCAAAAAAAACTCCATAGTGTGAGTTTTTTTCACGCTAAACATTATCGAGGAGATGATTATGAGAGCGCTGAATTAGGTATTTCAGCAAAATCCTTAGAATTCTGATGTCTGTACTTACAATTTTTATAAAAAGTTAGTCGCAACGTCTCGCGTCAAGCCTGTCTGCCGTACCCTTTAATTTGGTAAGACCAAACTGTATTAAAAGCGTTGAAAAGATGTTGCTATTTTGAAAGCGAAATTGCTGTTTACCAGTTAAGTGTTGGCAGTACTTGGTAAAGTTTTCCTCGGTGTTCTGATGGTAATCTGTTTAATAGCAAAATGTTAGTCTAAACTTCTAAAGATTATTTGGAGGTTGTTCAGTTGTAGATAATCTTTTGGAAGATTTGGATCTTGAACGGTAGGCTTAAATTGTGAAATGATTATTGGGGAATTAACTGAGTTTTGCCGGGCCTTAAACAACTTAAAACGCTTTAATAGTTAAGAAATTGGGATACATGAATGAGCCTCCTCGTGTAGCGCAATTTGTTTGTAGCTCGGCGCATCCTGATCAGTCTCACCAATACCTTACAGGACTGGCAAATCCTTCCCTTGCCGTAGTAGGGCTAACGCCCGCCTGGTTCGCGACCGGAGTCCGGCGTCAAGCAGGCTGCTGTGTTTTGCCGACGCGTGGGAGTACCAGTGCCTCAAGGCATCTCCTGAGCACGCTCTCTCCATGATAGACCTCATCCATCGCTTTCCATCAAGCGTGATTGAGGTCAAGATCTAGCCCATTCCTCAATAAAAAAATCTAGGAAAGTAGCTACAAATAATAAGAGTTTTATTATTCGTAGGAAAGTAGATTTCCTAGTTCCCAGAAAGTATTAAATATCATATGTACGCAAATAACGTCAATTTATTATTAGAAAAGGTCGCCCACGAAACAATTAAAAGCCAGCCTGATATAAAACAATAATAATATCATAAAAACTCACATCACGACATTATAACAACAATATTACACACGAACATCATTGTCAAATCACGAAATACATACAGTATATGAATATGAAAAAACATATTTATAAACTTTACAAACTGGACACGTCCCACCATTCAACTTTCGACCAGCGAAACAGACCCATCCATTTCTTTCGCCAACCCTAAAACGGCTACAAATAAAGTTGTAACTTCACTTACTGGGCTCATATTTTACTGGTCGTGTAAGTGCAGTCACGAAGTGTACGAACCCGGTTACTTAGATCATATCGGAGTGGATTTATTTAAGTGAAGTACCGTTTTGCCGTCAAGATGGCAAAGGTATGCCCTGCCGTTACCAAAGCCGTGCTTTGAACTTTGATGCTGTACATTTTAGTTGCATGGTTTGGTTACGGAGTCTCTTGTGTGTAATTTTGAGGTTATATTTTGTCGTATTTTCTGTGGAACGGCGGCTTTTGAGGAGATTTTGTATTACAAGCTTCAACCCTTTGTGTAACAGAGGTAAATGAACATTAATTATAACCTAAATGAAAAATGTTTGTGAAAAAAATACAAAAAGCACTATTGGGATCCAAAATACTGTATATGACAAGTATTTCTTCCCAAAAAATATAAAATTGCGTACAACAATGAGTAATTTCAATAACAAATTGGCGTCGTATCACGGGTGACATTTCAGACATTACGTCCGGCGTCCATACATGACAGTGGCGGCGAAAGGTTAAGCTTCTGCTAATTAATTTCAACGTGGGTCATTTATAATGGCCTCCACTGTAAGTTTGAATGGTCGCCCAGGACATAAAAGGTTGTTAATGGTTTATTTCCTCAGTTATCGTTATATTTGAGTCATGGAACTCAGGGAATTTGTGTGTTGAAGTTTATGGACAATACAGATTTGTTTTGTATTCGGGAAAAAAGGTATCAATGGAGATTTCGCTTGGAAATTGCGTAGATACAAATTCGATTTCGTTCTCGTTACAATGATTGAAGCAAGTAATTTGAAATTGATATAGGTAGGTGGCATTATCTTCATTTTATGTTTTATATAACATAACACTCTTCCTGCAGGAGTCCTTCTCAGTTAACAGGCATTTCTAGCGTATAAAGCGTTAGAATTAATATTTAAAGCCTTGTCTTGACAAATGCTAACTTGAGGAAATGTGTTTGTCAATCTCAACAACAAACTGCTCTGCTCTCAACATTAACATCGATTACTAAACCGAAGTTTAGTAATCGATGTTAATGTTGACTGTTACTTAGTTATACTAATGACCTTTACCTACTTTCAAAATATATAAAAAAGTAGGTATGTTTTTTCCATGGATAACAAATATGTCATAATATTACCACACCATCACTGACGGGTTATGTATGAGCTGTCAGAAAGTGAGCATAACAAAACACTGGTATTTCTTAGGCATACTCTTTTTTTTTTTTTTAAGCATGGGAAATCATCAAATGACTCCTTGCGCTCTACGCGGAGCGGAAGGGAGTGTCAGAATCTTACTGACTAAAACCCATCCGTGATCCTCCTAGTAGGTACCCTTTGCTTTCCAGTGCCGTGGTAACTCTTTCGAACAAAATCCGCAACCCTGGCAGGCTCTGGCCCTAACGGGCCCCGTCTACTTCATATACCTTACTAAGCTAATTTCCCTTGACTACCTACTACTTAACTGTTACAGAGATTTTCCCAGCAACTCAAAAATGCGACAACTGAGCGCAATATATTCGCACAACGATTTCCATGACATAAATTGTCGAAATGTCGCTTTGCGTCTGTCTGTGTTCCAAGGCTACTACGATCATAAAATAATTCAAGAGGCACAAAATCTAATTTCCAATGAAAATGTAAATGCAAAAATCTGTAACATAGAACCTAGTATGGAAATGGAACGTTTTTCGCCCCCACTTCGCAGCTGTAACCACATTTTCCTCCGGTTTAATAAAATTGTGGGTCTCCCCGATAATTGGTAAGAACATAAATTGCCACCTCCGCATTTGCGGGTTTCCCGTACCATTATACGTTATTATTGTAGAAGAAAATAATAAGCAAGTGTGTCGATAATGAGTGCTTTTGTGGACAAAAACGGAGGGTAGTCGGAAAAAATCTAATTTTGTACGGTAATAGACCGTTCTTTTGTTGAATGAAACGGTTTAAGTTGTACCGACGAATGTTTCTTGAGACTTTGCCAACGCCGCGCCTTTTGAGTGTTGTTTTCTTTAGACTTTATTTTTATTTAAGCATCCTGGAATTAATTAGAAGGCTTTTAATGTTTTTAGGTCTGGGATTATGATTAAGTTTTCTTTGGTTGCGGTGACATTTTAATTTAGGATTTTAAGAGGTTCGTGAGACTATTTGTATGCAGGTTGGTTGGCAGGTGGATAGGAGGAGACCATTGAATACCTGAAGTAAATAGGGTAATTATAATTGGGGTATTGCCTCTTCATCTTTCTTTCAAATCCATCCAAAGGTTGGCTTCTCAAGCGATTCCGTTATATGGGAAAGGCGTGATTGACCGCTCTTTCTTGCTTGTCTTTAAAATAACGCCTTTAGCGATAAGGCCGTACATTTTGTCAACGTGTTCTTCTTATATATTTTCTGTTATTTATATGTAGTACACAATAAATAGTAGATATTCTGTAATGGTAATTTTCAGCGACTTTAGTGACATATTTGTTTCAATATCGTTAAATGCCATGCACCTATGTCGCTGATTGAACGGCGCAGTTTAATCTAAAGACTAGGCTTTTAATCAAACGGCTGATTAAGCTAGTTGGCTGCGACATGCCAATACAAAAATTAAATGACTTCTCAAGGAAAATGAGACGTAAAACGGTACAAACAATCATAAGTACATACCAAACAGAAATAGAATTGTGAGAATTAAGATTATTAATTAAGTACTTCGAGCTCCATTCAAACTACATGCATGCATGCCAGCGACTACGCTTGGTTAGAAAAACTATTCCAAGCGAACTTGCGAACTGAAATCCTACATTCAATTCCAAGATAATGGTCTACCCAATTGCCAAGTTTCATTCAGATCCACTCTAAGATGTGAAGAAGTAACAGACAAACATCCGCAACTTAAAAAAAAATATGTTTGTTTGTGCTTTTCCGCCTAAATCCCTGAACCAATTTTGATAAATTTTAGCACAGAGATAGATGGGGTCCCTGGAGACGGTTATACGCTACTTTAACAAAAGCAAAGCAAAGCCTAGTAATATTAAAAACGGTATGGATATGGCTACAATATCGCAGCATACGCTGAGATAGGGATCTTTTTGGCCTCGCTCTGATTAATATCATGCTGATAGCTTTTGTTAATTCTTTTTAACTGCCTCCGTGTTCGAGTGGTTTAGGCGTTTGCCTTGTGACCCGGTGGTCGTCGGTTCGATTCCCACGGGAGGCATAGTTTGGCTAGGACATTGCAGGCTTGGATCACCTGATTGTCTGATAAAAAGATGATTCCGTGCTTCGGAAGGCACGTGTAAGCTGGTGGTCCCGGCCGCTAAATGGCGATCGTCACATAAACCATGTCAGAGGCCCTTGAGGCGGTTTAGAAACTCTGACACTAGGGTGTGTGGGCTCGTTAGACCTTACTGTCCACACGAAGAAGAAGAAGATTATTCTTTTTTATTTATTACGTACTTACTATTAGTTTTTTATATGTTTTGTTTGTCTTGTGCGAGTCTCACAAATCGTTTTTCTTTCAAATTTAGGTTTTCATTTACTTCAAATGTGAAAGGTTCCGAGACTGGCTTGTACAGATAATTGTTTCAAGTCTAGTGAATTTTGACATTTAACTGAATCGCTGTTAACGTTCCAGCGAGTGGTATCTCTTGTGCACAGAACATTAAAATTTTAACCAAAATTGAGTTTTTGTGTCTAGATTTTTATAAATATAAATGGCCTTTTTCTGTTACTGAATATAAGTGAAGCAGAATAAATGCAAAACCTTTAAAGAGGTCATTTGTACTCATCATTCTGATCTTCGTTTACTATAGGACCAACTCCGGAATCGCCAAAAAGGGATTCGGGGTCGGTCCCATGGAAAAAGTAGTTCATAATGATGAATTAGTTCATGGTGATGAAGCGGTGTTGCAATAATTCTGTTACACGTTGTAGAGAATCAAATTGTTTTTGAGATGTTAATCATTTCATCAAAATTCAACATCTCAAACACAATTTGATGATATTTCCGTTTTTTTTTGTGGGGCTTGTTACTCGTACGTTACTTCTAGTACTACATTTATATTCGCAGACTTGACAAAATAAAAAATACGAGCATAATATGTTTAGGTAAACTAACTGAAGGACTCGTCATCATCATCATCATATCAGCCGAAAGACGTCCACTGTTGGACATAGGCCTCCAAATGAGGGGTTTGCCATAATCGCCACGCTTGGCAGGCGGGTTGGCGATCGCAGTGTAGCTGTAGCAATGTACCTACAGAGAATGCTGCTGCCCATTCTCTGGTGAGTCCCTTAGTCGCCTCTTACGACACCCACGGGAAGTGATGGGATGGTGCTATTCTTTTACATCCAACATCATACTGAAGGACTAAGTAGGCTTTTTAAAATTTAATTGACGATATACTTTTCAGGAATCCTTCCATATTTAAATTCATCAAATCAAAAGTTGTATATATCTGCCCCTTAAGCCGGCAGTCCGCAGTTCCCAGCGATTACGCCACTGTCGGCAAATTAAGTTCAATTAGTAACATCTGCTCTAGATATACTTGTTAGCATAGGGCTCTGGCGTTTGTCAGTGGGACTAATAAGCCTGTTTTTTTTCCTTTGTATGGAGCATAAAGACCCACCCTGTCAGGGATTAATGTGTTTGGATTCAGCTGATTTTGTATTTGCTGAATAAAATTGTGTTTGAACTGAAAAGTATACAGGGTGTTCCAGAAAGGTGTGGTCATATTTAAGGGTGATGTTGGGTAGCTGATACATATTAAGGAAAAAATGTCAAAATTAAAAAAATGTGATTTTTTTTTTCAAAAAATTCGACCAAAAAATACGACTAAACGTTACGAAGTTACTAAAAAATTATTTTTTAAGGAGTTTTTTACAGTTCAATCACAGATTTACCGTCACCTACTACATCAGACTGCTAGAACAGTAATTTCTTCGAAAATTTTAGTCGTGTTTTTTGGTCGATTTTAACGAAAAAAATCTAATTTTTTATGTTTCGACATTTTTTATTTAATGTGTATAAGCTACCCAAAATCATCCTTAAATATGACCACACCTTTTTGGAACACCCTGTATATAAAAAGAAAAGTTTAAAAACTAACTTTACAGTAGTGTAGGTATTAGGCCGATATTTTACTGGTCATTTTGAACTATGATAACTTCGATTGGACCTGGAATCTATACTTGTCTATCTATACTTATAAAGAGGAAAGATTTTTGTGTATGTGTATGTTTGTAATGAACAAACTCAAAAACTACTGTGCCGATTTCAAAAACTCTTTCACCAATGGAAAGCTACATTATTCGGTAGTAACATAGGCTATATTTTATCCACGTATTCCCACGGGAACGGGAACTACGCGGGTGAAACTGCGGCGTGCTGCTAGTCTATACTAATATTATAAAGAGGAAAGATTTGTTTGTTTGTTTGTTTGTTTGAAATGAATAGGCTCCGAAACTACTGGACCGATTTGAAAAATTCTTTCACCAGTAGAATCGTACATTATCGATGACGGACATAGGCTATACGCGATATAAGGATTTTTTCTCACACCTTGGGTTACATTATCGAAGTTTTCATACGGATCCCTAACTTTTTTGAAATATTCTATAGCCTATGATGTGATTTTTTTGCCGTTATTATAGATAATGGTACGGAACCCTTTGTGCGCGAGTCCGACTCGCACTTCTCCGGGTTTTTTTTATCGATGTGTTTTTATTTGTACCTGATGGAATGTCGTCAAATAAATGTTCTTTCTGTTACAAAGGGTAATTGAGCCTGACTTAAAGTGGTGAAGGGATCAATCAGCAAGACGTTGCGTTACCAAGAAAATAATTAGGTATATTTTGCAGCTACCGACAGCTGGTCGATCGATCTTAATTTTATATCTGACCTTACTCAACTATCCCTAATTCAATTACTTAAAGTCAAACTCAAAGTCAAAACGTTTATTTCAATTAGGCCATTAAACGGCACTTTTGAACGTCATCATTTACATTTAAAATAATATCAAGTGACTACTTATTTCACCGTCAATTGAAATACGTATCTAATCTATACATTTTATTTCTATACCTACAAATAAACAAAGTTATAGGCCCATATTCCAAAACGTAAACTCCAACTAAGCTGAGTGCGAGTTTACGCCAAGTTTTTATTTAAGTTTTTGTATTTGTTTGCCCATCTCTCAAATCAAATCAAATCATTTATTCGCATAGAATGTGGGTATTTAACAAAACGTCAATTAGACAAGCTTTCATTGACATTTTCGTGCTCATGTTGAAGTTGGAGTTGGGCCTATCTGTCTGTCTGTTTGTAATATCAAAACAACAGCTTTCTAATAAACACATATGAAAGTAATAAACGATACCTTTTTTGTTATTTTATATGGAAGAAAATAGATAAGCGTTTCGTGCAATAAAAATAACACACATTTTCAGGAGGGCGAATCCGCGGGTAGAAGATAGTTCTACATATTTGTCTAAGCTACAAAACAAAACAGACAGAATTTAGCAAAACAGGCCCCAAAAAACACAGTTACTTTAAATAGCTGTTGCAGTACCACCCAAAAAGAGATTGCGCTTACTTAAGCTGCTAAGTAGTTAGCGGCTTAGCTGCAAAGCATCATGCAGCTAGGGTTGCCAGATCTTAAAACTAGAAAGCTGAACAGACTTGCTAATACAACCAAACGTTTAGGTAAAATTTAATAAAAAGGCCGGACAAATTATCCTCATCATTTGCCTAGCCTTTTCCCAACCAAATTGGAGTCGGCTCCCAGTCAAACCGGATTCAGCTGAATACCAGTATTTTACGTGGAGCGGCTGCCTACCAGACCTCCACAACCCGTTAACTCACTACTTGGGTAACACGGTACTTCTTGGCAAGACTGGTGTCAGATTTTCTGGCTTCTGACAATCCGTAACGACTGTCAAAGATCTACAAATAACAGCCGGGACCAACGGCTTAACGTGCTTTCCGACGCACGGAGGAGTCTCGGTATGTTAATATGGTCACCCATCCACAGACCAACCTCGGCAAGCGTTGCTTAACCTTGAAGATTGGTCCGTGGGGCTGTTTTAATTCAGGAATAATATTTCGTAGCATTATTACTGTAAGTGAATCCAGGGTTTTTGACTCGAAAAAAGTTACAGCTTTTGCCCGCGATTCCGTACGCGCATATCCGTTTCCCGTATAACCTATAGCCTTCCTTATGAAAGTGGTTATCATAATATACCTACAAAAAGAATTTTCAAAATCCGACTGGCAGTTCCAGAGATTAGCGCGTTCAAATAAACAAACTCTTCATCTTTATTACACACAAAGCTGAAGAGTTTGTTTCTTTCTTTGAACGCGCTTATCTCTGGAACTACCAGTCGGATTTGGAAAATTGTATTAGAATAGATAATGAAGAAATAATATTGTATGAATCAATCTTCTTTATAATGCAAAATCTGTAAAAATATTAATCTAATAAAAGCCGGACAGTACGGACACGGTCGTATTTGGCCGGACACGCAACCTTGCTATGTCTGGCTTTATCCGGACGCATGGTATCCCTACATGCAGCGATACAGCGCTCCAGCGCTGAATTTCCAGAAAACTTTCGTGTTTACTTACATGCGACGTAAATTATAGTTAGCGCATGGCAGTGTAAGTACCTGAAACAAATATTATTTATATTAAGTTTTGAGTAACAAGTTTCAGAAGTTTAAAGTTATTAAGCTGATTAGTCGTTTCTGACAAATTCTGTTATGTATGTAGGGGTCTTCTCTCTAAGCCCGAATTCCGTAGTGTCGGGCGTTTTCTACTCCGTATCACCTACGGACTTACGATTAGTCCCGAACCCGAACTAAGAATGAATGACAACACGATTTGACAGTTGTTCTTAGTTCGGGTTCGGGTGCCGTACTGTGGAATTTTTTGTTTCTGAGTTATCAGAGGTGTCCGATTAATAGAAATAAGACCTTTAATATATCAACCAGAAAGACTATTTCACAAAAAAAAATGTAATTAAATGAACATGCATTTAATTACATTTTCCACCGAACCGCAATCGCGGTTCGGTGGCATTCTATCAAAAACACCTCCAATTTTTACAACCTTTTATTTAACTTGCACTGTTCGTACGTTGTCCGTCAAAATTTTGCTAACCATTTTTCGACCTTATGTTGGTATCCGATTGAGCTAAAATTTTGCATACACCTTTAGTTCTGGTGACAATACAATGTGCAGACTCAATATTGTAATAATTTCAATATGGCCGCCGACGCTCCAAGATGGCGAATTACAAATATTTTTTCTCAATCCTCATAATATGGGTATCAAAAGAAAGGGCTTGAAGGGTAGAAAAAAATAAAGTTAATAAATTAAATAGGTATGGCTGCTACAAAAAAGTTTATACCTACTTATTTTTTTAAGTAATTTTTTTTAAATTGATTTCACTGGGATGATTTTGCGCCTTGATTTTGAACGTTTTTTAAGTACGAGAAATACCACCCTTTGAGCATAAAGACGTGCTGTTAGATAGTATTTCCCATACTATTACTTACACATTTGACCTATTTACACACACCAAGATTTCAACAAACTTTCACACAAAAATAAGGTTCGTTCTCCATTGCCAGTTTCCCTAACAATTTATAAAACCATTTCGTAATGCATCGTTTGGACGTGAAGAATAAAATATCATGTCAGTCTTCAAACAAAGGAGAAAGCTTATGATTTTGGTAAATCAGAACCGCAGACGGGTTGGAACGGGAACAATCGTGTCGTATACGAACCGGATTGCGGATTGTTAAGGATTTGTATAATAATATACAAGGAATGTTGTGCTTAGTCAGTGTTACCACAGTATAAATATGGACAGTAGTGAAACTAGCCTAGTTGAGAACATAATTATAATAAACCTACGCTCCATTGAAGCAATAGGGTTGTCAATATAATGTTTTTGATATTTTTTTTTTTACATTTTTGTTCTGTAGTGATCAATCAATCGAATTTGAATAACTAGCTTAAAAACATAATTTAAATAGGTAATCTCATGGCGTCGGTTAACCTCAGCAAAATACGATAGTTTAAACACGGTAAACAACTTGTAGAACTATACAGGATGAAATTGAATTCGTGGGCATCCTTTTAAGGGGTCATTGTACGTAATTCGATAACGATTAAATAACAATAACTAGAAATCATTCTTACCTTTCAATATCAGCAGGTTTAAAATACGATAGCTCCGGTTTTGATAAAGCCGAGTTCAAACAGCCGTATACTACGCAAGACTTTCCTGGCATTTTCAAAACGATCGCGGAGATAAACTTAAACGTGACCACTCCTCTTGACGCGGCACTCGCTACTGCGAGTCCCGCGAAGTCAGCTTAGGAGTCTCGTCGGTGTGCATGTTTGTGTGAGTGTGTCGTTTCGAGCGTTTGTAGGCAGTTTCCCTACTGTCCATATTTATACTGTGGTGTTACAGAGACCGAGAGGTAGTGGTTTGTAGACGTCATTGTTAATTTATTTATTTATTTATTAATAATAACTAAACATTGCATTAGTTTCATTTAGTTACTGTTATTTTAAAGCCAAAAGTACCTAATTTGAAATTACATTCATTGATGTCATCGTGTGGTCGCGAAAACAAAATCAGTAAGTACATTTTTGTCGACGTACGCACATATAGTATGTTTCCACCAGAGATGTACGAAGATGCGTAGCGAGTGATGTGTTTGTTAAATTTAAATAAAAATTTTACTAACATAGAAAGAGTGATAAACGAGCAATGTGTATAGTAAGTATATAATTGCACCCATGCGAATTCGGGACGTTTCACTAGTACAAAGATAAGCAAGCAAAATAGAACACTATCTCTCCTGACACCAGTAATTTCGTTGCCTCAAAGACTTTGTGGCGGTCAAAACACTCAAGTGTCAGACTGTTGGTTCCTGACGTAGCAATGTTTGACAAGCTCTTGTATGGTTGCGCCGAATCCCCGAGCACGGGCCGGCCTATCACTAGCACGGCAGAATGATGTTCAATATGTTCAATGCACCTGGTGTGGGTTTTGGAGTGTGATCGCTTGGTTAGGCGTTTGGTTAGGGGCCAAATTGTTGTGTTGTTTTTTTGGAAATTCAGGAATTTTAAAGGATTTTTTTTAAATCGGCTCCTTCTGGGTAAGCTCGCTCCATCGTAGACTTTGTCTCTGTCATATCTGACATTGACTAGAGTCAAGAGCAAACCCATCACTAATAAAAAAAAAAAAACAGCTCTTGAGATTTTTTTTTTCCAGTAGATAAGCTTACAAAAACATACTAAACTATCTGTCGGTTAAATTGAATCCCGAACAGGATTTCAACTTTCGAGTTTGCGACTGCCTGCAACAGGGTAGGTAGGTACTGATTCTAAAAAATATTCGACGTGTTTTTTTTCTTTTTTCACGTAAACCGAAAATGACGAAGATACAGTACTGTGACGTCACGCGAGTTTTCACGTCACTACGATAGTACAATTTTTCTAGTTCCGTGACGTCAGCACTCATCAACGTCTCTCTTGAACTTTGATGCGCTCTATCTTTATCAATTTTTAGCGATTTGAAATGGCAAAACATACATATCCAATATTTTTTGAAAATCAAACGGATGCGGACGGACTAAATATAATTATATTTTTCTACCCAGTAGACTAATGCCCGGTTCCTATATTCTAGAAACGATTCGTTTTGCTTACGGATGGTAGAATTGTCTACGAGGCGTAACCCAAAAGTGTTCCTATAAAAAACATTTCGTTAGCAGACTTACCGTAAACGGGTGGTAGATGTTATACAATGACGATCCGTTGAATATAGGAACCGGGCATTATTGGTTGCAAAAATATAGGCAGATTTGTAGTTACTCGTAAATACATTAGAGTGCATTTCTTCTAATGGGATATTTATTCTAGCGCTAATTTGCAACGGTTTCGACTCCGATAACTTCGACACTCAATTACCATACGAAAACTTACAAGTATACGATTTCACAAGGTGGACAATCGCACACTCATTCATAATATCATTTCACGATAAAATATACATCCATTGATAAAAGTTAGTCCAAAAAGTTCAACAACAATAAAAAAATTAACTACACCCCTCTCATTAAACTCCATACAAAATATCTTGTTCCAACAATGAAAAATTTTTAAGCAAGTCTGTCAATAATACCAAGACTTTTTTCGCGAAAACTTTTTGGGGTTCCGTAGCCAGATGGTAAAAACGGAACTCTTGTAATTTAATCCTGTTCGTTTGCCGGATGTTTCACAGACATTTTGCTCGGAGACTCATGACATTAATCGATTGAAGGAAGGAAGGTGTATTTTGAACAACGCTAAACATACAATGGAGCCCATAATTCAAAAGATTATTATGATTATTGAAAATATATTTTTTGTTCAAGTCAATATTTGGTACAACCGCAGTTTTTTATGCTTTCAAAGCGAAATAGGTGCTATGGAATACAAACATATTTTTGCATTTCATAAATTCAAGCATGAGTGTCATTTATTTTTCGTTGTTCCTCACATATTTTGCCAGTTTTTAAGGTTTCGTAGAAAAATAACAAGAAACCTTTATAGTAGTATCGGCAAGTCCACCCGCCCGTCATCGAAATATTTTTTATTTAGTTTTTTAGATTATATTTTTTTTTTAGTACGCAAAGGGTAAAACGGGACCCTATTACTGAGGCCCCGCTGTCCGTCCGCCCGTCCGTCTGTCACCAGGCTGTATCTCTCGAACCGTGATTGCTAGACAGTTGAAATTTTCACAGATGATGTATTTCTGTTGCCGCTATAACAATAAAAACAGAATCAAATGAATATTTAAGTGGAGCTCCCATAAAACAAACGTGATTTTTTTGTCGTTTTTTTTTTATAGACAATGGTACGGAACCCTACGTGCGGGAGTCCGACTCGCACTTTGCCGGTTTTAAAACGAACGAACAATACGTTTTAGTAAGAGTAAAGTAATAATATTATGAAACTTGTTTATATGTACGGTCACGTTCGTTCCCGAGGAACTGAATTTTAAGCGGTTTTTGTTAAAATATCGTAAGCGGCGACCGTCGACGTAAGCGGCGCCGCGTCATGGGTGTGACCTGAAATGGGTCCGTTTGGATATTAAAGACTTTATATGACAGCCTGTCAGTGCTTACAAAAACTAGACTGAAAGGCGATTGCCTATTTATAGAACGCGTACTATGCAGGAATAGAAGGATTTTTTCGGTGTCTAGGTAACATAAAAAAGTTGTAAGAAACTAGATGATGACTGCGACTTCGTAAGAGTGGGTGTCAGCTTCAAAGTTTAAAATAAAGACTTCCATACAAATTTCCCTCATAAATGTTAAAATTTCCAAAAAATCCTTTATATATAAACCTATTTTCGAAATTTCAACTATCTGTAGTGTACTTAGTGGTTTTGGCTGTGCGTTGATAGTCAGACCGGACAAACAATTCTACAAACAATCTCATCATCATATCAGCCGAAAGACGTCCACTGCAGGCTGGACTTAGACCGCCCCCAAGTGTCGCCACAACAACCGGTCCTGTGCGTCTCGCATCCATCGGCTACCCGCGACCCTCACCAGGTCATCGGTCCACCTAGTGGGAGGCCTTCCAACGCTGCGTCTTCAATTACACAGTCGCCACTCCAGAACTTTTCGGCCCCATCGACCATCTGGGGGTCGAGTCTGCTATTGCAATCGTGTCTCAATGACCGGTCAATGATCGATTTTTGACGTATAACGTCAAACTTATGACACATTTCCCATACAAAAACTGTCAAAGTTGTCAAATATTCAATCAATGACCGGTCATTGAGACACGATTGCAATAGCAGACTCGAGCCCCTGTTCTGCGAGCAATGTGCCCTGCTCACTGCCACTTCAGTTTGGCGATCCTTCGGGCTATGTCAGTAACCTTGGTTCTCTTGCGGATATCATCATTCCTGATTCGATCACAGAAGGAAATTCCAACAAACAATTTATACTCACTATAAATAATGTGTATCCAAAGGTTAACTGGTAGAGAACGCCTTGTTGCATTAAGTCCACCCATGAACCACTACTGTAGGTACATAAAGTTTAAATAAATAAAAGATAATAAATATGGTGACCCAATTGGTGTTCTCACTTCATCTTTATACCACCTTTAGCAGATTGTATCTTCTCTTAGAAGCATTCGGTAAAGGGACAAACGCGAAGCGACAATGACGTGACAATAATTTTATAGATATTCTTAGGAAAGACGCGAGCAGTTCAAACTCTATTATGTACAATACCTTTGATTCAGAACCATTTATTTGCACAAAACCAGTAAAATGCTGAACGCAAAAGTGTTCTACAACGCCGACGATGGATTTGCGAATCAGAAACATTATTCAACATCATATTTTTACTTCTACCGCTGTCGGAAACATAATCGGACAAACTGGAATATGTAAGTCTGGGCTAAAAATGGCTATATCTGAATTAAGTCAAGGACCAAATCCTTTTGTCTTGTTTGTCTCCTTGTTAAGTAACTGGAAAACAACAGAAAGAGTGAAACGTTAGAAAGTCCTCCTTTTTGAACGTTTTATTTACCCTATTGGAGATTATTTTCGTTGGTATAAGTTGTAAATAAAATATCTTTTATTTTTGTTTTATGTTCGATCCGCTTGCTTTTAACCACTTTCTCACCTGATGGTAAGCGATGATGTGGTCGAAGATGGAGCACGCTTGCCTAGACGTAACCTATTCAGTCTTGATTTAAAGACTACCACGTTGTAGCTATCAGGAAACACAGACTCTGGCAGGGAATTCCACTCCTTAGTTGTAAGCACAATGAATGTGTTCCCAAAACCTTTTGTGCGTGTGGGTGGGATGTTCACCATGTGGTCCGATGATGGATCGGGCATGGCGGAATTAAACTGTGCAATTCCGTCGCACAAAACCTGATGGTAAGCGATGCAGCACCTTTGCCTGATAGGTATTATCTCTAGAAATCACTAATTACTTAATCAAGCCATGTACCTAAGCTTCCTACTACATCTTTCCTTATTCCCTGCGTACACAAATTAAAAGTTACTTAAACAAAAAATCAAGAAAAAGGAATGTTCCAGCTAAACATTTTCTAAAAGCCGACGCAAAAGTTTGCCTGTAACAATTTCTTTTACGTTGGTACAAAAAACCGGAAACTTTTTGAAAACCCTGTTTACATGATGTGCAAAATAATTTTGCGGCGGGAGTTAAAAAAAAACGGGACAAATGCGAGTTAAATTCGCATGGAGAGGGTTCCGTACGATGAATGTTTTCTAAAATGTTTATTAAATAAGTATGCAAACTTAAGTTTGTCATTTATTCCCATACATTCCAACTGCAAAAAGATTGTATGCACATTGATTGACTAAATATTGAGCTATTGAGCGTAGACGTTATATTGGTTTTACTGTAGATAATCTTTAAGTAATGGATTTTTTTTTTATTTTTGCTCTGTGATTACTGAAAGATACCAGCTAATTTTCATCTATTTATTGTAAATCAAGGCTTTTATTTAAAAAACAGAAACACGAGTGACCTCGTAAGGGTTCCCTATTATCTTTTGGACATACGGAACTCTACAAAAGTAAAAACTGAAGCTTCATCGTTAGAGGGTAGTCAGAGCTACTTGATCATGTGTCAGTCATTGAGAATAATTGATCCGATACGTCCTCAATGGTGCTTCTAGTGCTTGTTAACGGTATATAAGGAGGAAATGGTTTTCTAATTACTTGCCGTTGTCGGGGTTCAGGACAGCCCTTATGAAAATTGTACGATATCAAGTTTGATAAAGGGGTTCGAAACGGCATGTGGTATTATTGTACCTTTATTTTAAGAAATAAAAGCTTCGCCATTACTTATTAAGTTTGTCTACAGTCCCTTGGACTACAGTACTTTGGAGATTATCTATCAATCTTTATCGTTGATAGAATTTTTTACTTTTATTTATTTACTAGCTGTGCCCGCGACTTCGTACGCACACATCCCGTTTTTCCTGTTCTCATATTGAGAATGTGAATGTGTTTTCCAAATCCGACGGGTAGTTTCAGAGATTAGTGCCTCCAAACAAACAAACTCTTCAGCTTTAATATATTAAGTACTTATAGATTTTATCAAATGCGTTACAAAGTTTATTCTTAACACAACATCTGCCAAAGAGTTTGATGTGTTTTGTAAATGTACTCGTACGAACACCATCTTGTATGAGTCGTTTCTAGTAATAAAATAAAATTGTAATATGTATAAAAGCTTTCTTGAAGGACTTCTTGGCTAACGTACACCGGAACGCCTCTAACCCGACCATATGAAAGCATCTGAGGATGACAGGATGCGGGAAGCGGCTTCCGTACACCGTATCGCAATTTGGCAGAGTGCCAGCAGATGATTTCGATTCACTGATTTAAAGTTAGGACATGACTTGGAATAATCTTAAGATGAGACAGTAAGCACACAAATGTTGGATACAAGATAAGGGGTAATTTATATCCTTCTATATTTAAGACTTGTTTAATATCACTGGCTTTTGCCAGCGACTGGATCGTCTTGGTAAACGTGTAGACCATATCTTGGAACACAGGATGCTTTTTACAAGCTTTTATTTAACTTGCACTGTTCGTATGTTTGTACGTTGTCCGTCAAAATTTGCAAACCATATCTCGGATACCATTTGTTGGTATCCGATTGAGCTAAAATTTTGAAATTTGTTCGAAAGAGTCACCGCGGCCCTGGAACGAAAAGGGCATAAGGAGGAACACGAATGGGTTTTAGTCAGTAAGAGTCTGATACTCCCTTCCGCTCCACCCAGAGCGAAAGAAGTCATTTGATGATTTCCCATCCATAAAAAAATGCCCGCCCCCTTGAGATATTTTTTGATATTCACCCGGGCAAAGTCGCTGGAAGAAGCTAGTATTCTTACAAATCTGTGCAGTGAATTACAAGATTAAGTAACATCGCAAGACCCTCCCCAAGTTCAAGACCCACTTAAAAGATCTTTCATTTCAACAATTTCATTTTCATATTTGCGGAAAACCTTACTTGGTGAGTCCACCATTTTGAATTTTAATTATTGCTTGCCATTGCAATAGCCTTTTCCTAATTAAGCATCTGGCGCAAACTGTAAAAAATATTTGCGATGCTACGGTGGGAATATTAAGCATGGTTTTTTTTTTCTCCTGCAAATTCCTGAACGCTTCTTTTAGAATGTTACTGATGAAGCTGCCAATGTGCTAAAAGATAAAATTAATTCAATTTTATCTTTTAAGATTTACATATTTTATTTGGCAAACTATCTGGATATAACAGACAGTAAGAATCATAGCTTAGAGGTCTTCGTTCGTCCTTTAATTATCATACTCATCACTATTTATGAAAAAAAATACTATTGGGCCAGCTCTTAAATGTCAGATACGGTCGATTGTTCTTTTATGATTTCTAGTTAAGTCCCATAATGTACCTAAGTTGTTCATAATGATGAGTACTTTGATTTGAGTACGTATTTTCAGGTTTTGCGTTTAGACATAATTAAACTCTTAACACCACACACATTGCACATTGTTCGCAGAACAGATGGGCGATGGGGCCGAAACGTTCTGGAGTGGCAATCGCGAACCGCAAGACGCAGCGTTGGAAGGCCAACAAGGTGGACCGATGACCTGGTGAGGGTCGCTGTCGCTGGTAGCCGATGGATGCGAGAGACGCACAGGACTGGTTGTTGTGGCGACACTTAGGGGAGGCCTATGTCCAGCAGTAGACGTCTTTCGGCTGATATGATGATGATGATGATGATGAAACTTTTAAAAGTTGTTGTATGCAGAATTGACTCTAAAATTTATAGAGTTAGAGCTTACTGGACTTGCAACAAACTCAACTAACATTATCTTTAACCTTAAAATGTTGCCACAAATAATACTTAGAACTCCTGCTAGACTAGAATGACATCTGAAATCCGTTTGTGCCATATCATGTGTGACCTCTTAAAAACAAGCCGATTTTTCCCCAGAATACCGTCAGCAATGCGGAATTGAGCGCCTGATATTCGCTTTGAGCAACAGGCTTATGATAAAGGACCAGAGCAATTCCTGTGCCACGATCCCCAATGGAATGGTACGATAGAATAATATCTACAGAAGGTCTGCTCCATACAACGGTCGAAAACAGGCGTACACACACACATAAACGCAACGTACGGCGTTGTCAAACTAATGACAGCTGACAGGTGTTTGTGCGCGTGTACGTTTTCACTTGTCGTATTGAGTCGACCTTTTTATCAATCTGCCTAGCTGTTCCCAAACACCCATTGTACCCATTGTTTTACCAAGTTACAGGGTAAAATAATACCTTTTAGAAATAATGGTGTCTTAGCTTGACTACCCGTAACGAGTTTCAAACATAATTTATAAATTAAAGTTGGGACCGATGATGGCTTACCATATTTTCCGAGGCACGGAGTTAACGGATCGAATTCGGTTGTTACTACCGTGCAAGGTCCTCAGAACAAAACTGGTATAGGTACCAGAAACACATACATAACGCAAAAGTACGTACAGAGATCTCAAACTGTCTCAAACAAATGCCAGTCGCGAGTGAGTCTACGCATGCGTACGTTTTGCTTCGATTATGGAGTCGACCTTCTGTCTCCATTGTATGATGGTCCCCTGTTAAATTGTTTCCAATCTATCAGCGATTTTTGTTTGTTTAAGGTTCCGTGTCTTTTCTTCGTCTTTTGTTTTTGTTTAAGAAAAAGCTTAGCAGTCCTTTGTTTTTTTTTATTCTTTTCTGAAATGAGCGAGAAATAAATTGGGTGCTTGATACTTCATAGTCGAACGGTCGCCAGAATGGTGTGGTTTTAGCTTCGAAATTGAGGTCAAGGGTGTTAGTTAGAACTCGGTTCTGCTTCTATTTTCCAGAATTATACATACTAACGTATGCATGGAGTACGTGAGCTGAAACAGTTTCAATGCAGGACTCGCATTTCTGCCTTTAGTGTGGACTGTTTTTAGTCCTAGGTGTCTCATTTCTGTCTTTGAATCCACTTCAGGGAAGAATATCACGTACGACAGCTTGTCCAATACACTTCAACAATAACAAAGTGCTCACTTAGAAGATAGAAGATATCTTTCTCAGAAAAGAAAGCCGTGTTTGTACAACTCTCCCCAAAAAAAACATTCTTCATGACTGAACATTAGTCAACGAATTTATCACTAACAAGCAAAATACCGTTTGATACATTTTTTTACACAACGAAGCGGCTCTAAGGGTTCTCGGAATAGTTCTCTTTTATAGATCGTGCGTGGAGTCGCTTTGGCAATAAAATATTTTATGAGTGAAATATTAAGATTTTATGAAGCTATTGCAATGTTGTTTTATTATGATGTGTTTTGAACAACTATTAATTTTATGTGCAGTAGAACGATGTTGTTTGAAATACACTCACAATAATTTTGGTATCTTTTGAATGTTGCTTATAATTACCTACTTACTTATAGTAACGTGTACGTCTTTTATAATGCGCACAGCAAAGGAGTGGAACTCTCTGCCTGCGTCTGTGTTTCCAAAAGCTTACAGCCCTAATCTCTTCAAAGTTAGAGTGAACAGGCTCCTTCTGGGTAAGCTCGCTCCATCGTAGACTTTGTCTCTGTCATATCTGACATTGACTAGAGTCAAGAGCAAACCCATCACTAATAAAAAAAAGAAAGTTATTATTTTTTGGAACAGTCAAAATAATAGTTGTTTTCAATTTGATTTGCATTTTTACAGAAAATTATAATGTTTAATTAAAAAATAATTTTAATTAGAGTGCATATTTTATTTTATATTAATAAACAAAATTTATTATCTGCGAAATAAAAAAAACCCACTAAGGACGAACGTAGGTAATGAAGACAGAAAAAACTCAAAAGAAAAATCTCACTACTAACATAAATGCGAAAGTGTGGACGTACCGTTATGTCGTACTCAATCGCACATGACACAGAGATGGATGAAAGTCTGGAATACCACATAAGCTATTTTTATGCCGGAAGTATATCCCCCTTTTTTTTTTTTTTTTAGAGGATGGGAAATCATTAAATGACCCCTCCCGCTCTGGGTGGAGCGGCAGGGAGTGTCAGACTTTTACTGACTAAAACCCATCCTTAGTCCTCCTAGTGCCTTTCTTCCCAGGGCCGCGGTAACTCTTTCGAACATATTCCGCAACAAGTATATCCCCTTGGGATAATTTCCGATATTTACTTCACCGTCGGCAGAAGCTCGTATCTTATATCTAACTAGCTTTTGCCCGCGACTTCGTACGCATTTATTCCATTTTTTTCCGTTCCCGTAGAAAACGAACTCCTCTCTTAGTGTTCCCCTGCAACCCAAGGGAACCTACATGCCAAATTTCAGCTGACTGACAGACAACGCACTGCCGAAACTACAGCAGGCCTAGACAAAAAACTTTTCTGTAGCGTTAACTTCAGACGCCCAAGACAAAATGTATGGGAATGAGAATGACATAAGTTGATGACGTTTCCTTTCCACACTTAATGTCATTCCCATACATTTTGTCGTCAGCGTCTGACGTTAACGCTACAGAAAAGTTTTTTGTCAAGCCAAGTCGTATAGTTTCGGCTGTGCGTTGTCTGTCAGTCACTCAATAACGGAAGAATTTTATATAATAGGTATAAATGTCACCGGAAAGTCGCAAACTCCGTAAGATTGTAATAAAGCTTTATTAGATTACAATTTCTCAGAACAGATTATTTTCAAATAAAATAAATAAAATTGCATCCAAATTCAATAGTTTCCAATTCATTCATGTCTTATTGAGAAAAATGAGATTACAATTTCACGCGACATTTTAAAATCTAACCTAAAGCGTTAGCAATTATCCGGTGACATATATGTATCCAAAAATAGAATTTAAGTATACCTTAATCCAATCTCCTTACATTCTCCCGCTCTTTTTCGCGAGGAGCCATCTTGTTTATTCCTTTAATGACCAAAACTACATAAGTTACATCAGCTAATTCGATGTTCCATTATTTGATATCTTTTGTAATCGTTAAAATATAAAAAGAGCCCTTAAGAATAGTTCCCTGAGACGACCGAGGGTCGAAAGTGCGTTTGATTCAAAACAGAATTTGGAAGGAAAGGCCCATATTCTGCGCATTCAGAGGTAAAATATATACTATGGTTCATAAATGGAATATGTAGGCATGTGGAGAAATGACCGGTTGTTGTGGCGACACTTAGTCGCTGGACACACAGACAAGACGTAAGCCGAACACGGGGCGCGGTCAGAGCACAGACGGGTCGTCGTCGCGACTTTTTAAAACATATAGAAAAGACGAGGCACGGACGTTACGTGGTTAGTTGCTAATTATCAGATATTTTAAGGATTACAAAATAAGGAGTTTTATTTTAAATAATTTAAGAGTTTAAAAGAAAGGTCTCGAATCCTAAATTAAAATTATCAGATAAATTTTAAAAGATTTACGTTGAGTATTGAGCCCGCATAAACCGTAAATCCCCAAATGCGTTTAGAATAACCCAATCAAAAATCTAAATAGCATTACGTCTCTGTCCAATCGAAATGATTAATTAGATAAAAAGTCGATTTCTGATTAAAAAATTGGGTATTTTACTGAAAAGATCTACTTATTAGGTTTCCAAAATTTATATTGGACACGTATGATTTTTCTTTTTTCACGTTAACAAAAAAAAAAAAAACAGTTTGTCAAGAAACGACTAAAAAGTTCCAAACAAGTCGGTTTTCAAGCAGTCTGATTTAGTTTGTGACGTCAGATCTGTGATTGAGCTGCATCAGACTGAGAGGGTAAAAATAAATTCACGTTCTAAAAAGTATGAAACAAAAAAAACATTCTCATCTAAAATTGATTGAAGTTCAGATGATAGCCGTGGTCGTATCCTATTCTGGTAAAACAGTATGTTTATAGTAATGAAACATTAAACTTTTGCACTATAGTTTAGAGCAAAGTGGCATACGACGAAAAGGCTAGGCAGATGATGAATAGGTATATCAAACTATACTGAAACCTGAAAACCTGTCAAATGGCATTAAAGTAAGGTTTGACACGAACATCATCTGCCTAGCCTTTTCCCAACTATATTGGGGTCGGCTCCCAGTCAAACCGGATTCAGCTGACTACCAATAGTTGACTCAAAGTACTCAATTCAGAAATCGGTCCAGATTTCAAAAGGATATATTTAGGTCGTCAAAATACAAGTGTATCTTGACCAAAAACACCCAACGTTTTTCTATAACCATTTTTATATAATAATTTCTCTCGCAGCTTGTACAAACAGCAGGTGTTGGAGCCATATAATCTGTAATAACGACACCCCTCACGTCGAATGAAATGAAACTAACCCTTATTATAGCACTAGTGCCATTAAAACTTATAGTACAGCGTTAGATAGCATAGATAGCGTAAATAAAGACTTGGTCTGGTCCTGCGGTCTAAGACGTCTGAAAAGGTCTAATTGAGGCTTCTCAAGATATAAAAATAATAGTTTCTTAAATTAATTTTATTGAGGCTTTGGAGAAGTTTTCGTTTAAAAATAACTATATAAGTGATCATGAGCCTGAAAATGACTGTTAGATAAAATAATAACGCAGGAATATTCTTTTTAATTTTCACTTGGAAAAGAAAAGGTGATTAAGTCTTATTTTTAACGGAGGGCCTTATCAACTTCTCCCGCTCTGGGTGGAGCGGAAGGGAGTGTGAGACTCTTACTGACTAAAAACCCACCCATCCGTGTTCCTCCAAATACCCTTTTCTTTCCAGGGCCACGGTGACGATTCCGCAACGAAACGAACGATTCTGGAGAACGAGATCTTCACGACAGTTAATTTTATGACTGCATTTAAGTTCGACTCATACAAACATAAACAATACTTTCCTTATGTGCAATTAAACCGAAGAGCTTGTAAATAACAAAGCCGCACTGGTAAATCTTCAAAGTTAAGCAACGCTTGTCGAGGTCGGTTTGTATCTGTAACATACCGAAACCCCCGTTGAGCCGTTGGTCCCATTTGTTGTACGTCATTTGTTCATCTTTGTCAGTCGTTACAGTAGAAACCAGAAAATCTGACGCCGGTCTTCCCACTTACTGGGTTCTGCAGGCATACATGATTTCATGTAAAATACTGGTATCAAGTTGCATTCGGTCTGTCTGGAAGCCGACCCCAAAGTTCAAGGCAGGGTGATTATATAGTTCAATCAAATGATCTATAACTCTTTAAAAAAAACCAGTCTGTATGCTTTGTGATCGTCTCCATTCAAGCTTCTGCCGACTTAGCATCTTCGTAAAGGACTAGATCCAAAGACTTAAACAACACACAGTATTTCACCACAGACCACGGAGACGCCTCAGTCGCCACTGCTAGACACGGCATTGTCAAAACCTTGCATACAACCCAAGCCTGTCAGTGAGTGACACCGTTTACACATTAACTAACTAGCTTTTGCCAGCGTCTTTGCCTACGTCTTATGCCCAAAATTATTCCACCAGGACTCTACCAAGATAAAAAGTCCCACAGGTCTACTACACTGGTCTTACTGAGTACCAAGTTTATATCAAACCCATATTGTTGATTATCAAACATTCAAAAACAGCGGTCTTTATATTGCCGTGCCTAATATGACGTCCTACTGCCATCATGAATTCGTTGTTGAAACGGGATAGTGCTCTCACAACGGATCATCGACTTCAAAGTCGGCTCGGCCAATAAAATTTAGATGTACCATTGACACGAAGGAGAATATTAGTAGATATAAGACAGAGAGTTACAATAAAACACTCTTTATTACACCAAGTTACACAAAAGATAGATGAAGAAAGCATTATAAGGGTGAAACAAGACCGTAGGTCTGCGGAAGGCGAGCGTTGGGTGGCTCGCCGTCCGATCAAAGCCAGGCCCGGGTCGACGGAGTTTTGTGTTCCACGCGGGCTTCAAAGAGATGTCAGCATAGGAGTAGGGGCCCGAGAGGGCCAGAGCCTGCCAGGGTTGCGGATTTTATTCGAAAGAGTTACCGCGGCTCTGGAACACCTGGTATTAAAGGGCACTAAGAGGAGCACGGTTTTAGTCAGTAAGAGTCTCACACTCCCTTCCGCCTCACCCAGAGCGGCAGGAGTCATTTGATGATTTCCCATCCATAAAAAAGGTGTGATACAAGGCGGACTTATCGTTAAAAGCGGTCTTTCAAAAACAACCTTTCGCACATTGAAAAGAAGACCGTCACTGAACCAAAAATGATATTTTTCTGTTAGCAGTGCCATCTCTTAGCGCGTGAAGATACATTTTTTTTGACGAAAACACCAGTCTTTGTAGCTCTAATATTTATCGGTAGGTAGGTAGGTAGATAGATTTTTATGTTAGTTTGTGTTTGGTAAAACTTTAAATGCTTCTACTGAAAAAACAGGTTTTTTTTTTGGTTAGTGTCACTCTTCTTATCAATATGCGCTTTATTTCGAAAGGATGACTTCTCTATTCGATTCCATGCTGTATGCTATCCAGTCTAGCTCATGTGTGTATATTCTGTATCATATGCAACCTCTCGGGTGTAAAGAGCCACAATTCCATTCAAGATATGCGCATAGGAATTAGTAGCCATTAATGTTGGTTGGGTAAATAGGAACGCAAACGTTGCGGAGGAAATACTGCTAGATATTGCAAGTGTGGTTCAGATGTACTATTGTGTGAGCAGAGTTTTCAAGTCTACAGACAGATAGCATATATTTTTTTTACACATCAAAACTAGTTGCAGAAGTCTTTTACACGAACTTAGCTCTGTGGGTACAATGGCGGTCAGACAGCCAATAGGTTAGAAATGGTCGTAGATCGGAGGTTTCTGAGCTGATACTGTGTTCCAATAGGAATGACGCAAGTAATTATTTCAGTAAAATAGGTGATTTATTAAAGTATCCGAAACAGACTAGCGACGGATGACATTGGATGTCAGAATCGCCATATCAGCCGAAAGACGTCCACTGCTGGTCATAGGCCTCCCCCAAGTGTCGCCACAACAACCGGTCCTGTGCGTCTCGCATCCATCGGTTACCCGCGACCCTCACCAGGTCATCGGTCCACCTTGTGGGAGGCCTTCCAACGCTGCGTCTTCCGGTGCGCGGTCGCCACTCCAAAACTTTTCGGCCCCATCGACCATCTGTTCTGCGAGCAATGTGCCCTGCCCACTGCCACTTCAATTTGGCGATCCTTCGGGCTATGTCGGTAACCTTAGTTCTTTCGCGGATATCATTATTCCTGATTCGATCACGCAAGGAAACTCCGAGCATTGCCCTCTCCATTGCCCTTTGGGTGACTTTAAGTCTTCTGAGCAGTGGCACCATGTTAAAAACTGATTCCCAGCTGATTCCACTAGGACTGGAAGTCGACCCCAACGCATTTGGGAAAACTCTAGACAGATTGACGAGCTTCAGAGGGCCAATTTTTATACATATTTGACAAATTTCCGCTGACAGGCGAATTTGAATGTTGCTTAAAAATTAGTGGAATTGGCACTTCATCAAGAACCGTCGAAGGAGACATTCGTAAAATCGTAGGTATATTATTCAGGAGAATAAAATCAACTTAGAGGTAACTTTAAATTGGTAACAGAGCTAAATCTTTGACAGCGTCAGTTGCAGTCGCCGTCTTATCGCGGTGGCAGCTGCCATCGCTGCATCGCGGTGACGGCTGACGCTAAAGTCGCTTAGGAAAGCTTTTAAGCGTCGATTGAAGAAAACGTAAGAGTTTAGGTATTTCTTTAAAGTTAAAAACTTTTTATTTCACTTAAGAAGTAACTATACGTAGGTACTTTAAGTTAGTAGGTTTTTTCAAGGATGGCAAATCATCAAATGTCAGACTCTTACTGACTAAAACCCATCCGTGTTCCTCCTAATGCCCTTTGCGTTCCAGGGTCGCAGTGACTCTAGTACTCTCTGTAGGTAAGTTTAGCTTCTCCTTAAATCCTGTATTTACAGTAATCTTTATCATCATAATCTTGCCATTCTACGAATTTATTTGGCTATCGGCGCAACATGTCTTCTTGTTTTATACTTCCCACATCGGCAGTCTGCCTAGCCTTTTCCCAACAATATTGGGGTCGGGTTCCAGTCTAACCAAAAGCGGTTCAATATCTGTTTTTCGTCTTCTTCGTCTAAATGACCTCCACAACCCAATAACTGGGCAAGTAGCAGTAAGAAACTAACATCAATATTGTGACTAAATCCCCATCGGCACATGTCGTTTTCCATAATCCCCTCTCAGTCCAATAGTCACATCCTTGCTAAACAGTATGAAACGTGAACCGGAAAAAAATAACATTACTAGAGACCCCAATAAAAGGCAAAAGCCGTGAAAAAGCAAGTCATGTTTACGAACATGCAGAAACCGAACGCCATGAAATACGAGGAGATACGAAGGTAGAGGAACCGGAGTAAACATAAAACGAGACATTGGAAACTCGGCCAAGTCGCTGCCGATATCGCAAAGGTGGCACCAAATGGGATTGGACAGAAACCTAGATGGAAAAGCTACATGATATTATATGAAAAGTGCATTTGTCTGTTGACCTTACCGTCGAAGTGGGTTCGGATCGGTTTTCAATATTGAAGTCATAGGTTTCCGCTACAGCGGGATATCTATTATGTGGGTCGTAATACTCGTTATAGATATTTCGCATCCGAACGTTGAAATAATGTCTTTTATTCGGGACCATTGCCTTTTGGGTGACTTTAAAAAAAAGACAATGGAGAGGGCAATGCTCGGAGTTTCCTTGCGTGATCGAATCAGGAATGATGATATCTGAAGAGAACCAAGGTAACCGACATAGCCCGAAGGATTGCCAAACTGGAGTGGCAGTGGGAAGGGTACATTTTGCTCGCATAACAGATGGTCGATGGGGACGAAAGTTCTGGAGTGGCGACCGCGTACCGGAAGACGCAGCGTTGGAGAAGGCCTCCCACAAAATGGACCGATGACCTGGTGAGGGTCGCTGGTAAGCGACACTTGGGGGATGCCTATTTCCAGCAGTGTACGTCTTTCAGCTGAGATGATGATGATGATTCGGGAACTGGCAAAACTACGATTTAATGAAAAAATATTTCAAAAATCTAAGAACATTCAACTAAAGGCTCCCACAGACAGGCGCTACGCGACAATGCGACAAACAGTTTTCTGACTGCCTTTGACCGCAAGCTACAAATCCTAACTAAATTTTACAGACAGCGATAGCCCTGCCCTGGAAACGGTTAAAGGCTGATTTTGCAAAACTCTATGCAAGCAAACCCACAGTCAAAAGTCAGCAATATCATATTTCGAAGTCCACTCCAATCTCCTTGCAAAAACAAACGTGTTGGTATAATACTTCTATAAAAATATTCCATTTCACTCACGGACAAGCGCGTATTGACCCAAATATCAAGGATTCAAGATTGACACCGAACATATCTGAGGAGTACATGTTGATAATACAAATTACTTCGCAACCCTAGTTGTGGAGGCCACAGATGTATCGTCCCATGAAAATGGTTCTTTCATATTTATGAGTAGAGGAGACAGCCTGTTTGTCGTGGTTACTGTTGCCAAAAAAAACTGGATTAAAGTTTTTGACTTAGGCCCATATTCCAAAACGTAAACTTTTACTCATCTCGAACACCAACTCCATTGGAGCTTGTCATAATTGAAGTTTTTGCATTTGTTTGCTCATCTCTCGAGTACGAAAACGTCAATTAGACAAGCTTTCATTGACATTTTCGTGCTCATATTGGAATTGGAGTTTACGTTTTGGAATATGGGCCTTAGTGTCAGGTTTGTGATCAATGTTTAGCAGGTTAAATCTCGCTAGACGAATAAGCATCGATGTTTTTGTTGGCAGATAATGGGGTTGCAAAGATCTCACGGACGAAATATTATAGTCCTTAAAAGTTACAGACATCATATCGTAGAATTGGCTATTTCATAATGTGGCCAAAGTGAGGTTAGGTTCCGTTTAAGGTGGTCATTTCATGAAGAAAATTGCTAACCAATTCACGAAATGTCCAACAACTATCTGGCTTCGCGGTTTGTGCTAAATTAATGCAAATCTCGTCTTTACTGGAATTATTTTAAAGTCGTTTTACCTGTACACTATTGTACAGCCCTGCACCTTATATTGCATAAAAAATCTCAACAAAGATTACAAAGAATTGCGACAAGCCTCCACTTACAAAAATCCTGCTGAAAGCGAATGTAACCGAGAGCCTAGACACAAATTCACATACATAAATCAGCAACACATCACAGAACATATAAAATATACGTTACCAAGAAAATGGGAGGAAATCATACAAAAGGCTCCAAAGGTTTCATTGTTATACTAGGTATAAATTTTCGGGTTACATCGGGGAACTGGGAAATAGTCTAGGTCAGGTCATATCCGCCAAATACGATTGATGGAAATAACTGTATGATGGATGACACACAGCTTGTGGACAAGAACGTGACTGAAATAGATTCAGGGTAAATCTGGGTTGGTGTTTTGTTAAGCCTTAAAAGTGATGTCTTATTTGTCATACTGAGGGCTTTGTGAGCTTTTAAACGTACTCGTTCGCGTTAACGTAAACGTTCGCTTATGTCAAATTATATAGAAAAAAAAAACAGGTTTTCCGTGAGTGTCACCAGACGGCGCTTATTCAGTTTCAATACAAATTGACGTTTACGCTAACGTGATCGAGAACGTTAAAAAACTCGCACTAAGGCCACTGGTTGGTCTTTAGTAACATGAGATAACGCGGGTCGAGTTAGAAGTAAAAGTCAATTGGAAAATTGATGGTTTGATTTTCGATAATGTTGATATAGGTGAGTAAACAGTTTGATTGATAGTTTAAAATGTACAGAGTCTTGTTTCATAACGGACTGAATTGAGTAAACAAGCATGAGTCTTTGTTAACGATAATGTTCCCGCTTTAGACACCGTAATCCATCTACTCGTAGCACGAGCTCTTGATATGAGCAAGGAACCTATTTTTCTAAGTGATTTATAACAAAGGCACACAGCTTTAAACTAGAACGAAGGTACATAAGCCAGGGAAGTACGTCTTGAAGGCTTTTAAAGTAGGGATATACGAAATACAGTCCGGAAGCTGGCAAGACAGCAAGTTGTAAACATCTTAACATCGCGAAATTCACAAACATTTTTCTTAAAACCAGGACGTAAAAGAATTGCCGTAACATTCGTGAAAAAATGCTCCATCGAGAAATAAGTAGAACGTCTGAGTCTAAAGACGATTGCTACTCAAAGCAGCTCAATAAACATCTCCAGGGATATTTTCAGGTTTCAGACTTTTATTCAAAAGGCTGATATATGAGTAAAGTGCTAAAAGCTTCAACTAGCCCCAGTTAGTCTATGCAGTCCGCTTATTAAAAACTTTTAAAGCTCCCATTAGAGCTGAATAATGGAGGAAAATGAAATATGAGAAAATTTTCACATGTAATTCGTCCGTACGTAGATGTACAACTTTTTATTTCCGAGCAATTTTCCGCGTGCACAATGAAATTCCTTAAATATTTGTTTCATGAGAAGAAAATGCTTTATCTCCCATTTTGGACTCTGTTTCAAGTTGTGAGCGAGCAGTTTTATTTGGCTAAGCGAGGGACATGAAAAATTCTCAGCCATTTGGGCAATTTGTGGACATATTGAGGCTTTGTATGTTTCATACCTGACAATTATCTCCAGAGTGTCTTGTGGCTAATATAAATTCTGCGTCCTTTTTGCCTTGCTTATACGAGGCCAGGCTTACCTTTTATGTCAGGCTGACCGTAATTTGGGATGTCTAGATTAATTCGGTGATATCTCAAATATTCTGGGCTGGATTTACGACGTGGCAACTTGGGCAGCTCTTGCAATATTCAGTGTTTCCCTATTAATCCGTGTTTTCGAGTGCAAAGGTTACAAAGTTTTAAAAGCTTGGTAGAAAATTGTCTGCAGTTATTACTTGGAAATTGTGGCTTCGTCCTAGATATGCAAAGAATAAAATGCTACTTTAATTAAAGCATCTCGGGTTTTATAGTGCGAATAAAGAGAAATAATGTTGTAACTGCGTTTTTAATATCATTGACTTGCATTTTCTGGGGTTTAGAAAAATTTCGTCTGTTAACCTCGCTTGGCTGAGGATATTAAAGTTTTCTTGGTGGTAACTCAAACAAATAAAGGGCAGAACTACAGGGATAACTCACTATCGTCTACCCAAATTACGCTAGAATTCTAGATCCACAGAGGACTAGATTATCTTAGAAACCATCTCCAAACTAGTCCACTAATTTATTAATGGCTAGGTCAACATGACAAATGCATTGTTCGACCAATCTCGAGAGATTTATTATGCTTAGAGGAGGATACCGGACAAAGTGAAGTGCCAAGATGAAGAAGACGTAACAGATGCACCATTCCGGTTGAAGGAATCAACCAAAACTATGTATGAACCTCTTGACACCCATGCAAATGTTTTAAGTCAAATCTACCGCGATTTCACTTGACTAAGTCGATGAGACAAAAAAAACCCGCCAAGTGCGAGTCAGACTCTCACCTCACACGAAGGGTTCCGTACCAAAAACAGGAAAAAAAAACCACGTTTCTTGTATGAGAGCCCCCTTTAATTTTTATGATTTGTTGTTATAGCGGCAATAGAAATACACACTTTGTGAAAATTTCGACGGTCCACCTATTACGGTTCTTGAGATAACCACTGATAGACAGACGGACGGACGGACAGCGGAGACTTAGTAATAGGGTTACCATTCGGGTACGTAACCCTAAAAAACTCGAAGCCAATACGTCAATCAATGTCAATAAATAACAAGATAGAACTGTATATTTGATTGAGCCGAGTCAAGTTTGAGTCAAGTGGAGGAAAATACGACGTAGAGTATCAGCGCGAGCCAGAAGTGAGAACAAATATAGACTGATGTATGTTTGTTCAAGGAATAACGGAATATTACTTTATATGCTTATTCAAATAAACTGGAGCGGCAGGTCGCTTATCGCATTCCACAACGCGAAGTCAAGTTGAGGGCATAGGTCACTAAGATTAGTGTACAAACGTAAACCGACCAGTTATCAGTAATAATAACTACCTAGTTGCCGTCTTGGAGAGCTGTGCGTTCCTTGAAGTTACTTTTGCTGATATTTACGATTTGGTAACATTAATTGTCCGTACATACAGCTAAGGAGTGGAAGTGGTGACAGAGACTGTGTTTCCTGAAAGCTACAACCTGGGAGTCTTTAAGTCAAGAGTGAATAGAATACCAGTCGAAAGACGTCCACTGCTGAACATAGGCCTTCCCCAAGTGTCGCTACAACAACCGGTCCTGTGCGTCTCGCATCCATAGGCTACCCGCGACCCTCACCAGGTCACAACTGTTTTACAAGAAATCTATTAATCTTGTTCTATGGTAACAATGGCGGAATTATCACAAAAAGCAGGAATATAATTTGGGATTTTAAATATTGTCAAGAATAAATTCAAGCCAATATTGTACTAGACCCTTAAATATGAGAATTAGTAAATTCCAGGATCTAAAGTCACGTTCAAGACAAGTTTTACAAACTTATACTCCATCCGAGTAGGTAGTTAACTAAAGGTAAACAAAAACCACGTGACTTAGTTAACCGACTAAACGTAATACCAGTCTTTTCAGTTGTCATGATACGTTACAGTTGTACTCTTCAATTTAGCAACGTTATTATTCGTTAATAACGTTGCTAAATTGAAGAGTAGAACTGTATGATACCATACTGATAGGCGCGCTGCGTGTCGCGGGTTCGATTCCCGCACGGAGCTAATATTTCTATGGCCTACAGATAGTTGCTCCGGGTCTGGCTGTTTGTGTATGTGAGTTTGTATGTTTGGAAACGCACCCACGATACAGAAGAAATTCCTAGTGTGAACAACAACGTTTAAAAAAAAACTGAAATCTATCATTCCCATAGTTGGATTGATCCCCTACGATTTATAAGTACTTTCAATGAGTTAAAACTAATGGCGGTTCTACAAGTAGGTACCTACTTTGATGTTCGATGAGCATGTATCGTCAAACATTAATATTTCGATATCGAGCCCCTATAATATGTCCTAAGTTATAGTGATCTATACGTTCCTTCTTGCTCGAATGAACGTTAAAACGTCGAGCATGTCCGCACGTGTACACTTAGCCCGTATTCTATTCTAGCCTTCAACCACTCAACAAAAGCTTTAGCTATTCTTCCAAACTTCACAGTTTAGCTCTTGTTTTCCGATCAGACCATCCCATAAATAATGGCCGGATGGCGTCAGGGAAGGAAACAATGGATTCTATTTATAAATCCTGTTATCTTTGGTATGAGAGCCTTTGTATCGGACGTACGTTAGAAAATCATTAGCCTACATTGGTATAAAGGAGTAATAATGTAGGTACAATTAGGAAGAGCTCGTGGCTAAATAATACCAGCCATATGGGTCGATCTTCAAGGTTAAACAAAGCTTATAGACCTCGGTCTGTGGATGGGTGACCATCTTAATAACGAGACTCCTCCGTGCCACGGAAAGCATGTTGAGCCGTTGGTCTCGGCTGTTATTTGTAGTTCTTAGACAGACGTTATGGCTGGTCAGAACTAGTCAGAAGCTAGAGAATCTGACACCAGTCTTGCGAAAGGGTATCGTGTTACCCTGTCACTGGGTTGTGGAAGTGAGATAGGTAGTCGCTCCACGTAATATACTGGTATTCAACTGGATCTAGTGTAACTTTGAGATGCACGAAGGAGCCTCCTCGTGTAGCGCAATTTTATCCATCAACTGAACCTCTCGCTCGGCGCTTCCTGGACAGTCTCACCTAATACCTTATGAGACTGGCCAATCCTTCCCTTGCGGTGGTAGGGCTAACGGCGTTCAGCGTCAAGCAGCCTGCTGTGTTTCGTCGACGCATGGGAGTATCAGTGCCTTAAAGCATCTTCTGGGCACGCTCGCTTCATTATGGACCTCATCCATCGCTTTCCATCAGGCGTGATCGAGGTCAAGTGCTAGCCCATTACTCAATAAAAAAAAACTGGAAACCGACCCCAATATAGTTGAGAAAAGGCTAGGCAGATGATGATGATCGCCATTATGAGAGCCCCTTTGTATCGGACTTGCGTTAGGAGATCATTAGCCTATTTTTTTTAAAGAAGTTAAGATGCGGGTACCTATCTACAACTTAAGATTATGCTACAGGGTGATAAACTGATAACATTGTTTTGGAATGCACGAGGGACGAATTTCTTTGAAAACTCAATAAGGTGAATATTTTTTTTTTTTATTAAATGGGCTTGCTCTTTGACTGATGATTTTTAGTGTTTTGAGAAATCGTGGATATATTCATCAGTCTTTGTAAATCTATCGCGCCGTTTAGGCTTACGAATATTCATTGTCTCGAAAAATAATAAGTAGGCACCTACACTTCTTTTGGGGTAGTCAGGTAAAACAGATTGGTACATAAGCTAACACAATATTCATAAATAGAGCAGAATTTCAGTAAGCTAGGTAACCACAGTGTTTACGGAGTCAATACTTTTGATTCTTCTCCATAGGCTCCTTACAGGATCCATTGGTGCCAGGGTTGCGGACTTCTTGGAAAGAGTTACCGCGGCCCTGGATCGCAACGGGTATTTGAAAGAACACGGGTCAGTTTAGTCAGTAAAAGTCTGTGACTCTGGGTGGAGTAGGAGCAGTCATTAGATGATTCCCCATCCAAAACAAGAAAAAAGGGTCCTTAGGTACTTAAAACAACGCAGTGAGAGCACATATTGCTGAAATTTAATACGATGTTTCAATATCGTCAGTGACGAACTTACTGATAAAACTGCCTCTGATCTCGACAGCTCTTTACCTGTAACAAATAATGATGTCGTTAATGATAATAATCACAATCACTTTTTTCGTGCAGCCGTCGTAAGACACGAACTAGGCACCTCGCGCACGAGACGGCCACTGGTCGTGGTCGTTGACATATTACCTTTTTTTTTGTAATTTCGATGTACCGAGTGTGTTTCGTGCATGCTAAATAAATTGTATTATTTCTTTCCTTTCTATTCTTTCATGAGTCCATGTCTTAAAGTCTGTCCGTCAGCAGTCGGATGAACTCAAAAACTTCCCAACGGAATTTTATACGTTCAATGGTTTTCTGCTATGAACGGAATGATTCATGAGGAAGGTTTATTCATTAAGATTTTGGATGGGAAATCCTCAAATGACATCTTCCGCTCTAGGTGGAGCGGAAGGGAGATTCAGACACTTACTGACGTTTGCGTTCCCTTTGCGTTCCCGGGCCGCGGTGACTCTTGCGAACTCATTCCGCAAAATACATAGGTACCTACTATTATAATGATAATGCAGTGGACTGCAACGTTGTCACAATAAAAAAAATTGTGGCTGTTTTAAGTTTGTGATGTGGTTTTTGGCTGTTTTTGTCCCTAAAGACTAAAAAGAAACTGTTCAGCTACCCGTGCAAAGCCGCTGCGGTATGCTAGTTACCAATAATTATGTCATTAATGATAATAATAATGACTGAAACAACTGTGTTAACCGTATCATATTACAGTAGAATGCATTAACCTACTCGATATAATCTAGATGACATACAAGATGGTACTTAGCAAATAATTCAGGTCAATTGATTACTATTTGGGTTAGTATAATCTGCATTAATAGGATTATGTTACTAGTTGCATTCCATTTAGATGCATAATGCTAATATTTATATGCCTAGTGTTTGTCGAAGGAAATTCTGACTCCTCCTCTTTCCTCCTCTGCTGTTCTGTATGTTTTTTGGTGCATGGTGGACATCTCACACATACGCACAAAACCTTTTGGGAACATTCTCATTGTGCATAGCTAAAGAGCAGAATTCCCTGACGGAGTCTGAGTTTCCTGAGCCAAGAGGCTCATCGGCAATGATAGACTCGTCGAGTCGAAGCTGCAAAGTCTTGAGCATCGACGCCGAGTTGCTAGCCTGTCGGTTTTCCATCGGTTGTATTTTGGGGAGTGTGCGACGGAATTGCATAGTTTAATTCCGCCAAGTCGTTCCATCATCGGACCACAAGACGTACGGCGATGCGCCACCGGTACACGGTAGACATCCCACCCACACGCACTAAACGTTTTGAGAACACATTCATTGTGCGTACAGCTAAGGAGTGGAATTCCCTGCCGGGGTCTGTGTTTCCTGATAGCTACAACTTGGGAGTCTTTGAGTCAAGAGTGAATAGGTTACTTCTAGGCAAGCGTGCTCCATCGTCCACCACATCATCGCTTCCCATCAGGTGAGATTTTGGTCAAACGCGAACTTATCAATAATAATTGACCGTTGCCAATCAGTCAATTATATTCAGCTCTTTTTCTTAAATATCCTCTCTACTGAACAGAGCTTTAACTCTTTCCACGCACAAAAACAAACAAGTTATTATATCCCGCCAATTTAAAGGAACATGACACGCAAACATGTAAAGCTTATTCCTATCAACTCCTTAAGCTATATTATCGCCAAGAAATTGAGTTGTAACATCACATACTGAACCAACGAAGCAATCCGCGTTTCATCATCATCATCATCATATCAGCCGAAAGACGTCCACTGCTGGACATAGGCCTCCCCCAAGTGTCGCCACAGCCACCGGTCCTGTGCGTATCGCATCCATCGGTTACCCGCGACCCTCACCAGGTCACCGCGAATCCGCGTTTATCGATAGATATTAGATAAGGCACTGGTACATTTAGAAAATCAAAAGCTCAATTTGCAAAGCGTTTTATCCGTATTATGCAGTTTTTAATTCGACTCGAAATAGGTGGTGTACCAGGAAAATGCCTACGGCAATCAGCATCTCACTATAAACAAGCCAATTCAAACAAAAATTAACTTAAACACTTTGATCGTAAAATTGAAATTCTCTTGCATATGTTTCGATCTTAACTATCAACAACAATACTGGTACTTCGGTATTAATTTCAACTTTGAACGGAAGAGTTAAGGTGTAGTTTTGATTGTAGGAGTTGGAGTTAAGGCTTTTTGGATAGGTTATGAAGAAACCGGTGGGACCAGTGTCTGTCTGTCTTGAAGCAGTTGCTCTGCATAGCGAAAAATAACCACAGAATGTTTTGAACTTAGCAGTTTATGCTTCACGTTTGAACGGACAAACGGTTAAAGTAAGTATATTATAAGGAAAGTAGTTGTTTTCTTCGGAATTAATAGAATAGAATGCTTTGTCAGAATATTGTACAAAGTTGTTATTTATGTGCATTATGTTTAACGATCAAAATATTCTGCCGTTTCCGGCGTACGAATATGGTTTGTAGAACTATAGGTCATCATTAAAATTAAATTGAATTGAACAATAATTATAAAAGAGATTAATTATAAATTCAATGCAGTCAATGAGATAAAAAAAAAATATTTGTAGATGTCAAACATTTAGGCAATTTTTTCATTCATAAAATCTTCAATGGAGTAAGTAACATTTGCAAAAAGTTAAATCTCGTATTAGTTTAAGAAATAATAATTAAGATCGTATTGACTATTCATTTTCTATGTCAGAGGAGTTTATTAGCGATAAGGTGTCCAATGTTAAATAGAACCAAAATGGAAACACGCGCTACCGAAATGTCACATTGTCAGTAAAAATTAAAGAGGAGGACGAACCGTGGGTTTGGATCCGAATGGTCTAGGTTGGTGCTGTTAACGCGGTCGATTAACCATGTGACACAAAAATGTTTTTAACCATGTGACATAAAAACTTTTTCACAAAAAAAAGAAACCGACTTCCGAAATTAAAGTTTTTTTGAACTTTGTAGTGTTTTTTGGAAGTCGGTTTCTTTTTTTTGTGAAAAAGTTTTTTATTTTTCACTTTTTAGTGGTACCCCACACCTAACAACACCACTGTAAAGTCACAGGAAAGCAAAAATACGCAATACGACATTGCGTATTTTTGCTTTCCTGTGATACATGGATTATTTTTCCACATATTTTTTTCCAGCTATTTGGATTTAAAAACCAAACAACTGAACCGATTTAGATAAAATTTCTTTTTTCTTTAATAATTCGCCTATGTCTAATTATCCGCGTTTTCGCAAAACCCCTAGGATTTCCGCGAAGATTCGAAGTATCAAATTATTCTACGACATATATATACGGTAACTTTTCATTTCATTGGCAATCCTTCAAGGGGAGAAAGTTCTCATGAATTTTTTTTTACTATTGTAGGTATTCAGTCCTGAGAAATCTACTAACATGAAAAGGTACAATCTTACACAAACAGATAGTCAGACTTCAGAGCTTTTGACTATCCATAACTACAGTCTGTTAATAAAGTAGCTGATTCTGGTTGCTAGGATCAAACATCAAAGCAACCACGGAATTAAAAGCCGGTCTATTTTGAGACTCACTTAAAGCTGGTAAGATAACGACGGATGTTTTATCCGAAGCTCGTCATTGGATAAAAAGATGGTTTATTTTCAGATACACTTAGCCTAAGGTAGATATATTTTAATAATAACTATATTGTCTATATTTATCTATTATGTACTTACTGTATATATAAATAATACACCTAAGACTACCTACAGTACTCTCTTTCCTTTTCTCTTTCAAATCCATTTAAAGGTTGTCTTGAAAAAATTGCTTTCAGTAAGGCCGCCCATTGTGTCACCCTATGTAATGTTTTCTTCATCTATATTTTCTCTAACTTATATGGTGAACATAATAAAGAGTATTCTATTCTATATTAATAGAATTTCAAGCAAAGTTGATACAAGACAAGATTGACTAAACACTACAAACTATAAAACAACTTTAATTTCGAAAGGTGTCAAAAAACGAAAAAACAACCAACAACACTAACTTCCGAAATTAAAGTAATTTTATACTTTGTAATGTTTTTTTAGGAAGTCGGTTGTATTTTTTTGTAAAAAGTTTTTTTAATACAAAAACTAAAAATGTTCCTACTCAATAATTTCCAAGAACCACGTCCTCCAATTAACCGCACTTAAAGACGCAACCTTTAAGTAGTGATTCAATCAGGATGGGTATAGACCACTCAATATTAAGTTACCCGTTCAATGGGAAACTTGTAGACAAGGGCCATTCAGTTTACCAGCGTCCTTTAATTGATCCACAAGTTGCGGAATTCAATAAGGATGTCGGTAAACGCCATTAAGTTTTTTCTTCCGCATCGTTTTGTTTGAGCGAGATATGTACTTGGCGGTTTTTCCAGTAATAAAGCTATGGTATAAATGTTTTTATCTACACTCACAACGTAATGTTCCAAATATGAGTTCAAAAACGAATGCATAAACACGTACTTTTTTTTCGTGGTTTGGTAAAATAAAAATAAAAAACCATTACAGTTCAACATTTTCCTTCGATTTTTAAACAACTGCATCATAAAATAACTTTTTAATTTTTATAGCACACTTTTACTTTTTAATTTAATGGCGCGGGCTCATTGACTTAAAAGGTGAACGCTTTAAGGCTTTAATTTTTTTTTACGTATTTTGCAATTTGCAGTATGTAAGTAAGTATGTTTTAATAGAATTACAATAATTAAAATCATCAATTCAACTCTTTCAGTTACAATTGATGTCAAATGTGGTATTTCATGAAATCATAACATTTGTCAATCAATTTGATTTTCACGGGCTACCTCAAAGCGCTCACCTTAAGACAATGAGCCAGCTTTTATCATTGTCTATGGATGCGCGCGCTGTGCAGTCATTCGAATACGCAATGAGAATATCCGCCATATTGGAATAAACTATTTTTCCACGTACATATTTTATTTCAACTGTATGAGTGAAGATAAAATAGTGTATGCATCGGCATATAATTAGGTTTTAAAACACTCGTGTGATAAACCCACACTCGTGTTTTAATAACCCCTTTTATATGATCGTTGCATAACTACTAGTGTCTTTATTTGATGTTTCTGTTGCATCGGTATTTCGTATTTGTATAGTGTAATAGAATATTGATTGAACTTATTTATACTTAGGTACTTACTTTAATCCAGTTCGTCAGAGTCTAAGGTCTCAAAAAATCGAAAAGCCTGCCTGTCTTGCATTTTTCCATCAATGCTGGACTCGGCTTCCAGGATCGGATGTAGCTGAGGACCAGTATTTCATCAGCCTATCTACAGCCCAGTTACTGGTTAACATGAGTTCCCATGGCAAGACTGGTGTTTGATTTTTGTGTAACGACTCTGAAAGATCTACAAATGACAGCCGGGACCAACAGGTTAACCTGCTTTCCAAGGCACGGAGGAATCTCGGTGTGTTAACAAAACCCTTCCCTTCTTTTGCCTAACGAGCCAGCCCGCGTCGCTGAACCGCCATTAGTCTTAAATCCCATAATTAATCGAACGTCCCAGCCTGTCCCTTGCTGCCCTCCCGAACTGGGGAAGGGCCTCCCGAAGGGGATGCCCTTAGCGAGCTATCAGTAGTTTCTGGTATTTGGCTAGCTTTTAGCCCTGGCTCGCCTTAAATTCATTTGAGGTCACCACAAGATAGTCCGATTTAACAGTTAATAGCCCTAGCGTGTTAGCCTGCAAGTGGCCATACCTTAAAAAAAATAAAGTTCAACCATCCACGGACCGACCGCAGAAGCATTGCTTAACCTTGAAGGTCGACTCGTGCGGCTTTTATTATTTAGCTACGAACTCCAAAAAGCAATCACTGAAAAACTTTATTTCAGTAACCCCACTCATAAACACAATAGAGTAAGATTCCAGTTAAGACTTAACGACCTCAAATAAGTCCTAGAAGGCTTTAAAATTGTAAAATAGCAATAATCCAGATTACTTGAAAGGCACTTTCGGGAATACCGCGTTAAATTTCAGGAACATTTTCCGTATGTTTATACGGAAAACGTTCCTGAAATTTAAGCCGAAGAGAACGACCACAATTCTGAAGATCACTCGAAATTGGAGAAGTCAGTAAAATAAATACTTTTCTTATAATGAGGAAAGCTCTCGGTAAACACAAACAGCAGGCTTATTCGTAAAACAATTCTAACCATATGCTTTATTTAAATACTGATTAGCTGATTTATAATTCGGATTTGAATAGCTGATTTCCAAACGTTGATTACTTTAAAATGCCTAGGTCCTCGGCAGAGAGAATGAAGAGAATGTCCTAGGACCTAAGTGTTGCAGTAGACGTCTAAGAGCCGATTTCACCAATGAAACTGAACGCGATCAGTACATCTAAACTGCGTTCAAGAGCTGTCAGTGTCAATTTTCCATAGAAAAATAGTGACACTGACAACTCGTAAACGTGGTTTATACGCTGATCGCGATCAGTTTGGCTTGATGAAAATGGCCCTGAGTCGTCCCGCCACCTCTTCCTAGGCCGGAAGAAAATAATTGCCGAATGGTTTTCGAGTAAGCTCTTAATAATCTGTTTGTTATTTTGAAAAATTATGTTCAGAAATATAATCCTGGATTTCAAGGATTGAATTAAGAAATGAAATGTACGAGAAATTTCATTTCTTAATTCAAGACGCGTTTAAAAATTCTTTACGAGTTTCACCTATTCTATTTTGAAGGAAGAACTTTATGAATGTTAATGCATAAGTTTCTGTTCATATCTCGCATTTATGAATTGTTCATGTTAGTAATATTGTTGCAGGATACAACTATACTTTGTAGAAGTTACGAAGAAATTCTATGTAAATTCAGAGGAATTGCAGCTGACATTATGACGCATAAAGGTAAACATTTCCCGAGCTCTAGTTCTCCGCCATTTTGGGCGACCATTTTCATTTATTCATTCAAAATTCGCTATTTTAGCGGGACTGTTAGTGACCGACCAGGTGTTGCAGAACTTGCTCCACAAATAACCAAAGTTTCATCATTACAATCCTTGGATTCAAGTTATAATGTATAATTCATCACGTTGATAGTTTTAGCGACGTCAGACGCATTTGGAACACTTAATTTAGATGAATCTTTTTTTCTTCTCTAATCTCATTTGATGGAAAGCGGTGATGTGGTTGAAGATGGAGCACGGCTGGCTAAAAGGACCTGTTCGCTCTTGACACAACAGTCCCCCAAGTTGTGGCTAACAGGAAACACATACTCCGGCAGGCAATTCCACTCCTTACTCACAATGAAAGTCAATCAGAAAACAGTCAAAGAAATGTAGCGTATCAGACTTTGTCATATTACTGATGAAAGATAGATTCTTCGGAAGCGTCAGGCAACCGCAAATTGAAAGGATACGCGATGTAGCAGAAACGAAGTAAAGCATCTAGCTGGAGCGTTTACTCGTCACGTTGTTTCATACAAACTTTAAAGTCCTCAAAAATGAAAAGATTTTAATGAAACTTCGCAAACTTGTTAACCAACTTTTAAGGCTTCAGTCTTGCGTATGCGTAGCAAGTTCCATTTACAAGAATAAGGACAACTTTGCATGAAACATCGTCAGGAGTCACCTATGATCCTCCCTCGTTTGAAATTGATGGCAAACTCGGCCCAACTCAAACAAAAGAAAATTACATAAGGCTGGCATCACAAATTTATCGGAAATTAATTTATAACTTATACTTAATTACTCAGTTCTTAAGACAAAACTTTGCCTTCCATAAAATATTAGACACCATATTTTGAGGGTCTTTGTTTTAAGAACAATGGTGTTCCAAGATAGAATCTTTTGAGGAAATTGGGTGATACGTATGGAATTGACGAAGTTTGTGAATAACTTGGCTTTGAAGCTTGGCCAAGAAACTTGGCCGTGTGAAGCAATTAAGTTGAAGATAAAATATAGAGGGGATGAAATACGATCGTTTATACGAAACAGTAAATAAGAGGAGATAAAAAAGAATGAACCGTTTCACTGACAATAAAACAAGGAAGAAATATTAATAGTTAGTTATTTATTGGTGTTGCTTTCTCTTTTCCTTGATGGCTGGTTCAGAGTCTTTAAAGTATTTTTGTGATGAATCTTAAATGGGTTCTTTGTTTGGCATAATTTCACGGATTGTATTTTTGTCATTATCATTAGTCACTTTATGGACTGGAAAATGTATTTTAGTCTTTATTTCTTAGAGATTTATTTTTTACTAAAAAAACACTACTAAGCACAAAATAACTTTAATTTCGGTAGTCGGTGTTTGGTTGCTTCTTAGTTAATTGACACGGACTTCCGAAATTAAAGTTATTTTGTACTTTGTAGTGTTTTTTTTTGGAAGTCGGTTTTTTATTTTTTACTTTTTAGTGGTATCCCACACCACTGGAAAGTCACAGGAAAGCAAAAATACGCAATTTCGTATACATGGATGATTTTTCCACATATTTTTTCCAGCTATTTGGATTTAAAAACCAAATTGCTTAACCAATTTTGATAAAATTTAAATGGGACCAATCGAGAAGTATATCCTTTCATATAAAACAGAATTTTTCAAATCGGTTCATAAATGACGGAGATATGAGGTAACAAACACAAAAAAAAATACAATCGAATTGAGAATTTTTGGAAGTCGTTTAAAAACGAAAAGTATCCTTTGTCTTTTAACCAAGACATGGTCTACGCGTGTGCCAAGTTTTATCTAAATTAGCCGTGAAAACGCGTAGAGCAGACAGACAGACACAGTCAATTCGTAAAGTGTCGCATTTATAATTTTAGTATGGATTGACGCTTAGCACTAGAAAATTTGTTTCGGTGTCCAGCTTACGATAAAAAATCGTAAGCCGCCACTTTCGTTCTCAATTTGCATCGGTGTACGCTAGTCGGACGTCAGTTATGTGGTTAGGTCAGTTAGGTGCTACACGTGGCGGCGTCTTTGAATCGATTTGATTTTTCCATAACTTAATAGTGCTTGTGTTGACGTCATAGTAGGTAGTCAAAAAATGGCTCGCCTGGTTTTCATACAGATCATGATACTTGCGTTATCTATGTCTATCTTGTGTATCGGGCCCTACATGACGTCATGATTCCGGTGTGAGAGAGAGACGGAGCTATTCAGGATGAATAGCACTATTTTGTAGAGTTCCGTAGCCAACCAGGAACCCTTTTAGTTTCGCCATGTCTGTCTGTCTGACTGTCCGCGGTTTAGCTCACAGACGCTTAGTACCAGTCCTTTGTCAATGGACAAAGGACTGGTACTAAGCGTCTGTGAGCTTTATTAAAACCTTGTAAAGTATGATGTTTACGTTATATAATAAATTAATAAAGAATGAAAAGAAAAGCTCAAAATTAATTTAGCAGTACAAAATAACAACGGGCCCCTTGTCCCACTATCTGAAAGCATTATCATAATGGCTGTCTAATTAGTAAGAAGTTTTGTTATTAACCCAAAAACACCAATGTTCAATAGGTACTTAAACAGTGAAGACTGTTCAGGGAGCTGCTTATTACAATCATGTTTGTGCTGATAAATTTGAAGAGCTCTTACAGACGGTTGTTTAATGAGCACACTAATATTTAAGATGTTGGCTGTACTTAAATATTTATCTCACAATATGTAGAAAAATCAGAAGGATCACTTAGTTTATAATCCACAGAAGTAGACGGGACTTATAGTTTTATTCGCAGTTCCTCTTTGTGTGGCAAGATTAACCGCTTATGGATCGCGCACGTCAAACAACATCCGTCAAGCCTTTCCCGCATTTTATAAAATACCTTGCCTTAGGCTACGTTTCCACCAGAGATGTGCGATGATGCGTTGCGAGGGATGTGTTTTATGCACCAATAGAATAGCTTGCGCTGAGCTAGGCTAGGTAAATGAAGCGATTCTATTGGTTCATAACAAACATATCCCTCGCTACGCATCCTCGCACATCTCTGGTGGAAACGCAGCCTTATAGTGAAAATTTAACCCGCGTAGTTCCCGTTCCCGTGGGAATACGTGGATAAAATATAGCCTATGTTACTCCCGAATAATGTAGCTTTCCATTGGTGAAAGAATTTTTGAAATCGGTTCAGTAGTTTTTGAGTTTATTCATTACAAACATACACACACACACACACACAAAAATACAAATTAAAACCTTCCTCTTTATAATTCGTAAAGAAGTTTTAAAACGCGTGAATCGGGTGACTCACTAGTGAGTCGGAGGCGTTCAACGACATTTTCAATACGACTCACCGGTGTGTTGCAGACGCGCTTGAACTGTTTAAGCTTTGAATAATGTCTTGAAAAGCAACTAACTAAAATAATCCAAAATACGGTGTCGAAACATTCCTCTGCATTCTCACTAGTTAAGTATTGCTATACAAGAGGCCCTAGACAATGTGCCATTCAATTGGCGAATGCGACTGTCGACATGCCAAAATGTAGGAATTTGATCACGTGACATTTCGATAGCATCTGTCAATCCCATACATTTTTGACGCATTGACAATCGCCTTCGCCACGCTACCGCTGACAGAATGTCACTTGTCAAGAGCCCAAGGTGGCAACCTCTGTTCAAAAGCCAGTCCATGAGTCACGCAGTGTCAACTTCGCGTCTGGACAGATCTTCCATTGTTCGAATATACCTTTTTTTATGGATGGGAAATCATCAAATGACCCCTTCCGCCCTGGGTGGAGCGAGTATACCTACCTATCTTATTTTGATGCATGGTCAGCATCAGTAGATCAGTGTGATTAAGATTTCCGATCGATCGATACATTCTACAGTGTGGCAGAAGTCCAAGGTCATATTTAAGGGTGATGTTGGGTAGTTGTTGTACACTAAGGAAAATATATGAAAAAAAAAATGAGACATTTAAAAACAAAATCGATATCAAAAACAACTGAAAAGTTTCGAAAAATGACTTTGCAAGCAGTTTGTTACAGTTGGTGGCATTTACTTTACTTCAATGACAGATTTGATGTCACCGTCTGCATCAGACTGTTGAAAAGTATTTTTTTTTGTTTTGCAATTTTTGTGTTTTCGGCGTTTAAGCCGTAGGGCTTAAACGCTGGAAACACAAAGATAAGGACTTGAAAGTTTGTATGAAATGCCGTAGGGCATTTCATACAAACTGTCAAGTCCTTATTTTTCGAAATGCATGAACCGATTTTAATGAAACTCGGTATGCCTACGCTAGATATCCAGGTCTAAATAGTAGAGAACATTTTCGAAAAAGAGTTCAGGGGGAAAGATAGAGTGATTTTTCACTTTCTATAAAACTTAAAATCGCTCTCTTTCTCGAAATTGTACTAACTATTTAGACCTGGATATCTAGCATGCATACCAAGTTTCTTTAAAATCGGTTCATTCATTTCGAAAAATAAGGACTTGAAAGTTTGTATAAAATGCCGTAGGGTGTGTATATCGAATTATCGACTACCCATCATCACCCTTAAATATTTGAACACGCATTTTTTCATCCTGACGTTATTTTCAGTGGATCTTGATCCGAGTGAACCTATTGGGCAAATCTACATTGGTATATTTTTGTATTAATATTTTATGTAAATACAAAGTTCCCTCATAATGGTATTATTTGTTACTGTGCGCTCTTTTTGGTAAGTCGCAGGAATGAGATACGGCAAGTAACTGATAATTTTAACTACATTTCATTCTATCTTTTTTATTATTCTTTCTGAGCTTGGCTTATAGACTTTTTGTGTAGAGTGGCTGAATTATGAATAGGTAATACTGAATCCAAATTCTCTTATTTCGGCACGTATGAAAATAGGTACACTATTATTCATTCGGCATGTAGAATTATAAAAGCTTTAGGTAGGAAAAATGTCGTAGAAGTATTGGGTGAAAAAAACAAAACCAGAAACACTTTCTGGAAACAAACTCATTCACAATAAGCTACTGTTTTGCAGGTGTAGCGAGAAACCAAAGAACCTAGGTAAAATATTACGTACAGCCCTAACCATCTGACGCCACAAATTGGCCTATCTATACTGAAGTGAACTCGCCACGCGATCGGCATTCGACCACGTTGTATACGTGTAACAGAATAATAAATAAACGCATCCACAGACTGCTGATGTAGACAGCACAGTAGCATTGGTTTTGTAATTAAACCCCGCTATGGAGCAACGGCGAGTAATCAAACTTTCCCATGCTACTTGAGCTGTATGGGGACTGCATAATAGAGAAACTACATGAAGAGAAACCAAGAAGGTATGAATATAATATATAATATAAGAAGCTTCATGTGAAAGACTCACAGGAAGCAATTCAAGAGAGGAAAGTTAAAGAACACCGTCAAATATAACAGACCGATTTCGACAACGCCATGAAGACAGACCAGTCCAAGAAACTATACCAGAGAAAGAGCAGGACGCTGGTATAAAACAACCGCTTCTAGCAACGATGTATAAGCTAGAAACTAAAGAACAACTACAGACAGATCGGTCCAAGAAACTACACTAGTAGTTGAACCAAACAATGTCAACAAAACGCATCCACAGACTACTGATGTAGGCAGTAGCATCGGTTTTGTTACAAAGCCCGTCTACGAAGCGACTGCGACTGATCAAACTTTCCTTGATACTAGCCATGTCAACTTTGGCCACACAATCACCACTATGCTTGTATTACATTCTGTGTCCATAGACTAGATAGTAACGCAGTTGTCCAACTTGGATATAGCGGTTGAGCTGCCCTTCAGAACTTTGGCCTTTGCAAAATCTTTGGGCACTGTTTTGTTCTACTCTATCATTGTGTTTGTTATACTGTGGTTGTTTAGTTTTGCCTGTGTAGTTAACTAAATGTTTGAGGCATCTTTATCATTCATCATTTTAACCGAAAGACGTCCACGGCTGGACATGGGCGTAGCCCAGAAGTCTTCACAAAGACCAGTCTTGTGCGTCTAGCATAAAGCAGATTCCCGCGGCCTTCACCAGGTCATCGGTCCACCTTGTGGGAGGCCTCCTACTGGAATGTTTAAGTACCTAGTCAAAATTAATATATTAGTAGAATTTATCTTTTGACGCTGTGTAGGTATATTCAGGTTCACATAAACGGCATAATTTTACTGTCCATCTTATAGTGGTAGTCCGACTAGTTTCGAACGGAAACGCAACTCATATCCCAGGTCAAGATAGTTCAGGATATAAATAAAACTTAAGAGGTAATTCTTAAGAGGTATATGTACCTAAAGTGAAATGCAATTAACACAGCCTATCTAAGTCCACTGCTGGACATAAGTCGCAGCAACTCGTGCGAGTTAACGCTGGCTCGGAACTCGATACCCCCCAACATCCCGTGCGGGGGCGCCCCACCGTCGCCGTGCGAGGCCAGTAGCGTTAGCATCAGTGTTACCGTTGCATTTATATTATTTTCATCGAAATCGAATTGTTCAATGTGACTTCAAATTGAAAATCTCCCGAACAATAAAGAAAGCACCTTTCTACCTCCTCCATTCAACCGAATCCCCCACGATACAGTAGACAGAACCCAATCAATAGCAACTCGTATCTGAAATTCCGTACATTCAATCATTTGAGGCATAGAGTATGGAAATGTCTCGGCGGACACTAAAAAAGTTTTGACAATTCCGTCTCCAAGCATAGACAAAACTTTCAATACAAACCAAGCATGTCAGTGAGTGCCAACGTGGACTTTAAAAAATTGACGGGCCGGGGACAACAACGAATAATTATGCATGAAAACATTAGTTTATCGAAAAATACCTCTTAAATATTAACAGTGAAAACAGCATCAAAATTGATCGTATAACAACGAATATCAATCAGTCCATTTGGCGAAATCGCTGTCCTCCAGTTGTACGGGCGTTCGACTTTTGACGTCATTTAGAAGCGACGTCAAACTTCTCTTTCTTATTACCAACTTTATAGCTTTAACTTCGTTGCTGATGAACATATTTTAAAAGTTAATCATCTAAGTACTAGAGCTAATCATCATCTTTCTGCCTTTATCCCATCACTTGGGGTCGGCAGAGCACAAATTTTCCTTCCATTCTGTCCTTTCAGCCGTCACGCTATCACTAACTACTCCTCACACAATCCATCCATCTTTTCTTTGGCCTCTTCTCTCAGAGCTAATACTTTTTTTTTTATTAGCAAATGGAAAAATGACATGCATATTTCCAGTTCTGACTGTGGCTCTGACAGTCCAACGCTCATCGTAATATTATTATCAATTTAAGCTTCTTTAGTCGCTGCCTCTGCGGAGTTCCGTACTCTATCATGTGGGGGTATGGCTCCATTTCGCATTAACCGCTCCAGTGCGTTACATTCAAGGCCAATGATACATGCACCGGATGACGTCATGCGTTGCTAGAAGTAATTGAGATGGCCACTGATTAATGGGTGTTTTGAGATGCTGAGTAGCGTTATAATGTAGAAGTGTTCTCTGAAACTCGAGATGTAGGTAGGTACATACATTTTCCTAGTTAAGTCACATATTATAAAAGAGCTCGCTCCTTTTTATTAAACGACTTCAAACAAAGGACGAGGTTCTCAATTCGATTGTATGTTTTTTTATACTATTGCCGATACCAAAATCAGCTTATAAATTTCCCACTGCTGAGAACATAGATAACCGTAGCTGAGACACAGGCCTCATCTTTGTGAGAGGAAGTGGGCCGTTATAAACAAAACACATTTAATAATGAAAAAACATTCAGCACAAACTTAAAGCACACAATACGCTTACGGGACAAAAAAAAAACGGTAAAAAAACAATAAAATACATTATGTTTTTATTATTTTTGGACGTTTCGGCAGTAATGGGCATACATCCAAACTGCAGGCTACATAGCTCTACAGCATACCAAGTGCGCCAATTAGCACAAAAAAAATCATTTCCAAAACATTGACTACCACCAGGTAGTCTCATAACAAACATACTCCAAAAAACGCCTTCTACAAAAACATTAACAAATTCGACACAGCACAAAATAAACACGAAAGTTAACACAAAAACCAAATCAGGGCAAACCGGGTTTCTTCTTAAGTAAATATTTGGGGAGTCTAGTCATAACAAATACGAAGAAAACAGGTGCCGATGACGGATTACTAAGAGAACAACTTTTACTAATATACACCTGTTCTGGTTGCGTAACATCTTGGTGAAGTCGACCGAGCCGAAGATTTTTCCGGAAGTTATATATTTTGTAAGTATGTCCGGCGTCGAGCAGCCTGCTGTGTTTCGTCGACGCGTGGGAGTACCAGTGCCTCAAGGCATCTTTGGGTACGCCCGCTCCATCATAGACCTCATCCATCGCTTTTCATCAGGCGTGATCAAGGTCAAGAGCTAGCCCATTCCTCGATAAAAAGTGTACCACGTCTTTGTTTGGCCAGTTTAAACTAGGCGAGGCCATTGTTTCCTAGCTGACTACCCTGAGAAGAAACACCGAATCGAAACAAATTCAGAGCTTAGTATCTATATGTATATAACTTCCATACAATCTGTACTATACTGGTCATGGTCAAATCATATGAAAACCGTGTAAGTAAATCTCTGAGGTGGCCTTTTTAGTAAAACAACACTCAGATTTGAGTGGACCTGTCCAGACAGTGCAAGCATTTGTCAGTTATCGTGTAGCTCAACATAGGTTGTTGTTAAATAAAATTGTGGTTCTCCTGGTATTGCAGATAGCCATAGGTGGTGGTGACCACTTACCATCAGATGGGCCGCTGACTTGGTAGCCACATTAGGACATAAAAAAACCGACCGACCGAGAAGTTAGAATCGGACCCGAACGTTTCCGTACCATCCCGAAAAAAAACTTTTCTATAGCGGCACTAGAAATACATACTGCGAAAATTGGAACTGTCTACCTATTACGTACGGTTCATGAAATAAAACCCGCTGACAGCCAGACGGAAGGACGGACAGTTGAGGTTTAGTAATAGGGTTCCATTAGCCTTCGTGTCATCATCATCATATCAGCCGAAAGACGTCCACTGCTGGACATAGGCCTCCCCCAAGTGTCGCCACAACAACCGGTCTTGTACTTCTCGCATCCATCGGCTACCCGCGACCCTCACCAGGTCATCGGTCCACCTTGTGGGAGGCCTTCCAATGCTGCGTCTTCCGGTACGTGGTGGCCACTCCAGAACTTTTCGGCCCCATCGACCATCTGTTCTGCGAGTAACCTTCGTGTACGGAACCCTAAAAATTAATACCAGCATAACCTCCTCATATAAGTATTCTGTTTTAATAAAAAAACGTTTAACAAAGGTAAGAATGACTGAAGCCTCATGAAAGCTAAACTGGCGATCAAATTTGGTGATAGCTGTCGACAGCTGTTTTAGGTCTTCATCGCACTCCCTTGCGCGTTGATCCGTAGATAATTCCTTTTTAACCGACTGTCCTAGTTGGAGAATAATAGTTTACGAGAGTGCTTCACACAACACAACTACAACAAACACATAAGTAGTTAAAGAGAAGAGTATTACAGAATCAGCAGACTATAGATTATGCATGTTTTTTTTTATTTAGCTTCAAAGTTTACAAATAGAAAGAAAAGTCCGATAAGGACTTTGACGTCTAACGGCCGCTTTCTATAATATATCTCAATCCCAATCTTGATCCCGATCCTAGTCTGTAACCAATTAAAGGTGAGGATTGTGTGGTGAAGGACACAAACTCGGCCGTTAATTGGTTACAGACAAGGATCAGGATCAAGATTGGGATTGAGATATATTATAGAAAGCGGCCGTAAGTCCATGACGCCAATACTGCTGCTATACAGCGTTTTCGCGAGATGGACATATATTTGTTTAAAATAGTTATATCTCGTTGGTTTTTCGGTCAATTTTGATTTTATTTTCACTGTTAGTATTATACTTTTGTATTTTTGAAATAAACTATTTTATTATTTTTTTCATGCATATTCTCTTTTGCTCTCTCTCTCTTTATTCTCATTATCCCTGACACATAATTTATTTTGTACCTATTGGATTATTTTAACTATCCTGTAAGGTTTAGGATTAAAAGAGTAGATATCATATTTTCTAAATTCATGGAATCTTGGGGAAAATGAGGAGGGATATCAACTGAGGACTAAGTATGGAAGTATGTGATTATTGGCTGCAACAAAGAGGACTCGCTTTTATTCTAGGTTCGTATTTCACTCAGGTCACCTTATATGTGGCTTACTATCTCATAGTTGCTGGAAAGGAGTCAATATGCGCCGACGAAACTACTTTAGGTGCGCAAAATTTAGCTTTAAAAACACAAAACTTCATCCATATATATCATGTACTTTTTAGACCTTAACTTCTGGGTAACTTGCGTATAGGTACATACAGGGTGTTCAGAAGGTCGCGGTCATATTTTTAAGGGTGTCGTTGGGTAGCTTACTTACATTAATGAAAAAATATCAAAACTTTAAAAAAATACTTTTTTCAAAAAAAATCTCAATCATAGATTTGATGTCACCAACTGCATCAGACTGCTTGAAAAGTCATTTCTTAGGATGTTTTAGTCGTTTTTACTCGACAAAAAAAAAAAACATTTTTTGGTTTTGCTATGTTTTCCTTTAATGTACTTATATCAGCAACCCAACCTCTGTATACCTAAAAGTACATTCATTTCCAAAACTAAGGACTTGCGCGTTTGTATAGCGTAAAGAGTAAACGCACTAGCGAAGACTAACATGTGTCAATTTAAGATAAAATGTATGTTACTCACTTTAAAAGTGAGAAAGAAAGCCCGTCAGATCAGGTTTAGTCCTTAGTCCCAAACTCCCAACCCGACGAAGCGTGGGTGTTTATAGATCACAATAATAATAATTCTAAAACTTAACCTTTCATATAATATTATTGTATCATCACGCTGTAGTCCCTAAAGGTTGGACCCCATTTCGCCGAAGACGTATTAAGTCCAGTTAAATCGGAAGCCAGCTTATTTCCCGGGCACATTTCGAAGCCGCGGGCTTCCAGTGCGGATTTCGTTGTTAAAAAACCAAACCGTATTTTGGCTTAAGAACTGGAGCAAGGACGGCAGCTCTTGAAACCATAACAATTTTCTTGTAAAGCTCGTGATTGACCACAATCTTGCTGACCTGATGGAAAGCATGACCGACGAAGGAGCACGCTTGCCTTTTTTATGGATGGGAAATCATTAAATGACACTGGTGGTGACAGTTCGGTGACTTGGCAGAGATCTGGGGGCTTTTGAAGGGAGTAGGTGGTCGATGGTAGCGAGGGCTCGTGGTATTGTTGTACAGTGGAAATTGATTCTAAGAAAAAAATAATAATAAAGAAAACATGTTTATTTGGCACACACGCACAATGTACGAACAAAAACTAAGGAGATTTGGTTAAAACATTGTGACTCGCGGCTGCGCCAAACAGGTCCAGTTGGTACTTGGTAAAGATCCAGATATCTAGATTCTATATCAATGCTGAGACTATAATATCATCACAAAATGCGTTGCGCATATGTAATGAGAAGCACTGAAACTATTTTTTGTAGCGTCTCAGTAAAAAATAAACAAATTCGAGTCACGTAAAATGTTTAATTTAGGTTACCCGAAAAATCTCTAGGAGTTTCGGAGCCAAAACTCAATTACACTTCAACTTCTAGAACCTCAAACCAGGATCTACTTACTGAGGCAAGGACAATTTCACACCTGTTTTAGAACTTGGTCGAATAAAATAAACATGGAAGCAATTCCAATGATCTGGAACGTAGCCCCGCAGGCCGTAAAGTTTCGGTAACATTTGATGGCCCAACTAGGAGGTTCCAGGATCCCCAATTTAGCCGAGAAACTTCGGAAGGCGTGTTTGGGTACAGGTTTAAATTCTGCACGTGTAAATTGTGAATGATCTGAACGATTTATAGGCAGGAAGGGTCTGTAGATTTGGTAGGGTTATCAAAGCTGGCTTGCATAGGGTATTGTAGTTTTCATTCGTTAATATTTGACGGGGGAATTTGATAAGGGGTGACAGTTAGAATTATACGTTTGGAAGTGCATTTGTGTTTGGCTTAGGAGCGTTAGTTTCATAATAAATTGATTAAATTACTAGATATCCGTAGGCGAAAGAAGACATAGTAACCCCTGTTTATGTCAAATCTAAATATACATCGAAAGTTGATGGAAAAATAACTATTACAGATGACCACGGAGTCAATGGCCGCTGGTATCTTTACTTGAAATTAAATATTCATATCACATAATAATTCTTATCGTCAGTAGATGTAAATTCGATACCCATCACGTCGACTAATTTTCGTTAATGTCCTAGTTTTAATTGGCCCTGAATGAATATATTATCCAGATTCTTTAGCTGTCGCGAGTGCGAATTTTTTAACGTACTTGATCGCGTTAACGTATACATTCGCTTGTGTCAAATTGTATGGAAACAGAGGAAACAGTCCGCGCATATTTAGTTTCAGAACAGATTGACGTTTTGGTTAAAGCCACAGATCAATACACCAATAACTAGTTTGTGTAAAGGTTTAGCAAGGCGACAATGGACGAATAACGGGAAGGCATTACATGCCAGACACGACCTTCAGTAAATAGAGACGACGAGAGAGAGGATCCGCTCGAAAAATAAAAATATTGAATGCTATCGAAGATTGCAGACAGAAAGCGTTTCGCAAACGAAGTCTTTTCCACTTCATATTTATGTATTTTCGCGGTGAAATACTTGTCTGGATTGTCTCCGTTTTATGCAGTATCGCTTGCAAAATAGAACGCGTTATAATGAAAGCTTGGACTTAAGAATAGGTTAATTTAATTAAATCCCCATCAAAATAAATGAAAGGATGTTTTCAATGACACATGCTTTCAAAACGGTTCGTGGACATTCATTAATTACACAGCGAAATTCCTCCGAGCTTCGAAAAGCACGTTAAGCCACTGGCTGTCATCGTCATTTGTACATCTTTGCCAGTCGTCACGGAAGGTCATAATGCCAGAAAGTCTGACACCAGTCTTGCCAAGGAGTACAGCATTTCTCAGTTAATTGGATGGGGTGGTCAGCATCTGGTTAGACTGAAATTCTACCCTAACATGTAGTCGGGGAAAAGCTTAGAAGATTGAAACAGCTGAATTAAGCAAGTCGTGTAAACTTGACAAACCATGAATGGAAAGTGGCAGCAGGCGCGTTTTATTCGATGTACATAAAATCGAATTTTACGACAGCTACCTACCGAAACCCGTTACACCAACACTATTAGATCCAAAAGTCCATTCTAAAACCACAAACTACAAATAGCCAGCTTTCTAACAAAATAACAACCAAATCTAACTTGGCAAGACTTACGACTTCTAAAAGTCTATATATCACCTTTTACAGCCGAGTCGAAATCTTCCTAAGTTCAAGGAACCGCATAAGTGACCAAACTGGGTACGGAAAGCTATTAGCCTTGACCGGCGATGTTACGTGCTTCCTTGGGAACATAAAATTAGGAGCATAAATGCCACTTTGGCAACCTTTTAAGAACTTCTTTCCGAGTGACCTATAAAGATCATGTGTGACGACATGTATAAAACGTGAGTATAGGTGTGTCTCAGGATGTGTTTAGTTTACTTTCGTATTGGCATTAAGGATTAAGAACCACCAATACCTACTTTTTAGAGAGAGTAACATTTTGTTTGTACCTTGGGAAGTCTTTAGCCATATTATATACGATGCTTCGAAGCATCAGGCATGGAAGAGTTTAAAAGACACCTCAAGATCATCACATCATCCACATTTCCGCCGAGACGTCCACTGCTAGACTAAGGCTTCCACCAAGGGTCGCCACATCGACCAGTCCTGGGCATCTCGCAACCAGAGGACTTTTCGCAATGAAAATCTTATCAAAGCAACGAAGTATGACTTAGACTTTTCAAGACGATAAATTTAAAGTTTTTGGACCAAAAAAAATATACAGCAGATATAATTCTGGAAGTGGAAATGTCTTCCCAAATAACAGTAAATTACAATTACCATCTTTTTTTTCAATTTTACCTTTTACTAAGCCGAAGACAAATCTTAATTAGTTTTTCTCTCCGTCCAAGGCGATATTTTTCTCGGATTCTTTCAAGGTATACCGTTAAGGTGATAGGGTTTTACTAACGATCTTTTTGAGTATCTTGGCGAATCTCGGTGGGAGGAAAACGTGCTTTATCGCAGTTTGAGGGTAGTTAGAAAAAAACTGTCCGATGGCGCTCTATAGTTCGCTTTGTCAGTTCTTTTTTAGTTTTTTACTTTATTCTTTACGAAGTTAAAATTGTAGGTTGCAAATTTAATTTCGTTTCTTCCTGAATGTCGAGGCAAAGTTTGGATTAAGGAAAACGGCAAATTTTCAATTGGAGGTTTCTTTTCTTCTGCTGTATCTTTTATACAAAAGACAAAGCGAAAGTAAATACAAATACCTCTTTAATTCTATAGAAATGTTTCCCTAATTTTCTTACGTACCGGTAAAAAAGCAAAAAGGACATCGTAGAACACGTTTCTCGAGATTACATCAGACAGAAAGTTAAGCTTATAAGCTATTTTACATTTTTTCCCAGGGTTCTGTTACGAGATTATATCTGGTATTCGGATAAAGGTGGCTTGACGCCAAAATAATCTTTTATGATGTTTTTGGTTTTAATAAACAGGCTTCTAGAATATTTTGAGGTTGCTAAGGAGGTTCTATCGTCGGTTCAGCGAAAAATGCGACCTGGATTATTTTATGAAAATAGAAAATCTGTCTGTATGACTAAGGTTTGCTGGCAGAAAATGTTACTTTGAGTTAAGCTCGCCTTTGTACGTTAACTTTATTTTCATTGTATAGTACGTTATTTTGGTGTACCTACTAAAGAATAACGATTAACGAAAGACGAGATGAAATATAACGTTTAAAATAAACAAGTAATTTATTTGTTCAGTTATTCGAAGCTATGAAGTACCTTCGTGTACCTCCACATTTGAGAACTTTAAAACCATGAGGCTTTGTTAATGTCACCTGAGGGAAAGCGATTATGTGGTAGACTATGGAGAACGCTTGCCTAGAAGTAACCTAATGACTCTTGACATAAGGACACAATTTCTATCAGTAAACACAGACTCCGGCAGGGACTTCCACTTTTAGCTGTACGCACAATGCACGTGTTCCCAAAACTTTTTATGAGTATGTGTAGGAAAAAAACATGTTATTTAATAAACCGGCCAAGTGCCATTTTCTGTAAAAAAAACGTCAAAAAAATCACGTTTGTTGTATGGGAGCCCCACTTAAATAATTATTTTATTCTGTTTTTAGTATTTGTTGTTATAGCGGCAACAGAAATACATCATCTGTGAAAATTTCAGCTGTCTAGCTATCACGCTTCAAGAGATACAGCCTGGCGACAGACAAACAGACGGGCAGCGGAGTCTTAGTAATAGGGTCCCGTTTTTACCCTTGGGGTACGGAACCCTAAAAACGGGTTTAAAACATCCTCGGACATCATAAGCGAAATACAGACTAATTCGAATCGTGTCTGTATTAGTAAGTTCGCGTGTCTGTCAATCCAATTTACATTTGTGTGAAACAGTATTTCTGTATTTTCGTGTTAATGCGATTCCAGAAAATATTTTTAGCTGCAAAACTTTTGTGAAACGTTTTAGTTGTTTTGGGTAATTTTGCAATTTAAATATGAGTTTGTTGCACGTATTTTCAGTTTTTAAGCTAGACTTTATTTAGATTTTCAGTTTAATACAGTAGGTACGAGTACTATGATTTTTATTAAGCGCATTAATTAATTTGAAATACTTATTGGTATGTTTTGGAGACATAATAATCAGATAAATGAAAATTTAGATAACTCACACTCATATTCTACCGTAGTACGTACTTAATTTCGTTCAATAGGGAATATGCATGAAAATAATATTTGCTATCTACACAGTTTATCTCAAAATATACAAAAATATTATACTAACAGTGAAAATAGAATCAAAATTGGTCGAAAAACCAAAGAGATTTAACTATTTAAAAAAAATATATCTGTCCCTCTCGCGAAAACGCTATTTTGTATGGCAGCTGCATAGGCGTCATGGACTTTGACGTCAAAGTACTTATCGGACTTCTCTTTCTAATTGTCAACTTTGAAGCTTTGTAACTTCATCGCCGATGAAGTTATTTTTAAAATTATTTCATACCAGCTTTTAAACACACTTGCTTTTCCAATATACTTTAGACATTGGCAGAATAGTCGACATCGGCTTTGCTTGCCATATAAAAATATAGAAAAGAAAATTATTATCATTATGTTTTTACTTTTCTTAATTTGTGTAACTCTTTTGTGTGCCGTGTTTCTTTACTTGCATCAAATAAATGTTTTATCTATCTATCTATCTATCTATCTATCTATCTAAAGCTAATAAGTATTCAATTTTGTAAATAAAAGAATTGCCCTCAATAAGGTATTTTACTGAAAAAATCTATTTAATACGTCAGATAGATTTCCAAAAAATGTTGGACACGTATTGTTTCTTATTTCACGTAAACAAAAAATTACGAACATTATACATTGAAAAACAATATGTATTGAAAACTCGCGTGACGTCACTACGATAGTACAATTTTTACTAGCGACATGACGTCACCAGGGGCTCGAGTCTGCTATTGCAATCGTGTCTCAATGACCGGTCAATGATCGATTTTTGACGTATAACGTCAAACTTATGACACATTTCCCATACAAAAACTGATCAATGTTGTCAAATATTCGATCACTGACCGGTCATTGAGACACGATTGCAATAGCAGACTCGAGCCCCAGCTCTCAAACTTTGATGCTAAATCGCTAAATAATTAAAGATAAAGTCTTTAATTATTTAGCGATTTGAAATGGCAAAAAATACGTATCCAATATTTTTTGAAAATCTAACGGACGAAAATAGAATTATATTTTTTCAACCTAGTAGAATACCAGGGTACCTACTTATTGAATCGACATTTTTTTTAAATTACAATGAACGTTCTTGATTCGAAAGTTTTTCCATGGTCAAGGTGTCTGAGACTAGTGGTGTACAGGAATTTTCCGTTAAAAGGACTTAATTATGATAGGACTAGCACTTCGCCCGCGACTTCGTCCGCGTGGATTTATTAGGTACTCCACAAACTTCAACGCCCCCTATACCCCCTTATAAACGTTAGTTTTGGAAAATTAATCACAACGATTTTCATTAATTACATTTATTACTTAGCCATTTCTACTTATTCTATGGTCTCAGGTTCAGCGCAACTGTTCACCCCGTTCACCCCGTCAGGAGTTGATTATGCAAAAATGGTTAGGTACATCTGTTTCAATAATCCCATTTTTAGTTCGTTCATAGCATTCCGACGTAAATTAAAGCAAGCAATAATGTCCTCCCCTAAAAACTTGCTGCAACCCCTGCTTCACCCCTTATTATGTATGTAGTTTATTTGCGAAAAATCCAAAAATTTGTTATTCTTATTGTTTTATCGAAATCATTTTCAACTTCATCGGACCAAGCATTGTTATGATTCTCCCCAGTTCGCTCAAGCCGCGACATTTTTCTTACTCCGAGCATGTTTATTACCGTCGTAACTTTTGAACGAAAGGTCCGATTTGAATAATTTAAAGCGTGATTTACACGGACATAATCAACCTTAATTATCAAACCATTTAAATGGATAAGGATTAATATCATGACACCGAAATCACCATTTTTTCATATCACCAAGGATTTGCTTGAATAATTTTAACAAAAAGCGGTCATGGTGACTTAACCATAATAGTTAGACATATGGTATCGCGGACTTTTTTGTAGACATTGATGACCTCTATAAAATTGTAGTACATCACTTTGCTCTATTGTCAATAGATTCCGCAGCGTACGCGATATAAGGATTTTTTCTCACACCTTGGGTTGCATTATCGAAGTTTTCATACGGATCCCTAACTTTTTTGAAAATATTCTATAGCCTATGTCCATCATCGATAATGTACGATTCTACTGGTGAAAGAATTTTTCAAATCGGTCCAGTAGTTTCGGAGCCTATTCATTTCAAACAAACAAACAAACAAACAAATCTTTCCTCTTTATAATATTATTATATATTATATATTATATATTATATTATATATTATATATTATATTATATTATATTATATTATATTATATATTATATTATTATTATATTATTAGTATAGAAGTATAGATCTAGGATATTGGTGTTAGACAAACCAACAACATAATCTCTAAACATTTATAACTTTGAGCATAAAAAGAACAACACAGGTAAATCCTGAAGCTAATATTTGTATAACCAAATCCACTGTAAGATAAAATCTAATATTTAAAACAAGATATGAAAGTCTAATACACGCTTTACTTTCACAAAGTTTCAGATTATCATATTCCGCCCAAAAGTTAAGAAGATAAATACTACCTATTTAACCTTACCAAAATAGACAGACAAAGTTCTTGTACAATATTTACTTAGAGTAAACGATTTATGAAAAAATACTGTTTTTCTTGATCTAGATCTTTGTAGTCTAGGCTTTATCACATCCAGGGTTGCGGAATTTGTTGGAAAGAGTCACCATGGCCCTGGAAAGGGCACTAGGAGGAGCACGGATGGGTTTTAGTCAGTAAGTCTGACACTCCCGCTCCACCATGAGCGGAAGGAGTCATTTGATGATTACTCCTACTTAAAAAAAAGGCTCATCACATACCTAGTGTTTTTGATCCTTTTAGGTGAAAAGATGTTCAGAAGAGTTCAGTACCTGTTAAAAAACAAATAAATAAATTAGTTTGGGAAAAATAATCATCATCATCAACATATCAGCCGAAAGACGTCCACTGCTGGACATAGGCCTCCCCCAAGTGTCGCCACAACAACCGGTCCTGTGCGTCTCGCATCCATCGGCTACCCGCGACCCTCAATAAATTAGTTTGGGAAAAATAATGTATACCTACAAATTATAGGCGACTGTGTTACAAGTCTTTTCTGTAACTTATACCTTATAAGAAACGATACAGATGGAAACAGTTGGTAAACTTTTAATAAATATACAATAGCAGGACACTATTGCACTTTATCTTACTAAAACTTATTGTTATTATCGTTCCCGGTTTTGCAATTTGGCAGAACTTTCATTTTGCGCCGCATCATCAGTCACCTTAACTGCATCAGCGAATGGTGTTAACGTTGCTAGGTACTGAGCCAAACATAAAATTGAATATCACTAATCAAATGACGTATTGTGTATAGACGCGTCATGCACCAACATCACAGCGCTAAAAACGGCGCAAGCGCAATCGGTTATAATCGGTAACGAGGAAGAATCGCGGTAGTTAGATACCTTCTTTTTATGTTGACATTTCTGAGTGCGGCATTTCTATAGTTTGTACTTTGCATAACACTGTACTTAGTTCAGTTGTATTGTCATACCAATAGGGTAGATGACTAAAAAAATCTAATTGGTCCTTCAGACAGATTTCCAAAAAATGTTTTTCTATTATTTCGCTTTTTTTTTTTCATTTTCCACGTAAACGAAGACGATATGTCGAAAAGTACTGTGACGTCACGTTTCAGTTCTTACACTTTTTACCGGAAAGTGACGTCATAAGCCCCAAGTGATCTTTGAAGCGTCTTACTTATCTTCGTAGTTTTTCATTGATTTGATAAAAAAAAACAATCATCATCATCATCATCATCATATATCAGCTGAAAGACGTCCACTGCTGGACATAGGCCTCCCCCAAGTGTCGCCACAACAACCGGTCCTGTGCGTCTCGCATCCATCGGCTACCCGCGACCCTCACCAGGTCATCGGTCTACCTTGTGGGAGGCCTTCCAACGCTGCGTCTTCCGGCGTCTTAAACAATATTTTTCGAAAATCTGACTGACGGAATAAATAAAATCAAGTGTATATTTTTTTACACAGAATACATCCCCTATTAAGCTATACCTAGGTGTTGATGAAAACTACCAACGCGGCAACGTTACAAAACTTCCGTAAGTACCTATTTCAATTCTGTTTTACTTCTTTACATACCCAAAGCAGTTGCATACAATACCATCACCGAATCTTCTCACAATCGCTCATAGAGCGTTCCACAAACATTATGCATGTATGAGGCAAACGGTACTGTTTGCTTACTCCTGTGCACTGAGGAATGTGCTATTGATGCAGAGCATCTAACTGCCGGTACTGACTGTTGATTTTGAAGTCTCGACGAGGTACCTTGTAGTTTAGAAGCATTTGTTATACGCTCTCAGCTGGTATTAAGAGCGCTGATAGAAATGGGTAGTCAAATCATTACTTTTAACACAAAAGTATGTTTATTTTTTAATTTACACGGACATAATCAACCTTAATTATCAAACCATTTAAATGGATAAGGATTAATATCATGATACTAAAATCACCATTTTTTATTTCACCATAGGATTTGCTTGAATAATATGAACAAAAAGCGGTCATGGTGACTTATCCATAATAGTTAGACATATGGTATCGCGGACTTTTTTGTAGATATTGATGACCTCTATAAAACTGTAGTACATCACTTTGCTCTATTGTCAATAGATTCCGCAGCGTACGCGATATAATTTTTTCTCACACCTTGGGTTACATTATCGAAGTTTTCATACGGATCCCTAACTTTTTTGAAAATATTCTATAGCCTATGTCCATCATCGATAATGTAGGATTCTACTGGTGAAAGAATTTTTCAAATCGGTCCAGTAGTTTCGGAGCCTATTCATTTCAAACAAACAAACAAACAAACAAACAAATCTTTCCTCTTTATAATATTAGTGTAGACATAAGACGCAGAAAATAAAGAAGAACAAGGGACACAATGGGCGGTCTTATTGCTCAGAAAAAAAATCAAGAATGAAAAAGATTTTGTTTTTTTTTTCAGAATTCTATGAAGTGATCATCTTCACTGGCTTGACTTCCATACAGATTGTTACCATATTTGAGTTATATTATTATGTCATCGCAGTTTTTGGTTAATCAAAACTACACCGTATACTCCCTAAATGACACCAAAACGAATTAAGAGAGTAATTCCCACAAAACAGAACTGCCATAATACAATTACGCGTAAAAATAAATACTCCCCAAAAACTGGGAAAGGCTGCATCTTTCAAGATAATTGCTGCGAACCACAATAAAAGGATACAAAACGGAACAATTCCGACACTCAGCATTTTTCTGGCCCATCTATTTATTATCCATTGTGGCCATGGGCCATTGTTGTACAGATATTGGACCAATAACTCAGTTGGGCGGTTTAATATCTTTTGTCTGGGGTACGATCATAAAAATATGCGACAATGCGACACTTGGATGCGGCTGCTTCGGGTTTTTTGCGAGCGTTCAGCAGAAAGTAATGGAGTGTTCATGTTTATGAGGTTCTGAGATAGTATTCTTGGGTAAGTGTTACGATTTTCATACTTTTAGATTGTATTTCCAACTATAGAGCGAAACTCCTTAGATCATTAACAAGTAAAAAGTATGATAGATCATCAGGTCCATATTTCGACGCAGGTTTCTGTAAGGGTATTAAATCAGGGGTGTCGAAAACTTGAATATTGGTAAGTACATAATTTAAGCCTGTTTTGGTAAGTAGGAATCCTAAAGGTTGATCTGAATGAAGGTCGCAGGAATCCGCTGAAAGCAAGCGCCACACTAGTGTTGTTCCGTAACTTTCTCACGATGATATTTTAGATAAAGTAAGCTTCAAGTGAGACGTCAATCTGCAGTATCAAGTAGCTCACTGAGGTTTTTTACATAATCGACAGCAGGACTGGTCGATAAGGCGACCCTTGCGAGAGGCCTGACACCAATGGACATCTTCCTGCTTTTGCCGACCTTCATATACACCTCCGAGCTGAGAACGAATAAAGCTAAGTATACTGTCCTGCTTTTTTTATAATATAAGGTACCCAATGCCTGTTTATTTACCAAGCACCTTTCGTATTGGTAGACCTCACACAAGGTAGACCGATGACGTCATATGGTTTGCGGGTTTTCACTTGAATCCAGAACCAGGACCGATCGATGTGAATTGTGGGAGGCCTATTCAAGCAGAGTTCCTTTTGCTGATGTCTTTCGTATTCACACTATAGAGAACAACAAATAAAGCTCCACAGTCTTGAACATGTTTATACTAATAAACCCATTGTTATCTTACAGATCTCAAGCCTCAATGGGTCCGCAAAACTTATAGTTTAATTTACTGCACCATTAAATACAACCACTAACTGGTGAAATAATGATGTTTACATACGTACATCATAGTTGCTTCCAATTGGAGTGGAGTTTAAGTGGAGTACTGGAAGATAGATGGTATCAGAAGATCCGCTTTTAATACAATGGACGGTTGGTAGGACTGTCAAATGCTTTAGGAATGATCCAAAAAAAAAATATTTTATAAACACTCATTGACGAATTTTTGACGTTGATTGTGGTTAAGATGATATTGCTGTTTGAATTAGAACGTTTTATAAAAACGAGAGTTGGTCTTCTGAGGGCCTGTGAAAATGACTTCTTACACTCTAGGCGGAGCGGAAGGGAGTGTCAGACTCATACTCACTAAAACCCTTTGCGTTCCAGGGCCGCGGTGACTCTTTCGAACAAATTCCGCAACTTCTGAGGGCCTAGCACGAATGTTTTTGACGTATTAGCAAAGTTACATAAAATTTTACTCAAACTATAATACTCGTTTCGCACTTATTAGGTAATTATTTAAATTGGATATGCGATAAGGCCGCCAATTGTATGTTTTTGAGTTTAAGATTTCCTATATATATTTTTAAATTTGGTGTACAATAAAGTATATATAAATAAATATATTCATAATTTTCTATGATACAAATTGTGTATGTCGCACTAAATAAAACCAAAATTTTATGGGGTTGTGTTTTGTAGTTTTCATATCAAAATTCACTTACGTCAACAATAGGATAATATTCGTGCTAAGCCCTCTGGTACTATATTACTTTTAAAACGTCAATAAACCTAAGTTATTGGTGAATCTAACCCAGGTTCACGTCAATAGATGTCAATTGTGTCCGTCGCTTCTCCTAAAGACGGTTGCCGACCTTTCTCACGATTGATGACTACAATTTCGTTTTCATTTTTACTGCGATTCCGGAGAATTATCTGGACCCAAGGCATTTCTTCAAGAGAACTAATGAACGCCTGCTCTCTCCTTTAAACTGTCAAGTCCAGACAGTTCATCTGAACAGGTCCACTACACCTATATCATAGCTATCATATGATTCGACCTCCACATCTTTATCATTGTTGGTATCTGGCCATGACCTTTGGGTTTATTTAGGTGTTTCTTCTCAATAAATATTGACTTTCAAAATAAATATCACTTATCGTTTATCTTGGAGCAAATTCACACTTCCATCAATTATATTTTACACATACAGTCAGGGCACATTGCTCGCAGATGGTCTATGGGGCTAAAAAGTTCTGGAGTGGCGACCGCATACCGGAAGACGCAGCGTTGGAAGGCCTCCCACAAGATGGACCGATGATCTGGTGAGGTCGCTGGTAGCCGATGGATGCGAGACGCACAGGACCGGTTGTTGTGGCGACACTTGGGGGAGGCCTATGTCCAGCAGAGGACGTCTTTCAGCTGATTTGATGATGATGACATACAGGTCCTTCTTATGCTCTTTGCGTTCCAGGGCCGCGGTGACTCTTTCTAACAAATTCCGCAACCCTGGCAATTATATGTATTATATTGAGATATCGTTACATAATATTACTTCTATTCCATTATAAATAAGCTAAAGGCTGTAAGCATAACCACAAAGTTTTATTAAGTGGACCTTTGCCGCCTTACCTCTCCAATGGCAACCAATAAACGCCACATGATTTGGTTACGCTCGGTTCCTCTGACAACAATCACGTGCATTGTTGTACAGAGTACTTCATACAAGGGTTACTGACCTATCACTGTAAGATTCTATTGAGACATTCGTTGGATAATAATGTTACTTCTATTCTATTTGGCTATTTTTGTCAAATGAATAGATAAATGACGGCATTCGTCTTTTGTAGGCATTGAACTTTATTTAAGATTTCATTCAAACTGCGCCTTTTGTATAATGAATGCTTAGCATGAGGTCCTGGGTTCGATGCCTAGGTCGTGCAAAGTGATAATGTATTCAGATTTGTAAATATCACCGGAAAATTCCAGTCTCCGTCAGATTGTATTAAATCTTTATAGATTATAATTTCTTGATAAGTATATTATTATGGAAGAATAATTATGAATGCAAAAAATCTCATCCAAATTCAATAATTTCCAATATATCAGTGCCTTATTGAGAAAAAATTGTTTACAATTTCACGCGATATTTTAAAATCTTACTGTTTTTGCAATTTTCCGGTGACATACATTTAAAAAAAATTCAAAGAAGAATGCAGCCGAGAGATCATAAGTTTCTGGTCTATCTTAATAAGTTTCAAGTAAACATACGCTCGAAAAACATTACCCTCCTTCTGACGCAGTCGGGCAAAAAACTCCAGCAGGCCGATGCTACGCGACAATGGGTCAAAGATACAGCTAGGTACGCGGTTTTCAAATTGACCTAAAATTCACTACAGATAGATCAGAAGACTAATGCATTGTCGTATCGTTGTCACATCGCACCTGTCTTTCAAGAACCTTAACTGTATTGTCTTTCAAACAATGACATTTTATAACGACGGTATTTCTTATTGAAAACCAGAGCTTCATTTACTTCAAAGACAATATTATCTTGATTAATTTACTTCTGATAGGTATTCACATTATTAGACTTCCTTTCCTTCTTTATTAGATTTCGCTGAACAATGAATAATATGATTATGTAGGTTATTCATTCTAATATAAAATCGCTGAACTGGAGACTCTCGCGGCGGTACTGAGAAATCGGGAAATAAATTAACAATATTATTGAAACTGAGAAGATAATGGAACAAGAGAATAGGATCCTGTAATGTTCTTTCTTTCAATTTTTTTGTGATTTGTTTGGTTATTATTTTCTATAGCAGTGGATAACATTTACATAAGGTACCGTTCCTGATTTATTCGGATTTAAGACCTACATAGTCGACCTTAAAGAAAGAATGAAAGAAAATTGTGTTTATTGGCATTAAGACACACCTTAAAATTAAACAAAATAAATAATCAAAACTATTAATGCCAAAAGGGCTTCAGCTCAGCATAATGCTAGATGGCGACACAAGGTATACCACCTGACGCTGATTTTCAGCTGCAACATGGCTTCAACCCACGAGTGCCTACATTAATGAAATAATGACTTATCTATAACTTATGAAGATTTCCTGTTATAACTAGGCTTTTTTTATTGAGGAATGGGCTAGCTCTTGACCTTGATCACGCCTGATGGAAAGTGATGGGTGAGGTCTATGATGGAGCGAGCGTGCCCAGGAGATGCCTTGAGGCACTGGTACTTCCACGCGTCGACGAAACACAGCAGGCTGCTTGATGCTAAAATCCGGTGGGAGGGTGGTCGCGAACCAGGCGGGCGTTACCCCTACCACCGCAAGGGAAGGATTGGCCAGTCTTAAAAGGTATTGGTGAGACTGTCCAGGATGCGCCGAGCCCTCGCTTCAGTTGAATACCTGCGGCCCTACCATGACGTGTTAAAGCGTGAGTCGTTCGAGCGAGAAGGAGGGATGGAGCTATATAGGGTATATAGCTCTATCCCTCCTGGTGTAGGACCCCTGATGGAACAAATTGCTCTACACGAGGAGGCTCCTTCATGCATCCTAGCATGTAGGTAGGTGACGACTTGCCAATTAAGAGCGCCATTGTCCACATAAAATTAGTTTGTGTTTATGAGTTGTGTATGTATTTATGAAGTACAATAGAATATTTATTGTATACTATCACCTTTATACCTAGAATTTTATTTAGATCCCATAAAACAGGTGAGTAGCAGGAACGATATTTCTTGTTGGCTCTAAATTATACGGTTTAGTGCTACTAAAACCTAGCAATCACAGGCAAGATAATAAAATATCTAATTTCAAAAAACGAAGTTAAGTAGTAGTTTTATTAACACTTTAATAAATACGTACAGTAGTACAACAGCTATTTTCTGTCCTTCGGCAATCATCGCAATTCCGAATAAAAACGAATTCTAGTTTCCATGTCCACAATTATTAGATTTATCGTGTTCAATAATTTGAATTCAGAACTAAGAACTTTATTGTTTTAAAGATCAGACGGACATCAAAACAAAACACCAATAAAGTACTTAGTTCTGAATTCAAATGATTAAACACGATAAAACTAATAGAATAGACATGAAAATTAGATTTCGTTTGTATTCGGAATTGCGATGATTGCCGAAGGTCCTTCGGCAATCATCGCAATTCCAACACAACTATTTTCTCAATGTCCTTCGGCGAAGGACATTGAGAAAATAGTTGTACCTACTGTTTATTAAGTTTTTTGTTATCTACAAAGCTCCATTTTATAAATCACGCGTTCAAAATACTCTATGGATTTTGAACATGGAATGGAAGACTCATGTCTCAATCAGGCGCCCTTTCCGAACTAAATTGGTGTCCGGCTTCCAGCCTAACCGGTTGAAGCTGAATACCAGTATTTTACATGGAGCGGCTGCATACCTGACCTCCACAACCCGTTATCTGGGTAATACGCTACCCAAGAGTGGTGTCAGAATCTCAGGACTAACTACCCGTTAGGACCGTCAAACATGTTCAAATAACAGCCGGGACCAATGACGTAACATGCTTCTCGAGGCACGGAGGAGTCTCGGTATGTCATAGACGGTCACCCATCCACAGACCGACCTCGGCAAGCGTCGCTTAACCTGGAAGATCGACCCACGGCTATTATTATTTAGCCACGAGCTTTCAACAAAATACCCATAAAATCATGGACCTGCACAAGGCACCTGTAACGTATTGAGTTCTTAACTTTCAAACGTAAACAACGTACAACCCGGACTAAGACTCCCCTGGCACTCGTCACAATTCAGGAATAAATTGCCTCGGACATCGAATAAAAACCAATGTGAGGTTAGTGCACAGAAATAGAGGCAGAAGACCCAATCCATTTAAATAAAAACACAGTGTCTATTTTTACCGTCATAATAATATATTATATTTATTTAATGCACAATAAATGTTTTAAACACGGTACTTGCTTACGCCTGTCTGTCTGTTAATTCCTGCTAATCTCCGAAACATAGGCTAGTTTTATAGAGAAAAAAGTAAGGTTCCGCGCAAAAAAAAACCACAGCAAACTGTCATTTGTAGGTACTAAATACTACTAATGTGGTACAAGTTTGACGCGGAAGAGGTAAAAAAAAACACTACATTTTATGGGACCAATCGGGAAGTATATATATCCTTTCACTTGAAACAAGAATTTATCAAATCGGTACATAAATGACGGAGATATGAGGTAAAAAAACATAAAAATACAACCGAATTGGGAAGCTCCTCCTTTTCTGAAGTCGGTTATGTAAATAAAATAAAAATGAAATTGCTCTAACTGCTTTTAATATCTGGGTAATGAGTACTGTAAGAGCCTCTTTGCGCAGCATCTGGCTGTACATACCTCCTTTGGACGTGGCTGGTAATAATTAGAATATTTGAATATGGTAGAACGGTTTTTGTTTAAGCATTCAGATGTTATTGGACTCTCGGAGCCCTGGTGCTCCAATATAATGATAAAATAGTTAATACAGGAGTTTTATTTTATAATATTTGATAAGTAGACCATAGGACATATTCCTGTGGTCCACAATTGGTGGAGGCGCCGCGTACGAATCGCCGCGTATACGAAACGCCGCGTACGAAACGCCGCGTACACGAAACGCCGCGTAGACGAAACGCGTGTGCAAGGCGTGAAACATTGCACGAAGAAGTAAAAAAAGTATATGGGCTGGTAAAACCCCCAAAAGCTACATAAAAGCGTACCAGAGGAGTATTTTGATGTTGATGTCAGGCGATGTATCGACGCCAAGTGGAATAAAGCGCTAAGTGGTTTTTTTTAATTAGATGGCGAATGTTTTAATGTGTGATTTTGTTTGAAAACGTCAAAATGTATATGTTTTCCGGCGTAGACCGAGTATGTTTTGAAGAGTTCATAAGTGAATTCAAACTCGTTGCCACTGAGAGTGAATGGCGAGAGAACGATTATTCGTTGATATTGGGTGCATTTTTGCATGGTGCAGCTAAACATTTTTATAACTACACATACCACGAGGGTATTGATTTTAAGTTGCTGTGCGATATAATAAGGAATGAATTTCCCTGCAAGTGCATTTCATGTAAAATACGTGCACTAAAAGCTTTGTTACATGTGGAACAAACAACCGCCGATGTATCCGACGAATGCGGACGGCAAGATGATAAAAATGTAGATATTAATACAGTTTTAAATTCTAGCGTGGTGACGGATGTCCCACAAATACTAATAAGCGATGATGACCGTAATGATGGCAACGACGAACAGAGCTGCCGGGAGACCGACCCGAGCCACGAGCAAGTGGAATGCAGCCCAATCCAGGAAGAACCTGAGGAACCAACGGAAGAGAACACGACGGATGAAGACATAGAAGTGGGTGTGTTCATTCCAATTCCTAATTCTGCTTTAATTCCAGAACAACAAATTATACTATTGACAGAATCAGTGTGTGATCTCAATGATCATTTGGAAAGCGGTGAAGAGCTTGTGGAGGTCCACGCCGAGGAAGCTATCATGATGGAGGACATTGAAGTTGAACGAGCTGTATCAGTACAAGCCGAGCTGAAGGAGACGGTCCTGATAGAGGCTAAACCTCACGTGTCGTCTCGTATTCACAACCCTAAAGTTAAGAAGGATAAGGCCGTGGAAACAAAGTATAGCGTAAATATAAAAACTAGGGGCTTGATTTTACATGTTAGGGCTAACATGGGAGAACGTAATGCCACACACGCACACAAGAGTAGGTTTGAATATCGTAAGATTTCTTTCCTTGCCCGTAATAAAATGTATAGAAGGGTAAGAAGAAAGTTTAGAAAGGATGTTATACACATACAAACTTATACACCTAAAAAGAAACCATACAAGTCAAATCATAAAAAATATTCTATAAATGATTTGATCAAACGGTTGTCCATCACTGAATACAAAATTTGGAAATCTGTTAGGAAGAAATTTGATACAACTGTATATAATTTAAAAAGTAGGAAGCGTTTAATGTTGAGGATTTCGTAAGCTTTCGTCATTTTCTTTTATATATCATGTCCTTGTTAGTATTGTTAGATAATTTTAGTTAGTTTAGGGAGATAAGCAGGACATGATAGTTATACAATGTAACATTTTTAAACATGACGACACACGAATGATTTTAATAGTATAGTTTTCATAGTTGTCATGATAGGAAAACTCATGTCATATGACATCTGTCTTGATGTGTCTTGTAGTCAAGGAAGGTTTTGACTAGATTAATAAATAGTTCATGCAAATAGGTTGAAACCATTTTATATTAGAATGTAGTTAAAACTTTTTAATTGTAATACTTAAAACGTTAGAATAATCAAGTAGAAAAAAAAATAAGATGTCAATGTATGTCAGTTGTGTTGTCATTATTTCATGTAAACAAGACATTATTTTAGTGAAATATTTTAAATAGTTTGTTAAATTGGATTATTTGTTTCATGTGGACAATGAAAACGGACATGTACGTGTCTGAGGGACGCAGCCGGGCGAGAAGGAGAAGGTCACTTGTACAAGAACGGCATAGTGTGAAATATTTAAGAATTTGGTAGGATGAAGTTACTCCAGGGCGATATAATACTTAAGTTTTTTTTTGAAACTATGGACCACCCTGAAAGGAGGGGAGTGGTTCGCACAACAAGGTTTGGTTCCAACTTTGCTCACGAGGCATAGCCTTTGCAAAGGGTGGCAGGTTGTCACCAGTGGTTCAGCAAACGTTGAGTGGCCCACAGTTCATGGTTAAATATGGTAAAGATAAACTTTGATGAATTTTATTCATACATGATAATCGCTGGAGTAGGTTCAAAGTTAGGATGATATTTTATCTGATTATGACCTTCTTTTTCTCGAAACACAATAGCGTCCGAGGAAATTAATGTTATGATGATGTAAAATATAGCTGTAAATCCCTTAAGGATTAATGTGAATTGTCGCATTAATTGTTTATATATTGCGATGTGACCGGAGTTTTTCTCAGGGGGTTTTGCTCCGGCGGGGCTTCGGCATGACCGCGTAATTGATCAGCGCAGGTGGCGCATAGTAATTTTAATTAATTGATTTACTAAATATTTTAATCGCTGGTCATGACCTAGGCTGCTTCTATAGAAGTATACGCACCCCTGTTCATCCTGTTCCCCCTGTAGGTAGGGAAATTGTGTTAGGTTAGGCAGGTCATACTTGACTCTTCCAAAGGCTGAATAGATGTTAACGAAAGGTTGACTACGTTTCCTCTATTCGAAGGGGCGTAGCTGATGTAAGAGCCTCTTTGCGCAGCATCTGGCTGTACATACCTCCTTTGGACGTGGCTGGTAATAATTAGAATATTTGAATATGGTAGAACGGTTTTTGTTTAAGCATTCAGATGTTATTGGACTCTCGGAGCCCTGGTGCTCCAATATAATGATAAAATAGTTAATACAGGAGTTTTATTTTATAATATTTGATAAGTAGACCATAGGACATATTCCTGTGGTCCACAGTACCTATCTTGCGTTACATGCTTGTTAAGTTTAATTGCAAACTGTTCATTCATTTCCAAGAATAAGAACTTACGAGTCTGTATAAAATACCGTGAGAAGGACTCTTAAGATCACATTTGGCAGAAAAAGTAATAACAGTATCTAAAAAACCGGCCAAGTGCGAGTCGGACTCGCGCACGAAGGGTTCCGTACCATTACCAATAAAAAAAACGGCAAAAAAAATCACGTTTGTTGTATGGGAGCCCCACTTAAATATTTATTTTATTCTGTTTTTAGTATTTGTTGTTACAGCGGCAACAGAAATGCATCATCTGTGAAAATTTCAACTGTCTAGCTATCACGGTTCATGAGATATAGCCTGGTGACAGACGGACGGACAGCGGAGTCTTAGTAATAGGGTCCCGTTTTACCCTTTGGGTACGGAAACCTAAAAAAGTTCAGCAAAATAGTTCCTAGAAAATGATAAGTACCTTCTAAAAACTTATTTTCCATCTGTACTCTCAAGTACGACGCTAATAAGATTACAAATTACACGCCCCCGCTGGGAATCGTATCTGAGACGGCTACTAAACACCTGAGCTCATTTAAGTTTACCACAGTCAAGAGACCAGTATGCTTACATTACCTATATTTTTAGGGTTCCGTCGCTTGAAGAGTTACCGCGGCCCTAGAACACAAAGGGCATTTCAAGGAACACGGCTGGGTTTTAGTCAGTAAGACAAAGTAAGACAAACAATAAGTATTTGATGATTTCCCATACTGAAAAAAAAAATATGAACGTCCATGTGAAAAACGGAACCCCTGGATACCCGGAATCACTGGTGTCACTGTCTGTCCGTCTGTCACATAATTTTGAAGTGAATTAACTAGATGGAAAAAAGTACTGTCTAAAGTTTTGTTTTTTTTTTTTTTTTTTTATTAGGTATTTATTGAACACCTTAAAACTATCTATAATTATAATATCTAGATAAAGATAAGTGGGTACGCATTATGTGCTGTGTTGCTTATAAATTAGAGGAAAACATATCCGTGAAAAAATGCAGATGGCTGTGGTTATAATTAAAATAACATGTTGAAAACATATATTCTTTCGGAACCTTTTGCGCGTAAGTCCGACTCGCACTTGGCCGGTTTTTTTTTTGCCCTGGATTTGTTTTTAGAGTCCGCAAAAGGTTTTGTCACGGACGCCTAATTAAGAAAGACTTTGGGCTTACCGTCCTGAAAGCGGTTTAGCGCAATGCGTAAGTCTTAAATCATATCTGGTAGCATTACCGTCGTTGAGTATGAAACAAAGCGAGATGGCTGTCGTTTTGACCTTTAATCTCCACAGATTAGAGGCGAAAATTGCAACCATCTCGCTGTCTCCACAGAAGACTGTGTGCTATTTCTGTCCTCAGATCATTAAATAGCTATTGATTTGATGATTTTTTTTATGCCATAGACTAGCAAACAACTATTAAAGCAAGTGTTCATCACTGCCTGGCCTGAGTGTGAGTTTTTAAATGTATCGCGTTAACGTAACACGGTTACACGTTCACCTCAGACCAACAAAAAAAGGTAGACAGCGCACCGCGAACATCAAAAGTGAAGCCACAAAACCGTGCTCCTTCAAGTAAATACACAAGCTCACCCACACACCTACACTAAAACCATGCTCATCGCTCTTAGTACTTCACGAGCCGTCGTCTAGAAAACATTAATAGAAAAATATAATTATGCCTTCCTGTTTAGTAAAAATTTGTAAAAACAATAGCAAATCACATAAAAAGTCTCACGGAATCACTTTTCACTTGTAAGTACTTGAAATAACATCGTTTTTATTATAAATTAACTATGAATTTTAGGTTACTTGGAATAAAAACGTCAACAAACGAAAGCAGTGACATTAAGTGTGAGGGTTGTCATAATACGATTTAATATTTTCCCATTCAAATATATATGATTTCTTTCTTCGAGTTAAATTCCTATTTTCTTTTTTTTAATATATAAAATATTTTAGATTTGAAGTTTTTCAACACATTTGCGAGAAAACAGTACAATAGGTAATGAAAAAAACTTTTAGTTTTTAGATAGTCAGAAAGTCGCAACAATCTTTGACGTTTGTAGTATAGCGCGAATTTGCAAATGGAACTACATCTTTCGTCTCATTTTCTCTTTAGTATTAAATTGAGACAAATGTATTGAGCAAAAGCGCTTCCAAGTAGGTTCAATCATTCAGCTTAATATTTTATTCTCGTACTTATTTATACTCCTATAAGAAAATTAAAAAAAAAACTGTAAAGGATACGTAAGGCGCTATTCAACGGAGTATGCGGTAAAATATGTACTAAAGTGAGAGTACCTATTTTACCGCACGTTCCATTGTGTGGTGCGTCATATTTAACTTTCGAATAATATATACAATCTTCGTAAATGCATTTTTTTGAGCAAATGTGCTGAAAAAGACTATTTGTTCATGATAAATAATATTTATTTTGTAAGCATGTTAAACATAACATTTACACGTTATTGTTTCGTTTGATATGTTTTATCTTGATATTACCTACTTTTTCTTTAGTCAGTGATTTTGTGATGGTGGTCTTTTTCAATTTATTAAAGTTGATTAAAAATGTAATTACCTATTTTATTTTAAAACAATTTACATAATGACTTAGCTTGTTACGCTTCGACAACCTTTTAAAACTTAACTAGTTTACATAATTGAATGTAGGTATGTATGATGTAAAAAATTGTTTTTTAGGTATAGATCTTTCTAAAAAACAAGTTACAATACCATACTCAACAATATCTTACTTGTGCTGACTTGCACAATATTAGCTTACCCATAAAATATTATTTCCCAAGTTATAGGGAAAAATAATAAAAAATGGCAACCCTTCGAGACACACATAGATAAAAAGATGGCTTCATCTTTGATATTCGCAGTGCGCCGTCTACCTTTTTTTGTTGGTCTGAGACGTTCACTTAGATATGAGAAATCATACGCAAAAACGTTTTGGGAATACCTACTTCAAATATTGTCAGTATAGCTAAGAAGTTGAATTCTCTGCCAGAGTCAATTCCTGGTAGCTACAATCTAAGGGTCATGCCCCCCCCCCCCATAGGCCTGGTAAGCGAGCGTACTTCATCGTCCACCACATCATCGCTGTTCAGTGAGATTGTGGTCAAACATGAAACTTTCAATAAACAAGAAAAGATCTAGAAGCGCAGTGTTAAGGATGAAACCAAAAACTCTACTTCAAAGTAGTAGGAAAGTGTAGTAGGGCTACAAAGAGAAACTCTTAATAAGAAAGCCCCAGAAACCAGGGGCCGTACCATGACGTGTTAAAACGTCAGTCGTTCGAGAGAGAAAGAGGGATGGAGCTATACATCCTATATAGCTCCATCCCTCTTTCTCGCTCGATCGACTGACGTTTAAACACGTCATGGCAGGGCCGCAGGAATTACTTTTCTACAATCAAGGAAAAACGAACAGATAAATTCAACACCTGACGCACCTCAAAATCAGTCAAGGAAAACTCCCAAACCAACGTGCAACGACGCGGTACTAACTGCCAAGCGAATTACTCCAACTTAACTTTACCTGATACCGTTATTACTTAGATCAGCAACGTAAAGAGTAAACTCCCCAAAGATAAACAAACTGACCTTTTAACTGTAATTACTCCGTTTAACTTCCCAAGAAATAAGAGCTGTTTAATTTCGGAAGCTGATCAGGGAATTAAACAAAAACATGGAGTTTATTTTAATTGGGTCTCAAGTCGAGCCAATTAGAGAAAATGGCCGCTTTCCGAGCGTCTTAGTAGCTTTTGAACGGACTCTTGTAGCGTTTGAGTCTTGCCCGTGTGCTTTGACGTTTATAATATTCACATTTGCATACAGACCTGAAGTATTGAGGACGTTCATGATTCTTGAAACTACGTTAGCCTCATATAAAGTCGATGAAAGTACGCCCTGAGCAAATATTGGGTTATATTTTTATTTCCTACCTCTCTAGTCCTGTGTGGATGTGGTTGAAAAGGTTAAGTAAAAGATTGCATGCTTTAAATTCCTGAAGGTTATTTTATTGTTCTTCCTCAGGGTGAATGCTTATTGAATATAAAGATCTCTTTCTTCGATTTAATGTTAAAAAAACTTTGTGTGTTTGTAAAATGTGATCTGTGAAAGATGGTAGTGATCCTACGGTTAATGTCAAATCCATTTTTTTTATCCTTAAATCCCTAAATCCCTAAATGTGCGGTTCGTGAGGGATAAGCTACGGGAGCAGTCACGGGAAAAACCTAGTAAATACCAATAATATACAACGTGTAACAATAAACAACTTTTACAATGAGACCGACACCGAAATGGCAAAAAAAAAAACAGTGTTTGTCCCATAGTGAAAGTTGTTCATAATGATGATTACAATGACCCTTTATGAGGTATTGCGTTTATTCTGTTACACATTTTAGTTTTTGACGGGTTAAAATGGACTAAAAGCAGTAAGGGCAAATTTCACCAATGAATCTGAACGCGATCAGTACATCTAAACTGCGTTCAAGAGCTGTCAGTGTAAATATTCCATAGAAAAATAATGACACTGACAGCTCATAAACGTGGTTTATACGCTAATCGCGTTCAGTTTCATTGGTGAAATTGGCCTTAAGTAGTTTAAAATCTTCAGTGTGTTTTTCTTTACAGTCAATATAGTACGTAAAATGTTCTAAACGTGCTAGTTCCTGATACTAAAAGTGTAAAAGCGACATCATATTAACATACAAACCTACACACAGATCCATTTACCAGAGCCAATTGTGCTATTAGAGCACAAACTTTCTGTAAGTGCATTAACACTCAACTTTTGTGCCAAACGCGAGTTTTCAGTATTATTGCATTTGTGTTATGATAACTGCAGTGTATCGGTGTAGGAGTGTTTGTTATTTGAAGTATCCTTCAATTTTCGCGAATTCAGACACAAGATAAGATTAGTGTATGTGGATTTTTTATGACAGATGCAGTAGTGTTGTTGGTGTGCAAATAAAGATAGTTGGAGTAGTCTAGAAGCAAAGGACAGCATTGTGACATTATGTTATATTATAAATGATGAAATATATTTGTTTTGTAAAAGTTAGGTTAGGTTAACTTCACCGCTGATGAAGGTGTTTTAAAATGATTTCATAATTATTTGCTAGAGATAATAAGTACCTATTTCATTTTGCAAAAAAAATGCATGTGCATATTCCTTGTTAGCATCAGAACTCAGGCAAACAATAAATATAATTTAGTGTTTTCAAAATTGTTTTATTTTCTAGAAAAACCTGACGTCAGTTAGACGTCTTTCAGAGTTACTTTGACATCGGGAATTCAAATGCAAAATATCTTATTAGTTACTCGCGTTCTAAGAAATCGCTGAGCAATTCTTTCTGGTACTCACTTGACAGCATATTGGTAACACGTGTTTTCACTACATTCTAGGTAATAAGTTATGTTTTGATATGCCTCAGCAGTATATTGGAACAGGTGTAGACCACAGCCTAGACTAGAACAAGAGGCCCTAGACAATGTGCTATTCGATTAGCGAATGCGACTGTCGAAATGCCAAAATGTAGGAAACTGATCACGTGACATTTCGATAGCATCTGTCAATCCCAATTTTTGACGTATTGACAATCGCCTTCGCCACGCTACCGCTTACAGAATGTCACTTGTCTGGAGCCCAAGGAATGCCTAATTTTTATCGACTGATAATTAGATACCCCGATGGATATTTATATGTCACCGGAAAATGGCAAAAGCCATAAGATTGTAGAATATCGAGCGAAACTGTAAACTATTTTTTTAAATTAAGACACGGATATATTGGAAACTATTGAATTTTGATAGGATTTAATAGATATATCTATAAATTATTTAAATCAAGATTTATTACAATCTTACGGAGTCTGCAACAATTTAGCTATAACGCCATTATTTTTCTATTGTTTATGATGCGTTGACAGTTGACAATATAAGTACTATAATACATAATACTCCATAGCATGACCATAGACCATGGGCAGTCTTTACGTAAAATTTTTCCTTATTTTTCTACTTCAACGCAGGAGAAGGCGCTGACTAAAGCTAGTTAGTAATATTTACTTACGAGTATACTTGTGCATATTCCTAACAGGTTGAGAAACAATTTCAAAGCACAACAGACAAAACAATCACAAGGAGCTTTGTTAAAGCAAAACTGAAAAATTCTTGAATTATTCTCACAATACCCTCTATTTTCTTGTCTCAGAAATTGTGAAGTTCCACTTTATGTATAGAACTAGCTTTTGCCAAGGACTTCGCCCGCGTGGTAGTCGGTAATCATCGTAAGGGAATGCTGAACCGTGTGACCAAACATCTCATCATACAGACTGACAATATTAATGTTATAAAGGGACTGGGTCTCCTCCACTTATTTTGACCACTCTTCTTTGATTTTCCACTTAAAATGACGCTGCCGATATTTTTCGGACCACTTTTGATAACTTCGGTTTGATTTGGAGACCTTGTATTAAACTATTAAGTATTTATTTATTTTAAACTTTATTGTACACCAAAAGTAAAACAAAAAGGTAACTTAAATCTAAAACACATACAATGGGGGCCTTGTATGTAGCTAACTAAGAATTTTGAAACTATTACATTTTTCCCCGGTAAAATAGTATAACATAAAACCTGAGTTACAAAATAAAGAAGTTTTATAGCGAATGAGGCATATTAAACAGGATATCTTTATTTTTTGTAACTTAGTAGCTTGTCAGTTACTACATCTCCAGGAGATGTGACGCCATTGTTTTACTATTGTGTCTGCTTTAATGACAGCTGATGAGATTATGGTGTACATAATAAGGAGTATTCAATTATATTGTTACGAGCTTAGGGTTCGTGACAATAAAAACAGCCGATAAAATAACCAAAATGACACTTTAATTAATCAACACTAATTACAACTTTAAACTCACTAATTATAAATCACAATTGCACTACTGATCACTTTAATTCGCAGTCGAAGTTCGCTCTCGAAGTTGTCGCTTGTATCGCAAATTCAATACTGACCCGGTCGCAGGCTATGCGGGCCTTATATAGGTCGGCAGATAATTCCAGAACCTTCTAGTATATAAACATCTAGAAAGTTCGAGTACATACCGGCCCCGACTAACCAGATAACGAAAACTCTAGAATGTTCTAGCATCGAAATGTCTAGAAGGATCTTGACTCTACTAGTTCTGCTACTCGATACTAGATGGCGCTAGTAGTAACTTTTAACGTTATGTACCCGGCATTAATTCTGGCGCGTAACAATATTTTATATTGTAAAACCTCGCATAATAATATAGTAACCGACTAACTGTTTCATTTGGAAGTTTTGTTTATAGTATGTTGTATTAGTAACATAAAACTTTGTAACTGCTAAAGTTTAGCGAGCGAAACGAGATTTCGCCAACATTGGCGGGATTTTGTAGAAATATCTGCTATTTGTTTATATGGATGTCGTTGGAAAGTGCATTAAGAAAATGCTTGACTTTCTTACTACAAATACGGTTCAAACGTCAGGTTACATTTTTTTAGCGATGGGAAATCATCAAATAACTCCTTCCGCTCTGGGCGGAGCGGGATTCCGTATCAGACTCTTACTGGCTAAAACCCATCCGTGCTCCTTCTAGTACTCTTTGCGTTCCAGGGCCGCGGTGACTCTTTCGAACAAATTCCGCAACCCTGGGGCAGGCTCTGGCCCTAGCAGGCTGACTACTATGCTGACATCTGTTTGAGGCGCGCGTGGAACACAACGCGCCGTAAGTCAGGTAACGACGTATCTTACGATACTAGAAGTATCTAGATAGCAGTGGAGCAGTTGTGTGTGTATTGAATTCACAGGGAAAGCACAGGGTTCCGTAGTCAGAAGTATTGTTTAGCGCTACATTGAATACATATCTCTTTGACATCGATACTTATAGTGACTTTAACCCCGAATAAAATAGCTAAGTATAAGGTTTCTTCTGTAGTCATTTGGCTTCGGAACCCTAGAAAACTGTTTTACAATCATTCAAAGCGGTTAAATTTTGACCATTGCCGCAAAGCAATCACAGCTTGGGGTATTATTCGAAGGCGTATTACACCTCTTACAGTTGCGGTATCCTGATTAGGGAACCGGATGAGCCTGCCAGGATAACTCTTGCGTTTAGGTTACTAATTTCAGAGTCGTGTAATAAACCTTGCAGATGAAGAATTTAATACCGTCTCATCGGACGGTATTCATTAGCCACGCCAAATCCAAATTTTCAATTTGAAAGTCCAAGTTACTGAAACGTTGCTAGTTATCCTAGTTACGCTTGTAACCTAAACTCGGAGCTGTTCCGTTCACCTGGGAATACCAGGTATGATAAAGACGAAACTAATATCAATTACTACCAAATTAATATCGATGACGTTGAATTTGCGATGAGCTGAACCTTCGGTACCTGAGTAAGTATTTTAGTATCTTGGTGGATAGATTATTATATGTTAATTGGAATTCTTAGTCGTTACTAGAGCTTGTAGTTAAATTAGATCCGAAATGTATCAATTCGCGAGGTTTCTGAAAGCTTATGATTACACTAGCTTATGCCTATATGCCGTTTATTCCCGTTCTCGTTGGAATTTCCTGTTCCCGTATAGCCTATGGCCTTCCTCATTAATGTGGCTATCATACCGAAAATAATTTTCCAAATTCGACTGTTAGTTCCAGAGCTTAGCGCGTTCATACAAACAAACAAACTCTTCAGCTTTAATATATTAGTTTATAGATAAGTAAAATCTAAAAATTATCCACCAAACCATCTAACCATCAATCTAAGACCACCCATTGTTTCACTTTCTTTAACGCCCGACCAAAAAGAGGGTTGTTATAAGTTTGCCGTGTATCTGTGTCTGTGGTATCGTAACTCCTAAACGGATGAATCGATTCTGATTTATGTTTTGTGTGAATGGTGACTTGATCGAGAGCTCTTTTTTCAATTTCTTATTGTAATAGGTTATGGTGTACAATAAAGAGTATTCTATGTCTATATTATGATTTTGTTACCTATGTAGTCAGAAGCCCGGACACTCGTAACAATGCTCTACATACGTTATCGGTACCCCGGAGCAGTGGTATATTCTGTGACAGACTTGTGGAAATCAAATAGGAGATGTAAATGACATTCATATCTGGTAGGGCCGGAAATTGGCCGCAATACCTATTGATAGGAACATAGTGGGCTCACAACGGGCGTCATCAAACGCTTAAAGTCACCCAAAGGGCAATGAAAAGGGCTATGCTCGAATCAGGAATGAAGATATCCGCAGGAGATTCTTCCGGCAATGTCGGTAACCTTGGTAGGTTACCGACATTGCCGGAAGAATCGCCAAATTAAGTGGAGACATTGCTCGCAGAACAGGACCAATTCTACTAATTGGCCCTCTGATAGTCGATGGGGACGAAAGGATTGTAGAACACTGTCCCTTTTTCTAAGGATAGTAGTGTCATACTTTGTAAAGTTGTTTCCAGTTTTTCTAGGACATTGCAGGCTTGGATCACCTGATTCAAGCCTGAAAAATCACATTGGGTTGGGTAAGAATAACGATTATGAACAGTCTAAAGTAATAAAAACGCCTGAAAAAAAAATGAAAAAATGAGGAAAAAGCCGACGAAAAATTCCAACGCGGGGGGGTCCAGAATCATTTCCTGGATCCATGGTATTCGTTTGTGCGTCGATGTCCTTTACACGCTGTATATAAGCCGGTGGTCCCGGCCGCTAAATAGCGGTCATCAAACCATGTCAGAGGCCCTTGAGGCGGTTTGGAAACTCTGACACTAGGGTGTGTGGGGTCGTTAGACCTTACTGTCCACACGAAGAAGAAGAAGTGTCACTCACTTTTGCTAACCAGAACAGGGGGCCTAGACAAAAAACTTTTCTGTAGCGTTAACATCGATGTTCGTCATTTATGTATTGCCAAATTATTTAGTATAGAATATGTATTTATCTGTGTATTTATTATATTTAAAGTAATGTCGCACCGATGACAGCCCCATTTGTTGTCCAGACAATTACTGTCCATTCCAGGTTGCCTGGAAGAGATCGCGGAATGCGATAAGGCCGCCCATTGTACATGTGTTTTAGTTAGTACCTAATGTTCTTTTTATGTTATTATCGGTGTACAATAAAGTATATAATAAATAAATAAATAACGTCAGACGCTCACGACAAAATGTATGGGAATGACATTAGGTGATGACGTTTCCTTTCCACACCTAATGTCATTCCCATACATTTTGTCGTGAGCAAAAAACTTTTCTGTAGCGTTAACGCTACAGAAAAGTTTTTTGTCTAGGGGGGCAGACCTGCAAGTGTTATACCAGATGAAGACAAACCATTTCATCTCCAGTTGGTAATTTAAATATAGCCTCCTGGCCTAATAATCTCCGCTGATGGTTAAAATAATAATAAAACAAGCAAAGAGCTAGCGATAAAATCCTTATAAATTGCTTTAGCAATTTTCATGGTTTACTTAAGATTATGGCGTGAGCTTGAGTGGTTACTTATTACATTTTTTTGCGGTTCTAGGAAAATAAAGTTCCGATATAATTTTTAGGGCTTATGGTAAAATAGCAGTCGCATGGATTGATATCTAGATGATGATGGTCATTCTGTGGATGGGTGACCATGCTTACACCATTTATCTTCCTAGCCTTTTCCCAACAGTATAACTGTCAAATTCTCTATCAGGGAATTGGAGTAGGGAATCTGCTGATTGGTGTCTGGGCTGAACATGGTCGGGGCTTTCATGAATGAGGCTGTTTCTCAGCAAGCAGTTTTAATTTTTTTCTCCCATTTTGTTTTTTTTATTTAATCTATTTATTAAATAATTCTTAGATACTGTTTTAAACTTCAGCTTCGAATTTCAGAAGGCTATAGGATATACGGGAACGGGAAATAATGAGGTTTACGCGTACGAAGTCGCGGGAAAAAGCTAGTAATTCATATTCATATAATATGAATGATGATGACTTATAATAAATAAGGCACCACGTTTTAATCAACCTTTATAATACGTCTCAATTTTCTGTAAAAAAAAAAGGAAAAAATCCCTTTGACCTTTCGGCTGAAATAAGTCTTCATAAGCAGCCGAAAACAGCACAAAACATATCTACTAATCCCAGTCTACCCTTAAGCTAATTCTTCATTAAATTTAATCCTTACATCTGTGAGTATAATTTCGAACATTAGTCGCCATTCAACGCCTAAATAGGCCAGTCAACACGCGCCAAGCCACAGGGCAAGCACACACCATATAATATAACACATAATTGGACCCGTTTGGGATCCCACACGTACAGGAAAATTGTTCTAATGGGCCTTTACCTTTTTCCACGAGGTCCTTAATCTGATAAGGGCCAGCTAAGGGCCTGTAACGGTCCACCGATTTCCAGAAATGGCGATTGTAGTAAATGTTATCGTCAATAAACAGTTATGGTTTTTTTTGGACTGTATCTAGGCTGAATGAAACGCGGTTAGCGTTAGATGAGGAATGAAACTTTGAAGAACCTCTCTTTATTGGTGAAGAGCACTCTAACGACTTGTGACGAATGCCCAAAGGGCATAGACAAAATCACATTTCTTCAGCTGTAATAATTGTGAAAACATCCAAAATGCATGGACGATGTGACATGCGCTAGCAAAACATTTTAGATTTGATTCCCCCGTTAGTCCCTGAACCTACTCAGAAGTACTCAGAACACAAGTAGGAAGGTATAAATTCAACCTCGCAAAGTGGGGCTACCGTGACGGATCAACTGCAGGATGTGGAGCTGAGTCAAAAACCATGCTCCACCTCCTATCTTGCCCTCTGTGTCCCAAACCACGCAGCCAAAGTGACCTATGTGCTGCTAACAATGATGTTGCAAGTTGATCCGGCTCGAAGGACCAAAAATATGTCGGGGTACGTAGCAAGCTGTCGGTATTTTTGAGGAGAAACAAAATGTTTGTGTGGAACACTATTTATGGAGTCACTCTCAAGCTATTTTTAATGATAAAATGTTAAATGAAATGTTGATATAATGATGTTAGAATAAACCCGGCTAACGCGGTAGACCAAGGTGCACTTATTCTAGTGTCAAGTTCACGCGTCACGCCGATATTGTTACCACCGAACAAGTGGCATGGACTTTATGTATCTAGGCTGAACATTTCCAGACAATACCTATTAGCTTCGGTCTGGCCTTGTCTGGACTTTTGTCCATGAATATAGCTTAGTATCTACCATCTTTTTTTATATAACTTTGATGTAATGATTGGGTGTCGGCTTTTCGCTCGCTATTGAGATTAACTCAAAAGCCTTTGGTCCTTTCTTTTAAGATAAAAAAGTTATGATAACGTCGGTACGACCACGTGTAAAAGATTCAAAAACGATTTGTGGGAAGTGGGGTTTACGAGACCTTTGGCTGACCTTGACGTAAGTTGGTCTTTGGTGTGATATTATACAACTTTGCCTTTTTTATTTCTGAGTGGGAGTTAAAAATAACATTCAATAATAATACCTCTTTTGGTCTAAGGAGAAATCGTAAGGTTTTTTCAGACTTCTACCGACTAAAACCCCACGGTCATTTTAATAAATTCTACGAGGCACGAAAGCATCTCGGTAAGTAATGGATGGTAACCCATCCACAGACCGACCTCGGCAAGTGCTGCTTAACCTCGAAAATCGAACCGAGCGACCTTTTAGCCTCGTCTCCTAAGAACTACACTAAGAATATTTATATTATCTGACGCTGAACCATAAACTGCCGCAAAAGAATAATGCCAAAAAATACGAGAGAAAAATACTTTCAGTGGAACTTATTCACTTTTCCGCCAGTTTTCCCATCATAACAATAGTAATTTCCGGCAAAAAACTACAAGAGCGAGAAAAAGATTTGTCGTTAAAATTGGACCAGTGTCCGTTTTGTAGTTGTGGCTTTTATGTAAGAGACGGATGAATGCCTTTGTCAACGAAAAATCAACTGGCTACCTTTGAAGATTATATTGTGATGTTTTTACATTTGATTTTAGAAGAGAATCAAAATATGTCGCATCATCATCATCATATCAGCCGAAAGACGTCCACTGCTGGAAATAGGCCTCCACCAATTGGGGGGGTTTGCCATAATCGCCACGCTTAGGCGGGTTGGCGATCGCAGTGTAGCTGTAGCAATGTACATACAGAGAATGCTGCTGCCCATTCTCTGGTGAGACCCTTAGTCGCCTCTTACGACACCCACGTGAAGGGATGGGATGGTGCTATTCTTTTACGTACGACAATATACGGAACGGAAATATGTCGCATGCCGTATTTTTATTGCGTTGACTTTAGTAGCTTGATTTTTTAGATCTGCAAGGGACCGTAGACCTACTTAATGAACCTTGATACCGCAATTACGTTTCTGGGAAATTCAGTGATCCTACAAGAGATCCGTTTTTTTCCTTTTAAAGTACTGATGTAACATTCTTTACATAAGTTCTGTACTTTGTACTGCTTTCTTAAAGGCTTTCTCAGATCAGTGCGATACCAAAGTGTCGACTTTTGTCTGCGTAAGCCTTTAATTATATTTCAAGAAAAACAACACCGTGTCCTTCCTTTTTTATGGATGGGAAATTACACCTTCCGCTCTGGACGGAGTCGAAGGGCGTGTCAGACTTGTACTGACTTAAAACCCATTGGTGTTCCTCCTAATGCCCTTTGCGTTCCAGGGCCGCGGTCAGTATTTCGAACAAATTTCGCAACCCTAGCAGGCACTGGCCCTATCGAGCCTCGTTACTTTATGCTGACATCTCTTTGAGGCGCGTTAGGAACACAACGCACGGTCGATCCGGGCCTGGCCGCCCTGGTCCTTATCAGACGGCAAGCAACCCATCGCTCGCCGTCCGCAGGCTTGCGCCTACGGTAGTCGGGAATCGCCCTGCAAGGCCCAAAGCCTGGGGCGTCTTCTTCTGTTGCGGCGGTTGGGGCGTGAAGTCTCGCTGCCTTCGTGCTTCGCCCTCACGCGAACCAGGGCCGGACGCGAGAGATCGCCGGATCGCCTCTACGACGACACGGTGGTGTTTCACTCAAGCAGAGCAGACCTCCACCGTGTACTCCGGACGATCCACACAGGCACCTTGTCCTACCTGCAACCCCTAATTCCAAGTGTCAACAATTTTAACAAATAAATGAGCTCAACGAAGCTGTATCCCATATAGGTACCGTGATTCAGAATAATAATCTTACCTTTGAAAACCATCCCTATACATACTAAGTACTGCAACTTAACTAAAGTCAACGACTCCGCAATACTGCCATACCTCATAAAGGTACGGTCAGCTACAAAAGTCACTGAAGAATATTTTTACTACTTACAGCACTCTAGATATTGTGTCGTTAGTACTTCGGGCGTAAAATTTACATTTAGTCGTACACCTACGGTTAGGTATTTTATGTACTTAATAAAAATACTTTTGGATTTTCCCATCTGGAATTTCTCAGTAGCAGGCTAGCAGCCCGAACTTTGTCAATAATTTCGCCCTCTATTACATGGGTTTTGGACATAACCAGCTAAATGTAACTTTGAGTAAATCTCTGCGTAACCCAGCAAGCCCAGAGTCGCCCAGAGATAATTTTACTCACATCAAAAATCCTCATAAACCTATTTTTTAAGCAAGCAAAAGTAAGTCAAATGCATCCGTAGAGGTCAAAAGAAAATTACCTACTCCAAAAAATATCGAAGCAACTTAAAGATAATAAACAATCATTTATCAATTGCGCTGCCGACCATACACAGTCGTGAGTCAGTACTGCCAACATTGCGGCACAGTCCGTTTTGCAAGCGATAAGGCCGCTCCCCTCAATGCACATACTGTTATCACGTTATCTGTTATCAGGAAGATACCTATGCCAGTCGTGAAGTATAAATCGATATGGTCGAGGTTTTGAAATTGAGTACTTACTAACAGGAATTTTGCAAAAAAAAAATGTCGTTACGCCTGGTTTCATATTTCGCAGCTTGTGTCAACTACATTACTAAAACACCCCCCCCCCCCCAAAATGTTTAGGCTGAAGTGCTCAGCAGTACGATTCTGTAAACATGTCGAAGTGAAGGCTTGGGTGAAGTGGAATGACAACTCACTTCACCCATGCCTTAATTTCCACATATTTACAGAATCGACCGGCAGAATCTACATTGTGTCATTATGTATATGTCGCAGCTAACAAGCTTAATCAGCAGTTTCATTAAAAGCCTAGCTTTTTCATTGAACTGCGCGGTATAATCAGCGACATAAGAGAAATGGGTAAGTCATCAAACGATATTGAACAAAATGTTACTAAGGTCGCTGAAAAATCGGCGCATTTAAATGAAAAGAGTAGGCCACCAATTAAACGGCTGATTAAGCTAATTCGCTCGGCGCATCCTGGACAGTCTCACCTAACACCTTATAAGACTGGCCAATCTTTCCCTTGCGGTGGTAGGGCTAACACCCGCCTGGTTCGCGACCACCCTCCCACCGGAGTTCGGCGTCAAGCAGCCTGCTGTGTTTCGTCGACGTGTGGGAGTACCAGTGCCTCAAGGCATCTTCTGGGCACGCTTGCTTCATCATGGACCTCATCTATCGCTTTCCATCAGGCGTGATCGAGGTCAAGAGCTAGCTCATTCATAAATTAAAAAAAATATGAACAAAAAATCTGCAGTGCGATTCTGACATCTCAACGTGAAAACTTAGCTGAAGTGTACGTACATGAAGTGAGCTATCAAACTATACAAACAAGAATGATAATTCACTTCATGCTCTCTCCACCCACGGTGCAATGTTGACAGAATAGACCAGCGGCCCTACCATGACATGTTAAAGCGTGAGTCGTTCGAGCGAGAAGGAGGGATGGAGCTATACACCCTATACAGGTATACTTTTTTTCCAGTGCGCAAACTTTAAGAACCACTTCTGCCCATGTAAATGAACAACTTTCCCCAAGAAAGTCATTTTTGTATGGGAAGTTCAAATTTTTTTTTAGGAATTGACTATGGCTTTCTTGGGGCAAGTTGTTCATTTACATGGGCAGAAGTGGTTCTCAAAGTTTGCGCACTGGAAAAAAAGTATACCTGTATAGCTCCATGCCTCCTTCTCGCTCAAACGACTCACGCTTTAACACGTCATGTTAGGGCCGCAGCTATACTCCAAAAATCAGGGCTGTTACTGAGAAAATCAATAAAACTTTGCACATAAGGTTGGGTCTTAAGGACTACATTCTGCTGTCGGCACTTCATGTTACTCAACTTATAATTTGCACTGGTCTTGAGTTGACATTTTGATAAGCCCTGCGGACGCCGTATAACAACAAAATTAAGGAGATTTCACTTACCGTTACTTCGAAAACAGACCGCAGTATTCGCTATGTAGAAAATTCAAGTTGCCCCGAGACAAAATATTTCCGGGTATTCTCATATTATTGAGTCTACGAAGATCGAATGAAAAGTGTCTGTGAATGTTTTTCATTTATTTATTTTCGTTGGTTTACATCTTACCTGTAACAAGATAAAAGCAAATAAGTTGTTTTAAATCATTGTGACTTTTAAATAAAATTCCTTAGTATCTAGTCTGAACGTCGATGGATATGAAAGAATAGGGAGTCAGTCAGTAATATCATGTAGGTTGACAGGACATAATGGAGGAAACACGGAGGGTTCCGTACCATTATCTATAAAAAAAACGGCAAAAAAAACACGTTTCTTGTATGGGAGCCCCACTTAAATATTTATTTTATTCTGTTTTTAGTATTTGCTGTAATAGCGGCAACAGAAATACATCATCCGTGAAAATTTCAACTGTCTAGCTATTACGGTTCATGAGACACAGCCTGGTGACAGACGGACGGACGGACGGACGGGCAGCGGAGCTTTAGTAATAGGGTCCCGTTTTTACTTTGGGTACGGAACCTTCAAAACGAGTTGCGCCGACCTCCAGTAACATGGTCTACAGATTCATAAATATTATATAAAATATTTTCGATTTTTCCGATGAACATGAACGAAGCATGTTTTATATTATGTAGCAGCGCTTGCGCTGCGGAATTTGTTCGAAAGAGTCACCGTGGCCCAGGAACGCACAGGGCAATAGGAGTAACACGGATGGGTTTTAGTCGTAAGAGTCTGACACTCCGGTTGGAATATTTGGGGGGTAGCACTAAAAAAGTGTTTTTACAAAAAAATACAACCGACTTCATAATCAAATCTGAACGAAATTGGGACCATTTCGGAATGAAACTTCTGTCACATATAATTGTAATATAAACATCCAAATTGATAATCACCTCCTTTTCGAAAACGGTCAATCAAAACAAAACTTATCTTCCGAAGAAGTACGAATTAGTTTAAGTATGAAGAATACCAAATACTCAGTAACAGTACGTGTCTTAATCTCCTACTTTAGTAAATCACTACCCAACTTTTATTTCTGGACGAAATCTGGGCTTCGTAAGAAGTCTGTCTGCAGAATAGTAGTTGAATCAGTTAATACTCAAGCTGTTAGAAATATGAGCAGAGTATAAGGGAGAATTCACACGTACCACAACCACACCACATCGTAGCGACAAAAAAGTGGTCAAGCAGTTGTAACGAGTACAGTAAATAGTGTCGCTGCAGCTTCTTGCAGTTGCATTGTGGTACTTAACTACAAAATATCAATGTCGCTAACTCGCTATGCGATATGGGTACGTTATTTTAGTGTGGAGGGCGCAGGGGGTCTACTCTCTAAACCCGAAGTCCGTAGTTTCGGCCTTAGTGTCGGGCTATTTCTACTCCGTATCAGCTACGGACTCACGATTAGTCCCGAACCCGAACTAAGAAACACTGTCAAATCGTGTTGTCATTCATTCGCGGTGTCGTTCTGTCGACGCAGCGTTGCTTGCGAGGTGGCCGGCCGCTAGTGCGCAGTGTCGCTGGTGGTTTTGGTCACGATGTGGTTGCTATAGCTCACATGGTTGAATTTGACGACAAACTGCTATTACATACTAACACTTTCATGCAAATTCGTTGGTTGTGGTTTGTGGTGTAGTTGTGGTACATGTGAAACAAGCCTTATACGAAGCAGTGTGTTTCTAGGAAAAGGATAACGGTAACTAAGTATCAAGTTACATGAAATGGAGAAATTTGTGGGAAGGATAATAATGTGCGGATGATACCGTAGAATAAAAGGGTAATTAGAGGTATGATACCTATATAAGATGCATATTCAGTCATTTTCGTGACACAACTAAAGCTATCCCAATCGCATACAGCTACGAATGTAGAATGTCACACACAACCATGACTTCTACAAGCACATAACAACTACCAACAAAATGATATGCCCAAATAACAACAAACAAACAAAATAACATCGGCCTAATGACCTCGTGGTCTTAATAATTTCCTCTATTGAGCGCAGGCGCAGGTAAAAATGAAAGGTGCATGCAATCTGTACGCCCAGAAGTAAAAGACTAAAATTGTTATTTCTTTTATTAATGTTTTGAAAGTTTTGTTCGTGCTTCGGAAAGCAAATCAAACCGTTGCACTATGGGACCAAACCGTATTTTCCATCTCGAAAATGGTTTTGGCGAAAGTCGTATATTCATAGATTTTTTTAGGGTTTAATACTCTTAAAGGATGGAACTTACGAATAAATCTCAAAAAAAAAAAAAAAACTTAGTTTTACGTTTATAAACTGAACCTCAAACATTGGGTATAAATATTTTCGTGCCAATTAAATTAGCGTTAAGGAAGTTCAACACAAAATTATTCGGAAGTTTTCCAAGGAAGTATGTTAGTGTTATACATCATAAGAAAGCTTAGAATGTACACTTTCCAACCACGTTCGGTTTTTGTACAAAAATATTTTCGTTTTATTTTATTTTATTTTTTTTAGTGAAGTAAATAAAATTTCGTTTTTGTTTATTTCAATTGGAGTTTTCATTGTTGCCGAAAGCTGCCGGTGTCAAGTTAATCACTCTAGTAGATACCTTACCTATTCAGTAATATGAGGATTGAATAAAAACTTGCGCGTTTTTTGCGCAAGGGTGATTTAGAAGCAATAATGTCAATCAGGGGAAAATAAAAAAATCTCCGAAAATTACGTTCTTCTTTTTTATTATGAAATATTATATTTAATTGTTATATTTTGATGTCTATCTTGTTTTTTTTTATTTATGTTATAGAAGCATATATTTACAAATTAATAGACTACTATTATATTTGAAAGAATCTTCCCATGGCACTTTTGTTTTCGGTGGTCATCTTAACCACAAGTATGATAAACTATATTGCTACGGAAGTTCTATTTATCTGTTGTGGTAATTATTTACAATCAGTACTGATTACACTATTTCGATGAGAACTGTCATAATCAATTGTCCCATGGTTTTTGCACAAGGCACTAAATTGTTGGTCTTTTATATACCCGTGTTTTCAGCATACTATTCATTCGTGTTCATATACTTTTTTCAACATAGTTCTTTTTAACAGACAAAAACATTATATTATCTAACAATGAGTGAATTCGTTTGTGTTCGACGCGATCTTTGTGATCAAATAATTCGGCCAGTATACATTGATTACCGCGCAATTATATGTAAGCAAATATAACTGGTACTACATGCCATCTTCGGTTCATAAAGTACTTATACATGGTGCTAAAATAATAGAGCATTATGCAGTTTTGCGTATAGGACAATTATCCGAAGATGCCCAGGAAGCCCGAAATAAAGATTACAAGAAATATAGGTTACATCACGCTAGGAAGTGTTCCAGATCAGCAACAAACGAAGACGTTCTGCATATTTTATTATATACATCTGATCCTTATATATCTAGCTTGAATAAACCAAGTTTTCTAATATCCAAAGAATTGTTTGACGAAGTTAAAGAATTGTTAGAAATAAAAGGTGATGAATAGTATAAGCGCTAAAATTTTTAATTTTTTTATCATGTAATGTTTGTTTAATAATAATAATTAAGTTTTAAACTTATTTTAAGCAAAAGTGTAACTTTTACTGCTATTTTAATGTTACTGTATAATTTTTTGCATGAAATTTCGTATAACTGTAACTTTGTAATTTTTTTACTAAAAATGTATAATTTTTAAAATGTTGATGTTTAATTTCTTTTATTGCCTAGATATTCAGAAATACGCAAAAAAAAATTCAAGGAGAAAAATCACAAAACAACAGAGTTATCGATTTTTGAGATAGAAAACACCGATTGGTCCCATAGTGCGTTGGAGCCGACTGTCATTTGCAGATTTTTGACTAGCTTTACGGTGGTCAATAGCCAGAAATTTTTACACCAGACTTTCCAAGGGATATCGTGTTGGTATTACTGAGCTGTGGAGGTCAGACAGGCAGTCAGCAAATCACCAGACAAATGCTCTCTGTCGTTGGTTTTCCAATGATCCTTGAGTGACCTGTGACGCAGCAAACGGGTAGGTACGTACATAATAAATTCTTGTTTAAACGTATATTTATAATCTGAATCTCGGAAACGGCTCTAACGATTTTCATGAGTATGCAGGGGGTTTTGGGGGCGATAAACCGATCTAGCTAGGTTTCATTTTTATTTCCAAAAAAAACCGTGCAAAGCTCTAAATAATAAGTGGTTAAGTAGACGAAGACCAAAGACACGATGGATTGATTGTGTGATGTAACTGCTGGATACTCGTAAATTGGTCACTGTTGAGATGACAGCGGAAAGATAAGTTTTAAAGAAGACCCTAAGTAAATTGGGATCAGGGACCATGACGTGTTACAACGTCAGTCGTTCGAGCGAGAAAGAGGGATGGAGCTATACACCCTATATAGCTCCATCCCTCTTTCTCGCTCGAACGACTGACGTTTTAACACGTCATGGCAGGGCCGCAGGACAGATCTTCTTATCGTGTGGGCAGTAAGGTCTAACGATCCCACACACCCTAGTGTCAGAGTTTCTAAACCGCCTCAAGGGCATCTGACATGGTTTGACGACCGCCATGTAGCGGCCGGGACCACCGGCTTATACAACTTTACAAAGTATATGCTTCCCGTGGGAATCGAACCTACGACCACCGGGTCACAAGGTAAACACCTTAACAGACATCAGGACAGATATTAAATCACATCAGGACATGGAATACATCATGACCAAGGACATATAGCTCCGTCTCTTTCCCACTGGAAGTAGTATTGAAGTAATACTGCTTTAAGAGTTGGTGGTTTAGGCCCAAGTCCGCTACGCGTCATCTACGGAATTTTTCTAACTCACTGTCTGTGCAAAATCGTTCTCCCTTAATATTTCAACTGTGACTCCTTTTTAGCCAATGTCTGGAAACTGATCTGGATCAGAAGTGTACAGTCTTAGTTTTCAGAGGTCATTCAATCCTCTCCCCGTGCCATCCTTGCTTGTTATTGTAGGCAGATAATATTCTTTATCGTTTATTTTCTTCCATTCTTTACGGCCTCTTGGTTTGTTATTCTGTCCCTCTTTGAAATTCAGGGCCTTATTTTATGAAAACATTGCTTCGATTGCGGAATAATCTTGTCTTAAAAGGACAATATCTGTTCCGGAATTTAAAACCTCAGCTTAAGCTAGAACGTTATCTACAATTTCTGAGCGTTTAATCCTACATTCCAGGCTAACCCTGACCTTTTAAATAAACAATGAAGCTTAAGTTATGCGGAGACTCTAAGCTTTCTTCACGTTAGATAAATTAATCTTAGTTTCATCCAAATTTCCACCGTAATTATCGGGGACGAAGTCTCGATATAACTTAACATTTATTACCACCTCTAAACCGAGTCTCAAGATAATCAAAACATACGTAATCTCTTTTGATTAATGAGGTGTTTAAGAAAGACCTTTCACGCGAATATCGCATTTCGTTGGTAATACAGCAACTTGTAAATTAAATGGTTATTGCAAAACTCGTGGTTCGGTAGGTGGTTTCTTAAGTTCAAGAGATAAAAAGTTCAGAACTGGTTTGGGAAATAAATTGGCGGTAAATGTCAATGTACTCGAATCTCAGCCTAGATGGAGCAACGATCTTCGCAAGGTTGTTGTAATTGTAATGGATGGATAAGAATGATAAATGATTTGATCCTATGGCTAGTGAAGTTGCTGTCGAAAAGTCAGAAGTGTATGGTATTTATGCGCTAACCAACTGCCACGTGGTTAATACTAAGCATTCCGACAGTCGTTATCACTTATACAATGTGACTCTTTCTAGAGGCCCAGAAGTAGTTTTGTATGTGTCTGTGATCTCAAGAAACAGTATCGAGTTTTTTATAACTAGAACTTCTCAGTAGCAGTCTGGACTGTGACTCCTGGACTTTGTGATCGCAATAGGGTATTTCAGTTTTTGACAACTATCAAAAATCAAGATGAATGAATCCTTATCCGAAAGCTATCACTAAATTGTACGATTTGTGAAAAAAACAATAAAATTGATAGCAAAATAGATGAGTTACAAGCTTTTGAATGTATTCTTAAAAACTTAGGTAACTGGTGAAATGTGGTTCTATTGGTGCAACTCTGACAATTTTTTCGGGAGTACAGGCATGATGTTATGTTATGTAATTTCCTATAAAATTTCTGGTAATATCTTTGCTATCAGTTAGCAGTTATGGAATATTTTCACAAAAACCGACCTTGCAGAATTTTATCTCTTCCGTCATATTATTTCCGTATCGTGTCGACTTCCTTACCGAACATGATATATTTGCCCGTAATGAGAATATTGTCGTTTCACTAATTAGGTAGTTGTAGGACAACGAAGATGTTTTCCTTCACAATATTGTTACTGTTGTTGTTGTTGTTGTTGTTATTATTTATAAATAAATAATAATAATATTGTTACATTAAATCGTCATTGTTATCGGAAGTTAATTGGCTTCGATTTTTTCTCTCAGCGTCCAGAGGATTCTATATTGTGAATGTTTCAGCAGTGCGTGGTTATATACAAGGTTAACGTACACAAACAATTGCAAAAAAAAAAGATAAAAAACCCAATTGCATTTATTTAGTTAAATCGCAGATTTGAATACTTACACCAACTGCATCAGAATGCTTAAAATTTGCAGTCGGGTTTTTATAAAAGTCTTCTTTTGGACTTGTTTTTGCATACAGATGCAGAACATCACCCTTAAAATATGACCACACACGAAAAGAAAAGGAAATATATCAGTATTTTAAGAGTTTCAATATGCTCGTAAATCTAACAATTTAATAACAAGAACAACCCAGTAAATTGGAAAGAAATCGAAGTGACAATAGGCGAGTTTGTAAGGCGTTGACAGGCAATTGAGTTGGAGACTTCAAATGAACTATTGTGGAGAACACTCGTATGCAAGCGTGACTACCGCATCTATAGATTTGAATGGAAGGTTGACTCCTGGCTGAATAATAACAGCCGCACGGGTCGATCTTCGAAGTTAAACGACACTTGCTGAGGTCAGTCCGTCGATGGGTGACCATCCAGTACATACCAAGACTCCACCTTGCTTTGGAAGCACGTAGTTGGCGTTAAACTTCACCACTTCCAAGACATTGTTGGTGACAAGGCAGAAGTCACTTTGGCTGCGTTGGGGCACAAATGACAGGGCAGAATTTTCATTGTATCTTGAGAGGCAGATTCACTAGATTTTCTATGTCACGCTGGCAAGAAATTCATCGACGGTAATGTAAGAAAAAATACATGGGATACATGGAATTTCCCCGAGAATAAAGAGCAAAAAATATGCGAAAAATTCCGCTGCGTTTCTCCGTTCAGATTCCAGAAGGCCAATTCTAAAACTTTTAAACAATACTCGCATTTGCATCTCAATTTCCATCATTCTTGACAGATTGCGACTGACTTGCGAATGCGTACGTTGCTCGAAAACTAGTAGAATTAACTGGCACTCTGATAGCTACAATTTGGGTCTTCACGTCAAGGGTGAATAGGTTGATTCTAGGCAACTGTCCTCCAACGTCGACCGTATCATCGCTTTCCATCTCGTCATCATCATCATCATCAGCCGAAAGACGTCCACTGCTGGACATAGTCCTCCCCCAAGTGTCGCCACAACAACCGGTCCTGTGCGTCACGCATCCATCGGCTACCCGCGACCCTCACCAGGTCATCAGCCCACCCAGTGGGAGGCCTTCCAACGCTGCGTCTTTCGGTACGCGGTCGCCACTCCAGAACTTTTCGGCCCCATCGACCATCTGTTCTGCGAGCAATGTGCCCTGTCCACTGCCACTTCAATTTAGCGATCCTTCGGGCTATATCGGTTACCTTGGTTCTCTTGCGCATATCATCATTCCTAATTCGATCACGCTTTCTATCTGATGAGATAGAAATTCCCTTCATTCCCATATCGATCAATACAACGGCACATTGAAGTCAACGCTTTGTCGCCAACGTGCTTAAGCTCTCGCGAAACTGTTTGACTCACAAATCGGCTACCGTTGGCAAGTTTAAAATATAATTAATTCAGAACGAAAGTTAGTGGCAGGCTGGCGCCGGATTAACTGAAAACCTTGTTTGTCTTCACGGCTTGTCTCCCTTTAAAGGATCAGCAGAAAGGCAAGCAATATCAACACTGTTAAGGTATTATAATTCTGTTTGTATCAAAGAAATATACCTTAAGATATTCGGTGGTATTTTGTGTTCTTCTATCCTTGTTTAATCTATGAAGGATTAAGTTGGTGTTTCTGTCGGTTTCGAACGTTCTTAAGGCTTAACTACCGAACAGGTTTTGAAGATTATGATTCTAGTAGAGCTGTTTTGAAATTCCCGTAAAATCATTTACGCAGACAGTACCTTGATATTGGGTTCTATGGTCGGCACCAGATAAATTTGCAATAACGGTCATTGACCCACTTACATTTATTGAAATACTTAATTCCGAAAACAGAAATATAGACATGAAGCTGCCCTGAATTGACATCTATCGTGATTATTTACATTTTCTAGTAATGAAAAACGATTTATAATTTATTGCTTAATCTGGCGTCGACCATAGATTTAGTTGTATTTTTCCAGCGATATCTATCTAACCTATGTTGTCCCACTACTGGGCAAAAGCCTCCCTCCCTCCCTCCCTCTGCCTTTTTACACAACTAAGTCCTTCCCTATAATGATTGTAAATATGGTGAAAGGTCTTAATTACTTTTGACTCGATTATTTTCTGAGAAGACTGTAGGTAATCTAAGACTAGTTTTAAAACTGATCGTGAACAGTAGGTAGGTCTAGGTACCATTGTTCCTAAGAAAACTAATTGATATTAAACTTCTATTACCAATTTAGCCCGCCTACCTTCTACATAAGTTTGTTTTACCCACCCACGCAAAATCAGAACTAATGAACACAGAACTTTCCTTTATTCTATTAAATTATAATAAAGAACAATATTAGGTATTACATACTTAATAAAAGCTTTATATAAAGGTACCTACTGTTGACAATGATCCCTAGCAATTTTAGGGGCAGAATAACCAATTAAAACAGCAAAAGTGACCTTAACTGTCTAATAATATGGCAAGTAATGCGTTTAATAATGAGCTTTATTTTATTGAGGTCAAGGGCTGAAATGAAATGAAAATTTAAGGACTGAAAAGTAGGTTTATTGAACGTTTTATCTTGGAAAATAATGAAGAAATTGGGCCACTATGTTGGGCAGGGGCTTGTCGTCATTATCAGAGTGATAACAGTACGTCTTGTTACGTATCAAAGAAAACATGAAGTACCGTATCGATAAAAATATATCGTATATTGTACAGTAATAATTTGTGTGTCAATCGTTGAAAATGGAATTTGGATAGAAGCATTTTAAGGACAGTAATAATATACTTTGACTATAAAGCCACGCCACCCACTTGCTACCTATCGTCGCGCGTCGTTTTAAAACAACGCTTTGAAAAGTTCTCATCTCAAATGAGGGTAGTTCTGAAATATTTCTTTAGTTTCATTCTATAGCTAAGTGTGTTAAAAAACAACCGACTTCGAAATAAAAAAACACACTTGTTTTTTTACTTATTTGGAAGTCGGTTGTTTTTTTTTGTATGTAGTTTTTATTAAGCAATTAACTACTTCTTTCATAGTTTTTATTCCATTGCATGTTTTTGTTTATCACGTGTTAAGTATATTCTTAGAACAGTACAGAATCATTATAATTTTTAGACATGACCGAATATCGCAATAGTGATAAGATTATAACATCGTGTTTATTTTATGTTATTGAATAAGATATTATTTAACGTTTTAATACCTATAGCTATTTTAAAGGTTTCGAACGTCCGTCTACAAAAAGGAACCCTTGATCACTTATATTTGTCTGGTCCGTCTGTAGTGGTCCTGCCTAAGTCCTGAGGAAGTCAATGGTTTTCAAGCAGTAGGTACGGTTTCGGTGTTTGTTGAAAAACATCTGTGGTTCAGTCGAATCATTTCGAATCCTTTGCATGCGTGCCCGACTCGCTCTTGTGTGGTTTTATGAGGAATACTAGCTTTTTACCGCGGCTCCGCCCGCGTGGATGGCAATTACCGCGTGAAAAAGTAGCCTATGTCCTTTTCCATATCCCGGGCTATATGTTATGTATATCTGTCAAATTTCATGACGATCCGTTCAGCGGTTTTAGCGTGAAAGCGATACAGACAGACAGAGTTACTTTCGCTTTTATAATATTAGTAGGGATTGATCGAAATATAGGTTTTATTAAATCTTAGCCTAAAAACGTATTTCACTCAGAAAATTGAAGCTGTCAGAAGCAAAACATTTTAGTTGATAATTTAATAAAAAATAATATCACAGACGAAATTGGGTTAACCTCAAACTCCAAATAGGTTCAGACGACACCCGCAGAATATGTAATAGTCTGTCACTTTAAAACATGCCAAGTATAATGTGAAAACTTATTTGACAGGTGAGAGCTGTCATTTCCTGACGATTCTTTCTTGTTTCATGTTTTGGTAGGCGCCAGATAAACTTACAATAAAGTACATTGATTTTTCCCTAATCGTTAGGCAAAAAATACTTATAATTATTGTGGTTATAGCGGCAATAGAATTACACTCAATCTACACTCTGTGTAAACTTCAGCTGTCCACCTATTATGGTTCATGAGATACAGCCCGTTGACATAAAGACGGACGGACAGCAAAGGCTAAGTAATTGAGTTTTGGCCTGTTGGTCTAGTGGTTAGTGACCCTGACTGCAAAGCCGGAGGTCGTGGGTTCGATTCCCACCCAGGACAAACTTTGTGTGATGAGCATTATTGTTTGTTCCGTGTCTGGGTGTAATTTATCTATAATATGTGTGTATTTATAAATTATATAAGTATGTATATCAGTTGTCTGGTTACCATAACACAAGCTCTGCTTAGCTTGGGATCAGATGGCCGTGTGTGAGTTGTCCCAAGATATTATTATTATATTATTATTATTATTATATTATTGGTAACCAAGTTTGAGTGAGACAATTTTAAATTCTCATTTATGTCACGTTTCATAGTTATGACTTGATGGATAATATAAAAAAACAGAGCGTAGAAATAAACTGTACTTAGAGCTCCATGATAATTAACTTGGAACATAAAATTATTACTTGAAGTTAGGATCTTTGAAACGAAGTTTAATAAGAACAGAAATATGAATATTAAATTCTCCTTCTTTGCCCGACTTTGATGCAGGGTATTTCGTTTTTATATCTATTTGAGGGTTTTTATTTCCACATGTGCTCGTAAAATCCTTGACAAGGGGTGATATATCGTTTCTCTCCATTTCTTATGTGCTGGTACATCATATACCTATTATATTTTGTTACTAAAAGGAAAATGGCGGGAGGAAATTGATATTTAATTTTTTTCTAAATTTCAACGCAATAGTATTAAGGGCCACTTGCACTGGACCACAAACGACGAAATACTTTTATCACCCACTTCAAAAAAGGGGGAGATACTCAATTTAGTTGTATGTTTTTTATGTTTGGTACCTCATAACTCCGTCATTTATGAACCGATTTGAAAAAAAAAAAAAAATTGTGAAAGGATATACTTCCCGATCGGTCCCATTGAAACAGAATCAAAATCGGTTCAGTAGTTTGGTTTTTAAATCCAAATACCTAGCTGGAAAAAAAAGACATCCAAGAAATGAAATTGCGTATTTTGCTTTCCTGTGACTTTCCAGTGGTGTAGGTTAGAAAACTGTATTTTATTGTAAAAGTTTTTTTTAATTATGTGTTCTTGTTCGACCAAAAGCACACCTGATGGAAAGTGATAATGTGCTCGACGACGGAACACGCTGGCCTAGAAGTAACCTGCACTCTTGACTTAAAGACCTATTTAACGCTAATAGTATTTAAAACATCTCATCATGTCACATGCATGCGCTGCCGCAACAAGTGACCACTACTACACAAAAACGGATTTTGAGGAAAAAAAACTGCGTACAAAGTGTTCCCGAAAAATATATTAATAACAATGAATTAACTTCTTTAATCTAAACCCAATTAAGTTCAACCATACTATCAAGCTTTTTAGGTCAGGTACAAAATAAATATTCCTTTGGGAAAGCACTTTTTATTTTTAGGTCCTTTGCCGTTGTTTGCAGAGTCCTTTGTTTTATGTAAACCTTTCTAATTACTATGGCCGGGTATATTTTGAGAGTTTATATTTTACTACGTCTTTACTTTTAGATTTCTATGTGTATTTGGATTTTACCTCTTGGGGCGGGGGGCCGTTTGATTTGGTTGAATTTACTAGGTATTGAAAATTTGGGTTAAAAATATGTTGATTTTAACCGGTCAAGCGCCTCTGGCACACCGGTGTGCCACTCGATTCAGGCGTTTTAAAACTCTATTATTACTACAGCAAAGTATTTTATAGGATGTTGACGTTTGACAGTTCGGCCTCGCGCCCGCGGCCTTATGTACATTTCGTTCCTTTGACGTCATACATTTTATCTTGTCAGCGCCCTGTCCGCACGCTGTCCGCTTTGTGTATCAAGTTCCTTAGACAGGCTGACATTGCATCAGTGATGCCGACAGACTAGGTGTGAAATGTATGGGACATTTTCGAAATGTCGCGTTCGATGAGCTCGTGGCCAAATAATAACAGCCGTACGGGTCGATCTTCAAGGTTAAGCAACGCTTGCCGGGGTCGGTCTGTGGATGGGTGACCATCTTAACACACTGAGATTCCTACGTGTCTGGGAAAGCACGTTAAGCCGTTGCTCCCGGCTGTGATTTGTAGATCTTTCTTTGGCAGTAGTTTCGGATAGTCAGAAGCCAGAAAATCTGACTCCAGTCTTGCCAAGAAGTACCGTGTTACTAGTGAATGGGTTGCGGAGGTCTGGTAGGCAGCCGCTCCACGTAAAATACTGTTATTCAGCTGAATCCGGTGTGAATGAAAACCGTCCCCAATTAATAGTTGGGAAAAGGCTAGGCAGTGATGCATGTATAGCCTCATTGCTGTTAATAAAGAAATATTTTTATTTCTGTTTCTTTTTAACCGACTTCTAAAAAAGGAGGAGGTTCTCAATTCGGATGTTTATATTTTTTTTTTTTAACCGACTTCTAAAAAAGGAGGAGGTTCTCAATTCGGATGTTTGTATTTTTTTTTTTTTTTTTTTTAACCGACTTCTAAAAAAGGAGGAGGTTCTCAATTCGGATGTTTGTATTTTTTTTTTTTTTTTTATGTTTGTTCGGGCATAACTCCGTCGCTTGCCAACCGATTTGAAAAATTCTTTTTTTGTTGGAAAGGGTATACTTCCCAAATGGTCCCATTGAAATGTTATCAAAATCGGTTCAGTAGTTTGGTTATTAAATCCAAATAGCTGGAAAAAATATGTGGAAAAATCATCCATGTATACGAAATTGCGTATTTTACCTTTCATGTGACTTTCCAGTGGTGTTGTTAGGTGTGGTATACCACTAAATAGTGAAAAATAAAAAACTTTTTCTCAAAAAAAAGAAACCGACGTCGGAAAAAATACAACAAAGTTCAAAATAACTTTAATTTCGGAAGTCGGTGTCAAATAACGAAGAAACAACCAAAAACACCGACTTCCGAAATTAAAGTTATTTTGAACTTTGTTGTGTTTTTTGGAAGTCGGTTTCTTTTTTTTGAGAAAAAGTTTTTTTTCGGTAGAACATCACTATGCTCCATGACAATGGTACAGCTACCATTGTCATGGAGCATCGTGACAAAGCATCGTAATAAAGTCTGCCCACCATGACTTTTATTCAATGTATTATTTCAGAATTCCACGTAAAAAATTGGCGATAACTAAGCTAATTTCAATTCGGCGAAGCTGTCCTTACTTGTTAACGAAAATGCGATATAAATTATGATACTGCCCACGAGTTCTTGCTAATTATACCAGTGTTTTTAGGAATTTGCACCTCACTAACTAGGCTGGGCTGTGTGTAATTCGATTTCAAGGCAAAACAGCTCCCTTTTCTAGCCTTGGGAATCGTAAAAAGTGCCGAGTCGTTAAGGTAAATATTTTTTAGGGTTCCGTACCCAAAGGGTAAAACGGGACCCTATTACTAAGGCTCCGTTGTCCGTCCGTCCGTCCATCACCAGGCTGTATCTCATGAACCGTGATAGCTAGACAGTTGAAATTTTCACAGATGATGTATTTCTGTTGCTGCTATAACAACAGAATAAAATAAATAATTAAGAGGGACTCCCATAGGTACAACAAACGTGATTTTTTTGCCGTTTTTTTTTACAGATAATGGTACGGAACCTTCCGTGCGCTAGTCCGACTCGCACTTGGCCGGTTTTTTTGGGTAAGCGAAGCACTGCTCACTCACATGTCAATCAAATGAAGTATTTAAGTATGATGTTTGTCACAAACGATACAACTACATATAATAATCCCCTGGAATTACAGCATTTACTGATTTTACTGATTTTATCAAAATAATCTGCTTTCCAGATTTAAGACAAACGGTTTATCAAAACGGTGAAGAAAAACAGCGTGAGGAAACTGGCATGTAGCTGAAACATAATAAAATCCATGACATATGATATTAACCTTCCTGTGTATTATAAGAATGTGACGATAAAGCTTATCCTGACTCTGGTCTTGAGCAGCCATCAAAAACTTCATAAGTAGTAAGTAGTAAGTGCCGGCAGAAGTGAAAACTTGAACATTAACGTTGTGCATTTTTGAATATTTTGGAATGGTTAGGGAATAATTTCGCACGAATTGCTTTATTTATCAGTATATAAGTACTATCATTTATGTGGTTAAATACATTATTCATTTCTTGCGCTATCGTACACAGACATGACAATTTATATTGCATATTACATTATCCGTTTTACGAATTTTCGATCAGGTCACGTGTCCTGACGCGAGTTTAACATTTTTTACCCATCCCAAAAAGTGCACAACGCCGCTAAAGAAGTTTTCACTTCAAAAAGCCATTGAAAGGGCAAAAATAATCTGAACAGGGCCGCGGTTCACAGAGTCACAACATAAAGTCAAAATATTCACAGTCCCTTCATGACACTACATTATTTATCAAAAAGTTTATTTCCAACATAAATGATATATTCGCGTATCCACAGGGCTGTCCCATTTTAGCCTGGCAGCCTAATATTAAACTGTTTGTTCACAAAACTACTGAAAACTTTGTCCAGAATTTATTCATTCGGGTTCTGTAATAATTTAATGCTATTCATATTAATTTACATTTAGTTGTTGGTTAATAATTCATTATGAGTCTATTTGGTAAATTAAAGTGAAAATGTAGGCTTTGCGATTGTTGTAATTATTGTTTTTAATCTACATAGTAAGTCACTGAGAAAGCTTAGAAACTCTGAATTGAATTAGAAGAACAGAAGGTCTAGCACGAATGTTTTGGACGTTGGTATAGTAACGCAACGTAAAATTTTACTATTTAATGACTGTAATTTACTCGTTTCACACATAATACTTATTTGGATTGGATACTATATTCGCCAAACTGTTAAAAGTCTGATGCAGTTTGTGGCCTCAGATCTGTGATTGAAGTGCATCAGACTGCTTGAAAAGCAACTTGTTTGGAACTTTTTAGTCGTTTTTAGCGGTCGGATTTTTATGGTATGCGTGCATGACGCAATAAAATCTTAACGAAAATAAAATCTTTTTCTTTCTTCTTTTCTTTCTTTCTTTCTTTCTTACTTCCTTAGACTTCTTCGAGTAGGTACCTACGGGTAGCCTAACAGTTTTTTGTATAGCATCTAGTCATTTTTTTTATTTCCTTTTTGACGAATCCAACGACACCTCATATGTCAAAATCTGTCCAGCCGTTTGGGCTGTAGGGCGTGCCAAAGAAATGGAACATACATACATACGCTCGAAAAACTTTACCCTCTTTCTGACGCAGTCGCGATAAAAAAATATACTCCTTGGATAAACTGCCTAATAGTCTAGTCTAGTGCATGGTAATGTATTCCACATTATAATAACGCCTACTATTAATAACCAAACAATAAATAAATAAACACGATCAGTCGTGTGTCCGCATCGTGAGTTCCTCCATAAAAACAATAGTAAAGATTACATGACCACAATAATGGTCTTCCGTAGAGTAAGGTCCTTAATACAAACACATTTAAGTTTCTTATAAATAATATAATATTTTACCTATCCATTTCATTTTTATTGTCATCAGGTCAAACAATGGGCAGTGTTAACAAGAATAATAATTTGAGTAATGAAATCAGAACAGGATAGGAAGGATTGCAAAAGTGAATTCGTATGTATGTTACGCGTTCACGCCTGAACCGCTGACCCGATGTTGATGATTTTTTGTACAGAGATAGATGGGACCTTGGAGTCGGTTATAGGCTACTTTTTAATGGTCCATAACTGCCACAAATCCAGCTTTCTGGCTGTGAGAAACCCAGATCAACATTTTGAGATAAAAACATTAACATAAGACAGTGAATTTGAAGTGGAACACTATTCGCTAACAATTTCTCGACAAAGTTAAGCAAGTTGCCAAGATTTACGCGTGACTTGGAAACTTAAGACTATGACACCCGGTGCAGGTATGTTTCGTCACAGCTATCTTGTTACAGGAGTTAATATTATTTGAAGCTAAGTGTTCAACTGCAAGGCCAAGGCATTTCTTTTCAGCTAAGTCTATTTTTTGTTCCTTTGTAGACGCTGTTTTAATGCCGAACAAAAAGAGGGGTGTTAAGTGTACGTGTTGTTCTTTAAGTCAAGAGAGAGTATCTAGGTTACTTCTAGGTAAACGAGCTCCATCATAGCCCGAAGGATCTCCAAAACTGAAGTGGCACAGTAGGCAGGGCACATTGCTCGCAGAACAGACCGCGTACCGGAATACGCAGCGTTGGAAGGCCTCCCACAAGGTGGAGCGATGACCTGGTGAGGGTCGCGGGTAGCCGATGGATGCGAGACGCACAGGACCGGTTGTTGTGGCGACACTTGGAGGGGGGGCATATGTCTAGCAGTGGACGTCGTTCGGCTGATATGATGATGATGATGATGATAAAGCGAGCTCCATCATCGACGAGTAAAACAAAAAAAAAACCATCAAGTGAAATATTTTTCAAACTGGAGTCTCTAACAACATTTAGGCTCGCTACTGACCACAATCACATCTAATAGCAACCTATGATATCGATCGAGCAAGCTTGCCTAGAAGTAACCTATTCACTCCGGATCAAAGTTGTAGCTAACAGGAAACAGACTCCGGCAGAGAATAATAAAAAAAACTATCTTCAATCGAACAAATCCTTAATAGACTCAGTCTGTAGCTTCCCAACCCAATCTGTCTTCCTCATATCAGTGGGAACACCGCACAGACCCTCGTATCAAACGTAAGCCTCCCTCGACAGATATTTGAGCCGCTTCGAACGTAAATCTGCTACATCACTTTAGTGCAATGAGACCTTTCATTGTGTTGGACTGGAATAGTGTGCATCTTTGAAAATTGGTTAGATAGAATATTTTCTCTTTTGTCTTATCGTGTCGAAGGTTCATCCAGTTATATTTTTGGGCCCGGTGGCCACGGTTATTGCTTGGAGGCGTTGTTTAAGTCATCCAGGATGAATGATGCCGGTGAAAGGACGTTTGAACGTTTTACCCCTTAAAAATTCCAACCATATCTATTTAGCTGTATCTCCGAAGTTCTTCATCAGATCTTTACAAAAGTATGGAATGGGACCATTTCGGAACTAACATCATTTGAAATTCATGACGGAGGTTTGCCCAAACAAAGACAAAAAAAAAATTCCGAATCATCCGAATTGATAACCTTCTACTTATTGAAGTCGGTTAAAAAAGTCAAACAAGTCCATGCAACATCTAGTATCTATCTAGCTACGAAATACATCTCCCAGACTGTCAGTAAACTACAATTGGCTACAGCTGTGACTAATTAACTACCCACTGTTGCACCCAGACTGTGTTATACTAACACTAGTTTCAGCCCGCGGCTTCGCTTGCACGAAAAGTTTCATCATCACCATAATTTCAGCTGAAAGCCGTCCATTGCTGGGCATAGGCCTCCCCCAAGTGTCACCACAACCGGTCCTTATTCGATCACGATTTTACTTTCTGAACCTGTTGCTGTATATATATGGCTTCTACAATGATATAAAACATAACACTTTATAGCCCTAAATAAAAATGTAAGCGATGATGTATTACAGTCGCTACGGACTAGACATATTGTTCTGTAAGTCACGCAATTCCAGAATTTTGACTCTAACTCTAATAAATAATTCTGCTGAAATCTGCTTTTTTTTTTCATTAATACTCCTAATTCGTAAATATATCATTGTAGGTACTCAGCAGTCTAGCTCAAATTAAAAAAAAAAACATATAAAATTAAAACCTGAAAATGAAATCTCAAAAAGGAGAACGTTAAAATATTTCTGTCTGATTAAATTTTTAACTAAATTTTATTTTTTGCTTAAATTAGATCATCACAGATCCTTTGCTTAAAAAATAATTTAGTTGAAAAATTATTTACAGCTCATTTGATTTCATTCCAATCTTCTTCAGCGCCAACAAATAAAAGAAAGTTGGAATTCGGGATTCATGATTCGAAAAGCGATCTTTCATGCCTATTTTAGCCGAGTCAATTCAAAAGTTGGGTCCTTAAGATGTAAATTTCACTCCCTGAATTCTAAATTAAGTCAAGTTTTTTGGACACAAGTGAAAGGGGTACCTGAGAACATTTTGAGGGGGCGCTGACACCAGTATCGGGACTTGAGCACGTCGCTCTAAGTACACTTGAGGTTTTCCGAGGGAGGAGTACGATAGACTAGCTGGCGCCTTGTTGTCAAGCCAGAAAATTTGGTAGCACTTGAAATTTATTAACACACTTTTTCTGCAAGTTTTGCCGTTTTTGTGCCAATTTTTAAGCCGCTTATACCGGGCTCAAGTTTCAGAAAAGTGAAGGAAAGAAAAAATAATTGATTTATAGTACATGAAGCACGAACGGTACAGATAATTAAAAAAAAAATGATTTGCCAACAACTGTGCGGCTGCGCTAAAAAGGTCTATTCCGGTGATATATCAGACTTATACTGCCTGACACTGGTCTAAGCAAATTAAGTTTGAACTCACTACTATTTCAAATCTTTCACGTGACAATACCATAAAGGCTCGACCTTAACCCATAATGTTACCTAAAGATCATCATCATTGCAGACGCAAGTCGTTCACAGCTAGACACAGGCGACCCCAAGCGTCGCCACAACGACCAGTTATGTGCTTCTTGCGTCCAGCGGCTAACCCCGTCTCGGCTGGATTATTAATTTCAATCCACCACGTGTCTTCGACATTGCTCGCACTCCAGAACTTTTCGCCACTCCAGAAATTTTGGGCCCCATCGACCCAGATGGTCGATGGGGCCCAAAATTTCTGGAGTGGCGACCACATACCGGAAGACGTAGCGTTGGAAGGCCTCCCACAAGGTGGACCGATGACCTGGTGCGGGACGCGGGTAGCTGATGGATTCAAATTGGGGAGATTACGGGAGGCTTATGTCCAGCAGTGGACGTCTTTCAGCTGATATGATGACGTGTCTTCGATAAATTGAAACATGCTATTTTTTTCCACCATCTAGCTAAGTATAGAAACTTATCAATTACATAACAGGCTGACTAAGCAGATAAGCGATTGCGTTTCGCGTGGGCACCATTTCGCAATACCTTTTCTTAGTTTACAATAAGGCACAAAAGTATCGAGTTTCTTGCAATGCATTTATAATAGTCGTTATTTCACATCATTCTCGTATTTCAATATACGACTTTATTTCTACTATGTGTTCTTTGAGAGGATTTGCTAATGAAGTAAGTCCAAATTGGAGCTATGGTCAATTAAAATTGCAGGGATCGCCCGTTCTGTGTTTCTGATCCAATGAACCGTTCTTTAGTCTCGAATCAAATTGGGATTGTTTTAGGAGTTCAAACTGGAACAATGGGCTGTAGGAAAAGTGACTTCCTATTAGCGATAACCATTAGCAAGAAAATAACTTTAATTTCGGAAGTCGGTGTTTTTGGCTGCTTCTTCCTTATTTGACACCGACTTCCGAAATTAAAGTTATTTTGTACTATGTAGTGTTTTTTTTGGAAGTCGGTTTTTTTTGTGAAAAAGGATTTTTATTTTTCACTTTTTAGTGGTACCCCACACCTAAAAACACCACTGGAAAGTCACAGGAAAGCAAAAATATGCAATTTAATATGATTTTTCCACATATTTTTTCCAGCTATTTGGATTTAATTTCCAAACTGCAGAACCGATTTTGATAAAATTTAAATGGGATCAATCGAGAAGTATATGCTTTCACATAAAACAAGAATTTTTCAAATCGGTTCATAAATGACGGAGATATGAGGTAACAAACACAAAAAAAAAAAAATACTGTAGAATTGAGAACCTCCTTCCTCCTTTTTGGGAAGTCTGTTAAAAAGCAGAAATAACACAAAACCAGAATACTGATCACTGCACTCCCGATTATGAACTATTTTTACTATGGGATCATTAAGGGACCAACATTTTGTCGAGTTATGCAAACATCAATGGGGCAGTGCATTTTTTTGGCGATTTTGCGTTATTTTTGTTACACCTTGTTACCTTTATGAGATTGACTAAGGGCGAATTTCACCAGTGAAGCTGAACGCGATCAGCGTATAAACCACTTATATGAGCTGTCAGTGTCATTATTTTTCTATGGAATATTGACGCTGACAGCTCTTGAACGCAGTTTAGATGTACTGATCGCGTTCAGTTTCATTGGTGAAATCCGCTCTTAGTGACATTTCGGTAGCGTATGTCAAAACCACAGGTATATTTTAGACTTTTCGTCTAGCGTTATCGCTGGTAGAAAAACGCTGGTATTCAGCTGAATCCGGTTTGACTGGTAGCTTTCCTCAATATAATTGGGAAAAGGCTAGGCAGATGATGTTATCGCTGGTAGAATGTCACTCTAGAAAGCCCCATGACAACGCAATAAAATCACAAGGCTTTAAAATGATGAATCAAGTTCTACAAAGAAAAGATTACAATTTGCCTGTATCTACGTGAGTGCATTGATGACCTAATGCTTTATGTATGAATTCTCATGTCTCATACATCACTTGGAACGATAAGCATTGCAGCTGTCGCAAACAAAGAGGACGAAGTAAAATACGATTCCTTTCAAGGAGCTGATTGTAGAAAACGGATAATAACCCATGTTCTTGATCTAGAAACCTTGAGAGCAGTAAACAAACATAATGATCCGATGTACTGGGAAAAAGGAAACATGAAGAGATAAGGCGTTATAAATCCTCGAGTTTTATACGGTACACGTACAGAAAGACAACATTTATTAAGTATATACTTAGTTAGTGCTGACTGGGGAGTAAGTTATCGGCAAAATGTTGGACTAGATATTCTTTTGTAGTGTCAGTACAAGTTTCTGTGTGACTTGGCTTTTGCCGTTGTTCAACCTGCCAAAGACAAGATATCCAGTCAATACAAATGAAACTAATTATGAAATAACTATCGGAAAGGCACAGGGTTTAATAATGAAGTCTTTAATCACCAGTTAGCTTTCAATTTAACTGTCAATGGAGTCGGAATATCGGTATAGTCTCATAGATAGGCTGCCGACAGCGCAGTTACGATAATTAATAGGTTAACAAGCTCATCTTGTGAGCTTCATTCAGTAATCAATACAGGAATTCAACTTGATTAACGTGGGATTCATTAGCATGGATTGCTTATTTGCTGTTCAGTTTTGTGTTATTAATTGGATGGCGAGACGACTTGGAGTGCTGTGACTTGGATGTCTTCCTTAGGAATTGGCAAGAAGAGGCTCACAACCGGGAACGGTGGAAAGAATGTAGGGAGTCAAGTCGACTTTGCCCAGCAGTGGGACAGTTCGAGCTAGAGAAAAAAATTGGATCTCTGATATTGCAACGTAGGCCATTGACCTGGTGAAAGTCGTGGAAATCCTCTGGATGCGAGACGCTCAAGACCGGTCAATGTGGCGACACTTGGGGGAGGCCATGTCCAGTAATAGTCGGCTAAAATTGTGATGGTGCTGGAATGCAGGTCAATACAACATAAAATGAGGAGTGACTTTTCCAAAGGGGCTCGTTTCCATGATAAACATTTTTTAGTATTGGAGAAAAACATTCTAACCATGACTTAAAATTATACTGGAAATGTGTCCTTCTGAACGAAAATGAGATTTTGGAACCTTAGGAAATATGTAGTTTTGTTTAGTTTTTGGACTACAAGCTAGTTTTTAACATGTCAGTGACGATGGTATTCATAGATATTTTCTAGCAAAAACGGCCTCTAAATGCTTTAATACCAATAGCTGTCCACATTCACTGAGACATAAGCCGATGAGACACCGGGTGATGTGGTGTAGCTTGGCGATGCTGACAAGCAGTGGACAGTGCTTGGTTGCACGTGCCTGCCTGGATCCCACGCCTTACAAGCTGAGCCAATGCTGAGCTACTAAGCTGTTACCATCAGAGTAGCGAATTACCTGTAACAAACATACATAAGTTTAATATTTATATATATTAAATGCGACAGTTTGGATGGTTGGATGGCTGCATGTTTGTTAGTCAATCACGGAAGAACGGCTGTACGGATTTGGATGAAATTTGGCACAGAGATAAGTTATGTTCTGGAATTATTTTATCCCGGGGTTATGTTCCCTTGGTTTCAACATCGTCAGCGGCTTTGCCTGCGCGATTGTCGGAAACTAAATTCATCTTTACAATAATAGCAGAAGATTAGAAAATTCTATTTGGGTTCAAAACTGATGCTTGTTTGCATAAACCTTAGGCATGGTCCAAAAACAAAGTTCGACATTTCCTAATCCGTATTACACCAACAATGGCGGAAGCCGGAAATACGCGGTGCCTGAACTATTTCCGTCCTAATGAAGTTGATGGTTGTGTTACAAACTCTGCTATGATGTAAGAGCAAACTTGCAGAGCTGCTCTGTTGGAGATTCATGGACAATACCAGAAGATTTAGCAAAAAGGCGATCAGGATATTTGATTAGTCACACGACACGGTTGGCGCAGTGGTTGATTGGCTGCTGCGCTGCGTGTCGCGGGTTCGTTTCCCGCACGGAACAAATATTTCTATGGCCTACAGATAGTTGTTCCGGGTCTGGCTGTTTGTGTATGTGAGATTGCATGTTTGTAAACGCACCCACGATACAGGAGAAATTCTTAGTGTGGGGCAACGTTTTAAAAAAAAAAACAACAAAAAAAGTTGCATTTATGAATGAAACTATTTTATTTTTTTCCTTTACATAATAAGGTACTTTTATAAACGCAATGCGTATGATAGTCCCATCTTACCCCAAATACAAAACTTCTGTTACGCATTACATTTGAACCATGAACTTGAACATACTTTTCGCGTCGCACAAATATAATGGTGGTTAGATTGAGATAATATAATTCTATGGAATGTGCCTAAATCAAGTCGGTTGAACCTCAAGACCCCAAAAAGATGAAACCTATTTGAAGGATGTTAATAAAAAATTAAAGTATTTTTTGTAACAAAAATAATATTTTTTTCACTTTTTAGTGGTAGGTACCCCACACCTAACAACACCATTGGAAAGTCACAGGAAAGCAAAATATGCAAATTCGTTTAGGTACTTGGATTACATATTTTTCCAGCTATTTTGATTTAAAAACCAAACTACTGAACCGATTTTGATGAAATTTCTATGGGACCAATCGGAAAGTATATCTTTTCACATAAAAATAGAATTTTTCAAATCGATTTTCGAAATTCGGTAATTTTTGAAATTTGAAAAAAAAAATCAAATGACGGAGTTATTTTTGTTACCTACAAAAATATTAATACAGTCTCGTCGCGGTAATCGTGCGAGGAAGACGCGTGTTTCGCAATTTAGTATTATTCTTGCGTTATTAGTTGTTAAAGTTGTGTGCGCTGCCCGATCTCGCGGCCGACGCGCCGGAGTACTGATATGGTACCGACGTGCGAGTGGCACACGGATAACGAAGACACTCATTAGCGAGTTATAATTCTAATGAATGTAAACATACCGCATTTAGATAATGTGAATACAGTAATAATGGCGAGCGACATTTCTTTGAGTGAACAGAGTATATCAGATGCTGAAGAGCAGCTAAACAGAGAAGAGAACTTAGTACATTATGGAATGGAAGAAGACCAACAATTTAGGCGGGAGAAAAGGAATAGGGAGGAGGATTTTGTCGGAGATGATGATTATAATGAGGGATGGAATTTAGTCCAAAGTAAAGAGAAAAGATTAAAATCACAACTGAAGGAGGTTATTGAAATGTATTTATCTAGCAATGAAAAGTTGCCTAAACAATTTGCATTAGCTAAGATGCTGAAGGCTTATGGGATAGTTGATGTTACCAAAGTAAAATACATTAACCCGTTCAAGATTCGCGTCGAAGTTGGCAGTGAGTTGAGTGCTGATAAAATGGAAAAATGTTCGGAATTCATAGAAAAAGGTTGGAAGATCTACAGAGCCCTGGAAAGGACTTCATCTTATGGCGTCATAAAAGATGTTGATCTTGATTTATCTGACGAGGATATATTGAGAAATATAATGTGTGATAAACCTGCGGAAATAATATCTGCATACCGGCTTAAACGTCGAAACAGAGAGGGAGAAGGTTGGCAGCCAAGTGAAGCGGTACAGGTGTGTTTTAAAGGTTCGTTTATTCCACAGTACATATATGTTCATGGATTACGTATAAAAGTTACTCCTTACGTATTTCCCGTATCGCAATGCTCGAAATGCTGGAAATATGGCCACCCTACAAAGAAATGTCCTTCCAGTAAAATAGTTTGTCCGAAGTGCGGTGATAGTCATGAAAACTGTGAAACACAGAACTTTAAATGTATTAACTGTGGTGGAAACCATTTGGCCTTGCATAAAGCTTCATGTCCAGCCTTCTTAAAGGAGAAGAGATTGAGAGAGATCATGGTAGAATTTAACTGTACTTATAGGAAAGCATTAACAATATATGTACCGCCCTCGAATTCTTTACCCGGAAAAAGTATTTCTCGAGAACATTCTGGCGACCCTCCTACCAGCATAAGATCACAACCGGATATTAGGTTCCAACAACGTGATACCCCCACATTTGCAGAGATAGTTAAAGCTGACGTCATAGTGCATAAAGAGGATGATGATAAGAACACTTCTGCCAATACTTCAACGAGATTTCGACGTACTCGTAGCAGAGACAAGGCTTCTTGTAACTTGCAGCTCCCGATAAACTCAACAACAATGGATATTGGTAGTGAGTCAGCAGTTCCTTCTGATGCTGCCGGAGGTGGTGAAGAGAAAGAGGATGACAGTGTTCGTTTGGACGAGCTATTAATGAGACTTAAGGAAATTCTATTTTTAAGGGAAATGACGATGGAAAACAAGGTGCATGAGGCTATAAAGTGTTGTTTAGAGTGGTTAATATTATTGAGTGTGCAATTTGTATCAAGGTGGCCTTTATTTAAGATTATTGTTGATTATTTTGCCCCCAATGGCTCGTAGTCAGAAACCTTTTAGATTAAATATTGCACAATGGAATTGTCAAAGTGTTCGACCAAAATTAATATCATTGGAGCATTCTCTGAGTCAATTGAAAATTCACATTGCGGCACTCAGCGAAACGTGGTTAGAACGGGATAGTCGGCTGAAGGTAAATGGTTATACGATATATCGTAAGGATAGGGATGACGGTTATGGTGGGGTGGCGGTCTTAGTTCACAGGTCACTCAAATCAAGTTATGTGTCTTTCGAAAGCCTTAACCCGGGCATTGAGATAGTTTGTGTCAAGATTTGCAACTGTGAGCATGTTCAGTATATATTATCTTTGTATTGTGCCCCGGCAGTTCACACGAGTCAAAGTGATTGGGAACAAATTTTTTCTCGTTTTCACAGTAAGGTAGTGATTCTTGGTGATTTTAATGGACACCACACAAATTGGTCTCATAAATTAGATCAGAGAGGTTCCCAAATTTATGACGCTCTTTTAGATACTGAACTCGTAACATTGAATGATGGCAAACCTACTCGTATTAAATTAGTAAATAATGCAGTACAACAATCTTCTCCAGATAAATCATTGGCTTCCTCAGATATAGCGTACAGATTTAATTGGGGTACACTTAATGAAACGTTTGGCAGCGATCACCTTTTGATTAGAATTTCAATGCAGGTTGATAGTCTATCCATACCTCCGGTACGCAGGAATTATAAAAAAGCTGATTGGACTCAGTACCGCAACTTAATAGAAGCGCTTATGCAAGGTTTTGTTATCACGGAAGACTTACAAAAATCATATGATACATTCATTGAGTTTATTAATTTAGCTGCAGATATCCATATTCCATATATTAAAATTAATTCTGACCCCGAGAAAAATTTCACTCCGAAACCTTACTGGAACAGTTCCTTATCAAAATTAGTGGCCGAAAGACGGTTGGCATTGTCAACATTTCGACGTAACCCTACGCCTTTTAACTTAGACAAGTTGCAGGAGAAAATAAGGGAATGTCAGAGGTGTCTTCGTATAGCAAGAAGTAAGGGTTTTCAAGACTTCTGTACTTCAATAGACGGAACAACATCTCATACTGTTTTATGGAAGAAAATGAAATGGTTTAAGGGATGCTATGTACCCCGATCTGGTATTAGTAAAGAGATGGCGTTTGTATTATTACAAAACCTGGCGCCGGACTTCGTTTGTACTGATGAGCCAATATTTCATTCAAATAACCCTAAGCTTGAGACACAAATTTCTCGACACGAATTTAACAAATGTTTACGCACTAAAGACACTTCTCCTGGTAGTGATAACATTTCCTATTCAATGCTATATAATTTACCAAATAATGCAAAGTTGATTTTAGTCAGTCTTTATAATATATTTTTTACGAGGGGTTTTGTTCCCCAGCAGTGGCGTAATATCACTATAATACCTATACCTAAGCCCGGCCGGGATCCTCAGTCTGACTCTTCGTGGCGACCTATTTCTATGATTTCCTGTGTGTGTAAAATACTACACAATATATTAATTAAAAGAGTAGAATGGTTCATTGAACATAACAATATGTTATCGGCCGATACTACCGGTTTTCGCAAAGGGCGTTCCATTTTAGATAATTTGTCTACCTTGGTGGCCAGAATCCAAATAGGATTTTCTAAAAAACAATCAACGATCGCTTGTTTTGTTGACATTAATAATGCATACAACAATGTTAATTTAGAACGTTTATTATATATTTTAGATAGTATAGGGATAGGTAATAAAATATGTAAATACCTAAGGTGTTTTTTAAAAGAGAGAAACTTAAGTATTGAGACAGGTAATAACTCAGTCATAAGTAGGAGATGTTGTTTCGGTTTGGCTCAAGGCGATCCCTTTTCCCCGCTGTTATTTAATATCCTAACAATGGAGATTTGCAAGTCAATAAATAACGTCTTTATATCACAGTACGCAGATGACTTTGTGCTTTATGTAACCTGTAGTAATATAGAAGAAGGAAGACTCCAATTACAATTAGCTATAAATAGATTTGTTAATATACTTTCTCTTGCTGGATTAGAAATTTCAGGAATCAAAAGTAAAATTTGTGTCTTCCAAAATAAATTTGTACGGGACCCTGTGTCTTTAGTTGTTGGTGATATTTCTTTAGAAGTAGTTGATTGTGTAAAATATTTAGGTATTTGGCTAGACAGGAAGTTACGATGGTCTAAACAAATAAATGAATTAAGAGAAAGATCCTTAAAAGTGCTAAATGTTTTTAAAGTTTTAGCGGGGACAGGTTGGGGCATTCACCCAGCTAATTTAAGGCGTTTATACATTTCGTGCATTCGTAGCAGACTAGATTATGCAAGTTTCCTTTATGGTAGTAGTTGTAAGACACATACAAACAAAGTAGATAAAATACAGAATCAGTGTATGCGGGTAATAGGTGGGTTTATCAAAACGACACCTATACACGTCATGGAATGTGAACTACATCTACCGCCTTTAAGTGTACGAAGACAATACCTTGCCGGAAAGTATTGGTTAAAAGCGAAATCCTTTTCTAACCATAAGATTATTAAAATATTGGACGAATTAATGCTTGTTTGTCAAAATTCTTACTGGAGGTGCAAAGAAAAACCAATTTTAATTTTAGTTCATAGTTACCTTAAAGATACTGCTGTACATGCTAGTACACAATTAAATATGTTTGCACTTAATACCTGGGTCAGCAATGTGAATATTTCGAATATAATTAAGTTTAACATAGATGCCGTAAGTAACGCTAAAAGATGTTATAATCCGTTGGCCTTACAACAATTGTGTAATAGTTTTATTAAAAATTCATATTCAAATTATTATAAAATTTATACAGACGGTTCGAAGGAAAGTAATTGTGGCGGATTAGCTATTTATGACCCGCAAGTTAATAGTTCGGTGAAATTACGTATTGATTCAAACATCTCGATAATGTCGATAGAATTGATAGCAATATCGGAAGCGATTTCGTATATTAAATCTTTTCAGTCGGGTAAATACGTAGTTCTAACAGACTCCAAGAGTGCACTACAACACATTGCTCGATGCACCTCGAATAGTCGAGGCACACCGATAGCATACAGCATCTTGGAGTCACTTTCCACGTTAGCCACTAAAAATTATACAATAGTGTTGCAATGGATACCTTCACACGTAGGCTTGGCAGGGAATGAAAAGGCAGACTATCTCGCTAGACAAGCCCTATCTGATGGTATCCCTATGGTTTGTTTGCCGTATTATACCGACGTTTTTTATATGAGTAAGATTAAATGTAGAAACATGTGGAACGAGTATTTTGATGAGCGCTCTCTAGTAAAAGGCATATGGTATAAAACAATCCAAAATAATTTGTCCCGTTCTCCTTGGTTTATTAATTCCGAATTATCCAGACACACCATTGTAACTGCTATGAGGCTGCGTTCCGGACATATCCCACTGAATAGTTTTGCATTCTTAATGCGCAAAGTTACTTCCAATAAGTGTACTGAGTGTGATTTTATTGAAGATGTTTTTCATATTTTAGTGGAATGTGTTCGGAACGAAGCTGAGAGGTTGTCTTTTGGGCTTGCTTACGGCATTAACTTACACGACATCGGTGTTTGTAATAGCATACTTGCATTTCCCTTATCAGAGGAAGCGAGATGCATATATAATATGGTTGATTGTGCTTTAAAGCGTAGATAAGATGTAAAGAACTGTAACGTCTGTAACTATGGGGATGACATGATCATGCATGATCAAATCCTCCTTTTCCAATAAAGATTAAAAAAAAAAAAAAAAAAAAAAAATATTAATACGACCGAATTAAGACACCCTCCTTTTTTTGAAGTCGGTTAATTATATCAGTGAAAAAATAGTTGCCTATTTTATTGATCTTTAAGCTTTTCACGTTACTTTTCAGCCCTTGTCATGTAAACGTAAACGAGAATTCACTATGGTGTGACTTGCGACTTGACGCTTAGATTATTGTAGATATTAAAACGTTTTCAATTTCGTCATTATTTGAGATTATTTACGCACAAACATTATTACCCTATTCTGTAAAATCTATCCATATTGCTTGCTCCTGGGTCAGGCAATAAATAAAATAAATAAATATAAATAAATAAATATCTTGGGACAACTCACACACGGCCATCTGATCCCAAGCTAAGCAGAGCTTGTGTTATGGTAACCAGACAACTGATATACATACTTATATAATTTATAAATACATACATATTATAGATAAATTACACCCAGACACAGAACAAACAATTATGCTCATCATACAAAGTTTGTCCTGGGTGGGAATCGAACCCACGACCTCCGGCTTTGCAGTCAGGGTCACTAACCACTAGACCAACAGGCCTGTCAATGGGAACAAAACGTGCGTTAAAAACACACGTGACGTCACGTAGCTGGTAAAATTGTACCGTCATAGTCACGCGTTTTCAACGACCTGTAGATACTCGTATCGTGTAAAAAGAAAAAATACGTGTCCATTTTTTGGAAATGTATCGGAGGGATTAATTAAATTTTTTAAGTAAAATACCGTATTAAGCCATTAGGGAGAGCCCCGGGCGTCGGGAGTCGCAGGGCGATTCCCGGCCACCGTAGGCGCGGGTCTGCGGACGGCGAGTGTTGGGTGGCTCGCCATCCGATCAAAGCCAGGCCGTACGATGTCGGGTCGGGTCCCTAGCTAGTACGCGCAATCTACAAGGTTTTCAGCAACACAACATTGTACTGCATTTCGAGCCAGCCCCATTATCGTGGTAGTATGTTGCATGTGGTTTCAAGCGCCATCCCCTATTGTTGTATAGGTGAACCGGTAACTTACACCTTTAATTTCAGGTGGTATTTCTAGCTTAAAATACTACGTGCTCTGAAGTTTCACGGAACAGGAGAGAGAGGATTTATGGCAGCTGTGGCTGATATTAATTCTTGGGAAATTAATAATACTCGAACTAAGGTTTTGGACTAAGAATTTAGCTCTGAAGAAGCTCAAAAGCATGGGGAGATATGTAACAGGGATGTTTCCTAAGTAACAAAAATATGATTCTATTTAGTCCTTCAGTTAGATTATCTAAAAATATTGGACACGTATTTTTTGTGTTACAAATCAATAAAAAAAGACGAAGGTAAAACGCATCAAAGACTGCTTGAAAAGCGACTTGTTTGGAACTTTTTAGTCGTTTTTAGCGGTTGGGTTTTTTGACAGACATTTTTTTTATTTCCTAAATTTTAGGCGAGTTTTGAAAATGTAATAGCCTGTGTAACTACCACAATTCTGAAGAATTTAACGTCACCTCATAAGTCACAATCCGTCCAGCCGTTTGGGCTGTAGGGCGTGCCAAAGAAATTGACATACATACGCTCGAAAAACATCACCCTCCTTCTGACGCAGTCGGGTAAAAATAAACTATTACGTTGAAATTTCTTGATCAATCAATTATCTGTGCACACAACAAATGACAACAGAACAACAGAACAAATTACTATTTAATTAGTTAAGATGCAATTTGAGATTCAAATGTCTGCCGGTCTGCCCATAATACAGCTGAATAGGATATATCTTAAAATAGTGAAGATTTATTGCAAGTGCATTCAAGGCAGAATGAGCAAAACACCACGTGGCGAGATCTGCATAGAGAATTGCTTTATCTTGCTTATTGATTTGTATGCAAGATTAATTCTTACTAGTACAGAATATGGATTTGTAGCTTGTAATTATAATATTGTAGGTGCACTGTGGTGTTTTTTGCAATTTGCAGGTCAGTGTCAGGTTGTATCTTGGTCAAAATATTATTCGCGGCCGTAGCAAGTATGTATAAATTATAGAATTATAATCATTAAAATCATCAATACAACTCCTTCAGTTAGAATTGATGCCAAATGTTATGATTTCATGAAATACTATATTTGGCATCAATTCCAACTGAGAGAGTTTGTATTGATGATTTTAATGATTACAGTACGTACTTGCTACGGCCGCGAATCATATTTTGACCAACATACAACCTGATACTGACCTGCAAATTGAAAAAAAAACGTAAGATAATTTGAATTTCGCGGGCTACCCTGGCGCTTTCACCTTAGCTACCAAAGTTAAGAATATTCATCACAGCTTATTCAAGAGCTAATTAAACAATTATTGTCTAACGGCCGCTTTCTATAATATATCTCAATCCCAATCTTGATCCCGATCCTTGTCTGTAACCAATCAAAGGTGAGGATTGTGTGGTGAAGGACACAAACTCGGCCGTTGATTGGTTACAGACAAGGATCGGGATTGAGATATATTATAGAAAGCGGTCGTAAGTCGTTTACTATAGAAGTGACTTAGTTCTGCATCTATAAAGTTTGCTTTTCCATTTTCCCTGTTTTCCGCGGCCAAATTAGCAGGGAAATAAATAACAATTTACCCCACATTTCAGCTAGAACTAGGAGCTATTCCATGCTTTAAAATTCCTAGAATAGAAAAGCTTAGTTGAATGTATGGTCCTAATGCACCAAAAACTGCATTTTGCTTGGATTTTCGCAGTACAGTTTAGTTTTTGTATAATGTAGTACCTTATTAAAAAGCTAAGGATTCTAGAGAATTCTAAGTTAGTTTTTGTATTAAGGGTGGAGTAGGTAGAACGAACTTCAACGAACATCTGGCAAAGTGGTATTACCGTTTTCGTTTATAAATATTATCCATTTGTTATGTTTATTTAATTTAAATTATTATCAGCAACAATCTAATGAAATAAAGTGGATGAGTATCAAGATTAACTTAAGTAAGCGATCGAAAACCACGTTATTATACCTTTGCAAAGATCCATTATACTCGTGATAATGTGAGGAAACCCATCAAAATATTCCCTAATGCATATTAATCACGTTTCTAATCAAAAGACGAGTTCATGTTGATTTTACATTACGTGCGAGTTTATATCAGTTACTAAGGGAAGGAACGCCATCGGTTTTTATGGGGTGATGGAAGTAGGGTTACCAATTATCTCTTGTGATTTCAGGATTTTTCGATTTTTCAATCATCATTTCAGCCTAAAGGCAGCCACTGCTGGACATAGGCTTCCACTTTGTCCCGATTTCTAAAAAAAGGGTAAAAACGGGACCCTATTACTAAGACTCCGCTGTCCGTCTGTCTGTCTGTCACCAGGCTGTATCTCATGAACCGTGATAGCAAGACAGTAGCAATTTTCACAGATAGATGTAATTATGTATTTCTGTTGCCGCTATAACAACAAATACTAAAAATAAAATAAAAAATTTAAGTGGGGCTCCCATATAACAAACAAGATATTTTTGTCGTTTTTTATAGATAATCGTACGGAAGTCCGACTTGCACTTGGCCGGTTTTTTATTATTAAGTAACAGTCAACATTTACAAATGCATAATCTTCTGATAGTATACTATTTATCTTTGTAATTAGTATATTTAAAATAAAAAGATTATCTAATTTTTTTTGCTATTGTTATTTAAAAAAAAAAACGTAGCCCCACACTAGGAATTTCTCCTGTATCGTGGGTGCGTTTACAAACATACCAACTCACATACACAAACAGCCAGACCCGGAACAATTATCTGTAGGCCATACAAATATTTGCTCCGTGCGGGAATCGAACCCGCGACACGCAGCGCAGCAGCCGATCACTGAACCACTGCGCCAACCGTGTCGTAAAAATTGATCCCTCATTGGTTCTTAGACGTCACCTCCACGATCGAGTGAATCGCCGCGATAATATCGCAGTGGAGACTCGTTCATACAGTTGTTATAGGATGAAGTGGCAGGATGATAATATCGCCGCGAGACACTCGCTCGTAGTGGTGGCGCCATTTTTTGCACCATCATATTGCGTGAGTTGATGTGACCCAAAACCTAAGTAATAATTTTTTTTCACCGAGTCATGAGTTGTTATTTACTGTTGCATCGAAATCTTAAGACTTATTATATCTTATAAAAGGAAATCGGACAAATTCCTATGCGATGGTCACCCTAGCCTAAGGGATATGAGTTTATTTATGTTACAATAACTTTCTTGCTTAGCTTGTTATTACGGTTCTACATGTATTAAAGTTTACGGTTTGTGCTGTTTTGCAAGACCATGTAGTGATGTTTATTTTAGGTTATGGTTAATTAAATATTGTTATTAGAAGCTAAGGGAAGGTTTAGTTTCCGATCAGGAAACTGCCAAATTACCTAATAATATGATATCTATTTTTATATTGTATGCCTTATTATCTGAAACAATTTAGCTAGGCAATCCTAGCAGGGATGTTTTGACTTATAGGTTGCGGAATTTATTCGAAAAACTCACCGCGGCTCTGGAACGCAAAGGAGTAAGACGGATGGGTTTTAGTCAGTAAGAGCCTAACACTCCCTCCCGCTCCACCCAGAGCGGAAGAAGTCATTTGATAATTTCTCATCCATAATAGAAAGTGTGAATGATATTTATAGCTAGTAGCTTATGTACTAGGTTTAATATAAGAATCTCTGACAAAGTGAAATCTGAATAAATAATTATGTTATTGAAATTTTTTCCAGTTTATCAAGGTAATATGGGCACGAATATTTGGGTTTATTTAAAAAAAAAAAACTATTTTTTGCTGGGGTCATTAAAAGTAGCCTATGTAGCAATAGTGTGACATAGTTTTTACAGTAAATAAATTAATTACAGTTATTGGACCAGCACTTCCAAATATTACTTTTTAAATAAACAAACAAAAATACATCTTCTTAACAACATATAATGTAACCCGACTTTTTTTTTTTTTTTACTAGAGATGGGTTTGCTCTTGACTCTAGTCAATGTCAGAGAGGACAGAGACAAAGTCAACGATGGAGCGAGCTTACCCAGAAGGAAAAACAAAATGATGAAAGATGTTTGTTAAACATCACTTATAACTCGAGAACGGCTGAACCGATTTTCATGGTTTTTGATTTGTTGCACCCACCCTATTTGTTACCCCTTTCGAGGTATTGCGTTTATTCTGTTACGTGTTGTATTAATATTTGATAAGAAGTTTAGGATTAGTTCAGGGCAGGATGTACTAAAATGGAAAGAGGATAGGGAGGAGGCCTTTCCCTGCATGCAGTGGGACTGTCTGAATAAAGAAGTTATATTAATCCACAAAAAGCTATGACAACTGGTATCATTTCAGGTTGGCATAGGATTTTTGGTATTTAAAAAAATCATTTAACCATGTCCAGTAATTACTGAGACATTAACTTCTATTTGTGTTCGGTCATCATCATCATCATCATCATATCAGGCCGAAAGACGTCCACTGCTGGACATAGGCCTCCCCGAAGTGTCGCCACAACAACCGAAAGAAAAAAGAAAGAAAATTAGTTTATTTGGCACACACAGATACACACAATGTAGGTACAAACAAGAATAACATTAATTTTTTTTTTTTTTTTTTTTTTCTCGCATCCATCGGCTACCCGCGACCCTCACCAGGTCATCGGTCCACCTTGTGGGAGGCCTTCCAACGCTGCGTCTTCCGGTACGCGGTCGCCACTCCTGAACTTTTCGGCCCCATCGACCATCTGTTCTGCAAGTAATGTGCCCTGCCCACTGCCACTTCAGTTTGGCGATCCTTCGGGCTATGTCGGTAACCTTGGTTCTCTTGCGGATATCATCATTCCTGATTCGATCACGCAAGGAAACTCCGAGCATTGCCCTCTCCATTGCCCTTTGGGTGACTTTAAGGCTGATGAGGCGACGAATGGAAATGGGAATTTGATATAGTACCGAACACATATGGGTATGTGTTCGGTACTATATCAAATTCCCATTTCCATTCGTCGAAACAGTTTGAACGCAGCAATAGAACTAAAGTTAACTGTCGAGCTAGCAAAAGGATAGCGAACTTGTCAATGTGCCGAAGTACTTATCTACTACTTCGTGCCAATTCCCAACTTGGATGGTCATGCGATTTTAAACTCTATTCCTATAGCTGGAAACTATGATTACTTGGACTGACTACTTAATGTTTCAAAGGAGTTTTCATAATAATCACCTTCGCCTATTACATGTATTTAGTCTTGTGTAGTTCGTAAGAGCGCTCCCACAGGTGAACTACGCGAATTAGGTTCCAGATCTTAAAGTTTAAATTCAAATTTTCTCACGTTTTTTGCAATTTGCTGGTCAATATCAGGTTGCATGTTGGTCAAAATATGATTCGCGGCCGTAGCAAGTACGTATTTAAAATTTGAATTTCGCGGGCTACCCTGGCGCTTCCACCTTAAGTTCGTTAGTTCGAAGTGCGCGGCTCTGCCCTACCTAGCTGCGTCCCCGCTCACTTATGCAGTTCTCATGAACGTTCAGTTGTCTGGTCAGTGTTGTGGATTATCATACAAGCTGATATTTACAAATTTAGAATGAACACTTAAAATTCTACGAGTACAACGTGTGTTAAGTAAAAATAAACACGTTACAAAAAAAACGCGCGCAGCAGAAAACTGCAAAGCGCGTTCACGTTTTTCCTTTCTCTCAGCTGACTAGCTCAGTCAGTCAGCTCCCCGTCGCGATTCATCGAACCGGGAGCTGGTGAACTAAAAGAGCGAACTAGTTGAACAGGGAGCCGCGAACATGTATGCGCATAAATATGCGCCAGTCTAGATGGATTGGTAATAGCAGGGGGTCTACTCTCTAAGCCCGAAGTGCGTAGTTTCGGCCTTAGTGTCGGGCGTTTTCTACTCCGCATCACATACGGACTTACGATTAGTCCTGAACCCGAACTAAGAATGAATGACAACACGATTTGACAGTTGTTCTTAGTTCGGGTTCGGACACGGAAACTACGGACTTCGGGCTTAGAGAGTGGTCCTCCAGTTTCCTTAATTGATCACATACCTACCTCGCCTTTATTCCTTGATGGATTAGGCGGAGGAGTAACCGACATTTTAGTTATGAGGGGGCGAACCAGTGACTTTGAAGCGTGCAGAAATCCAAACTTCGTGCTGCGACTGGGAAATTTTATTTCAATTTAAAAAACCTATTAGCTTAAAACTCTGGCTGACTTTTACCTCGGACAAAGGATAAGCATTGCCATACGAGGCAATGCTGCCAGCCTTTTGGGTACATTACCAGGTTGCGATGCGGAGGATTTTTTCGACGTCATCTTTTAGATTATTTTAATTTTAGTTATAGTATGTGCCAGATAAACAAAGAATAACGGTCATTGACCCACTTAATTAAAAAAACTGAAATAATGACATAAAGCTGTCCTGAACGACATCTATCGTGATCCCTACTGTTCGAGTAATGAAAAACGATTCATAATTTACTGTCCGGGGGTACCTACGAAGATATTAAGGAAAGGTCAAGGACCGTTACTCTTCATTTATCTGGCGCCTACTATAGTTAAGAGTTTTTTTTATTTAAGTGTAAGTATATTACAGTATTAGTTTAAACTGGTTTTAGTTAAATATAGTTTAATTGATTGAGACTTCGTTCACGTGGGACCCACTGGAAGTAATATTAAAGTAATACTGCTTTAAGAGTTGGTGGTTAGGCCCCTGGTTCTGAGATAGAGCCCGCTGACAGACATTGGTTATCTCTCAGGTATAGACGTTATACCTTAGAGCCTAAGGTAACACGAAGATTTTTTCAATTCGAAACAGTCATTTCAGTAGTTCACTTATTGTTGATAACTTGCCTGTACATTCAACTGTTTTGCTATGCAATATCCAACTAGCTTTACACCTCAGCGTGGCTCAGCTATTGTACAAGATTGCATCAGACATTCAAGTTGCGAACTGGTAACTGCTGTTATACTACGTAGAGTAGGTAGTTACTCAGGCCACGTGTGCTGATAAACTAGTGCCTTTGTTATACTGAACAGTTGATTGTGAAATGTTAATTAATAATCTTGACAGTTTATATTGTACCACAATCGCCACGACTAGTAAGTACTTGTTGGTAGTCACAAGGCAAGTTCTACATAGATAGGTTAAGTCTAGGCTGATGATGATCCAACGATCCTCTAATGACCATATGCTATAACGCTTCTTTTTTAGGGTCCCGTACCCAAAGGGTAAAAACGGGACCCTATTACTAAAACTCCGCTGTCCGTCTGTCTGTCTGTCTGTCACCAGGCTGTATCTCATGAACCGTGATAGCTAGACAGTTGAAATTTTCACAGATGATGTATTTCTGTTGCCGCTATAACAAAAAATACTAAAAACAGAATAAAATAAATATTTAAGTGGGGCTCCCATACAACAAACGTTATTTTTTTGCCGTTTTTTTTTATAGATAATAGTACGGAACCCTTCGTGCGCGAGTCCGACTCGCACTTGGCCGTTTTTTATGTTTAATTTAACGATAGAAAATCATCAAATGACTTCTTCCGCTTTGGTCGGATCGGAAGGGTGTGAGAGGAACACGGATGGGTTTTAGTCAGTAAGAGGCTGATCTTACTGACTAAAACCCATCCGTGTATCTCCAATGCCTTTTGCATTCCAGGGCCGCGGTGACTCTTTCGAACAAATTCCGCAACCCCCGAGATTCCGTTGGTAACCCTGGCAGATCTGCTTGAATGCTAGGTATAGCTTAGAACCAAAAATCTAATTAATCCTTCAGGGGCCTAACCACCAACTCTTAAAGCAGTATTACTTCAATATTACTTCCAGTGGGAAAGAGACGGATCTATACAGGACGTATAGCTCCGTCTCTTTCCCACTGGAAGTAATATTAAAGTAATACTGCTTACCGCTCAAGCACCCGCAACACACCGGTGTGCGCCGAATTAATCGCGAATTTAATATTTATTTACCAATTACATAAGATTTATTTTTTATTTGGGAATTTTCACATGTCGGGGCCGCAGAGACTTAGAGTAGATTTCACCAATGAAACTGAACGCGATCAGTACATCTAAACTGCGTTCAAGAGCTGTCAGCGTCAATATTCCGTACAAAAATTATGACACTGACAGCTCATAAACGTGGTTTATTCGCTGATCGCGTTCAGTTTCATTGGTGAAATTGGCCCTTAGTGGTTTAGGCCCAGATAGATTTCCAAAAAATATTGGAGTATTTTTTTCACGAAAACAGAAATGACGAAGATTACAGTGCGTTGAAAACTCTCGTGACGTCACTAGCCCCCTCTCTTGAACTTTGATGCGCTTTATCATTATCATTTTTCAGCGATTTCAAATGGGAAAAATTACTTGACCAATATTATATTTTTTCTAATCATTATACCCAGTCTAAAATCAGTTTGCACAATGCCACCAGCGTAAAAAGTATCCCTCTCAAACAAAAACATTTTTTACTTAAGCTACTTATAATCCTGCAATAGGGATGTTCCATAAATAGTCCACGTTGATGGATGCTGAGATAAATAGTCGGTCTGACACAGTACACGCCTTATTTAGTCAATGTCTAGTTAGGGCGGTTATTTTAGGAAAACTAGTCGTGTAGTCGTTGAACTAAAGGCTAAAGGTCGTCGCAGACAGGCGCGGCGTGTTAATGCGACATCGATTTTCAGTAGAATCATTTCTATTCTGTTTAGTGGAGCTACAAGTATACTATTTATTTACCTATTTTAACTTTATATGCAGAAGTAGTACCTACATAGGCACTTAATGCAGCAGGGCATTCCCAACCAGTCACCTGTCAACCCGACTACAATGTGGAAGGTGTTATTGACTCATGAGTGCACTGACAGGATAAGTCCACTAAAATATGTGTATTTCTCTTATCAAGAGTAGCCTCTTGATAATACCTGAGTACTTAATAGTACTCAGGTATTATCAAGAGACTATCTCAGGTATTAAACACTACAGGTATTTCTCACATGTTTTACCTTAATAATACATGAGTTATATGTATTAGTTAAATGGGCATCTGTTTGTTCCGTTGTATTTTTAGCTAGGGAACAACTCATCCAGTTTGAACACAAAAAAAAACTATTTCCTACCTAAAAAATTATTATACCTATAATATGGCCTTTTATCACAATAGGCGTTGTCGCATTGTCGCGCCACGCCCGTCTGTGGGAGCCTTAACCAGGACAAAACTCGACTAACTAGTTTGTAACGACATTGTAGTAGAGAGAATAGCTCGACTCTGATGAGAACTGATTTACATACAAGTATGTGCTGTTAAGGGTTTGTCTATGGCTGTTTTGGTACTTACATGATGGTGGCATAGGTAAAGTAACTTCCATAATAAGATATGTGTTTCTGTTTGAAGTATCTACAAAAGCAATTCAAAATGGATGCAATAATGCATCTATAGATTGCCTCGTAATCACAAAACAGTATCTCGAATGGTTTTTTGGTCATATGGGATGACAAATCAAAATTTTGGATAAGCTTGAGGAATTATGTTCCCTTGTGATCGATGACGAAGCTGCTGGAAAAGTTTTTTTTTTATTGGAAATCATCAAATGGTTCCTTCCGCTCTGGACTGCTTTTTTTTGTTTTTTGGGAGACATGCCAGAACCATAAAACATGGCAATGGAAACCGTAGTGATAGCTAACTGTCTTCCAGAAATACAGTCGAGATTAGATGTCATGATAAATAATTTTCAGCAAAAAAAGTGCTATTGATGACCTGACCTGAATATTTTTATAAAGACCCCTCAAATCTTAATCCAATAACATAGACGTACGAAATCCAATCCACTTTGATTTATGCGATTTAAGTAGGTAACCAATTTCATTCAGAGATTCGGTAGACAATCTCGTCAAGTTTTAGAGCTGTCTTAGACTTGCAAATAAGTCTAGGCGCCTTTTGAAATGGTTTTTTTTTTCTTCTATTCACGCATTTTGATTGAGGGAGGATAAACAGAACCTTTATTCAGTATTCTATTGTTTTTTTTATTGTCTAATAATAGGTTACTTCTAGGCAAGCGTGCTCCATTCGTCGGACAAATCATCGCTTATCATCAGGTGAGATAGTGGTCAAACACGAGTCATCAGTTATTAAAAAAAACCAGTTTAGCAAACTAGGTAATCTTCCTTATTTAGGTAAGAAGGATGCCAGTTCATAGGTATTTACTAATGTACTAATGTTTTTGATATCCGCAAGAATTTCGATGACAAACGCTTGCAGTCACTTGTTGCAACTTTCTCGCACTGTCGCGTAGCGTCTGTCTGTGGGAGCCTTAATACTTTGAAATTTAATAAAAATGAAACTTGGTCATATACCGAATAGTTGTTCATCATCATATCAGCCGAAAGACGTCCACTGCTGGACATAGGCCTCCCCCAAGTGTCGCCACAACAACCGGTCCTGTGCGTCTCGCATCCATCGGTTACCCGCGACCCTCACCAGATCATCGGTCCACCTTGTGGGAGGCCTTCCAACGCTGCGTCTTCCGGTACGCGGTCGCCACTCCAAAACTTTTCGGCCCCATCGACCATCTGTTCTGCGAGCAATGTGCCCTGCCCACTGCAACTTCAATTTGGCGATCCTTCGGGCTATGTCGGTAACCTTGGTTCTCTTGCGGATATCATCATTCCTGATTCGATCACGCAAGGAAACTCCGAGCATTGCCCTCTCCATTGCCCTTTGGGTGACTTTAAGCCTTCTGATGAGGCCCATTGTGAGCGACCACGTTTCGAGTCCATAGGTCATCACTGGCAACACGCCCTGGTCATAGACTTTCGTCTTGAGACACTGTGGTATGTGAGACGAGAAGATACCGCGCAACTTCCCGAACGCCGCCCATCCGAGTCGGATTCGACGGTTGACTTCCTTCTCGAAGTTAGTCCTACCTAGCTGGATCGTTTGTCCCAGGTAGACGTACTCATCAACAACTTCGAGTGCAGAGCCTCCAATCTTGATAGGAGTGGGTGCTACATGGGTATTTACCATGACCTTGGTTTTGTCCATGTTCATTTTAAGACCCACTCTTTCGGAAGCTCTACTGAGGTCATCGAGCATTGTACTGAGGTCCTCCGTGGTCTCAGCCATGACGACTATATCGTCGGCAAATCGAAGATGAGTGATGTACTCGCCATTGACATTAATGCCTAGCCTTTTCCAGTCCAAAACCTTGAAGACGTCCTCCATTGCGGCCGTGAACAGTTTCGGAGAAATTACGTCTCCCTGCCTCACACCCCGCTGCAGGAGGATAGGTTCTGATGTCTGATCCTGAAGTCGGACTGACATGGTGGCGTTTTCATACAAACACTTCAGCACCTCGATGTACCGATAGTCGATCTGGCACCGTTGGAGAGACTGCAGCACAGCCCAAGTCTCAATAGTTGTTACTGCCATAGATCATCATAATCACCATATCAGCCGAAAGACGTCTACTGCTGGTCACAGGCCTCCCCCAAAAGGGGGTGTTTGCCATAATCGCCACGCTTGGCAGGCGGGTTGGCGATCTCAGTGTTGCTGTAGCAATGTACCTACAGAGAATGCTGCTGCCCATTCTCTGGTGAGTCCCTAAGACACCCACGGGAAGTGATGGGATGGTGCTATTCTTTTACATCCGACACCATACGGAACATGCCATAGATCTAGATAACAAATTGCAACTTTTATCTGTGGCGACGTGTCAATGTTTAGTTTTAATTACCAGTAAATAATTTAAGATGTAGAACGATGATGTAGAATGATAATGACAAACCTAATTAACACACTGCGTGAGACCAATGAACTGATAGGAAGTTTAATTTATTTTTAATTAGTTGATAAGAAGCCACTATTTCTAACATGTCTTTGAATTACGTGAAGTACTGACAGCGTAATATATTGTATCTATCTGGTAAATTTAGTAATTAAATATGATCAGCGCAGAAACTTAATTATCAGAATTACTATAATTACCTTGATGCTGAACCTACCATACTTAAGCATTGACAAGAATTATTCCCAGAAAATGAAATTGCCTAAGGTTGAAACTATATTTGAATCTATAATTCGAGAATGTTTTTTTATTGAAAGGTCCCTAAAAGTATGGGCTGCAGTGCAGGTTCGAAATTTATCGTGTACTAGCATTTGCCCGCGGCTCCGCCAGCGTGTATGTCGGTTATCTCGTAAAAAAGTAGCCTATATCCTTCGCCATATCCCAGGCTGTACATGTAACCTTTAATACCACGTGCGCAATTTGTAGCTGTACGTTATATGGTCTGCCAGGGTTGCGGAATTTGTTCGAAAGAGTCACTGCAGCCCTGGAACGCAAAGGGCACTAGGAGCACGGATGGGTTTTAGTCAGTAAGAGTCTGACACATCCTTTCGCTCCACCCAGAGCGGAAGGAGTCATTTGATGATTTTCTATCCTTAGAAAAGGTGCGTTATATGGTCGGTCAATATTTTTGCAGAATTTCACTGTTCAGTGAATTCAGTAAACATTAATAACTAAAATAATTATCCAGTTCGTTCAATCGTTGTACAGATTTAAACATATTCGATTTACCTACTATCAAGTTTGTTCTTGATTGAAACATTATTCAAAGTTTTACAATTTTTTTATTTTTATTAGTGATGGGTTTGCTCTTGACTCTAGTCAAAGTCAGAGATGACAGGGACAATAATAAATAGTGCGAATTGGTGGAATAGCTACAAGGTAGGGATGGTAAGATGCAGTGCGTCTGGATGTCCGATGGTAGAAGGGGGCCGGTGGGATGAGGTCGTGGAGTTCTTGGGCACACTCACCGAATTACAATCTGTAGAAGACCGATAAGCAGGCAACCTTACGGCGATGAGCCAAGCTATGTAGCTTGGCATCCACCAGTTTTACGTCACCGATAAGCCTCTTAGCTCTGCGTTCCACCGAGTCAAGCGCGGCAAGCTGATACTTAGCTGAGCTATCCCAAAGGTGGCTACAATACTCCATGCAGGATCAGACTTGTGCTTTGTAAAGGGTTAAAAGCTGTCCAGACAATTATTATTTACTTACTGTTTGTATAAACTTCACTAGACTGAAACAAAATCTAGTCCCAGCTCAATAATACAGGCGACTATTGTTTAAATTCTAAAATAATAGGTAATTACGACATTCAATCGAGGTACATAACAGTGTACTTTGTACTTCCAAGAAACTTTCGTCTGTTAATATTGAGAGTAAAGTACCTACCGACTTTAATAATAAAATTACTCCGATTTATAAGCAAACTAGCTCTTGGCAGCGGCTCCGCCCGCGTAAAAAAGTAGCCTACCTGTCCTTCTCCATATCCCTATTATATCTGTCACAGCCAATTAGCTTAATCAGCCGTTTAATTGGTTGCCTAGCCTTTTAATTTAAATGTGCCGATTTTTTAGCGACTTAAGTGACATCTTTTGTTCAATATCGTTTAATGACTTGCCCATGACACTTATGTCGCTGATTAAACGGCACAGTTCAATGAAAAGGCTAGACTTTTAATGAAACGGCTGATTCAGCTAGATGGCTGCGACATATCTACCAAATTTTATGACGATCCGTTCACCCGTTTTAGCGTGAAACCGTAACAGACAGACAGAGTTACTTTCGCATTTTTATATTAGTAGGGATCAAGTATCTTGACAGCTCGCGAGTTTGTCAACATGGGCGTGGAACTGTGGACTTACGGCCGCTTTCTATAATATAATCTCAATCCCAATCTTGATCCCGATCCTTGCCTGTAACCAATCAAAGGTGAGGATTGTGTGGTGAAGGACACAAACTCGGCCGTTGATTGGTTACAGACAAGGATCGGGATCAAGATTGGGATTGAGATATATTATAGAAAGCGGCCTTTAGCGATCACTGTTTTGATTGTTAAACTAACAAGAAGTTGCCAAGCTAAGCCAAAAGTCATTTCTCCCCGATTCCTGAACAAAGAATTTGAAGCTGAATTTGTATTACGTCAAAGTCTACTTTAGCGTGAAAACTTGACAAATGTTTGGCATGATAGTCCGGCTTTCTCAATATAATCATTGGGAGAATTTCTTAATTCGAAAACCAGCTAATATTCTCTTTGCCACACGTGACGTTAACCTTTTACGTAAGTTCATAGTACCTACAGCATCCCCTTTCCCATCCGCCCTGTAGAGATCCTCGTGTAATCAGGTGTAGGATAACTAAGTGAGGCATGAAGGAAGGCCTCCCATTTCCTTAAGTATCAGTCTTGCGAGTTTCCTTCCGCATTTTCACGCCTTTTTGCTGTTACGTGATCAGCAGGAACTGTGAATCATTGTGTGTAGGTAGAGAAGCGATTGTTTTGCTTTAATAATAATAAATTTCTTTATTTTCAGGTCCTTTTTTTGTGAGGTCTTTATTCAATTGACACAGTAGTCTTCGGTAGTAGTACAAGTACCTACGTGTCGCGAGCGCGACATGGTCAAATTAGCTTGTCCATTCTGTTACGAACACACATAGAGTAGGTATTGAACTAATGCTTATTCATGTCAAATACTTCAGTGGACGTCTTTCGGCTGATATGATGATGATGACTTTTAAATTCGAGTAAGAGTTGGACTCGCGCTTGGTCGGGTGGTATGGTTTTATACATGGTACGGAACCCTAAAAAACGGCAAAAAAGTCACGTTTCTTGTCTCCCATACAACAAACGTGATTTTTTTGCCGTTACACGGCCCTCTTCAATATTTATCTTATTCTGTTTTTAGTTGTTATAGCGGCAACAGAAATACATCATCTGTGAAAATTTCAACTGCCTAGCTATAACGGTTCATGAGATACCGCCTGGTGACAGATAGACGGACAGCGGAATTTTAGTAATAGGGTCTCGCTTTTGCCCTTTGGGTACGGAATCCTTAAAAATAACAAAAAAAATTGTAAGAAAATGTTTTCAAGATTAGATGCTCGTTTCTTCCACAACTCTGCACCCTAGCTTCAGAGTTTATTCTCTAATACGACTACAAGGCACATAATTACCTCTGTATACTATGTAGTTGTATGTATATATATGTACCTATGCTATCCAACTAGTGGATGTAAGATAGCGAGGGCGGCGTCCTCAGGATACCACAGTAAATGTTAGACAGAAGGCTCACCCTCAGTCTATCGTCGGTGGTTTTTTGCAAATCAGGGGTCGTAGACAAATCAAATCAAGAACTATTAAGTTCAGGTAAACTTAAAAAAAAACTATTAAAACTAACCAGGGGCTCGAGTCTGCTATTGCAATCGTGTCTCAATGACCGGTCAGTGATCGAATATTTGACAACTTTGACAGTTTTTGTATGGGAAATGTGTCATAAGTTTGACGTTATACGTCAAAAATCGATCATTGACCGGTCATTGAGACACGATTGCAATAGTAGACTCGACCCCCTGCTGTCAGAAACGGACATTAAAAAAAGCAAATGGGATTAAGTAGGTACAGTCGCCAACACATTAAGCTACAACAATGTGTCATATGTCTTTAATTTAATAGATTTTCAATTTTATTACTAAAGCATTAGGTTCAAGGTTGATTGGGAGAATTTGACAGTTTCGGGTAGGGCGCCTTGTAAAGAGTTTTAATGCATAAGGCAGTCTGTTGCGATTGATTGGAACCACAAGGCTCATTATCAACTTGTCTGGCCGTAACTGATTATTTCATGACCTACTTCCGGATACTACGTATTGACTGCAGCCTACTGATTGAGCTGCTTAATTTCTGGAGCCCTAATATGACGTCCTAAAACCACCATGACACTGGTGTGGCACTATCCCTTTTAAATCATGATGACTTTAGCACGCCATAGTACCCTTATCGTTAGGAGTGAGACTTCTGTCACTTCCCACTTACCATGCCCATCGTCTCTGGATCGTATTGTGTGGAAAAAATCTAATTTTCTGTAAGATAGGTGGCTTAATCGACAGTTTCAAGAGCACTCTGACTAGATTGTGTAGTCGGGGCGTGCGTGTTATTAACCACTGAACTGGTTTTGTGCAGTTGTTGGACTAATAGTAATATGGAGGTACTATCCAACTGTGGAGCCGAGGTTTGTCATAAAATTAATAGAAGAGGTATTGGCGATGCAAAGATTACGCGCGCGCCTCTAGCAGCGAAATTAAGAAGTTACCTAAGAACGACACTTGCAGTGTTGACAAAACCAATTTATTAAATTCCCTGAAAATCCAAGTAATTCCCTAACTTGAGATTCCCTGCAGTTTGAGGAATTCCCCACACGTTGGCAACACTGTGCGAAAACTGTCAAAGTGTCGTTCTTAGACAGCTTTACAATTTTGACACTAGCGGCATCGCCAATTGATGTTTTTGGTACAATCGGTTGCACCGAAATTCCCAAATATTTACCTACTACATAATGGTCCCGTGTAGGTAAACTAAGTAAAGTTTTTGGTGCAATTGGACCTTAGAACTCTGGCTAGTGCAAACGGGTCCTAAGGATGATTTTCTTGTGGTGAATAATTTATAATGCAGTCTACGAAAACTCGCGATAGAACTTGTGGATTGTGAGACAAATGGCTGGAAATATAGTGACTATTGTAATGTCAGCAATTAAAGTAAATAGGTATTCATAGTTTTGTATGATACAAATGTATGTCGCATACAATTAAACCAAAATACTATGGGGTTGTAGTTTTTTTTACATTCAAAATTCAGTTAGTTAACGTTACCATACCAGTAGTATATTATTGGGCATTCTATACCACTGTCGGCAAGTCGCGAGGCGAGTGCGCCTCGCTCCGGACAGTGGTATAGAATGCCCAATAATCGATAATCGACTCGACTCTTTACTCGACCGTCGATCGTGCGAGTACGATCAGGCTAGTTCAGGACAGCAGTGTAACCTACATAATGCTCAATAACAATCAATTCGACTGACTGGTATGTGACTGTACTCTACTAAATATCAGGCTAGTTTTAGGACAGTAGTGTACTTTACATAATGCTGAATAACAATCAATTCAACTGAGTAATGTAGACTACAATAATATTAACTGCTTAAATAAAAAAACTTTCAAGTTATTTGGTTTATTTATCATAAAACATTGGTTTCACTGGAAACAATACATCTACCGAAGTCACGAACTCTTGTAGTTTTCGCCATTGAGGAGAATCTGTGTCGGTCTGGAACTTGAGTCGGATGAGCGCCTTCTTCCACAGCTCCAGATTGTCGGTGAGACGCGCGTCGTCAGCCTTGTACACCTTGCAGTCGACGTAGTACTCTCCATCGATTCTCGCTGATCGCCGCTCGCTGCCGTTGGCCACTCGGTTCACGAAGAAGGACGATAGACATGTGCCCGATGAATCATCTTTGAGCTCGGTGTCAGATCCGCGGTGTTTACTGATACCGAATATATCGTTACCAGTATTGATTTTCTTACTGAAACAACAACAAAATCTTCTGTTATTATTCTGCTAATACAGCAATATGTATGTAAATACCTCAAGTATAAACTTGAAATTACAAAACATCATAGATCTCGACAAAGAAAGAGATATCGGTAATATCTAAGACATAGCTATCAGTGAGCAGTCTCAAACAGTGGACCATTAAATTATAAGAAATAGAAATAATTGTTAATACCGAATTAATTACACCGAGAACACTTTGTTACTCAAAGCACAAATAAATAATTCAAGATTTTGTTTACCTCGTACGAATTAAGTTCGCTGATAGTGAGCGCGACTTGCGTTTTCCATTGGTGTCTGCAGACGGTTTGCGGCTGGACTTAGTTTTCTTTTCAGTGATCGGAGCTTGTTGAAAGTATTCGCACTCAGAGTCAGACCTAAAACAAACATGAAATATTTTGTTAAACATATTAAAATACAGCGAACAGGACCAGAGCCCTAAACTATGAAACGGTTGAAAAGTTTTGACTTACATTTTTCCAATTATGCTCAACCGGTTTGATGAGTTTGTGAAGGCTGGCAGCAGCAGGTGGCGGTGGCAGCGGATGCCTATCAGCACTGATGTTGACAGCAACTCGTGGTAGGTACACAATTATGACTGAGCGTAGAGCACTTCTTGAAGATAACTTCCTCACTTGCAGACTTCAATAAGTTTGTATCGAGTACTCCGAAAACATGTAGCTTATAAGACGGAAACGAACATCAATCCATTATATTAAAAAGTACTAAAACCGATCGTGTTATGTAGCATGAAACAACTTTACCTCTTGGACGTATTATATCCGTTCAAAAAATGGTAACTAGGGATTACTCAAGTTGAATCTAATGTCAATGCAGCAAAACGACTTAGGGTTGTCAAAATAATAACGTGCAAGCAACAAACAACGCTTATATGTATAATACTAGCTGTGCCCGCGACTTCGTTCGCGTGCATGACGAAACTTACACTTAACACGGAATATGTTTGTGATGAACATTGCATTGGTGACTAGAAACAATTTATTAATCAGATTACATATTCAAACAATTTTATACAATGTAAGTTTAATTTAACGACTTGTATTTGCTATTTAATACTTGGGTTAAGCACAGAAAATAAGTTATTTGTTAGAATTAGGTCTAATAACAAGTTTTTAATAATTTTATTCAGTCATACAATTACATTTTCAATTTAATGATTTTTTCACACCACCTGATCGAAAACGTCAAATTATATGTCATGTTAACCTAACCTAAAGTGAGTCATTTTTGGCCGGTGGCACTGCCGGGCAATAATATTGTACTGGATTTCATTATAACCCGCTGGTCAATAATGTGATTCAAATTTGGAACCTCATCTGTCTGCTCAATTGGCGGTATATTAGGTACTTACAACGCCTTCTGTCTCTGTCTCTCTCTTTCTGTTCCAGAAAGAAGAAAGATATTCTCGATACTCTTACTACTTAGGGATGATATTCTCGAATTTCTACAAAATCATAAGGATTGACCAGGATCCAGGATTGAAGACAATATTATAAGAATAATTGGTTATGTACGGATTATTGTATAAAAGGATAAGAATAACACTTAAAACCCATCTATATTCGATTTATTAATTAAAAACTATTTTCTTGAGCATGTCCTATGACGTTCTAAATTCAAATTGCATACAGCCAAGCGTCCGAACCCATTCTACCAGCTGATAAAGCTCTGTATAAAGCTTTGTGTACACATAAAATTGTATTAGGTTGCTAACATTAGGCCTGCACATATTTACTTACCCACAGAGAAGAAAAAAAAAAACGAAAATCGAGTTGGTCGTGGCCGCTATGTGGTAGATATACCGAGTGGAACGCAAAAAAGGCGCGGATATTGCAAATCCGTATGGTATTAAACTAACTTTTTTTAAGTAGATATACAGTATAGTTCTAAATACATATCTCTACTTAGTGTTTGTAAATTTAAAATATTTTGTTTTTCGTATTATGCCTTCATATTTTCTCACAGGAGGTGTGAAAAGTAGAGTATCCTCCTCGGGGATAAAGGTGTCTTTGCCTTGGGCTAGCTTGAATCCCTCGCTGCATTCAGGATTCTTGTATTAACTCCCTCGCTTCGCTCGTGAGTTAAACTCTAAACTCCCTCGCTGCGCTCGGGAGTTAACTCCCGAATCCTTCATTGCGTTCGAGATTCAATATGACGCCCGTGACACAAGACACTGCTTTATCCCCTGGGTGCATAATCTACTATTGTGAATTGCTTATCCATTCATACCTTGATATGAACGTGTGTCAACCTTACCTAAAATAGCTGATTGTTGAAAGTGCAATTTAGCTGATTGGAAAGAATATTCGGAGCGCACGTGTAATATTGTATGCAATATCAAGCATTTTAATGAAATATTATATTACATCGAAAAAAGATCGTTTGACTAACAGTACCTACCTACTAACAATCAATAATTAAAATAATTTATTGTTTGCATATATCACAGAGTACAAAGTATCTTTACAACGGTCGAATTTTTTATTACATATTTTGAAGGTAATTATTATTTTGTTTTTTTCTGTATAAAATATTGATGTAGGTATATTTCAATTACAAGTGGTTACCGTTTTTTACTTTTATTTCCAGAAATATTTTGAAGAACTGGTCATCAAATGAGAGAGCGTGAGCAAAGCATCCCTGTTGGACTCTCAAAAATTAGATAGTTGTGCTGTGGAGCATTATACATATGTATATGTATATCATTACATATTTTGAAGGTAATTAAGTATAAGTTATTTTTTCAATACATAACATTGTTGAATATTTCATTACAATTTGATACTTACCTATTTTTGTATTTTCAGAAATATTTTGATAAACATTTCGATTAGTTCATGAAGAACTGATCGTCAAACGAAAGCCCGAGAGCGAAGCATCCCTATTCCCTGTTGGACTCTCAACAATTAGATAGTTGTGCTATGGAGCATTATACATATGTATATGTATATCATTACATATTTTGAAGGTAATTATAAATTATTTTTTCACTACATAACATTGATGAATATTTCATTACAAGTCGATACTTACCTATTTTTTGTATTTTTTCAGAAATATTTTGATAAACATTTCGATAGTTCATGAAGAACTGATCGTCAAACGAAAGCCCGAGAGCAAAGCATCCCTATTCCCTGTTGGACTTTCAACAATTAGATAGTTCTGCTACGCTATTTACTTGGAGTGTTTATACAATACTTACTTTTAGAGCTGGTTTACCTAGGTAAGATTTTAGTTGTAAGTATCAGTCTGTTTTTGTTGAATTTTATGACTGTATTGTATGATTATTAGTTCCATAAATAACATAATAATAATGCCTCACTGTTCGGTCTGTAAAGTATTTGTAGATAGTCGACGATGGTCTGGTCATTTACGTAGTAGTATTCATAAAAACAATAGCGCGATCCCTTTTTGTGATAACGTTACGATTATTAATTCATCGTTTAAACAACGAATCGTAAGTTACAAGATCATTGCGACTAGCGAACAAATAAATAATTTCCCTGAGATTTTTCTCAATAATATTAGTGAACAAGTTAAAAAATTAATAGATCGATCCCTACAGAAACATAAAGCTGTCAAAATTAATTACGAACTTTTTTGTTATTTTCTTATGTTTAAAAATGATCAACAGGAATTAAAATCTTTCGTTACGAAAAACTTTGTGATTAATTTAAATTACGATTTTGATTCTATTTATAAATCAACAGTTGATTTACTGTTAAAGAAAATTGAAGAGTTTCAGGAGAGAGATAGTGGTTGGACATTCATGTGCAATTCACATTTAGAAATAAATATTAATAAATATCAACCTTTCGGTGGATCTAAATTCATAACTTTGCCAAAATTTATAAAAAATAAAAAAGCATGTTTGAATATTCGAAACAATGACGAGTATTGCTTTTTATGGTGTGTTGTGGCGGCGCTATACCCCACGGACCGACATCCCGACAGAGTTTCATCTTATCCCTACTTCCAAGATGTTTTGAATATTGATGATTTGTCATTTCCAATCACATTTTCGGACATAGCTGTGTTTGAGAAAAATAATCCCTTTCTAAATATATTCGTGTATGCTTTAAAAAATGATAAGATTATTGTTGGACCCTTGTATAAATCAACGAATAAAAATTCCAAGAGCATTCATCTATTGCTTATAGAAAACAATACTAATTCTCATTACTGTCTTATCAAAGATTTGTCGCGTCTAGTCAGGAATCAGATAACCAAACATCATGCTAAACTTTACTTTTGCGAAACATGCTTATTGTTTTTTCCAACGCACAGTCAAATTGAATCACACTTGTGTGGAGGGGTTGTTACAGTTTTACCAGAAAAGGGATCATTCTTAAAATTTAAAAATTATGATAGAAAACAAGACATTCCTTTCGTCATATATGCTGATTTCGAAACATTACTCGAACCAATTTCCGGCGATGAATTCAACACCGTCAATACGTCATACTCACAACGCCACGTGCCGGCCGCGTTCGCCTATAATGTAGTGTCATCATTTAATAATAGCTATAGAAGTTATCGCGGAAAAGATTGTGTTTCAAAATTTGTACATTTTCTGATGGAAGATGTTAAAACAATACATAGATTTATAACCAAAAACCAGCCTATGATATTCACAGAAGAAGACGCTCTAGATTTTAAACGCGCCGTTAAGTGCTACATTTGTGAAAATCTACTGTTAAACGATAGAGTAAGGGATCACTGTCATATTACTGGTCGATACCGAGGCGCAGCACATCGACATTGTAATCTGCAACATAAAGTACCGAAATTCGTTCCAATATTCTTTCATAATTTATCTGGATACGATTGTCATTTATTTATAAAAGAGTTAGGCGAAATTCCAGGGCAAATTAAAATAATACCTAAGACCAAGGAAAAATATACAGCATTCACAAAGTTTGTTCCTATTGCTGATAACGACTTTATACAAATTAGGTTTTTAGATTCTTTCAACTTTTTAGGAACAAGTTTGGACAAACTTGCTAAAACATTGCAGGTAGAAGATTTTGTTAATCTTAAATCTCATTTTCCTGATGAAAGACAATTTAGTTTGCTGACTCGTAAAGGCATTTATCCGTATGATTATATGACAGATTGGAAATGTTACGAACAAACATCATTACCGCCTAAGAGTTGTTTTCATAATTCATTGACCAACGAAGATATAAGCGATGTAGATTATAATCACGCTCAGACTGTTTGGGATGAATTCAATATTAATGACCTAGGTAATTATACTGATCTATACTTAAAAACAGATGTGCTGTTACTGACAGATATATTTCAAAATTTCCGAAAAACCTGTAAACAATATTACAAACTTGATCCCGCGTTTTACATAACTGCACCTAGCTTATCTTTCGATGCAATGTTACTAAAAACAGGCGTTCAGTTAGAACTCGTGTCGGACTTGGCTATTGTCAGAATGATCCAAAGCGGAATACGTGGGGGTCTGTGTATGTGTTCCCATCGATATGCAAAAGCCAATCATAAATACATGTCAGAATATGATGCATCACAGCCTGATTGTTTCATAGTGTATCTAGACTGTAATAATCTATATGGTTTTAGTATGTGTCAGTATTTACCGCATTCTAGTTTTAGATTTCTCAGTGAAAATGAATTAGATAATTTTCATGTTGAAAATGTTGAGGATAACGATGAATGGGGCTTCATATTAGAAGTCGATCTTTTGTATCCTGATCATTTACACAATCACCACAATGACTTACCATTTTGTCCTGAGAAATGTATACCTCCAGGAGGAAAAACAAAGAAATTACTTGCAAATTTGCACAATAAGTATAATTATGTGATACATTACGTTCATTTAAAGAAGTGTTTAGAACATGGTTTAATATTACGTAAAGTTCACAGAGTTATTACTTTCAAGCAGAGTCCATATTTAAAACAGTACATAGAATTAAATACTAAATTAAGGCAAATGGCAAAAAGTTCATTCGAACAAGACTTTTTTAAGTTGTTGAACAACAGTGTTTTTGGTAAGACATTAGAAAATACAGAAAATAGAGTAACCGTCCATTTAGTTAATCAATGGTCAGATCAATCTAATCGAACCAAGAAATGTATATCCGCCGAGAGACTTGTAGCCAACCCTTATTTCCATAGTGCATCTATTCTTTCTGAAAATTTAGTTGCAATACAAATGAAACCAGATCAAATAATTTTAGATAAGCCTATTTATATTGGGTTCACTGTATTAGAACTTTCTAAGTCACATATGTATGACTTTCATTACAATACAGTAAAGCCTTTTTATAAAGACCGAGTGAAGCTGTGTTATACAGATACTGATTCGTTTGTTTATAAAATATTCACTAATGATTTTTATCACGATCTGAAGTATCATTTTTTACAATATTTTGACACTAGTAACTATAACGATAAAAATGATTTTAAGATACCAATAAGAAACAAAAAAGTTCCAGGGCTGTTTAAGGATGAAATGGGTGGAAAATATATAACTGATTTCGTTGGACTGAGATCAAAACTTTACTCTATAAAGACTCCTCATACAGTCATTAAAAAAGCCAAAGGAGTAAAATCATGCGTAGTAAGAGACTTAAATATAACAGATTATGAAGATATTTTATTTAATGGTGGAGTTATTCGTAGAAAAAATATTATGTTTAAATCAATAAAGCACGAAATATTCACTCGGAGTGTCAACAAAATAGCTTTATCTAACAATGACGATAAACGTTCGATATCTGTAGATCGAATATCAACGCGAGCCTGGGGTCACACATTTATTTTAAAGAATGATGTTGAGGTTTTTGAGACCAAGTAGAATGTGTTAAAATAAGTATTATAGTTTTAATATTAAATATGTAAAACCTATGCTAACTGATGTAGTAAAATAATCCTAGTTTAGTTTTAGAAATTAAGTCTACCTATTTAATTTTAATGTAAATATAATTTATGGTTTTAATAAAACTGATTTGTAAATAAAAAATAAATAAAATGTGAATCATTAAAATTTCCACTTGTTTAATTTTTATTACCTATTTATTTAAAGTCATACTAAGATACTCTCAAACAATTAAAATTATATTATATACGCAACACAATAAGACTCATTTTCAAAGTACACGATCAAGTAATATGATCATTACGCTATTCAGTACACATAAAACTCACGACTGTTCATTGCCCCCGACGATAAATGCATAGTTAGCATTTATATGGTTATTGCGATCTAACTCGCATAATGTGCATGTTCTTCATTAACGAAATATTACTCACCTAGAGTAGGTTCTTGTAAAATTCGAGTGCATCATAAACATGTCATCGGTAAGTAAAATATTTAATATTTTTTTATTACTAACGATTGTGTTCACAGCAATTTTAATCATACACATGAAACTTCCCTTGCAGTCGTAGAAGGTTGGGCAGAGATGAATTATGCACTTACATTTTCATTAGTAAGGTTTTTGTTATTATTTGAACACTGATCAAGACTCTTAGTTGTTACTGAGAAATGTCATCTAGCACTTAATTGGGAATCAAACCCAAACACCACGTTTAAGCGTCGCGGTTTCGATCGCTGTGCCAACACAACAGTGTTATATTGTGTTTATATTTTTGTTACAGATTTCTGAATCAGAGCTTGTGTTCAGCCAGTATGCTCAGGATCCTTATGAGGGATTCTCCGAGATGCTTCGCTGTGAACCTGACCATAGCAAACAAGTGACGAAAGAGAAGAAATCCAAAAAACGATGCCGGGATATGTTGAAGAAGCAAAAACCAACAAAATCTTTCGTTATGAGTCGTCTACAGCGTCGAGGCATTAAATTAATAAAAATTTCAGTCGTCGATTTGTGCAATAACAACTCTCAAGCCAGTGATACTGATAGTGACAGTGAGAACGTTATAATAAATGCTCAATATATTGTCAAAGACGCTATAGACAGTGTTATGGACGAAACTGAGTCTTTAGTTAAAAAAATATCGAAATCTTTAATAGATAGTGACTTTTAATAACTGAACTGATTATGTAAACTCATCAATAAAGTTAATGTTACTGTAATTTAGTATGAGGTTATTTAGACTAGTTTTAAATACTGTAAAGAAATAAAAGCATATTTATCGTATTAAAGTTTTTTATTTATATACCTAGAAACCAATACACAAAATAAGTAGGTACACATTTCATGACCACTCTAAATACTTTCTTATACATAAAACATTTTTAAGGGCGCAATGCTTTAAATGTTTCTTACAATTTAAGTTAGTTTTATCTTCACAATATTTTTTATGCAAAATAGAGAAATTAGGACATTGTTCTCTACCAAGGTCTGACACTTTACAATTCACGCAAAGCTCTTTTACCCACTTCACCTTCTCCAACCCGTTTACAAGGATTTCCTTATTTTCTAGATACGGAACGATTATACGTTTAAATTCTCTATAGTCAATATATCCTTCATTCCAATAAATGCCTCTATTCCTTTCCAACCATTTAACTTGCCTTTTTTCGTCACTTGTTAAGTATTTAAACAAATATGGTGGTTTTATTAAAAATGATTGCGTATAATCACGACTAGCAAAAGCTAATTCCTTTATAATAAAATTATTATATAGATCTTTAAACCCTTGAACATCTACTATGATAGTATTCGGATTCATGATATTTTTCTCACAGTATTACTGAGCGGTTTATACTCAATAATACAATCGTTCAATATCAGACAGTATGCAGAAGTTTGATCTGGTATATCCGAATCACTCTCGATTTCCACTCTTACATCCACAACAGGACCTGTCTTTACATTATCAGCTTGTCTTGAGCAATCGATGACAAATAGTGGTGCCAAATCTTTAAACTGTTTCTCACTTAATAAGGGCTCCGAGCGGCGTCCGTAATAAGACTGTTGAAATCTGGTGTATTGTTCGTATAATAAAGCGATCCGGTTATTCGCGAAACTGGAATTTAGATTTTCATACGGGAAGTAAGTTGAATTGAGATACACTCTAACATCACGAACATGACAATGATCAAACTGGGACATATCAGAACTTGCATTGTTCTTTCTATTTGTCTGAAGACCCATAATTATGAATCTTGGTTTCTCTATTTGTGAGGAAGTTTTGATAGCCCAAGTATGTTTTGTAGTTTTGGGTAAAGCTGGATATTCGTACAGGTCCCAATTCCTGAAAATCATCTGGAGCGCTCGGTCTTTTTCTAACAGTTTAAGCAAATTTATTTTTTCTTTGTCGGACACTTTAACATGCGGTACCCGCCAGATAATTTTATCGATCTGAACGTCGTCTACAATTTCACCGGTGTTAAGTTTCACAGCATTCAGGTTGGTGTTACTTCGTAACAATATCAGTTCATGCCTGCTATTTATCACAACTTTCTTAAAGTCTTCTGCAAAACCCATTATGTTACAGAGTGGTATAGAAGCGGAAAATCTACCACCATTTATATTTTTTATGCCCTCGATATTCCAGCCCCACGCGTTAGATATTTTTGATTCACTCTCATTCATTGATATCAGCGATTTCATGGTGGTAGTTACGCCAGCATTTTTTATTCTATCAATTTCCACACCATTTAGTTCGTACCTAATATCTTGGAACAAGTACAGTAGAGCATTATTCGTAAAATGAATACTAGTGGCTTTCTCTTTCATATCCTTTTTGGTCACGATCACAGTTCCTTCCAAATACAAGGTACTAGCTGATGGAAGTATGTACAAGTCCTGTTGGTTGATAGGTATACGGATTTCATCGTTCCTGTTGAAACTGGTTACGTAGGGCTTGTAAGAATGAAATTCGATTCCTTCAACAGTGTTGTCGTATGTAGGAGAAGATAAAACGTCTAAGATATTCATTTTAGCAATCCGATCGCTTTAAGGAAGGCCTTGTTGTCTTTAGTTAGTTTTATTTTCTTCTTATAGCGAGCTCTTATTTGGTTGGAAGGTTGAGCGGAACTGTTCTTTTTAATTTGTTGATGCTCATATTTATTGTAGTCAATCATGTTTTCTTCTTAAATGCAAATACAGCTGCACTTCTTCACCTCGTAGATTTATTAAGCGATTATTTATGTCTAATAGCCTGATATGTATACAGCTTATATTGATTTGGTTGATTGGAAAGTATATTACGTTTTTTGGGATTTCTATGATCCTATATCCAGGAGGCACATTGAGAGCAAATTCGTGGATAATATGACTCGGTTCTCCGTTTATGTACGATCCGCTTATAATATCACATTCAATTCGGACCACGGTCGTAGGTAAAATGTTGACGGGAAACTGTGACACATGCCATTTATTACCTTTTAATATCTGCTTATCAAACCCTAGCAAACGTCTAAAATTATTTTCTTTTACAAAATTTACATCTTTCGTACAGTACATGGTAGTTTTTAAAGTATTGTTATTGCAATCTAGTTTAATTGATGCACCTTTTATCTTAGATTTTAAATAATCACTGATATCTTGCAATTCATAGGTTCCCTCCGGTATTTCAATGATATCGGAGCCATAGTAAAACTTGTTATTTGTTTCATCAATGTTTGGAATAGAATTAAATGATGAGAAATGCAATAATGCACACTCATATTGTCCATTTAGTTGTAACGTATTAGGATAGTACGTGGATAAGATAGACGAGTTCCCGGTTATCGATAAAGTGAATGACATCTTGCAAATGATTGAAATGAAAAGAACACATTAATTTTATACATGTTTATTCCAAAATTTCCACAGATATTCTAAACATAGATGACCACAATTTACTGTATTAAACTTTTGATATCTTGTGTAGTTGTAATAAACACTACAATTCTTAAAATATCTCATTAATTCCATTGGAGGTTTTAAGTCTCCATAACTATCAAAGTATTCGCAATAGTCGGATACTTTAACATAAGCTACCCAATGCGTTCCTTCATTTTTCGAATCGTCTAAGTTAACAATTCCACATTCAATCCGTTTTGGCTTTCTTGGCAATTGATCCTTCATGTATACTCCTCGAAAGTGTGGGATGTCTCGTGCATGTTCTTGGATGTCGATGTTAGTCAGAGGACGATTAGGTAGCTTCTTTATCAGTTTTTTGGATGTTCTATGAATAATCCTTTACCATTTTTATGCGGTTTAATGTATAAACCCTTACCCAAAGCTAAAGCCTCCATAGTCTTATTATGACGTTCTGTTTCTCGCAAATTTTGTTGAGCTGCTTTGTAATCATTAACGGTTTTTGCAATACCCGCTGCACCACCAGCCAAAGTGCCTAAAGCTGATAAGCCAGCAAAAATTGGAATTAAAGGCAAAATACCTCCAGTCTTTGGTATGGGTATGATTCGCGGTACCCGGATTTTCTGAATTTTTGGAAATATCTTTTTTGCTGCTAGGTAAGCAGCATTAATTAAAGCTTTACTATCTTTGTGTTTAATTTTCTTAATTTTTGATTTTATTTTCGATACAAAGTTTCGAAACGTTTTAATTCCGGCACCAGACTTTAGTTTGGCTTTCATCACTTTGCTCACTAGCCATGAGCTAAGTTTTTCACCTTTCCCAGCATCCTTTGATTTAAGTCTTTGTTTTGCCATATTCATTAATTGTAAATCAGCTTTGTGACGATGTGATAAGTCCGTGTGCTTAGCGTATGCAATGTCGTGGTGCATACAAGCTTCATCCAACTTGTTGATACCTCGGTCACCGCGTAATAAACGTTTCTGGAGTTTAGTTCCTGGTCCGCAATAATTATATCCAGGCAAATGAAGCTCAAACGGTAGATTTTCTATTATACTATTAACTAGTCCACCACCTTGCATTGTACAAACCGCAATGGAAAAATATTCAAAAAAAATTGATTAATATACTTATTAAGTCAATCCACTAATGCAGCTTTGTCAATCCAACTATTTTCATTATTGCTAAGACCCAACCATTTTACGTAAAGTTTTGTTCCTTTCTTTTTTAAAACTTTCTCTATCAAATAAACACCAGGATAGTTTGATTTTTGAAGTTCTTGTTCATAAAAGGTTCCTAATATAGCTTGCTTTCGTTGATCTTGTATATGGTATGTCACTGGTATTGTATTATTAATCTTCTTTACAGTAAAAAGTTCTGTTGACCAATTAGGAGTATAACCTTTCTCAAAATTGTGTTTGTATTTGCTGATACGAACATAATCACCAATTTTAAACTTAGGTTTACATGGAATAGATACATGTTTATATGCTTTCAAAATATTTTCTTTTATTACTTGCTCATTACACTTGTTTACATCGATTGGTTTTAACTTAATAGTTCGATGTTTTGTGTTGTTATACGATTCCAGTATAACTTCTAATGGTTTACCCAGCCACTTATAGTTTCCATTGAGGCTAAAATATTTGTACAATTTATTTTTTATGGTTTTAATTAGTCGCTCAACAATTGATGCTTTTTTGGTAGAAAACGATGAGTAATGGTTAATTTTGTATGTTTTCATGAGCGCTTGAAATGTGTTATTATAAAACTCTGTCCCCATATCAGTTTGTAAATTATCAGGTTTTCGATGAGTGTTAAGTAATATACGTTCAAATGCATGAGTCACATCAAGTCTATTTTTAGATTTTAGCGGCTGCGTCCAAGCATATTTTGAGAAGCAATCGATCACTATTAAAATGTAATTGTAGCCTTTGTTATATTTTCTTAGATTTTGCATGTCCATCAAATCAGCTTGCCACAAGTCGTCAATACTTTTTAGAACAACAGAACGTCGAAGGAAATTTCTTCGTGCAGTTTTGTGTATTTCATTTACAATTTGCTGTTTTGACATAATTTACAGCTTTTTAAACAATTTATCATCTGCTTTAGTATAAAACTTATCTTCCAAATGATTCAAATCCTCTGGTATCTTTGCTTTTAAAGTAGCTTGAACTGTTTTTTTTGCATCTAACGCGAGCTGAGAACGTAATGCACCAATTAGTCTATTTAATTCATGTATCGTATTAGAACTTATTCGATCTACGTAATCCTTGTTCACGGCATCGTCTCCATCTACGGGAGATTGGATTCCCTTCAGTCTTGATCCTTTCAAATCAAAATCCCCGCTTTCTGATTTTAACAATGCGTTATCATTAAATTCAAATAAATCTGAAAAACGCAATCTCTTGTGAATAAAATGACCGAATTTGTCTACATTCATCTTTAAGATGTATTGTTTTGAAAGGTTGACAGTAAAATGAAACACAGATGATTTATGTATTTATTATATTACTTTCACGCAATTCCTCTATTATAGATATAATTTCGTTGTTTACCCCTGTGTTACCAGCATCTTGAGATGCAATTAACAATTTTAGCCGTTCTACCAATTCATTAGGATCATCCCAATATATAAAATCTACATTCTTCTTCCACATCTTTGTTAAGGGCAGTCCTTTCCCTTGGGATTGTGTAAAAAGCGGTTTAATAATTTGTAAATATTTTACACCCTTATTACTTTTTATCGGTTTACTTGGATCATAATCTCGACGATGTGCATTAGTATCAAGTAGCATTAATTTATAATGTTGCATATCACTCCCTGTAACCAAACTCAAATCTACATCCTTTTTTAGTAGCAACTGTTTTAATCCAGGCGTACTTCGGTACTTGCGATCTGCCACTGTGATATATTCGTCATTGACAATTATGCGAGCAGATCCCAACATCAACTTTCCATGTTCGTATCTGACACCAAATGGAATATCTGCTAACGCTTCTGGAGAAACTGACCAGGATGTTGTGTTACAATCTTGTTTTTTTTCGCCTAGTGATTTATAGGAGGAGTCACTGTCGACTTCAGAGTCATAATCGTCTGTATCATTGCTTCCTTTGTCACTGAGAACTTCTTTCTGCAAAGTTTTATCAATAAATGGAACTTCAATTTCTTCATCTTCGATATTTTGTGAAGCAGATTGTTTACTGACATTGGCAATTAAGTTTAAAGGTTCTGTCACAGGCTTGAAAACTGATTCCAGCGCTTCTTTATTATTTATTTCAATATCCTTCATTTTTCGTACTTTTTTCTTCACGGCTTCTGTCGCTTCAACGATTTGTCTTTTCAAAGATTTTTCCATGTTGATAAAGTAGATAGTGATTGATTAAATATCGTAAGTAGAATAATTAGAAAAGCTAGGGTAACGGATTTAAATAACAATGATTTAATCAAAAACTACAAATGTGTCAAATTTATTTCTATAACAGCCTTTATTTTTAGGGCAATCTTTATTAATCACTACAAAACTGAAGGGATCGTTCCATATTTTTGAACACATTTCACGAAATTGAACCCATGACATATCAGTGTTGACATGTTCTTCGTATATGTGCTTCAAATTAATTTCGTCTTGTTTAAAAAGTATGATTAAGTTCGCGTTGTCCCTTATTAATTGTTTAGGAATTTTACTATACGTTTGATTTAAATAAAAACAATCGATATACTTGTGTCTTCCCATTGCAAAGTAATCACGCATATTGTTTTGATTTTCACAAGCAACATCATCAAATATAATCACAGAGTCGGGTTTTGCGTCCTGAACTCTTAGTATTTCTTCATTTTCCTGATATTTCTGAAACGAAATACCTGGTACTCGTTGCAAAACTTTTTCTAAAAATATGTACTTGGGTTGGTACAGGGTTTTTGAATAAATATAAACATTTCGAAATCTTAAACCATTTTCGTGTATAAGAAGACTAATGAGTAAATTAGTTTTTCCACAATTTGACGGTCCGCAAATTATACAGCGTACTGAATTAGGTAATAATTCACTATGACGGAAATCAGTTTTACAAAATTCATTACATATTATGTTGACATTCAACGATTGTGGTTGTTTTACAAATTTCATGATTATTGTGTGAAACAGTTCAATTAACAATGACTAATATTATTTTAGATTAATCTTTATAAACCCTACTACTAAACCGAGTCGACCGTTCACGATTGGGCATAGCGAAAAGTGATCCAGAATGCCCAATAATATACTACTAACCCCCTATAGGTCACACTACTGTCCTGAACTAGCCTGATCATACTCGCACGATCGACGGTCGAGTAAAGAGTCGAGTCGATTATCGATTATTGGGCATTCTATACCACTGTCCGGAGCGAGGCGCACTCGCCTCGCGACTTGCCGACAGTGGTATAGAATGCCCAATAATATACTACTCATACCTACGCCCTCTGATATAGTGTCTACCTAATTATTGTTCACAAAACTGTTGAATTATGATTTATTCACCCATTCTGGTCTAATTTCGAGCTGAATATTAATATTCAGCACGAAATTAGATACCAGACTAATTAGTCACCATCAGCATTAATTTAGCCACCTAATATTAATATATGTAGGCTATTTGTTTAAGGGCTATTTAGTTTTCGAACTACTAATGGTAACATTATATTAAATATAATTTTTGTACATCAATTTGTATGAAAAAGTAACACACAAACGTGTTGAGCTAACGACTCTTTGGTGCCACAGTCAAGCTTCAAATGAAGTGAAATGCCTGGGGCCTGGAATGAAGTAGTGAATTGAATCTCTTTCTAGTTTATACTTTATCTGTATAAATGAATAAAATTTGAAGTGTCTGTTTGTATGTCAAAATAACAGCTAAGTTTTAGCTATACACACGATCTTCCTAGTAGTAGTATTTTTCAAACTATGTGGGGCAGCTTCCGATCTACCAAATTACAGCTGAGTATCAGTATTTTACCCGACTGCGTCAGAGGGAGGGTAATGTTTTTCGAGCGTGCTATGTCCATTTCTTTGGCACACCCTACAGACCAAACTGGGCGCCATTTTGAAAATTGATATAGCCTATGTCATTACCACAATTCTGCCGAATTCAACGATACCTCATATGTCAAAATACGTCCAGCCGTTTGGGCTGTAGGGCGTGCCAAAGAAATGGACATACATACGCTCGAAAAACATTACCCTACTTCTGACGCAGTCGGGTAAAAATACAACCGAATTGAGAACTTCCTCCTTTTTTTAAAGTCGGTTAAAAATGCAATGAATGTTAGTGTTCTGATGATAATTTTAGGTAATTGGACGATCGAAAATACAATAATATTAGATACTGTTAACAATATAGGTAGGTATGTATGTACATACGACTATATCAAATAAGTAAATTTGACGTTTTCGAAACTTTAATACATAACTGGGTTGTGTTTATCAGGTGCAGTAATGGAACTTTATAATCTCACTTCATTACTAAGGTGTGTGGGGTCGTTAGAACTTACTGCCCGCACGATAAGGAGAAGAAGTAGATCATCTTACTCTAAAAGTCCAAAACGTTATAAGTACGAACACGTACCTACGTCATTACATTATTATGCCTATGGCCTAAGTCGGCTATTTTCGATACAGGTAAAAGGACCTTGAAATAGCCCTGTTACAAATGATAATAAGTTTGCCAAGGTCACTGTTATTACATTATTATCATGTATAATGGTAGAAGTATGCAGGTACTAAGATCACCGCGATCATTGCGTAGATTGGCTCTCGGGTCATTGACTTGTTAGTATTGTGCGTAGTTGGTACCTAGAATTTACAATAAGGGTACCTGTTTGAGGTAAGCGCTCGTGGTTAAATAATAAATGCCAAACGTTTCTATCTTCAAGGGTAAGCAATGAAAGCCGAGGTCGGTTAGTGGATGGGTGCCTATCTTACCTGCCTTGCCGAAATTCTTCCGTGTCTAGGAAAAGCACGTTAAGCCATTAGTTTCGACTGTCATTTGAAGATCTTTGATCATGGTCGTTAGGGGTTTTCAGCAGTCAATAAATCTGACACCAGTTTGGTCAGGGTCTGCAGGGGATCGTAGGTATGATCCTGTTACTTGGTCGTGGAGGTGACTACTACCTATCTAGGTAGTAGTCATGTAAAATACTGGTACTCAGCTGGATCGGGTTAGACTGGAAGCCGACCCCAACGTAATTATGTATCTACCTAGTTAGGAAAAGGCTAGGCAGATTGATAGATTGTTTTAGAAAGAAAAAGCTCGTGGCTAATAGAATAAGAGCCGCACGGTTCCATTTTCAAGGTTAAGCAAAGCTTGCCGAGGTCAGTCTGTGGATGGGTGACCATCTTAACATTACCGCGACTCCTCCGTGACTCGGAAAGCACGTTAAGCCGTTGGTCACGGCTATCATTTGTAGATCTTTGGCAGTCGTTACGGATTGTCAGAAGCCAGAAAATCTGACTTCAGCCTTGCCAAGAAGTTACCGTGTTACCCAGTTAATGGGTTGTAGAGGTCTGGTAGGCAGCCGGTTCATGTAAAAACAGAGGTATTCAGCTGAATCCGGTGCAAGCCAACCCCAATATAGTGGGGAAAAGGCTAGGCAGATGATGAGTAAGAAAAAGGTTCTCTGCGTGACAGACGATATGAGCTCAGGTATAAACCTACGCATTTTCTGTCCCCACAACTTATTCTAACATAATTAAGAATAGGTATATATTTAATAGAGTAGGCATGTGACAATTAAGCTCGTTGCCTAATTTACATGATATTGTTTTCGTACACACGCTAATTAACGCAATAAGTTAATTTCTTAAAAAGGATAAAATTTAGCACGACGGATTGGACTGTGTGTTAGATGATTATGGGATTGACGACTAAAAATTGACCTCAAATATGTGAATCAGGTTATAGGAATTGCAAAACATACGGAGAATGATAGTGAGGAACCAATTTATTGCATTTAGTCTTAGATTTAAAATAAGGAGGAAGGCCTATTTTAAATCCAACACACGAAATAAAAAATGACCCCTAATATGATGACTTTACCAGCCAAATAATTTAACTCATCATGACATAAAATTTGTTTTTTTTGTTTGTGTGGTTACCTACGTTTTTTTTAACATAGAAATGTTCTATCACTTTTATCTACGTACCTACACTACCAACCTATGTGTTTTAGAGTCTATCCGAATCTGATTCATGAACTATTCGTATTGTAACAATAATAATAACTCGTTCTTTTAGTCATCAGCTGCCGGTCACCCGGCGCCATATTAGTATGAATCAAGCAAAGGAAACAAGTTATTCAGCCTGTCTACACTAAAACCTGTTTCGAAAGAAGAAAAAATATTTCTTGAAAACAAACCGTCAAGTATTTGATGGGTTCGATAAAATTATTGTTTCAAGTAATTATGTGACTTAATTTTAATGTCTCATTTCCGTAATTTTAACTGTCTTGTTACAATTTCGGCTAAATTTTAAGTCTGATTTACATTAATTTATAATTAAAAGTTTTTATAGGGCAATAACGGACAACTCCTGCTGGTGTTCTCACCTTTTGTCATTTAGTACCGACGAATATTAATAAACAACAGGCATTTTATCGCTCTTATCTTCAAGAAACGTAATTTCTAAATGGCCAAACATTCTGTACACATTTCTGAAGGCAAACAATAAAATATAGAACAAAAGATTACTAATAAATTCAGCTTAGGTACCTATTCATAACCGCGGTCGAATTACAAAAGAGTCTTACCTTATTTATCGTTCTCAAATGAAATTCCTCTGCATATCTTTTCGAAGAAAAAATATCAAGTCCACTGGTACTCGCCACACTTAATTTTACCAATACATCCACAAGCGACACTGTAGGTACACAATTTCTTGTCACGAGATGAATCACCGAAGAATGCACTCGTTATTACACTAAAACTACCACAATAAATCACTCAAACACTTAAAACATCACTTTTTTCGATTAAAATTCGTTATTCGGATCGATTGTACGCTATTTATCGACGATATTTAACACAAGATAAAAAGTTTTCGACGATAAGCGCGCGCGAAGCAGCGACGCGACGTAACACGCTGTCTTTTACTGCACGACTGACACAAGTATAACCTAACAAAATCGAAGGAGGCGACGCGCGTGTAATCGACTAACAAACTGTTGCGCTCCGTAACTCGGCCAGGTTGCTGCGGCGATTACTATAAACAAAAGTCGAAAAACTTTACTTGCCAAGTTGTTGTAACGTTACAATTCACTGTTAGTACGTTTGTTTTGGGTTTTGTTGTTAAATTACGGAGTGGGTGCGTGTTAAAACTCGGTTTTGTGCGTCAATAAATGGTTTGTTTTTGTATAAGTCACGAACAGCTTGCGCATAGGCCGCGGCCGCTGCGCTCAGTGTTTGACTTGAAGTTCGCGTAATTCGTCTTGCACAGGGCGCACAGAAAGTGCTATCAACTTCACTTCGTGCGCTAGGGAGGGGACACTTACCTGCGTAACCGGTTTTTTGCCGTGGTTCTTTTTTCAATAAAAATTAACAGTGATCTTTTGTACAATAATATAATAGAGTCGAACGGCAGCTGATACTCTGATACATTGACCTAATGTATGTTTAAGTAGTGATACTTCTAGGAAGTACCTAGAAGATTTTGGCGCTAAAGCTGATTATACCGAGAAGATACTATTGATGATTTATTATAAAGGGTCAAACCTGAATCTTGAGTGTCCCATATAATTTTGTCGGTATTTTTGGTAGCTAGGTCTATGCTTCCAAAATTTACAAGTGTGTGTAAATTAATCAACATAGGTACTTAATTAAATTCAAGTTGAAGTAGATAAACACTTCATATTTCTATTTATACTATATTTAACTTTCGATATTCTTTAAACTTTTAATATTAGGTAGGGTAGAATTTACTATCACGCAAGTAAATCAAAATTAAAGTGGATGAATAGGTACCTAGTGTACCTACTTGATTAAATTTTAATACAGGTGATCTTGATTTTATATTGTGCCTCTTCAACAGAAATCCGCTTAAATGATTTATTAAATTCATTTATTGCCTTAATCAGTGATTTAATTGGACGAAATTGAAAACTATGAAGATCTTTACATTTGAGTGTTTTTCAGAGTATCTAAAATAATGATTTTAATTTAATCAGATGGATATAGGTACATGATTTGAGTACCTACAGACGATTAAATATTTATTGTTATTTATGTAGTATCCTCACTGCTTTGAGCCGAAGAAGTATAATTGAAGGAATAAAAAATGCTAGTAGGTACCTTATGTTAAATCAAATCAAGATTTAGATATTTATACTGTGGTCTTATCAATGCATTACCTACTAAGTGAGAACCCTGTGATAGATTGGCGTTTTAGGCGCAACTCTAAAACAAGAAAAAATAAGAATCGGATTTACATTTTGCAAGTTTGTTTGTGAACTTTAACCGTCATTTTATAAAACCCGTGAAGAATGGCCTAGAAAATGGCGAAACAGTCCATGACTAAATTGGCTCTTTTGGCACAGAGTCGAATAAGTTTGAGTGCATCTTGAGCGAATATTGACCTCTTAAAACTTGGTCACCCTCACCATCCATTCACGTATCGATAATATTGTACCCCACCAAATAATAATCGAGATGTTCTTTATTTCATGTAATAGGAAAACGTATACTTCGGCAGTTTCTTAGCAACAAAAAACTAAATGTAAATTAACAGTGTCCTAATTTTCTAATAAGCTTTTTGCAAAGAGAAAAAGGTATAGTTCCTATCTATTACACGAAATACGATGTAAAGTGGGATGTTTTTTGTTTTCATTGTTGTACTATTTATTATTTTGATTAGGAAAAGGTTACTATTGGAACTCGGCTTAACTTTGCAATTTCTTTATTAATTTTTGGACATTGATGACTTTTAAGTGAGTATTTCAAATGTTCGTAGTCTACATCTTGATATAATATTAAGTCAATCAAAACAAAAATTGTTTTAAATAAACTTGCAACGGGTTTCTCTTAATAATTTAATTATTGCAGAAAAGGATTGTCGCATTGCCTGCCTGTATGAAAAGATGCCTAACATCAAAGTCTCCTCACGTCCCCACGTCATTCACGACGGGCTTACTAACCGTCTCCGATTAGGATAATTTGAAATGACAGCTAGAAATTGATATCCCCGTTAGATTCTTGCAACAGTGTTCATATTTTTCGTATAATACTATAAAGAAAACATACAGTTAAGATTCCAGAATCTAGCAAAATAATATAATTGGTCGAATTGCTGTATTTTCGTAAGGAACATGAATAAAGGCCACTAATGATAGCTCCTATGTAAATTAAAACGATTACGGTCCTAATCACCAGTTTATTTTTATTCTCAAATGGTTTGAAGAAAGAAGAATTAATTTATCAACGTATTGATAAACAAACAATTGATCGATCCGTCGTCCATATCATCTACATTTAGCCTTTGCTTGACTTCCTGTTTGCAACATATCCGGAGTTGATTTAAATAATCGACATTTTATTTCTTAGCGCAATCTAGCAATCTAATAAATGAGCTTCGTATCGGCCGGAGCTATAAAACGTGAAGCTCAGCCAATGCTCCTTTAAAAAAATTGCCTGGGCAGCAAGGGTCGATAAGTAACTTAGAATTTACCGGAAAAACGCAGGGCCAACAGCCCCTTGGATCGTACGTTATCAGTGCCACCACCAGAATTCTACTATTCGAGAGGATTAGATGCGTCACCATGTCTGGCCATCTCAGAGACGAAGTTAAAATGTTTCTTGTGGAGTTGTGGATGTAATGCAGAGTCGGACGCAATTGCGTCACTAGAGATGACGGTACTTACCGCCTAATAAAATTCAAAGCCTCTAAAGAGGATTGAGCGCACAAACTCTGTCATTACCGCCATTGATGGCTAAGTACGAATAAACGCAAACCAAGCATGTCATCCACATGGTTTATCGGGAAGGTGTGGTCAGTTCCGCCTCTAGTAACCGATAATGTATCTGAGCTCTACCTCTAATTACTACGTACTATAAAACTTCTGCGTCACTAATTAAATGTATTAATATTAAACCCATAAAGTGCATAAGTATATAGGAAAGTTCTCTATATCACTGTCAACCTAGTTATGCCGAGTATTCAAAGCAGCGACCTACTAGTGATCCGTTGATTGTAATTAACAGTAATTAATTTGTACCATTAATGTTATGTGCTACTTGAGGGATGGCAATCGATGTTCAATATCTGATTTATTAGGCACATAAGTATAATTTACAGGTAATAAAATATGATGTTATGTAGGTACTGTTGTATTCAGTATTAGTCTATCTACCATCAATTTTTGCCTCCATTGAGAAAAACCTTTCTATGACTAACTGGTGTACCATCAAGTGTTCATGTACAACGGTTTGAGAAACCCTTCTCTGATGTATCACTGAAATATACAAGAAATTTTGACATCTGTGCAAAATAACATAGAAGAATAAAGAAAATGATGATGAAAGACGTTTGAATTTAACCTGCACTATGACAGGTGATTCATAATAATTGAAAAAGTTTAAGTAGGTACCACAAATAATTTAAAAAAATAGAGTGGCACTTTCTCGTTTCCAGGCTTTTCAAACATATTTTTCCGGGTAAACTTCGGTTTGACCTACCTACTCAAAAACACCATCTCTGTATTTACTTAGGTCGACAGATTCTAAGATATTTGTGTAACTCCGAGAGTTGCCTATCTACCGTCCGTATGGCAACAGCTAAATGGCCAACATAATGTCGTAACGTCAGCGACCCTAATTAGTCAGCCATATTTGATTTTGAGCTTACATAAATACCTGAAAGGGTGAGATTTCCGATAGGGCTACGAATATTTGTTCCGGGTCTGACTGACTGTTTGTTCATCTGAGATATGTTCTTAAATCCACGGTGTTGGGAAACGCTGGTGTTAGAGATTTTCTAAAAACCTCATAGCTACATAGTTAGAAATATATATAAGTTACTCTTGTGACCCGTGCGTATATGTTAGTCACGCGGTGTCCTGAGATTTCAGATAGTATTCTGGGTTCAGTCACATTAAGAAGTAAGAAATTGCGCACATATTAACAAAAAACATCCTAGTATCGTGGCTATACTCGCCAATCCATACATGTGTAAAATGCTTTATCTACAAGGCCTTATGATATCAACTTCACAATTATACATACATCCTCGAAAAATTCGATAGTTAGTTGGAATATCCTGAAATAGACTGTGATCTGATTCAACAATTCATAAACATAATTATTTAATTTGGGTAATCAGTAGGTATGTATCATTTACAGCAGGCAGTACTGTTTCCTGGAGCAGAGGATTGATATTTTGAGACCGGCAATACATTTTGGTTTAAACAAAAAATTAAACTAACTCATACAATTTAATAATACAGAACTCCCGTGAAATAATGTTGAATATCGTTTACGGTTTTGGGACATCACTAGTCTTCTGATAAAAACCCTACCTACAAGTTGTTACCATACACTTGCACCTCTGTACCTAAATTGTTGTCCGGTAACTTCTACAATCGACTAACAGAACCTAGGCTTGTCAAGTAGGTGTGGTGTGGTCTGGGTATATGCGAATACCAAGTCCATTATCACCTCTATATTCGGAGAGGCCCATAGAACTACCTAGCCTAGGTACCTCATTACTCTTCAGTGCCAACAATTCAATAGAAATCGGTCAGTCTTCACAACATGGCGCAATGTATTCTGTCCCATGACTTCTAACTTTCGCGCTATAAAACTGATTTATTTGATATTTCCCTTACATCCAAGTTACATTCCCATGTCATCAAGTAAATTGATGAGATTGCCACCGTCAAAAGTATGCGGTAAGTTCTTGTGATATGTAGTGGGTTCTGTATAATGCAGAGACAGATATAGAACTCAATGAACTATGGATTGCGGATTGCCTAAGGTACCGTAGTAAGGTTACCTACTTGATGATTGCGAAACAGATTGAAAATAAATTATAAATATAGGTACATTGATATAGGTAATAAAGATAAATTTTATTTTAGGAATAAAAGTGGCGGTTTGACAGCTTTTGTGTAGAAAATATAACATAAAGCCATATTTGTAGTTCAGTTAAAAATAACATACTTAACTATTGAAAAGTCAGCCCTAAAAGAAACAAAGCACATATAAGTAAGTAGGTACTAAAATTAATACCTACTATCACTGATAATACTTAGGTACTAGTGTCTATGAACAAAGACTTACTTATTCCTAAAAAAATATTGGCCCCTGCCTGACCAGTCACGGGGCGAAAACACATTTACCTACATGAAAAAAGCTGAAGCTACAAGGGTTTATAACTGTCAACCACGGAACCCTAAAGCCGGCGACGAAATGTAAAACAAGACTTTAAATTCGCGTCTCGTACGGGGTAGCCCGTTTCCGCCATTTTGAGAATGAGAAAAAGTGATTTATGTACCGAGGCAAGGTTTAAAATTGAATTCGCAATATTATTGAATGACATTTTATTTTTGAGTTTTTCTTCACTAGTATAAAATTATTGTCCCTACCGTTTTATAATAATTCATGTTATGCACACCTGCTTCTCCAAATTACTACTTATATATGTCGCAGCCAACTAGTTGAATCCGCCGTTTCATTAAAAGTCTAGCCTTTTCATTGGACTGTGCCGTTTAATCAGCGACGTAGGTAAGTGACATGTGCAAGACAAGTCATTAAACGATATTGAACAAAAGATGTCACTTAGGTCGCTGAAAAATCGGCACATTTCATTTCATAATTGAAAAGGCTAGGCAACCAAATAAACGGCTCATTAAGCTAATTGGCTACGACATATACATAAGTATGCATTGTCAAAATAGTCGATATAGTCTTTGCCTGCCATATAATATAGAATAGATTATTATATACTTACATAGGATAATTTTATCGAATTTATTTGGTGTTTTGGCCATGGCCGTTTTCGACGGAAGTCGAATAAATGAATGAGAATATCCTTTCGAAATTAATCGCAAGCACATAATTATTAGTTTAAAGTGGCATTTATGTTGTTTTACGAGCTTAGAGCGGACGAAGACGTGAGAAAATGACCAATGTAGAAAAGACCTGACTTCTTTTGTAGATACCTAGGTACTGGGTTTTTGAATGAATGATAACGTGGCAAGACCAGCAAGACAATGTCGTTAAACCATCTCAGAGGCCTTTGAGGCGGTTTAGAAACTCTGACACTAGGGTGTGTGTGTGTGTGGGGGGGGGGTTACTGTCGCAACCCCACAATAGCGGCGATAGTGCCCCTCTTTGAGGAGTGGCTGGAGAGGCGCCACGGTGTCCTCACCTTCCGCCTGACGCAGGTACTTACCGGACACGGTTGTTTCGGGAGGTACCTGTTTCGGATTCGGCGGGAGGAAACGCCCGGGTGTTTTCATTGCGAGGATCGCCCGGAGGACACGGTTGAGCATACGGTGGAGGTCTGCCCCGCTTGGGCGGAGCACCGCCGTGTCCTTGTCGAGGCGATCGGCGGCGGCGACCTCTCGCGTCCGGCCCTGGTTCAATCCATGGTCCGGAGCGAGGAGGCATGGGAAGCCGTCATCTCCTTCTGCGAAGCAGTAATGCTAGTGAAGGAGGAGGCGGGCCGCGTGAGGGAGAGGGGAGACGCACCGGGCGTCGGGAGTCGCTGGGCGATTCCCGGTCACCGTAGGTGCGGGTCTGCGGACGGCGAGCGTTGGGTGGCTCGCCGTCCGATCAAAGCCAGGCCCGGGCCGACGCGACGGCGCGTTGTGTTCCACGTGCGCCTCTAAGAGATGTCAGCATAGGAGTAGGGGCCCGTTAGGGCCAGTGCCTGCCAGGGTCGCGGATTTTGTTCGAAAGAGTTACCGCGGCCCTGGAACGCAAAAGGCACTAGGAGGAGCATGGGTGGGTTTTAGTCAGTAAGATTCTGACACTCCCTGCCGCTCCACCCAGAGCGGAAGGGGTCATTTGATGATTTCCCATACCTAAAAAAAAAAAAAGGTCGTTAGACCTTACCTACAGTACTGCCCACACGATACGAAGAATACAAGGTTGATGTAGGTAGACCTAAATGTTGACTGATTCATAATGTGTCTGGTTGTCCGTACCTACAGGTCAAGTTAGACTTGGTCCGACTTTTAGTAGGTCTAGCCTGTTAACTGACTAGAAGTAATGCGTCTGAAAACTGTTTAGTTTGTAACTAATTACTTACGTACTTAGTTACTTAAGTAAGTAATAAGTAGACCTATAAAATAGTCTTCGTACTTCGAAAACTCTTATTGTAACTCGTAAATTCGTAATTATCTGTGGGTGTACCTAATATACCGATTTTCGTGAATTTATAGGTAGGTAAGACTCACTCTCGCTGATTCTAAGCTAACATTACGTATTCACGGAAATTATTTTAAAATCCCGTACTGAATTCTTCAAGAGAAATAATCCAAAAATAAATCAGTATCTAAATAATAACTACCGTTCTAGTTATATCGGTTCTGATTTAAAATCGACTCAAACAGCATAAAACGTGAACGCCTGACTGAATCCCCATGGCAATATTACGGTCATCGACGAAACGTTGAGTGGTTTATTATATTCGGCGTTCTACTCCGTCAAGTGATGCTTTCGTGGTTATAATCTTTGTTGGTTTGTTTATTATTATGATTGAATTATGTGGTTTTAAACCTTATTACAGCATGTACCAATATCAAAATCGTATTGTGTGTGGTTTGATATCAGAAATATTTTCAGAAAACATTCTAGGTAATCTGATTTATGTTAACAACATAATTATCATGTAAGATACTTTAATAACAGTTCATCGACAAAATAAATAAGTATACAGTTATGTACCTACGTGTAATTATACACTTATTACAAGAGCGTAGCTGCATGCTAGAATAAAACGCGGAAATTAATAAAATTCCTTACTGCACACTAAATAGTGCCAAGAATACGACTCTGTAACGCAATGCCACTATGAAACAGTGCCAATAGTGCCAGCTTGGAATTGTTGACGCTGAAATGGCACTTTCACGAATTTTTATGGGTATTTCTTTCAAATAAGTACCTTCAGGGGCGGTTTAGATTTTTATGTAGGTAAGTATGTTGTGCGGAGAGCTTGAGATGTTTGAATTGGTTATTATAAATTAATGAGAAGAATGTATTAAATTTCATATTGTAAGTATCCTTATTATGCTGGGTAGGTAATTTCCATAATAGGGATGTTTCCTGAAGAACTTAACTTATACTAACGCTGACTAATAAATAAAAAAATAAAAACCACACTAAAACTACTAATAAAATAAATGATTATGTAAAACGGATTGTGAATTTTATTTGTTGTGCACCATAATTGATTTTTGATCGGCGACCGGTAAAGGCTTCCCGGTTATAAAAAATTGGATAGGAGGGGATGCCCGGCGAACTTATAGCACTAGTGCGATAGTAGAAAAAGTTTCTTTGTGTGTATTGAAAAAGTCTTTCCTTCAGCAAGATAGGTACAGTCATCTCAAATTAATTTACCGAGTAACAGATATGTATGTAGATAATTAATTTCTCAATTAAGTTAACAATGTAACAAACATTAATTAACGAACAATAACACCCAAGCAGATATCTCTCTCAATACAATGCTTTTAATTAAACGCTCTCGATATCAAATGAAAAGCCGTTTTAACACATCCAGCACACACTGGCTACATTATTATCACTCCACTAACTTAGCTTTTCTGTTTGAAATATTTTTAATGGCTTATGGAAACGGGATGTTAGGTATCCGAATTATGGTTGTCTGGTGAATGTTAAATTTATCATTCCTCCTTGTTTCCACTAATACCTTAGAACACGAAATATTATCGTTATCTCGATCAAAAAATAATTTGAGTAAGGATCGATTTAAAACACCATTTACGAGATCATATCCCAATTCAGCTCAAAACAATGGAATAATGAAGAAGCTCGTGCCTAAATGAAAATAACTGAAGTCCTGGCACGAATGTTTTGACGTAGAGTAACGTTACAGTACCTACTTATCGTTAACGTAAGTCAATTTTGATTAAGTATGAAAAAACTACATATTTAGTATTTTTGATGCTTTATACACAATTGCATCATAGAAAAATATGAATAGAGTATTATACAGACATAACCTATTCAAATAAATATGAAGTGCGAAAATTTTATGTGGCTCGAAAGGCTGCCCAACTTAAGGTGGAAGCGCCAGGGTAGCCTGCGAAATTCAAATTTTCTTACGTTTTTTGCAATTTGCAGGTCAGTATCAGGTTGTATCTTGGTCAAAATATGATTCGCGACCGTAGCAAGTATGTATTTATAAAATTATAATCATTAAAATCATCAATACAACTCCTTCAGTTAGAATTTATGCCAAATGTTATGATTTCATGAAATAGGTACTACATTTGATATCAATTCTAAATGAGAGAGTTGTATTGATGATTTTAATGATTACAGTTTTGTAAATATGTACTTGCTACGGCCGCGAATCATATTTTGACCAACATACAACCTGCTATTGACATGCAAATTGCAAAAAACGTCAGAAAATTTGAATTTCGCGGGCTACCCTGGCGCCTTCACCTTAAATGGGACTGGACAGGACATGTCTGCCACATGACCGCGGACAATTTATGTCGTTAAACACAGGATGGATGCCCTGAAACAGCGAGACGACCTGAAAAATCGAAAAAAATATCTGCTATTTCATACATTTTCATCGGGTGACTATTGCATTTTGTATGAAACAGCTGATTTAAATTTTGATATTTCAGAGTTGGTCCCATAGTAAAAGTTGTTTATATAGATGAGTACTTTCACCCACTGAAAGGTTGCTGGCGTTTTACAAATAACCCCGTATACTTATAAAAAATTAGTTTCCCTTAGAATTTAAAGCCAATTTAGCTAATACAATTATATCGATTAACATGGAAAGTACATGGGCTGAAAAAACAAAAAGATTAGAACATAAAAAGCACAAAGGCTTCTATATTATCAGATTACTTATATTCCATTATTTTTTGCAAACATTAGCTAAGACGAAAGCATAAATTATGCGAAAAATTTACATTCCCCATGACGTAACTTAAATTACGGTCGAATTCGACCCTCGGGACGTGGGTTAGGGCGCGTTTATATTACGCCAAGCGGAGCGAGTAGCGATTAGCTAGCTATTTTATGCAAGCGAAATAGGTAGCTATTTTTATTTTCTGAATGACCACTTGGGCTATCAACTGCTTAACCGGACTAGTTTAGCAGCACCAACAAAATCACACCTAAATCAAAAGTAATCTATTTACTGTATTGATATTATGCTGCCAGCCAGCCTTTTTTTATATCAAAGTTTTATATAAAGACAGTTCCCGCTAGGAAGTGGTGACGGGAGGGCGGCGGGCTATCAACTGTAGGTAAATACACTTGATATAACTAAATAAACTTCTTTTGGCAGGACAAGTAGTTTTCAAGTTCCTCCTTGCAGTCCCGGATCTACGATTTTTCCAAACCGGGGCAAAAACTTGATAGTGGCGCCCTCCTCTCTTCCACACTTCTTCTAATATATAAAATTCTCGTGTCATGTCACAGTGTTTGTTACAAAACTCCTTCGAAACGGCTTGACCGATTCTTATGAAATTTTGTGTGTATATTCAGTAGGTTAGGTGTAGAGTAGATTTTACACAAATATATGTAGGTAATCGATCTTCACCGGGTCATCTACTTATTTATACATTATTATTATGAAACTTTCGATAACTATTTTAACTAGTGATCGAAATTCGACCATACGTTTTTAATAACTTATCAATTTTTTAAGCATTATTAAAAAAATATTAGCTTTATGGACTCATTCTCCATAGACTTTATCTGTGCCTGCGTTTTTTTCGTAAAAAGAGGTACAAAGATTTTGCTTTTGTATTACTGAAGTAGGTCTATATAGATAACTCTGATCACTCTCACATTCAGTCGATTTTAGATCCTTGAAAGGGGAAAAGAAAACGTTTCCAAAGTTTGCTTAGGAGTCACTTTTACGACTTAAATACAGAAAAATAGAGATTCAAGAGAATGCGAAATTCAAGAGCGAATGTAGAAAGCTCGATAATTTTACCACCCCCATCGAATAAGTTTTTTTTCAAACATGTGAGTTTGGCGCCCCTTGAACTTGCCGCCCGGGGCATGGGCCCCGGCTTGCCCCCCCCTAGATCCGGGGCTGCCTCCTTGCCCCCAAGCAAGGAGGAACTTGAAAACAACATGTTTATGTTTATTATTATGTATGTGTGCTAATAATCTTATTTTCCTAGGGCTCATTGGACTTCATCGTCTGCTTACTGCAATGCTGTCTCTCCTCTATTTTATATCCAACCAAAGATTGTCTTAAAAGATTTAAAAGGCCGCACACTGTTAATACAAATTGCGGCTTTATCGATAAAAGCGATCACGAGCAAACCGCACGGGTCGATCTTCAAGGTTAAGCAATGCTTGCTGTGGTCGGTCTGTGGATGGTTGGCCTCTGCAGGACTTGCACACGAGAGAATATACTTAGCGGTGGTCTTGTTGAGAAGATAAATAGAATAAAACCAAACCTACTTAAACCTTCATTGAGAGCTTTGATAACAACAACACAATATGTTGTGCATTTATTCTTGTAATAGATTTCAATGTGTCCTGACCCTTAAACCCAAAAGGATCAATCACGAGATTCTTTGAGCTCCACTGACGCATTTGTCACGAGACGAAAGCAAACGTGTGTACTGTATAGGTAGGTACCTACATTCATACATACATAATGTACCTACTGCAGCTTGTGTAGATGTTCAACGAAATAGGTAGGACAGGTTGTTGCTTCAAATCAAACTGTTGATGTAATTTTGTGTTGAAACTTTGTAGAGCGAAATTCGAAATAGTGAATAGGTTACATACTTCATGCTTCATATTATGTTGCTCCATCGTAGACGACATCGCTTTTCATCAGGTGTGATATATAGGTCAAATGTTAGCCCAGAGAATATTAATTGGCTGGGCAACTTTGCAGACTGGCAAACGATTTGTGTATAATTCTTCCTCGCATTTGTAGGTCGTGTTGAATACGAGACATGAAGAAACTACATTGGTACAAATTGTCTGAGAAAGGTAATCACATCAAAGCCTTAGTAACTAACCCTCACTTCTTCACTGAACAGCCGATCTGAGATTCTTTGGTGCTTTTAAAGACAGAATAGGCACTTTACTAGTTACCTTGGCGTAGCACAGCACAGCATATGCTTCTCATGGAAATAGCAGTGTTGGTCATCTGGCGGCAAGATGCGGACGGCATCGTTGCCATTACGGATGGGACCTGGATGAGGCTGGCACAGGAACGTGTGGAATGGCAAAAGAAAAAAATGACTGTGCTCAGCAGTGGGTGAATGTGATGTTGATAATGAGCTCATTTATGAGATTACGGCCGTTGCAGTTCTAATTTTATTGATATAGATGACTCAGATGAGGCTCGCGATTGACCACAATCTGACCTGATGGAAAGCGACGGTGTGACCGACGATGGAGCACGCTTGCCTAGAAGTAACCTATATACACTCTTAACTTGAACACGGGCCCCAGATTACCACTAAAATAAAGAATGAAATAAGTACCTACAGTACTTACATTTTACCTCAAAACTTCAGCTATGTAGCATGTAACCCAAATTGTAAGTCCGTGGTTTTTTGAAGGGCGAGTCCTAATTTCCGCGCATTCCGTCCGTGGGTTGAAACAAAATATGAGCTGGTAGCACCCTCGTCACAGCTCCGTTATTAAATAGATACGAAGGTAATTTGGGTCTGAAATGTGTTTTTGTATTACTTTGTAAACCCTTTTTCATATTTACATGCTTGTTTCTTTTCCTGATCAGCGAGTGACTGTTCCCCTTTGGTATCAGTAAATCTGCCTAGCTTTTTTCCCGACTATGTTGGGGTCGGCTACCAGTCCAACCAGCCGGTCTATTCGGTTGATATTTCACCGTGTACGCATAGGGCCTGTGCACATCACGTTTTTTAAACGCACCGTTGACGCGCCTTTTAGAAACGTGCGCCGACGCCGACGGCGCGCTATTATCCTACAGAAGGTCTACAGGCTGAGTCTAACTCGCGTGCGTATCGCGTCTGTATCGCTACAAACGCGCGTCAACGGCGCGTTTAAAAAACGTGGTGTACACAGGCCCTTAGGTGGAGTGAACGACAAGTGAGCTGTCATTCCATCTTTGTCTGTATGGTTTGACAGCTCACTTGTCGTTCACTTCGCCGAAGTTTTCACTTGGACATGTTTACAGATTCGCACCGCTGATGCTGCTGCCTATCCGACGTCCATAATCCAGCAACTGGGTAACGCGGTAGGTACTCTTTGGCTTTAATGACTGTCCCCTGTGACATCTACCAGGTACCTGATATAAAAACATAGAACCTCCACATTTTTGAAGTCGGTTAAATGACAGCCGGTACTAACTCGTGCTTTCTGAGACACGGAGGAGTCTCGGTATGTTATGATTGTTATGAACGGTCGGCTGTCCACGAACTAGTTTGGCAATCTCAAGCTAGGTACTGACTGGTGTTACAGGCATAGGTATTGTAACATTCGCAGCGAGCATGTTATGTTACGCCGTGTTCTAATCCGTGTAAAACAAAAAACATAGGTAAACATGTAGGTAACATGCGCATGTCCGTGCTCGTTTCCACGTAGGTACTGACTGCACGAATGCTCGCTCGGTTTTAATAATAAATCAACCTGTGCGGCTATCATTATCAACCACGAGCTCCTCGCTTTCATATTCATCGAATCATTAAAAAAATTATTAAGAGTTAATCAGATCAAATAAAATCGAAATAAGCCCGAATGGCTTGGAGACCATAAATACACGACAACAATACATTTATTTGAACAAAGTTTCGAAGTCAATCTACTAAGAACAGCTCAAAAGTATTTTCGCGCTGCAACATAATCTGTGCTCGAGTAAGAAGCTTAAAAGCACCTTCTCAGCTCAACGGAGTACGAAGAATTTTTAATTTGAAGGAATTAAAAAGCTCTTTAAAACTTGAGACAGCTTTTGTTTATTGTTTACGGATTCACTTAAATATGCTCAAGTTTAAGCTGGGAGAGAACTCTCTCCAAAAAAAAGTCGAAAAAAAAACCTTAGTATTGCTGTCAACTGAAAGCAATACTTAGGTTTTTTTTTCGACTTTTTTAACCGTCATCTACGCCTTAGATACCTATCTTATAATACCATGGGTTCTGGTTATTAGGTAAGATTCATTAATCCGTCAAAGCGTTAACGCAATGCCGATTAGAAGGTTCGTAGAATCCGTTTTTCTCTATATACCGCTTAGGTACATACAAATAAGTGTAAAAGGTTTTTGCATCGGTCTACCGACGGTATAAGTATCAACTCGTACAAATCCTTGGTGTGAATCCAAAAATGAATAAAAAATACAAGTCAGTTGAAATATTCAGATTAATAAAATAAAACAAAATATACGTTACACTTAAAGTATTTATTTTGTACGAACATTCTGCTATTCGTTAATATCACAGACAGTTATTTTAACTTCACACTACCCCTTCAAAGGGGCTTACAGAAATACAGACCCGTTTCTTTCGATGTTCTACTCTACTCTTAAGTGGTTACAATATTTAAAACAGCGCCATCTCTTGATAACAAAAAGATTTACTTGAAGTGTTTAGTTTTATAGAAGTTTGGAGAATGGTCGCTAGAGTGCCTTAGTCTTGAGAGTGTGGCAAGATAATTTATAATCATTAGCAATCTTATAGATTTGAATTATTTTGTTCTCGGCCGTAAGTTTAAATTATTAATTGTATTATAATGAAATAAGCATTGTATCAATAAGTAAACTATTACTTATCCATTATATTAAGTTTGTCTCCTTTGAATTATTTCTTCGTAATTAATTATGGCATCGAGAGCATGTTTTGCGTAATTTAAAATGCTTGAGCGTTATGTACTTATAAGGAAAATAATAATAATTATTAATAAAATAAGTAGGTAGCTAAATGTTTGATGGAGCCACAACAATACAGCGCAACTTGCCTTTTTTGAACAATGTTGATGAAACTATGATGTTTACGCTACCTTATGTAAGCAGGCAGATCCAACCGAAACAGACATTAGGTAAACCCCAGATTCCATTGAATCCACGCCACTTGTTGGCGCCACGGCCTCTACTTTTATTACTCGACTACGGCGGACCAAAAAGGAGGGTTATGAATTTTAAAACGTTAAGAACTACTGACGTATGTAAACATGACGTTGACGTCAATATTACTACAGTGCGTTCACAATAATAATTGAGGAGCTGGCGAACAGAAACGGATTAGTCCGTAAAAATAAATTTTGCACACTGGCTAAAAAACTAATATCAATGTATGGAGGTGATTAATAACATAACAATGCATTATTATAGGTAGGTGGATTAGATCTATTGTTGCATGAGTAATTATTATTTTTTAAACTTTTATATTCTAGAAATTATTCAAGAAATAAAAATTTACTAATCCGGTTGTGAATGCAAAAAAAAAATCTTTAAGTTGGATATCAGACTGATCTGGTTTCGTTAGAAAATGCACTTTTTAAAGCCTTTTTTGGCCAACTAAGAGCCGGTTTTGATTGAAAATATTAACAGGAATCGACTAAACGGGTCTTGGACATCACGATTCGAAAGAAAACTGATTTTGAATTTATAGTGGACTACTCCAGTTCTGTTCGCCAGCTCCTCAATTATTGTAGGTACCTCTGACAGCAAAGGTCATGGTTAATTAGAGGTAAAATAACTGTGAATGGACTGTGAAAACGTACCTACCTATGCGTTTTGACAGGTGCATGGCCTCATTGGTGTCACCTGGTGATCGTCATTTCCGAAAATCCTCTCCATCGAGGTTTTTCAGAAAAAATCACGCCACCAGTTGGCGCCACATAAACGAGAGATGACTTGAAAAAGTGACTTTGACGTAAAAATGACGTTGACGTCAAAGTCACTTTTTCAAGTAATGTTGGAAAACATAAACGTTCTCACAGATGCCTGGACCTGACGACTCAATGTTGCCTAGCGAACGTCATTTCAGAAAACCCCCTTGAATATGGTATTTGACTGTATTTTTTTAAGTAAATTTTTCTAAACCTAGAGAAAAGAGCAGGCGCTGAAAAAAATATATTGAAAAATCTCAAAAGATTATTTAAACAGAGACAGTACCAATGGCGCGTGACGTCACTCACTAGCATCGCCATTGTGAACTTGCGACATCCAGTACAAACGACATTTTGCATGACAAGAGGCCCTAGACAATGTGCCATTCATTTAGCGACACTTCGACAGTATCTGTCAATCCCATACATTCACGTGAAATTTCGACAGCATCTGTCAATCTCATACATTTTTGACGTATTGGCAATCACCTTCGCCACGCTACCGTTGACAGAATGTCACTTGTCTAGAGCCCAAGTATAGAAGAATAACTTCAAAAGCTTGAAACTCCTATACTTTGCTATCAATTATATTTTTTTCACAAATCGTACAATATTAGTGATAGCTTTTGGATAAGTATCCATTCATCTCGATTTAATATAGTTGTCAAATACCCTATTGAAAAGCTTAAAGAAACAAGGTACAATGTCTGTTTTCGCTTACAAGTACAACTCCTAAACGAACACCTACCTAAACATGTTGGATTTTAAACTTTCAGCGCTGAACCGACCGTTGAAAATCGACTCTCGTCGTGCAATCATATTTAGGCTTTTGTTGTTTCGTGTAGTTGAAAAGGCGTAGTCACTTGACGAAATTACGGCTTTAACTATCGTTCAAGGAACACAAGACTTTAATTAACAATCTCCATAGTAATTAAGTAGCTTCCTTAAATAACTTATGTTAACTTACACTACAGGAACTGATATCGTTTTGATTTGGATAATTTCTCGCTTTGTTATACTTGTCGTAACTTTAATGGAAAACATCATGAGAAAACCAGAGTTATGACATTTAAATTCTACTATTTTTTCGCGGTCAGTCGAAAACTGCCAAAAAGTTTTCGTTTCCCTAAATTTTTCACAGATTGCAACTGAGATTCGAAGGCGAACGTTGCTTATAAATTAGTAGAATTAGCCCTCTTGTGTGTTAAAAACCATTCGTTTGATACAAGAGAGGTCTTGCCTTTGGCTTTGGCGTCTCTTCTGCCTCGGCTCCAAGGACAAAGTTTGGCTACTTGCCTCGTAAAACATTCTGGGCCATATTCACCAAGCCAAACTGAACGCTCTTGAACGCAGTTTAGATGTACTGATCGCGTTCAGTTTCATTGGTGAAATCCGATCTTCGTCTAACACTAATAGCGAGATTATCAAAACCAGCACCAACATCAGCCCCATTATAAATAATTTCTAATACTTCTTCGTAAACTATAACTCAGTTTTGATGCCACACAGAGGGTAGAACTCCTTCTCGGGCAGGAGGAACTCCTTGGTCATCTCCTTGAACTTGGAGAAGCTGCAGTAGCTGCCGCCCTCGCAGCCCTTGATCCTCAGGAGGAGGGCGGAGGATTCGCCTGCTTTCGGGAGGAAGACCGGCTGGAAAGAGAAGAAGAATGAGGTTGGTGAGAAGAGCAACAAATCTCATATCATGCAAGTAAAGTTAACATATACAACGTGTAACAGAATAAACGTAATACAGACAAAAAAAAAGCTTTTCAGTACATTTTGTCGAGTTATGCGCATGTAAAGTTATGGGGCAGTCGATTTCGGGGTTAGTCCCAAATCAAAAATTGTTCATAATGATGCGTACAATGACCTATTAAAAGGTATTGCGTTTATTCTGTTACATATACAAATGCCCGACAAGTACCATCAGGCGGATGCCCATGCCTGTATGCCTGTGCCTATTCGACACAACCACCCTGGTCGGTAGATCGTTTGTTTTCAATGGCGGGGACCTTTCACCCTGTTCCGTATGCCTCAATAGAACTATCACATATAAAGTTTGTATTGTCATTTGTCGACGCAGTTTTTACAAAAACTGAAGTTTTAAAATGAAGATGTCCCATAAGCCCATGGCCTACCAACTAATCCTCTGCACTACATCAGCTTGAAAACTTAATAGGTGGTTACAAATTATAAGGTCTTCTAGCAAGCTCATTCATGATCCCCAAACTTCACCTTCTAGAAAGGTGTCTGCCATGGGCTTGCCCCCCGAGATTGATCGCATAACGCATACTGATACACGGGCTTTCACGTGACCAGTCCTGGGAGCTAGCTATATACATAGTTGATATGTAACCGACTATAATGAAGTATATTTTGTAATGAAACTCGGACTTGTTGAAGACGCTAATAAATTGTTTTCTTCTACTGACCAGCACGCTATAAGCTCCCGTACTCCTGGAGCGGTACAGCTCGAGTGCGAACACAGAGCCGTACTCAGGAATGGCCTGGTCATTCTGAACGCTCGCCACATCCATCAGGGCTCCGATGTTGAAGTCGTGGCCGGAGATCAGGCGAAGTCGCTGGCTGACAGGCTTCCCGGAAATAAAGTCGTTGCCGGCTTCAACGAACGTGTTGAGGAGGACACCTGGAAAAGGGAGAAAGAAAAAAACGTTAAGCTTGTACAGAGTTTTTCATTAAGAGAGTTCGAGTTCTTAGTGATAAAACCATATTTTAACCGCTGCGGCCCCGACATGTGAAAATTCCCAAAAAAATATAAATCTTATGTAATAGGTAAATAAACATTAAATTCGCGATTAATTCGCGACACACCGGTGTGTCGCCGGGGCCGGAGCGGTATGGATATAGCCAAAAATGTTTTATTTATTTTAATATGTAGGTACTCGATGAAATTTAATGTGTGGCATATATTGACGGCCGCTGCGGCTGCGCTGGTCGTGGTTTACACTAGTGGACCAACTTTGGATGACATCTTCGTATAAAATTGGCCCACTTTCATAAACGACTTCAGGTCTGCATAGAGTCATCATGACCATATCAGCCGAAAGACATCCACTGCTGGACATAGGTTCCAAATGGGAGGGAGGGGGGGGTTTGCCATAATCGCCACGCTTGGCAGGCGGGTTGGCGATCGCAGTGTAGCTGTAGCAATGTACCTACAGAGAATGCTGCTGCCCATTCTCTGGTGAGTCCATTAGTCGCCTCTTACGACACCCACGGGAAGTGATGGGATGGTGCTATTCTTTTACATCCGACGCCATACGGAACTGCATAGAGTAGACATAGTAAATTCAAAGTCCAACCGAAGTGGTCATAGAAATAAATAATAAAATCGACGATTTCATACATAGGTACGACCTATTTTATAAGAAGAGACAAAGAAATTCATATCAAAGATACAAAGTATTGTTTCAAGAAGTACTTACCACCACCGAGTTTCTTCATCTCGTCGTTTCTGAAGTACAGCCTGTAGGCCAGACGACCAGCTTCACTGAGCCTGGGTAGCAAGGGCTTGGACCATTCCGGGATATCGAGGCCTAGTGCGATCTGGTAAAGAAAGACAGTTCTTGAATGTTTGGTCCTATTATCGATTGGTTACGTAAGTAGGTAGGAACTCCTTGCAGAATTTGTTCGAAAGAGTCACCGAGGCTCTGGAATTTAAAGGGCTTGAGGAGGACACGTATGGGTTTCAGTTAGTAAGAGTCTGACACTCCCTTCTGCTCCATCCAGAGCGGATGAAGTCATTTGATGATTTAACATCCATAAAAAAACGGTACTATCGCCAAAATTGATTTGATAATTCGATTATGTACATCAAGTTAATAGTATCATATTACTCAAGTATTCATGTAATACCGCGAATGGTGTATTTATGATATTTTAAATACATAATGTAGAAATTTTTCGTTACGGTTAGAGAATAAATAAATAAACATTTTTTTTAAAATGAAGTAATTTGGAAATAACTGTCGGCCAGAATTGTTTGCTTTTAGAAATAAGTACAAAACAATAATTCATTTTCAAAACATAAGTAGGTATACGAACTATTTCGATAAAGGAAGAGAAAAAAAATAAAAAAATAAAAATTCAAAATACTTATATCGTTTCCAGTCGTATTAAAATAAAATGGTGTAATGTCATTTCAATGACAACGAAATGCTTAAAATAATAATTGTCACAGTCAATTGAAAACTAGTTTGTTGCTAAGGAAATATAATTATGTTCAAGCAAAATCCGACCTAATTGTATAAGATTGTATCAGTAGTAACTTTGACTTGTATAAAAAACCCGACAGCTAAAAAATACTAAATGTTCCTGTTGAATTAATTTTAGTTGTGCATACAGCAGCACCGGAAGACGCAGCGTTGGAAGGCCTGCCACAAGGTAGACCGATGACCTGGTGAGTCGCGGGTAGCCGATGGATGCGAGACGCACAGGACCGGTTGTTGTGGCGACACTTGGGGGAGGCCTATGTCCAGCGTCCAGCAGTGGACGTCTTTCGGCTGATATGATGATGATGATACAGCAGCCATGTCGGAAAAGTACAAGCAGAGATTTGAGCATTTTTCTGTCGATTTGTGTTCTTCGATTGTTTGTTGAGTTTCTGATTATTTTATGTTTGAGCAATAAACAACCGAAAGACATCGAAAAAATGCTCAAATCTCCGTTTTTACATTTTGCATGCATGCATGCAAAATGTATGCATGCCATGCATTGCATGGCTGACTCTTTTGGGGCAGTTAGTCAAATACACTTAAGAGAGTTTACGCCGTACGGCATTTCATACAAACTTTCAAGTCAAAAGTTAGTTGAGAATATTATCGAAAAAGAGTTTAGACGGAGAGAGAGCGATTTTAAGTTTTCTATAGAAAGTGAAAAATCACTCTATCTTTCCTCCTGAACTTATTTTCGAAAATATTCTCAACTAACTTTTTAGACCTGGTTGGATGGCGTATGCATACTAAGTTTCAATAAAATCGGTTCATTCATTTAAAAAAATAAGGACTTCAAAGCTTGTATGAAAAGCCGTACGGCGTAAACGCTCTTGAGACAGGTTAGGAATCAATTTTGACGAAAGTACTCGTTTATATGCTTACGGGAAAATCGTCAGTACTGTCACATTAAGACGATTTTTGATTAGTAATTTTAAATACTCATTGCAATTCAAGGCAAGATGAACTAGAATATTGCCGGAAGGGCCCGCAATGGAAGAGGACAGTGTCCTCTGAAACTATCACTTAAAACTTACTCGTCGCGTGAACTCGTTAACTAACCCTTCTCAGTCCGGAAATCCGCTCCGCACTACCTCACTCCGCATCAATGGACGGACACAGTACGCAACTCCGCTCCGCATTAGGCTGCGGTTCCACTGAGGAGCGGAGCAGAGCGGAGACGAGCTGTGCCGCGATTCACCAATCAACCGAGCGGAGTGGAAAACAGATGTGAATTTAAAACCATGTGATTGGTGAATCGTGGCACAGCTCGTTTCCGCTCTGCTGCGCTCCACCTCAGTGGAACCGCACCCTTCGCAACTTAATGCATATTAGTTGTACATTGGTGGACTTAATTCAACAAGACATTCGCTATTATTCAACCTTTTCTGTAACATTATGGAAAAATACCTACAGCCGCACAATAGAAAGAAAGAAAGAAGAAAGAAAAAGAGTTTATCAAAATCAAAATAAAAGTCCGAATATTCCACGATGATGCGTCAGAGTCTGTTATTTAGCTTTTGTTATGATAAAACAGAATGTGTGTTTAGGTAGTAATGATTGCAGCTGTGTAAATGTCAAAATTAATTTGTCGATGAATTTCGAGTTTAACCACAGTAGTATTTCAACAGTGAATATTTAATATTTGGTCGTTAAGTGATGGCCAAAGTCATCATCATCATATTGATAGTTATTTACGTATTATTATTGTCCTAAGGCATGGGGCAGCTAGGCAGTGGGGGACTAATGCCTTAGGACAATTTTAATAAGTTGTCAGGGTTGCGGAATTTGTTCGAAAGAGTCACCGAGGCCCTGGAACGCAAAGGGCATTTGTAGGAACATGGATGGGTTTCAGACAGTAAGAGTCTGATACTCCCTCCCGCACTCCCCAGAGCGGAAGAAGTCATTCGATGAATTCTCACCCTAAAAAAAAGGCATAAGTCTGCCTTTTTACTTTGGCAAACCTGGTGACCTGGCTTTATAATGCCAGCCTGACGTCACACAAAATGTTAATTTTACCAAACTTAAATGAAATGCTCAGTAACAAAATAACAGTTAATGCAGCATTTCATCATCATCATTTTTAACCGACTTCAAAAAGGAGAAGGTTGATTGTTCATCGATTTCTCCGCCAATTGTGAACCGAATTTAATTTTTTTTTTGTGTTATTTTCAAACATTAAAATGTTCTTTCTGGGAGATTGAAGAGCTGGATTTTTGCATGTCCATGACACATGCATTAATCCTGTTCAGGGATTGTAATATTTTTGTATAGTCAAAATTAATTTACTGTTGAGACTTATTGGTCACTTTAAAAAATAAAGTAATAAAGAATTATACATAATTTAAAGAATAAAAAAACATAATTTATCTCTGGTGGTGGTGGTGAGAAAAAAAACAATTTCATTGACATTCAACAGGCCTTGAGCGTGGAGACCGAATCCAGAAATTCCGTAACGAAAATAACGTAACACCCCCCACTCCGACCGGTACAGCGGTCATACTTTTTAGTTTTGCCATCTATCGATGAATAGCAGAACTTTTAACGACTTTTTGAAATATCACGCTTGTCTCTTTAGTTCTGCAAATCGCCTCTAGGTGGCATTGGTTGTATATTATATAAATATTTTAGAGATTCGCTAATTAGCGTCTAGTTTTAACTTTGTGCTTAAAGTTGGTTACATAATTTGCGGATGAGCTAAAAATTAAAATTACTGTACAGTATTGCATACAATGCAATGTCTGTTGGGTTTAAGCCGTTAGACTAGCATAAAATATAATTTATTTGCATAAAAAATAATATAAAAAATTAATGGTCTTATTACGTGGTTTGAGGTTTACCTACCATTAAGTCCTTTGTGCAAGAAGTTTACATAAATAACATTAATTAAAATCAACTTATTGACTGTACTTCGCAGAGTGTGCGCAGTCACTCCACGACCTGATCTCACCATCGCCCTTTTGCCACCGGAATACCAGACGTACTGCTGGGTACCATCCGCACTTGGTCGATATCCCGACTAGTCGTACTCAGCGCTTCTCCTCCACATTTATTATGCGCACAGCCAAAGTGTGGAACTCTCTGCCTGCGTCTGTGTTCCCTTCCACATATAACCCGTCTGCCTTCAAAGCAAGAGTGAACAGGCATTTTCTGGGCACCCTCGCTCCATCATAGACCTCATCTATCGCATTCCATCAGGCGTGTTCGACGTCAAGAGCAAGCCCAATAAAGCCCTCAATAAAAACAAATAAAAAAACTTACCGAACTCCTATACAAGTCGTACAGCGCCTCAAACATCAGAGGGTTCTCCATGAAGTCCACACCAGTCTTGTTCTTCAGCAGAGGAATGAGATCCATGTAGGGAGCGAACTCCTCAGTCAGCGATTTCCTCTTGGCTTCAGCCATGAGGGTCATGAAGCGCTGGCAGTTTGAGTAGTAACGGAGCTGGGAATAACAAATAAAAATGCTTAGATTTTAACAGATTTTTAGAAATCTAATCTATTCTATTTTTTATATATGGCAAACAAAGCCGATGTCGACTATTCTGCCAATGTCCAAAGTAGATTGGAGAAGCAAGTGTGCATTGTTTTACTAATGAATAGAGGGAGCGAAGATTCCTGCAGAAACTAATTAAATTTTTCAAACAATACAGTTGATTACTTGTTGGGTTAGTACGGGACTGAAACAAACAAATAATAAAATTACGTAAATAAATATAAATTGTTAAAACATTTAAAATTGTTGCATGCCACACAGACAATGATTTCGAGATAAGTACGGCTATAATTTTATGTTGTTGTGACGGATGAAAGTCATCAGCGCCACAAGCAGGTCAGGAGAGGAAAATGTTAAAAGAGAGGGGAAATTTATTGGGAGAGGGATCTTAAATTTAGGGAGACGGCTATATAAATCAAGAGAAGGGACGTTGTTCGAACATTCAAAAAATATATGGTCTAAAGTGCCCTCTTCCAGACCGCACTCACAGAGGGAGGAGTCACGTATGCGGATTTTCTGAAGAAAAACAGGTGTACAGCAAAAACCTATACGGATTCTGCAGAGAACAGTCACAACGGTTTTGGAGACCTTTCTGAAACCGAAGAACCATGGTTTTGGTTTAATAGATGGTTGGACAGCATAAAAAAAACTGCCTTTCCTCTTGCTGGACTCGCTCCACTGCTCCTGCCAGGAACACCGGAGATTTAATTGTGAAAGGGACAGTAGGTCGTGGCTCTGATGGGAATTGTGTGAGAGGTCAGCTGTTGCCGATGTGCACGCATCTTTAGCCAGGGCATCAACACACTCGTTACCCTTAATACCACAATGGCTAGGTATCCAAACAAGCTGAACATCCTTTCGACAATTAGCACAGGACAGCAAAGATTTCTTAATTTTTAAAATAAGGGGACAGTGTAGCTTACTTTTAAATGGATTTTGGGCTAACGCCTGCAAACAGCTAAGAGAATCTGTAAATATGACAGCCTTCTCAATGTTGGAGTGCGACTCTATAAAACGGCAAGCTTCTAGTATAGCCACACATTCACCCGTGAATACGGAAGCCTCTTTAGGGCATTTAAACTGCAAAATAATTCTAGAGCTTTGGTAATAAACCGCGGCTCCAGTGTTATTGACGTCATTTAATTTCGAAGCATCAGTGAAGAATAGTTGGTAACCATTCCATCGCTCGCCCACCGCCGCGTTGAAGACCGAATTCGCTGCTGAGGATTTTTTGGATATGCCGATGTTATAAACAATTTTTGGGATAAAGCAAATAACTTCGTAAGCGAAGTTATAAAGGGGAAGTTTAGGACACTGGGAAATTGGACATTCTAAATTCTGGATGTGTCGAAACGATTTTAAAATCAGTGGAATTTCTTTATTTCTCCAATAGTTTGAGCTTCTGCATATAGCATCTAGTTCATTTAATTTTGGTATGAGGGGATGGGATGTTCTGGAAATTAACCTAGACAGAAAACGAGAGGCCAGATATTGCCGCCTTAGGGCCAAGGGAGGTTCAGCGCACTCAACCTGCAACGCGTTAATGGGAGAGGACTTCATACAACCAGAGATGATCCGAAGACACTTGGACTGAACCCTATCCAACCCCGCCAAAGCACCTTTATTACACGGAATCAGATGATATGTTCCGTAGTCCAAAACACTTCGAACTAAGGCGTTGTACACTAGTTTCATGGTGTAGGGGTGAGCTCCCCACCAAACACCCGTAAGAGCTTTTAAAATTGAAATAACTCTTTCACATTTTTGAATCAAAAAGTTTATGTGTGATTTACCTGTTAATTTTGAATCCAAAAGTACGCCCAAAAATTTAACTTTATTGACTACTAGCTGTCCCCCGCGGCTTCGCTCCCGTCAACTGGCTACCTACCTACCTACCCTACACCTACCCTACACCTACCCTACACCTACCCTACACCTACCCTACACCTACCCTACACCTACCCTACACCTACCCTACACCTACCCTACACCTACCCTACACCTACCCTACACCTACCCTACGCCTACCCTACACCTACCCTACGCCTACCCTACACCTACCCTACACCTACCCTACACCTACACCTACCCTACACCTACCCTACACCTACCCTACACCTACCCTACACCTACCCAACACCTACCCTACACCTACCCTACACCTACCCTACACCTACCCTACACCTACCCTACACCTACCCTACACCTACACCTACCCTACACCTACCCTACACCTACCCTACACCTACCTTACACCTACCCTACACCTACCCTAAGGATTCTTAAATTTTCTAATTTTCAAATTTTTTTTTTTTTTTCGTAAGAACCTTCTCCTGACAATAACAAACACAACAAAAAAAGAATTATCGAAATCGGTTCAGCCGTTCACACGTGATGCCGTGACAACGCGAAACGGGTTTCATTTTTATATATATAGATAGGAATATTATGACCTAAAATGCTCACTGATATCTGGGGAATCTGTCTTTTCCGAGAGAAAATTACTGCCGAGCTTTTGGGAGCGGAAAGCGACAGGCCATGGCTTAAAAGCCACTGGTTCAAAGAATCCAAAGACAGGCATAGAGAAGCGGCAGCATTAACAATGGAGGACTCTGTCACATACAAGACTAGGTCATCGGCGTATTGCAAGATCTGACAATTATTATTAAGGCAGGACCCAATATTGGCCGTATACAGATTGTATAACAACGGACTAAGTACAGAGCCTTGAGGGAGGCCCTTCCACGTCTGCCGCTCGTCAAATTCCTCTCCCTGTACTCTCAGAACCAATGACCGGGACACAAGGAGTCCACATATGCATTGTATCATCTTAGCCGGAAGACTCAGCTGTTGCAATTTTTGCCTGAGAACGGGAAGAAGTACGTTGTCATATGCGGAGGAGATGTCAAGGAAAGTGGCAACCACGGATTGATTTTTGGAAAAGGCCAGACGAATATCCGTAATCAGGACGCCGACACTGTCCATTGTGCTAAGCCCTTTCCTAAAACCAAATTGGGAATTCGGCAGTAAGTTTCTCGATTCGACTATCCACTCCAGACGATTTTTAATTAGGTGTTCCAGTAGTTTGGCTAGGACTGAAGATAAGGCAATTGGCCTAAGGCCATTCGGATCATCCGGGTGTTTGCCAGGTTTGACTAGGGGAATAATAATTTGTAATTTCCACTGATCTGGTACCCAGCCACGACTATAACAAAAATTTATAATTTCCAGGAAGTAAATTTTAGCCTTTTCACCTGCACGACAGATGAAAGAATATGGCACACCATCAATACCAGGAGCTGAGTCCCGGACATGGCTAAGAACCACATTTAGTTCCTGCAAAGTGAATGGTGCATCAAAAGGATCATCTGCTATACTAGAAAGGGGCGCATTTTCACATTCTGATGGAAGTGGAACATATGGTGGTGCAATTTTGTCAAAAAAGAGTTCAGCTGTTTCCCTAGTTATGGGTGAAGTGATAGAAGGGGAACACCCACGCCTAAATCTGTTTATGCTTTTCCAGACTGCTGAGATTGGAGTAGAGGGGGATAAGGAAGTGCAGTATTTAACCCAACCCGAGCGCTTCTTGCTGCGAAGAAGGCGTTTGGCTCTGGCATTACACTGAAGATATGCCAAGAGGTTTTCAGTGTTCATAGCCGTATTGTAACATGCCTCGGCCTCATTCCTTGCTCTAACAGCCGACGTGCATTCTGGGTCCCACCATGGAGGTGAAGGGATTTTATTTCGGGCACTGTTTTTTAAAGGGAAGGAGGAATCTGCACTAGAGGTAATGGCTGAAACAAAACTCTCATAACAACTCTTGGCATGATGATGATCAGTAGGCTCTCGTAAACATGAATTTAAATTTGGAAGATTGTCAATTTTATCCTCCAATAGTGATACAAATTTTGTCCAATCTGGTTTGGACAGGTTATATTTCAAAAGTGGAGGAGAAGTTTTTTCTAAATAAGTCCTGCTAGCTAAAGATATAACAATGGGGTAATGGTCACTACCATGCGACAAGGTTGTGCATTCCCAGTGTGCTGAAGCTGCTATGTCAACCGAACAGAATGTTAGGTCAACACAACTCCTCTGCTGACCGGGAGGGGTCCTACGAGTTGAACAGCCACTGTTCAATATGCAGAGATTTAGGTCATCCAAGATCTCCACCAGAGCAACGCCAAAGGCATCACAGCGTTCTGAACCCCATCTGTAGTGATGGCAATTAAAATCACCCATTACTAGTAAGGGTCCGTGAACATTAGAAAAAATATTTTTTAAAGTTACTAAATAATTAGGGTGAGGGTGAGCAATATAAATAGAAAACACTGTGATGCCCTCAACGTTTCCAGCTGTAATGCTCAAATTATCCTCTAGTGAGGGCAAGGGCATGGGGGAAAATGGGACACGGTTATTAATGAAAAGAGCCGACCCTCCATACCCATCGGATCTATCACATCTAAGTATGTTGTAAAGTGGCATGCGGAAGCTAAGATTTGGGGTAAGCCAAGTCTCAGCTATAGAACAAGCCAACGGCTTGTACTTGTTAAAGAGAAATATGAGGTCGTGCTTTTTATGCCACACGCTCCTCACATTCCACTGAAGGAATATTAGGCGGGACGCCATTTTTGGTTTGTAAAAGTAAAGAAATTAGTTGGTCGGCAACGTTGGACGGTGAATTTGAAGAACTGGAAGATGAAGAAATAATAATCGGTATGAGTTTTATTAAAAGTTCAATAACAGATGCAGTATTATTGGGGGAGACATTATTGTTATTTAAAGCACAACCATTAGGTTGTGAAGGTTGGGGAACACTAACTATTTGTCTATGGGCAGCATTATCGTACGATGGTGAAAGTGGGGCATGGGTCTTGGGCTTGAGAGTGACTGTTCTTTTATATGAGACAGGGGTTCTAGCTACGTTGGCATAATTGCAAGAAGTAACTGGGACTACTTTGCTAGCGTCAGCGTAAGAAAGGCATTTCTCAGCCATAACTGTTTTAATGGCCTTCTGCCTACCATACTCAGGGCATGACCTGCTATTAGCAAAATGATTCCCCGAACAAAGCACACAGAACGCCTCGCTCTCAGAGATGTTGCAACCATCACCAGGGTGATCATGGCCACATCTACTGCAGCGTGGTTTCGACCTACACAGGTTGGCAACATGACCAAATCGGCAACACTTACGACATTGGATGGTTGGGTAAATGTATTGTTCCACAGGAAGAGATGTGTAGCAACAAAAAATCCTTTTGGGTAAAACTTGACCATCAAAAGTTATTATGCATGTTTCAGTAGGTTTCCACTCCGTTATGCCTTCTCTCTGCACTTTCCTATTTATTCGACGCACTTTTAAAATTTGACCACATCCCGAAGGAACAGACAGATATGTTATGGCCTCTTCTTCAGAAATATCACAGGGAACACCGGTTACAACACCCATCCTTGTGATATTGTAAGTTGGAATTGATGCGGTATAACCATGTTTTGACAGCAGACCATTCACTAAGAAAGAGTTAGCATCCTGAGGGGATGTGAACTCAACAGATACTCGATTCCTGCCCACTCTATTTACTCCATCACGAACTACGTTCGCAACGTGGTTAATAATTAAAAATTTGCCGAAATTAACGGGGTGTAGTGTGGTGCCTGAATTCAATTGAGTTTCGATCCGTGAAACATGAACCAAGAATGGAGCCTTATCCATAACTGAGTACTTGACTCTACCAATTTGGCTTTTTGGCTGCTTGCTTGGAGGTGAAGGGGTAGTGACTTCTTCGTGACCGGGGCGTTTGCGAGTATTTTGTTGAGATTGTGTCACTTCCATCTCTGTAACACTACAGACTACATCAGCAAACTGGGATAATGGGTTGGGGGAGGGAGGGAAAGGATTTAGGGAAGCTGGGATGTCGGGAGGGTCAGGCTCGGGTGGTTTATTTCTATCCATTTTGGATGGATGTAGAATAAAAAACGACAAACACTATACAAACCTGGTTACGAACACAAGGACAACACACTAAATCTAAAACAAGTTCCAAATGTAACACCAATCACAGAAAATTAAACAAAAACTCTAGACACACGTGCTACCCAAAACACCCGTGGCGAGAATCCTAGAAATCTAATCATTACTAACGTTTGAGACAAAGTGACAGTTATTGTCAAAATGACCGTCCTATAGAGAGAATTAAAATTTTGACAGCTGGGATCAAAATTGTGGTTCATTGAGCTGCCAAAGTGTCACGTTAGTTTAAGCCAGAGCAGCCGAGAAGAATACCCAATACCCAAGAGATAGAAAACTGTGCTTAAAAGACACATGTCCAGTCTGCAGGGCATAAGATGCTGGTTCTAAATATCAGGTGCATGATAAACTTTATGTTTTGAACTGCTTGCAGTGTGCATTTAAGTTTCCGTCTGTGTATGTTCCCCAGACTTCAGGCAGAGATCTCCTTAATTCTCAGTCCAACCTTGCTGTACGTGAATTTTACCCACGGCTTGATTATGTCATGCCGATCTGATACTTACCAGTGAAATAAAAGAAGGTCAAGGAATGATGTAGATTAAAGTGTAGCGGGCAATGCTCTTAATTCTTATATTGAAAGACACATAATCAGCAGTGTCGTACTTACTTAAAAATAATGATGTTTTTGTTTTTTATTATGTTGAAGTAGATTGAAGTTTGAGTAGTAGATGAATTCTTAAAATTTGTCCACCAGCAAAGTAAACATAGATAATAAACTTAATGTGCACCAAAATAGTTACTCTAGCTCTTTAACAGTTTAGGGGAATGGCGGTGTTATTGTGAAAGCGATATCTATCAGACAATCTATGGAGAAGTTTTTGAGATGCCACGAATATTCGGCGAATATTTGGTATTCGGCCTATTCGGCTACTTTTATACTATTCGGTATTCGGCCGAATATTGCGAACCATTCGGCCGAATACCGAATCATGAAAAAAAACACGATAATATTATAATAGTAACCACAAAATTGTTATTAAAAAAAAACAGTACATTTAATACTTTAAATCCATTAGTTGTAAAACATGTCATGAATAATGATTTTTATTTTTAAGATAAAGATAAGAAAAGAAACAAAATTTGCTTATTCCGCCCGAAGTGGCGCACAAACAAAAAAAAACAAAAGTAAAAACTAAATACAGTCTGTCTCACTGCCAATCTATATTATATCAGGACCAGACATTAAACTACCACGAGTCTCTGGTCACGCTATAGACAAAACATAAGATACACACGTTAGTGACACGACCTACTCGTCAAATTAACTAAATACGCCCACGGCGGCGGAGTTACCGCACACAATTCAATGATGATCGGAACCTGTCACCCGTGTAATGTATTAAGTGTCGCCGAATATTCGGCCGCCGAATATTTGTCGCTTCGGCCGAGAGCCTAGCCGCATATTATATTCGTATATTACTTTAGTTTTTGCCAAATAAACCAAGTAAAGCCACTGGCATATTACTATGTCGCCTTTGTACATAAGCCGTCCTGTTGTGTTTGCTTTTGTATGTTTTTTTTTAGAACAGTTATGAATGCGAATTCGTTCAGGCGTCATATAACAACGAGTTTTGTATCCAATTAACTACGTCCATTTTCAGGAACAACTAAAAACAAATCTTTGTTGTACAAAAATAAAAGTACAAAACAAAAACGGAATATTCTAGGAACAAACTGCTAAATTAAATTCCGAGTAAACTTTCAAAGTAAGTGACCTTTTGTGCGGTCGCTATAAATCTATGTTAACTTAATTGAATCTTAGATTTGCTATCGAACAAAAGAAAAGAATACTATCTCTGGTTGATACCTATAAATAGATTAGAATCGATATGGGTTGTAACAACGGAATGTCTGAGCACAATATATTAGAAGATCTGAGAGCCAATTTTTTAATTTTATAAAAAAATATATTTTGTCTTTTTTTTTTGAGGAATGGGTTTGCTCTTGACCTCGATCAACTTTTTATAACTGCCTTTTAATTTTTTAATCTTTAATCAATCAAATCATTTGATTTCGGATTACAAAGTATATCCATATGAGTTAGATTTTAGTTTCAATAAACTGATCCTACCGACGTAAACAATATGTATTTTCTTTATTATTTTTTTATATTAGGAGCGTTTGCGAGGTACGGCATAGCATAATTATACAAACTTTCAAGTCATTATTTGTCGAAATGAATGAACCTATTTTAATGAAACGTGGTATGCATACGCTAGATATCCAGGTCTAACTAGTTAGTAGAGAACATTTTCGAAAAAGAGTAGAGGGAGAGAGAGAGAGTGATTTTAAATTTTCTATAGGAAGTGAAAAAAATCACTATTTTTCCATTTGAACTCTTTTCGAAAATGGTTTCTACTCACTTAGTTTGTATGAAATGCCGCACGGCGTAAACGCTCTCGCAACATATTATTTTAGTGTTTTTTTTTTTTAATTTTGGACGTTTATAATATTATGTGTGTTTATATTTTCGAGCTTATGGCACTCGTGGGCTGCAGCTGAAAATCAGCGTCAGGTGGTATATCTTGTGTTGCCATCTGTCATTATGCTGAGCTAAGGCCCTTTTGGCATTAATAGTTTTGATTATTTATTTTGTTTAATTTTAAGGTGTTTCTGTTTATGCCAATAAACACAATTTTCTTTCTTTCTTTCTATTGGCTGCCACCCATGAGATCAAAATTGTTTTATACAGGGTGAATTTTCAAATCCGAAACTATCAGAAATAGCGAAAAACACTGATAGGAGTCTCGAGCCCGGTTTTGATGAAAACTAAAACTGAATCATTGGATTTTTGAAAAATTGGTATTCGGCCAGGAACCGAACTGGAAAAGAAAAAAAATCGAAAATTACACATGGGAAACTGAAGGAAAGCGCTCATTTAAACATTAATATATTTTTAACTGGTGAAAACTACAACTGCAGCATACCTAGTTTACTATGATTCAGTTGGAGTTTTCATTAACATTGGGCCCAATATTCCTTTCAGTGTTTTTCGCTATTATTCATAGTTTTGAATTTGTAAATTCACGCATCCTTTAAAAATTTTCACCCTGTATAAAACAACTATCAACTTTCAAAGAAATTAGTTTAGACCACACTTCGGACCATAGTCCCAACCACAAAGGACTTGGCTCAGTCAGTTGAGACAATACTCGCTACCATCAATAGTGGAAATAGTATCATTTACATACTTCCAACGTTAGCACCTTCTTCACAGCGGCACTATCTTGTCGCAGAACACTTTTACGACCCATCGTGCATAATCAACTTAGATAATACAAAATGCCTACTGATTGATATCACGCCGCTGTTATCGGAGACTAAAGTTTAATAAAGCAGTTAATTATTACGTAACAATGAACTTGAACCGAATTTAATAACAACTGCGATACTGTGGTTATCTTTGTTTTTGATGTAAATGCGACGTAACTTCTTGATAGTATAGGTACTGATTTTGCGGTGATTGTTCCAAGTGAGATAGATATTTTAATAAACATAATACCTATGAGTAAATATTTACCTATACAGGGTGTTTCAGAAGTGCATGTTCATATTTAAGGGTGGTGTTCTGTATCTGCTTTACAATATAGAAACAATAACAAAATAAAAAAAATATGACTTAAAAAAAACTGACCTTAAAACACGACTTAAAAAGTTCAATGAAAAACACTTTACAAGTACTCTGATGCAGTTAGTGGCATTGAGACTATGATTGAACTGAAGTAAACGCCACCAACTGCATCATACTGCTCAAAAAGTGTTTTTTTTTTAACTTTTTAGTCCTATTTTGCTATCGGGTTTAGATGTTACCATGGTACAAATATTTTTTAGATCTTATCAGAGCCCGTATTTACAATGGTCTAACAAATACTATGTTAGCACGTCAAGCAATCGTGCTATATCATTATGGTTTTTCACCTCGTTATAGGCTGCGGACTCTTAATCCTAAAATAAATAAATCAACGTCTAAATACATTTTAGAATTACAGGTCGCATCCATAGCCGCATCTGTAAATTACACTGATGATACCTAAGTAATTCTAAAAAGATTTTTTTTTACGATTGTATAATCCAAAAATAAAAAGAGCATCTCTATTTTTATAACATGTAGAAACAAAAGCTTATCTAACGAGGGCCTAGCACGAATGTTTTGACGTATAGTGACGTAACAGTATGGTAAATGTTATTGAATTATACTATTTTAATTCTCGTTTCGCACATCCATTCCCAGGCCACCGTAGGCGCGGGTCTGCGGAGGGCGATCAAAGTCAGGCCCGCGTCGACGGCTCGTTGTGTTCTACGCGCGCCTCAAAGAGATGTCAGCATAGGAGAAGGGGCCCGTTAGGGCCAGAGCCTGCCAGGTTGCGGATTTGGTTCGAAAGAGTTACCGCGGCTCTGGAAAGCTAAGGGCACTACGAGGAGCATGGATGGGTTTTAGTCAGTAAGAGTCTGACTCTCCCTCCCGCTCCACCCAGAGCGGGTGGAGTTATTTGATGATTTCCCATTCCTTATAAAAAAGACCCCCAGACAAGCCTCTGCATATTTTTCTCATGCTTTTTACTATATATCTGTGTTCCTAAAAAAAGACAGTAGAATATCAACAATGTCATTCACTCGCACTGAAAAACTGAAGAGCATCTACCTTCATGCATACTTCGTGTTCCTAAAAAACAAAACAGCATAATCTACTCACATAATCCTCAGATAAGGGCACGGCTGTGTAAGGCACAGGCTGCCACACCTTCCCCAGACCCTCATCCCATTGCTGCTCAGGCTCCGGGGGGTAGGCAGCAGCCATGGCCACCTGGATGGTCATCTTCGTCCGCTCCTTGTCGGTAGACCGGATGGCGATCTCATCCCGGAGGTAGAGGTTGGAGATGAGCTTGTAACCCTGGCATCCGTATCTCTGGCGGTAGAACTTGCCGATTTGGTAGGCTCGTCGTTTTCCTAGCTGGAATGAGAAGTATTTTTTTATATTAAGGTTCTCATCAGCTTGAAAACTATGTGGTGAAGAGAAAAAAAGTGAGAAAATTAACACTTCAAGTCTAATTTATAGAAAGGTTCTATAGTGTTGATTGGCATTCAATGTATATCTGTCGCACGCAACTAGTTAAATCAGCCGTTTCATGAAAAGCCTAGCCTTTTCATTGAACTGCGGGGTTTAATCAGTGACATAAGTGACACGGGCATTGGGCAAGTGATAAGACGATATGGAACAAAAAATGCCACTTGGGTCGCTGAAAAATCGGCGCATTTAAATGAAAAGGCTAGGCCACCAATTAAACGGCTGATTAAGCTAATTGGCTGCGACATATACATGACGTCGCTGGCGCGCAGCCAGACGCCATTTATTCTGAGGGCTTTGTATATCAAGTCCCGAATAGCGATAACGATTGTGAAAAAGTCCAAAATATATGTGATTTTTCGCATAGTCAGGTTGGCAGTAGGTACTGGTAATCGCCGATGGAATCTCACTTTTTCTGGAGCCCCGTCAAAAGGCTTGTAACAGTCGCGTTTGATCAAAGTTATTGCAGCAAAAATACTAACGAATTTTATTCCTACCCAAGAGCTTATAAAAAGTATTGGGTTTTTTTTAAATTTAGGTCAAAGGTAACAATAGTTTGTAAATTTATATGGCGCATCCGATGTTGTTTGCATATTTTTCTATTTAAAATTCATGACCCGAACGTAACTACTCCCGTGGGCAAAATTAATATTTCCGTTTTAGGTTTCAAATTCAAATGTGCGTTTTCACCTGTATTGGAATTGCGAGTAAAAAATAAAAAAAACTCTTATTTTTTCAATATACAGGGTGTTGCAAAAATGCGTGGTCATATTTAAGGGTGATGTTGGGTAGCCGTTATACATTAAGGAAGAAATAGCAAAACAAATAAAAATGTGTAATTTTTCAAAAAATTCGACTACATAAAAAGGCTAAAAGGTTCTAAACAAATCACTTTTCAAGAAGTCTGATACAGTTGGTGACATCAAATCTATGATTGAACTAAAGTAAATCAACAAACTAAAAAGAAAGAAGAAAGTAAACCGTAGAAAACAAAAATTTATCGGGTTATGCAAGTTTAAAAGATGTGCGTCACATCCTAGTGAAACGGCCATCGCTCAGCATAATGCTGGGACTCGTGTGCGAGACAGAGCAGCAGTGGTGGTTTTCAACGACAGCTGGGGTTGCTGCCGCTGCTTTCAAAGTCATCACTTTTATTATTGTTTTGCTATTTTTTTCCTAAATGTCACACACACATCGGCTACCCAACATCACCTTTAAATATGATACATTTCTGGAACACCAGTATTATATATTACGCCTCTATTTCCCAAGAGTAAGCAGAGATGTACTTATAGTAGGTAGACTGGACTGTAACAGGGGCGAGTCATTATATCAACTCTGCAAAAATCCAAAATCCGCGCTTCTATACAGAAATTGCTTTTTTGAGTTTGAATTAGTGTTCCAGAATAGAGATGGGCGGTGGGTAAATTTCCGATGGGAAAAAAACCAGGTAGATTTTTAATTGGGAAAAAACCCGATGTTTTACCGGGAAAAAACCCCAACCATGGTAAAATATATTTTATAGCAATAATATTAATTTAAGATGTGAGCATATGACATGTGTGTATGCTTCTATTTTTCGAGTCTCGACTACATTAATGAATGTTATGTGGATGGAAAATAAAAAAAAATTAACAATACGAAATACGTCAAAAAAATAAAACTAATTAGAATTAAAATGTAACGTTAGTGTGATGATTAAAATTCTTACAAAGTGTATTGATAAGCACTAATCGCTATCTGAATCGATTTCGTATTGATTAACATCGAAAAATTCAAAATGCTGTAAATGTCCGATATGTCTGTCTCACTCTGCAAGTGAGCAAAGCAAAATTATTTACATCTCTCTTTGCAAACAATTCACGTCTGGATGCTGGCTCCAAGCAACCACCAACTGTACCTCGTTGTGACTCTACGATGCCGGAGATCGCAGTTCACATTATAGAGGTCCGAGGAGTATTGTGCAGTCTCGACGTGAACAAGGTAAGCGAGCCTAACGGCATTCCGGCGCGTGTTGAGGCAGTGTGCGCCTGAACTGTCTCCATATGTTGACACGCTTGTAACGCCTCTCTCTTGAAAAAAGAATGGTGCCAAGATCCTGGAAGCTTGCAAATGTACAACCTGTGCATAAAAAGGTTGACCGTGCGATTAGCGTCCGATCGCCATTACCTCCATTCTGTGCAAGGTTATGGAAAGGGAACTGAACATGAAGTTGCTGACCTACCTTGAAGACAATGATTTCCTCAGTGACCGTCAAAATGGCTTTCGCCGGGGACGTCAACTGGCGATATTCTTGTGTGTGTCACGCACTACTGGGATTGCGACTTGCTGTATCGCTTGATATCCCGAAGGGTCCCGACAGGGTCTGGCACGCCAGTCTACTCATCAAGCTTCCTGCTAATGGCATCCCAACTGAATTTTGTAGCTGGATATCAGACTTCCTTAGTGAACGGTCAATCCGAGTGGTCGTTGACGGCTACTCTTGTGATCTCGTGGCTATTGATGGAGTTTCTCAGGGGTCAACTCTTTTCCTGCTGCACATCAATGACCTACTTCAGCATGGTGTTGTTGGGTAAGCTCATGACAGTACGGTTTCAGAAAGATACTTGTCCAGCGCAAAAACCAGCGGGGATGAATTTCGTTCCTTGATAGAGGCCATGGTAGAGCGGACAATATGATCACACCATCAAAACACTATTATTAAATAATTCCCATGACCGGGGAATTTTACCAACATTGAATTTTTCCGGGAATTTACCGGGTAGAATCCCATCTCTATTCCAGAAGAAAACACTCTGCCTGACCTTGGCATCGAACCTAGGACCTCAGCAGTAGCACTTAAAAACCACTACAACGTGGAAGTATTTTGTTAAAAATCCTGCATGCTGGATAACCGATTTACATTTTTAATCGTTATTCCTACTTTCGTGATGGTAAGTGTCAAGCAGTCAGTTTTACATATGTAATTATGTAAAGGCTGTTTCTTTTTTCAGGGGCACATCTGTAAAACGATGACGTAACTCTTTAATGGCCTTCTCACAAACCGGCTAGTGAAGCCAAGGTTAAGAACATCAAGTTATTATCTACACAGTTTAAGTGGTTGCATTCACTTTTCTGTACATCTTACACAAATATATTTATCAAATTGAAAACAGTCCGTTTCGATCCAAGTGGGGAAACCTTGTCATTGCAGCTCAGGCGGAATAGACGCTCGATATGGCCTAGCCGAGACACAGCAATGACAATAACCCACGTGTATCAAACGACGTTTTTCAACACACTCGAAATAAAAAAATCAGAAACATAAGTAAATTAGACAAACAATATTGGCGATGCAAATATTACGCGGGCGCTTCTAGCGGCGAAATTTATAAGTTGCCTAAGAACGACATTTGCAGCGTTGCCAACACCAATTCATCAAATTCCCCGAAAATCGGTCGAGCGATTTAAACCAATTCAGAAAAAGGGAGTCATTCGATATCCATGAGTAGGTAATCTTTTTGTTAGGTTACTCATGGATATCGAATGACTCCTATCCCCCTAATGTTAAGATACCTTGAAAAAGTGTTTTGACTGGGCCCGGACCATCGAAATTCAAAATCCTCGAATTTTACCCGCATATAATGCAAATCCCCAATCAACTTGAGATTCTCCGCAGTATGGGGAATTCCCCACACGTTGGCAACACTGTATGAAAACTGTCAAAATGTCGTTTTTGTCGTTTTTAGACAGTTTCACAATGTAACACTAGAGGCGCTAGTTAGAATCTTCGCATCGCGAATATGTACAGACGCAGACATCCCATCATCATCATCATCATCATATCAGCCGATAGACGTCCACAGCTGGACATAGGCCTCCCTCAAAGGGGGGGGGGGGTTGCCATAATCGCCACGGTTGGCAGGCGGGTTGGCGATTGCAGTGTAGCTGTAGCCATGTACCTACAGATAATGCTGCTGCCCATTCTCTGGTGAGTCCCTTAATCGCCTCTTACGACACCCACGGGAAGTGATGGGATGGTGCTATTCTTTTACGTCCGACACCATGAGGAACGCTGACAGCCCACTTGCATTGAAATGTACTATTCATTCAGCATACTTTATGCAGAACAGTGAATAGGCCACTTCACTTAACTTTTCAGTTACCAAGCGGAAAGACAAAAAGAACTCCTTATCAAACGTAGATAAAGAGAAAGACAAGACATTTTTATTCAAGTACAATATTCGTGAAGATTAGTAGTGTGTCAAATATTATCAAAATGTTTGCAATCAGTCAATAGTTGCGCCAATTAGCGTTTATTCAGATAAATTCAAAATTGGACGGCGCTATATTTTGTTTAGATAGTTAGCAGACTATTAAAACAAAACATAGTGCTAGTTAGATTAGTTTTTAGATTTCCATCATCATCATCATAACAGCCGAAAGACGTCCACTGCTGGATATAAACCTCCCCCAAATGTCGCCACAACAACCGGGCCCATCACGCATCCATCGGCTACCCGCGACCCTCACCAGATCAACGGTCCACCTTGTGGGAGGCCTTCCAACGCTGCGTCTTCCGACCATCTGTTCTGCGAGCAATGTGCCCTGCCCACTGCCACTTCAGTTTGGCGACCTTCCGGGCTATGTCGGTTACCTTGGTTCTCTTGCGGATATCATCATTCCTGATTCGATCACGCAAGGAAACTTCGAGCATTGCCCTCTCCATTGCCCTTTGGGTGACTTTAAGCCTTCTGATGAGGCCCATGTGAGCCATACTCGCTCATACGTAGGGTTCCATTTCATACTCTCTGCTAATATTAGTTTTTAGGGTAACCAACGGAACTGAGCCTCCGTTGTCCGTCGATTTGTCAGCGAACTACCTCATGAAACATAATAAATAGACCGTCGAAATTTTTACAGATACTCTTGGAGTCGATGCGCCATTGTTTTACTATTGTGTCTGCTATTATGGCGGCTGAAGATTTATACTGCTCTTATAATATAATAAAATGTACATTTAAGAAAATTCGTTTTGTGGTAGGTAGGGAAATCTTCGTTTGCGAGTCGCTCTTGGCCAGTTTCGTCTTATGATGCACTACTTACATACTACTTTGTTCGCAACATAAGCTATTTTTTGTAAACATAATAATTTAATTTACCGAAACTCCTCCGTGCCTCGGAAAGCACGTTGAGCCGTTGGTCCCGGCTGTCATTTGGAGATCTTTGGCAGTCGTTACGGATTGTCAGAACCCAGAAAATCTGACACCAGTCGTGCTAAGAAGTACCGTGTTACCCAGTTATGGAGTATATATATAATAGGTTGTGGAGGTCTGGTAGGCAGCCGCTCCACGTAAAATACAGGTATTCAGCTGAATCCGGTTTGACTGGGAGCCGACCCCAATGTGGTTGGGAAAAGGCTAGGCAGATGATGAATAATTTAATTTTTAATTTTAAATTTCGATCCAGCTGAGATAAGTGCGTTCAACCAAACTCTTCAGCTTTATAATATTAGTAGGTATAGATTTTATCAGCCGTCACAATCACGTATGAAGAAGTTCTTTTAAAGGTTGAATTTTTAACATGCAGCATTCAAAACATGAGCCACATGTTAGAATGCCCCAAGCGCCCACAAACCTGGACTTTGAAGGATTTAGTGAATACCACAGATGCTACAATTAACATAGCCAACTGCTGGGCCCAAACAATCTAAAGAGTTGAAAAGAAGAAGACTTACGAAGATCAGAAGCCTAGCTCCATGTAGGCAGAGCCCGTTAAGCAGCTAAATCAATATTATAATTAAAACTTTATCATTTATCATTCACATTACACGTCACATGTGATTCACGCAAACGTGATTTTTTCTCGTGACGATAAAGTTGTGTTTTAAAAATGTTTTACTTTGTAATGTATGTAGGTATTTTAAGTTTCATTACATAGCCCGAAGGATCGCCAAATTGAAGTGGCAGTGGGCAGGGCACATTGCTCGCAGAACAGATGGTCGATGGAGCCGAAAAGTTTTGGAGTGGCGACCGCTTACCGGAAGACGCAGCGTTGGAAGGCCTCCCACAAGGTGGACCGATGACCTGGTGAGGGTCGCGGGTAACCGATGGATGCGAGACGCACAGGACCGGTTGTTGTGGCGACACTTAGGGGAGGCCTATGTCCAGCAGTGGACGTCTTTCGGCTGATATGATGATGATGATGATGATGACATAGTAAACAATAGAATTATGTAATGTATCTGTTGCAGCCAATTAGCTTAATCAGCCGTTTGATTGGTGGCCTAGCCTTTTCATTAAATTGCGCTGATTTTTCAGCGACCTAAGTGATATCTTTTGTTCAATATCGTTTAATGACTTGCGCTGCTTAAGTGGCGCAGTTCAATGAAAAGGCTAGGCTTTTAATGAAGCGGCTGATTTAACTAGTTGCCTGCGACATATTTATGACCAGACTATGTGAAGGAAAATGACAAGCTGTTTCCTATTGTCAATTTTAGCAATTTTTATGGTGTCGTGAGCAATTCGTCTCGGTAATTTTCAGTCATTTATGTTGTCTGCAAACCTTGATAAGGATGTATAATTTGAGTGTCGTATACTTTAACAATGGCCTCAACTTCTCTTACACTAGAAGCTCTGAAAACGTCTATCATTATCTGCCTAGCCTTTTCCTAACTCTATTGGGGTCGACTTCCAGTCAAACCTGATTCAGCTGTATACCTGTATTTTACGTAGAGCGTAAAACTTCTTACGCATAAGCAGGATACATAGGTCTGAAAAGTTATCACTTATCAGAGAACATTTTTAAAAAAATATGTTACAGCTAAATTCGACCGATTTTAAATTTTCCATAGAAACAGAGATTTCTCAATATCTTTTTTTTTAATAAGACATTTCGAAAAATAAGGACTTGAAAGTTAGAATGAAATGCCGTACGGCGTAAACCCTCTTAATTGTTTTTTTTTTCGGAGTCATCATAATCATCATCATATCAGCCAAAAGACGTCCACTGCTGGACATGGCCCTCCCCTAGATGGATTATGGCAAACCCCCCCCGGTTTGCCATAATCGCCACGCTTGGCAATCGCAGTGTAGCTGTAGCAATATACCTACAGAGAATGCTGCTGCCCATTCTCTGGTGAGTCCCTTAGTCGCCTCTTACGACACCCACGGGAAGTGATGGGATGGTGCTATTCTTTTATGTCCAGCACTATACGGAATTACGGAACCATACGGTTTTGCGGAGTAGTATGAAAAAACTTTATTTAGACTTCCTTCGAAATCATGCTGGAACTTAATGATCAACGTTCAGATGAGAGACCACCTTGTTAAAATCATAACTTACATTTGTTAGTCCCTCCGGTCCCTCTATAGCGGTTAAATTCAGGATCAACTCCTGCTGATCGGATAGGGACAGCTCATCTGCGTCCGGTGACCTCTCTCCGTGCCTGTTGACCTGTAAAAATAATATTAATAAGAAAAAAATGACTGATGGCTGTCTGGGACGTACCCAATGTTGGCATGGACCAAATTACAGAAGCCCATTAAATAATATATAACATGACGACACGGTTGGCACAGTGGTTGAGCGATTGGCTGCTGCGCTGCGTGTCGCGGGTTCGATTCCCGCACGCAGCAAATATTTGTATGGCCTACAGATATTGTTCCAGGTCTGCCTGTGTGTATGTGAGTTTGTATGTTTGTAAACGCACCCACAATACAGAACTAAGTCCTAGTATGGGGCAACGTTTAAAAAAAAAAATCGTACCTACTAAAAATATGATAAATATGATTCCAGTACGAACTGTATGTTTAAACCAACTTTTCTCAAGCTATTTTCTATTATAAAAATGAAAAAGTACAATAAACATTGCACCAGCATTGCAGAAGCATTTCCACACGCTTGTTTATTAAGAATTCATCACGAAGACAACCGATGGTTATTGGTTATAAAATATCCATCTAGCAATAGAACAAAACAATTTTTGCAGAGGGGTTTTTGGTACGTTTTCAGAGGGGCACAGTTATTTCACGCGAGCTGTACATTACTAGTAAGAATGAAAGAGACATGAAATAAATCTCTTTGTTGTATCCTGCTGTCAAAACGGGCATTTAATTTTTTGACAACCATACTAGTTATGGTGAGCAGATCCGCCCGCGTGAATGCCGAAAATTATCTCAAAGCATACTCCTGGGATAAAAAGTCCTAAAATCCTATGTTTTATTCCAGACTGTAATCTACCTCTGTGCCAAATTTCATCAAGATCCATTACAAACATACATCCATCCATCTTTACAAACTTTTAAATTTATAATATTAGTAGGACTAGTAGGATGAGTTTTTTTGTGTAAGGCTTTCCAAGAAAATGGTGGTCAGCAGCGATAGAAAGAAAGAAAGAAAAACCGTTTATTCACGTGAAAGTGACGCACATACAACATTTTTGTAAACAAAGATGACCACAGTGGTTACATAGTTAGTAAAGAACTAAATTGCACTCAAGCAAGATGCCTATTGACTCGACTATTCCACAAATTTCCGCTAAATCACATAAAAAATGTATCTGAATAGGTGGTGAGTAGTAAACACCAAGAGGAGGAGAGGAGCTCGTGGCTAAATTATAATAGCCGCACGGACCAATCTTCAAGGTTAAGCAACGCTTGCCGAGGTTGGTCTGTGGATGGGTGACCATAGTAACATACCGAGACTCCTCCGTGCCTCGGAAAGCACGTTAAGCCGTTGGTCCCGGCTGTCATTTGTAGATCTTTGGCAGTCGTTACGGATTGTCAGAAGCCAGAAAATCTGGCACCAGTCTTGCCAAGAAGTACCCACGTTTTACCCAGTAATGGGTTGTGGAGGTCTGGTAGGCAGCCGCTCCACGTAAAATACTGGTATTCAGCTGAATCCGGTTTGACTGGGAGCCGACCCAAATATAGAGTTGGGAAAAGGCTAGGCAGATGATGGTAGTAACCACCAAGACTAAAAGAGATAATTGAGAACGTAGTAAATTCATTATCAAATCGGGTCACGAAACGTGGTAGCTTAATTAGTTTTCATCTTGTTATTGTCTTTAGCGATAAGTTGTGTGAATAATCTTGAGATTTGCTGACGTTTCCAGCAGGTCACGACCCACTGATTAGGGAACAATATTATAACTTGATTTGTGATTCCCAGAGTTGTAAAAATCATCATGATGGCGCGTGGATATTGGAGTACTGACTAAGGATGGTTCCAATAAACGAAGAGCCAAAGTGCCATTCTATTATCGATGGTGATTGTCCAAATGACAGCGTTTGTCAATCCCATATATTTTTGACGTTTTGTCAAACGTCTTTCTCACGTGACGCTGACAGAATGTCACTTGTCAAGAGCTTCAGGTGGCATAAGTCTCCTGTAAACGTATACACGTTTGTTCTTAAGAAATGAGGTCCAATAACATATTATATTACGGTGGGGTATTATAGTGGAGAAAAGCGTGGAAAATAATTACTATCCTTACTTAATAATATTATAAATGCGAAAGTTTGTGAGGATTACATACAACAAACATACATCCATCCGTATGTTTGTTACTCTTTCACGCAAAAACTACTGAATGGATCTTGATGAAATTTGGCACAGAGGTAGATTATAGTCTGGAATAACACATAGGATACTTTTTATTCCGGGAGTATGTTCCCTTGGGTTAATTATCGACATTCACGCGAGCGGCAGCTAGTAGTGCATAAGTGTGTGCGCGAATGGGAACAGAGAGTGCACCTGTGTACTCTCTGTTCCCTAATTTCATAGTCTGATGAGACGGCAATCCGTCAGGATCGGGAAGAGCTTAGGCTCAAGACCGGCACAGGATGGTGAGCCCCTAGTCGCCTCTACGACATCCACGGGTAGTGATGGGATGGTGCTATTCTTTTTCGTTCGATACCATACAGAACAAAAAAAAAACAACAAAATATACAACCGGCTTCCAATACAAACCACTACTAAGTTCAAAATAACTTTATTTTAATTATGGATTAAAAAACGAAAAAACCATATCAGAAACACCGACTGTGTTTCTGATATGGTTTGATCGTTTTATGACACCGACTTTTCAGTGCTGTTGGGTCCCAAAATTCCAAACAGTCCTATGAATTTAATTATCTGTCTCCCAAGTTCCTCATCAGATCTTTACGAAATTCCACCATTTCAGAATAAACCTCTTTCTAACAACAAAAAGGAATTTTAAAAGTCCGTTTATATATGACGGAGTTACAGCCCGAACAAACATACCTAAATAAAAATTACAAACATCCGAATTGATAACCTCCTCCTTTTTGAAGTCGGTTAAAAATCCACGACGTGCACAATTAAACTAATTTCTAATTTTGTATTCGTTAGCTTGTAAGTATACTTATTGTTTTTACTCTCGGAGTGAAAATAAAAACAAACAAATTAGCTCTTTATCTATCACAAGGGGTCAAGAGACACATTTGTAATTAAGCTGGGGTTTTATAACAATAACAAATACGGTACTTAGCTAATGAGAATTTGGAACCATTTTCCTGTATCAATCTTGGCGCTGGATGATATAATGAAGTGATTAAATATCAATATTTTGTAAGTGGATACTATTATATATACAATACATGCCCGTTACGACCTTCTGCGTGTTTTGCTACCTAAATCTATTGCTGGATGAGAACTCTTAGTTTTTCATTGTGACTAATGTACGTGGATCTTGGATCGTGGATGGGTATTTAGTCTGAACGGCCCAAACCGAATGGCCCTCGGCCATTCGACCGTAACCAAAAATCGTCTACGTTCCAAAGGACCGGTGATAAAAATTGGTAAACAAATTCAGTGTCAAAAACTACATCAAGTACATTTGGGTGTAAAAGTTAAAAAGTTGAAATAAAAGTTTGATTTTTTTTCTTAGATTTGTATTATCTTCCTTAGAAAAACAATCAACAATAATGTAAAATGTTAACAAAAGTTAAATTTGGTTATTAAATTATTTTAAATAAAAATCAGTCTTATTTTAAAGAAACAAATCAACAAAATATAAAAAATTACAATTAAACAATAAAATTTAGTAAAAAAGTCATTGTTGAGCTAGCTAGATGTATTCTGTTTATTTAGGTGATTTCAAATGATTAAATATTTAAATAGTTAAAATTCATAAACTAAGCGACTATCACAATGTATGCGACTGTCCCTTTAAATTAATTTTGAAATCATTTTGTCACCGGTCCTTTGAAACGTAGACGATTTTTAGTTACGGTTGAATGGCCCGCGGTCCATTCGCTTTGGGCCGTTCAGACTAAATACCCCGTGGATCCCAAGTGGAGTGCCTCGGAGGAGGCCTATGTCGAAAGACAAGCTGGATTGAGGGACGGATAGCCAGGTGAAGAGAGAAATGAAAAGATTTATTATAATAATAGTTTTAAGAAATAGGTTATGTCACTAACATGTTACCAAACCATGCAATAAAGGCTTATTTTTTATTTTTTATGTAAGGGTTGATTCACACATAGCCGAGCCGTGGCCAGGCAGTGTCAGGGTCGTGGCCGTGCATCCGCATCCGTATCTGCACGTCCGTGCGTCGGCCCGGGCACGGATGCTCCGGCGCCTGCCCGCACACGGACGTGTGTGAACGAGTTCATACAACTGCTCAAAAAAACATAGTACGCAACTATGTTTTTTTGAGCTCCGGACAAACCACGGCCCAGTCACGTCCCGGACACGGCCCAACTGTGTGAATCAACCTTAAATGCCCGTTACGACCTTTTGCGTGTTTTGCTACCTAAATCAATTGCTGGATGAGAAAACTTTGTTGTGTAGTTTTTTCAGATATCTATCAGTGGGACTCAATCTCTTCTAAGCGTTAATCAATGTACCACATGTCAAAATTTATGAAATTCAGAAGGATATTTTGTAATATTGCGACTGTCATCAGAGGGCTAATTCTTCTATTTTTTTAACAAAACATTCGCATGTCAATCGCAAACTGTCAAAAAGCCATAATTTCATACATTTTTTACAGTTTGCGATTGAGATGCGAATGCGAACTTTACTCTCTCAAATTGGATAATTATATGATCTTTTGCTTTAAAAAATCGCTTTTTGAAGTAAAAACTTCTTTATCGGCGTTGTGCACTTTTTGGGATGGTTAAAAATGTTAAACTCGCGTCAGGACACGTGACCTGATCGAAAATTCGTAAGACAGATATTGTATTATGTAATATAAATTGTCATGTTTATGTACGATAGCGCAATAAATGAATATTGTATTTAACCTCATAAATTATAGTACTTTTATACTGTGCGAAATTAATCCCTAACCATTCCAATGTTCAAGTTTTCACTTCTGCCGGCACTCCCGGAGTGAACCCGTTGTTTTTTTTTCACCAATAACGAATCCTAAAAGTGATTTCTAATCATGTGATTTTTCATAAAATAGTAATAAGAGTACTTACCACCAACGCGAACACCAGCTCCTGATCTTCCAGGACCTCGTTGCTGATGGGGTTTCCGCAGGAGACGTTGGACAGCACCAGCAGGTACGATAAGACTAGGTACCGGAACATCTTCTATAACAAGAGAAAAAACTAATCAGACACAAACAATCAAGATTCAATTATAGTTTGCCGCATGTGGTTACATCCCAGAATTAAATCCTTATTAGCGAAACTTTCGGATGGTGTTTTTTGAAGTGAAAACTTCATTAGGCCGCTAAAGAAGTTGTGCACTTTTTGAAATGGGTAAAAAATGTTAAACTCGCGTTAGGACACGTGACCTGATCGAAAATTCGTAAGACGGGTAATGTAAGCACTTTTTGATTTGGGGTAAAGCAATTCGTGCGAAATTATTCCCTAACCATTTCAAAATATTCAAAAATGCACAACGTTAATGTTTAAGTTTTCACTTCTGCCGGCACGGTTGTTTTTTTTTAAGTCAACCGGTTCGATTCCTGTCTTGGAGAACCAATTTTTCAAAAATCCAATGATACAGTTTCATCAAAATCGAGCTCGACACTCCTTTCACTGTTTTTCGATATTTCTTATAGTTTCAGATTTGGCCATCCACGCACACTTTAAAAAATTGTATATGTACCAAATTGCATCGGTCCAGTAGATTCGGAGAAAATTGGGTGTGACAGACGGACAGACAGACAACCGAGTAATCCTAAAATGTTTCCGTTTTTCCATATAGAGATTGGATCCCTTAAAAATTTGCGTGTTATTAAATAGGACCAGTTAGCCTAACCAGAAACTCTAAATAAATTGTTATCGGAAGAGGAAATAAAGATTACATATAAGTTAACTTCTAACACCGACTGATACAATTTTACTTGTACCTATAGTTTGTTTTTAAAAGATAACGTTATAATTTTAAAAGCCAAACATGATTTGACGCGGTAAGAGATAATTTAACCTTTTCTTATTTTAATTAATTAGGTAAAAACTGGTTGGACCGATGATTTTTTCTCGATCATAAGAAAGCAGAGCGCTTCACTATTGAGTCGCCTACGAAGCACCTCGAACAGTCTCTTGAGGGTGTTGTCCGAGCGGTAGGACCTGTCTCTGATCCAGAGGTGGATGCAGCTTCATGTTAGCGCCTCTCGTCGTATTATTTGACATGTCTTTTTATGATTGTGTTGTGAATGTCTAATTTTGTTTGTGTGTAATGAATTGACTTTAATTTATATATTTTTAATTTAATTGTGACATTGATTGATGAATGAGGATGACTATATTAATTGTAATTCTAATGTGTATGATGTGTAATTTGGTTTTTATTGGTTGTTTGAATGTATTGTGTTTTATTTAGTATTGTTTTTATAATAATGTATGGACTATGTCTGTAATAAATGAATTAATAATAATTAATAAAGAGAGTTGTTTTTAATATTATTTGTTGTTAAATGTTATGGGTTTATAATTACATATTTTACTAACTGGCTAATGTCTGATTTCTGAGGTAGTTTATCGGTCGATTATCTGTCAGTTAACCACTACCAAACCAATGTCGTTATGACAAATAACGTTAACGGACAGATAAATGATCGATAAAAACCTCAACCGGGCATTAAACGAAGCCGAAGGGCACTGTTTTTAAAGTCTTTTTAAGGCTTGTAGTTTACATAAGAATTTTGTTTTTGTTTGAATATGGGCCTAATAGAATCGTACTAATTTTCCGGGTAGTCGCTAAGCTAACCGTCAGCAAAATAAAATAGTTGGCTGTTGTATTTACTGCGGAATTTTATAAAAACTCTAGTAGAAATATACAACGTGTAACAGAATAAACGCAATACCTCTTAAGGGGTCATTGTACTCATCATTATGAACAACTTTCGCTATGGGACCAACACTGACATCACGAAATACAATGACCCCCTAAGAGGTATTGCGTTTATTCTGTTGCACGTTGTATAATTACTGTTTATTAGCATATACTTGGATCAAATAGTTATATGCGATTCGTATCATATATTGTCAAAATATCTAAACGTGTTGCAATGGTAATTATTTTATCAATGTATTGTATCATGTTTTTCTGCAACATTGTAAAAAAAACCCATGACTCATTTATTTTTAATCAGTCAAATAGTTACCTAACATTTTAAGATAAAATTATCTAATTAAAACATTTTGGCACACTTCAACGACATGATACTAACAAATAAACAAAAATCTTAGGTACCTACGTAATAAATAAAGTGGATTTTTTAAAGGCTGCTTTTCAGTTAGAATTGATGACAAATGTATTATTTCATGAAATCATAACATTTGGCGTTCATTGCTTAACTGAGAAAGTAGTATTGATGATTTTAATGATTACAGTTATTACGTATTTGCTACGGCCGCGAATGGTATTTTGACCAACATACAACCTGATACTGACCTGCAAATTGCAAAAAACGTAAGGAAATTTGAATTTCGCGTGCTACCCTGGCGCTAGCCTCTCCAGCTTCCGTCAGTTTTGACGTATTTTGCTTTTTTAACTATTTCTATCTTGCTCAAACTTGCACAGAATCGGGAGACATATTTTTTTCCCGTGTCGTGTCTGTTGTTTTTGGCCCTCGTTGTCCTTTCAATCAGTTTTGACGTAATTTGTTTTTTTTTTTAACTATAGCTATCTTGCTTTAACTTGATGCTAGATATAGTCTTAAGTAGCCTACAGGCCGGAGCCCTGTGGGCTACTTAAAAATGTTAGAAATAAAAGACTGTTTGATTATAAATTCAAGTAATTATTTACGCCGTCCTGCCCAAGAGCTAGGCTATTAGGTACTAAGTATAAGTGACGGAGCGATTAGATTTTTTTAGTCATCCACCTTAATATTTTCATGCCTATTTTATGTCTATAATTAGTTATCTAAGGGTGCCTATAATTACCTAAGCAAAACATGACAACTGCTAATAAGACACAATTATTTATAGCAAGACCTTATTTAAAGTTTATCACAAACAGTCTGAATGTCATATGTATTGGTATGACGTTTGTTAAGTGAAATGATAAAAATATCTAAATGGAGAGGCGAATTTGTTTGTTTGTAGGAGGTAAGCTCTGGAAGTACTGGGGGTAAGATTTCTAATTTTTCTTGACTGATTGAAAGCTACACTATCTTTGATTGTCATAAGCTAATTTTAATCTAAAATGCAGTTTTTTAAATATTAGACAATAACAAAAAGTGAAGACGATACAGTGCGTTGAAAATACGCGTTGTTTTGTTTACGTGAGAAAAGAAAAAATATGTGTCCAATATTTTTTGGAAATCTATCTGACGGACTAATTAGATTTTTTCAGTAAAGTGTCCTATTTTGTATTAGAGACATATAATCGTATATCGCCGCTGCGGCTCCGGAAAACCTCAAGCGGCGTTGGCGGCCTTGTTGGTAACTACATTTTCGGGCCGTTTGGGGTTGGAACCATCGGGCCGTGGGGCCCTTGTGCTCACAGCCTTTCAAAGAAATTTCGAAACGGCTGTTTGACACTTCCCGTGACCCAAGAGCTGGCTTTTGTTTTGGGCAGCGACTAAGCATTGCCATTCAACGTGGCAATGCCGCCAGTCTCTTTGGCACATTACCAGCTGACAGCGTTGAGGACGAATTTTTTGATGCTATGTTTTAGTTTGATGTAAGTTTTGTGTATTTTTTAATTTAAGTTAATTTAATATGTAATGATGAAATATACTTATGATAAATCATCATAATGTCATAGATAACTTACACTGTCTTTATCCACACAAAGTGAATTCGCTTGTTAAGCTGTTACTCCTAAATCGCAACCGATTCTGATGAGTTTAGGTGCAAAGACAGATGGGATCCTGGAGCCTGTTATAGTCATTGGCAATAGCTAGTAGTTAATAAATTTCACCGAATAATTTATTTTCGTAATTAATAAGTCAATGTCTCAACGATATGAGATAAGTTTAATAAAAACATTTATAGATTTTGGTGCCGTGTGATTACCGCAGGCCACGTGCTCGGAGATAATAAATAGTACTTATCATTGTTTGTTTTCAACATAAGTTAACTTTTAAAGGTTTTGATACATGAGCGGATTTTAATCAGAAGTTTCGAGTTAGGCCAGTTTTTTTTAAATTATTGATAGTCACGCGCTTGTCCACTATCTCACCTGATGGTAAGCGATGATGTGGTTGAAGATGGAGCACGCTTGCCTAGAAGTAACCTATTTACTTTTGACTTAAAGACTCCCAGGTTGTAGCTATCAGGAAACACAGACTCTGGCAGGGAATTCGACTCCTTACAGTTTATGGATATCAGTTTTTTTAGCAGGTTATTCCTAAAAGAAGGGTCAAACTAGCTAAGGGTCAAGCTAACTACACGTGTTTAGTTTTTTTTTTGGGGTACGGAACCCGGTAAGCTTTATAGTGGTACGCGGTACAGAGTACGTACCGAGAGTAAATCCCCGCACCTCTATTGAAAAGGGAGGATCCTCCGACCGGACGGTTGTTGTGTCCGGTGGGCAGTTGCCCACCGGACACAACAACCGTTCGGTCGGAGGTTCGGGCAGTTGCCCGATAGTTGATATTCGGTCTGTTGTATAAGTTCAAATCGCACGGAAAACTCAGATACCGCGATGCAGGATATCGTTAGTAGTTCGCTGGTGGCGGGATAGATGGCGTTGCGGTACTTTTTGTTGCTATAGTTTTTCTTGGGGCGGCGTTGATGTCGCTACAGCTTCATCAATGTCATGCTTAAGTTGGTACTGTAAAGATTTTAGGAACTTGTATTGACTGGGCTGTCAAACTCTTAGGATAAGTAAAATGTGAATAGCAAATCTGAAGGTAACATTGTTGACCTATATGTTATTTTCACTGAATTAATTAAACTATGTAGATACGCAATGTAGCTTTCGCACAATCATAAATATTGAATAAAGTTTACAGGCATCTTCTGGGCACGCTCGCTCCATCATAGACCTCATATGTATCGCTTTCCATCAGGCGTGGCCGAGGTCAAGAGCAAGCCTCTTTGTTGTCAGCTGTATTCGTAATTTCACCCAAACCATTAATGATTTAGTGTAAAATACTTTATATTGATAGTTTCTCGTCCAATCACGTGATCGACTCATGCGCAGACCAAGGAAGCGCCTCAATAAACTGAACTTTAGATTGTTTTGAACGTACACTTATCTCTTCAAATGATATAAAGCAGCACGTGCCTTCGAAATGGATGAACTGGAGATATAAGATGACCTTTTGGTGATGATAACTTTAGCAAAAAATTATAATGTTGAGATCATCCTATCCTGTTTACTTCCTAATAATATTTGTTTCTGTGTTTGTTGATCAATCACGCTTCATCGGCTGAACGGATTTGGATAAAAAATGGCACGCGGGTAGACTATCTCTTAGATTAGGACATATAGCATTGGGTTTATTTTCAAATGACTTCTGCCGCTCTGGGTGGAGCGGAAGAGATCCTATCTCTGTTCCTCTTCATGCCCTTTGCGTTCCAGGGCAGCGGTGACTCTTTCGAACAAATTCCGCAACCCTGGTGGATTGGGACATCATCCTCATCATCATTATATCAGCCGAAAGACGTCCACTGCTGGACATAGGCCTCCCTCAAGTTTCGCCACACCAACCGGTCCTGTGCATCTCGCATCCATCGGCTACCTGCGACCCTCGCCAGCATCGGTCCACCTTTTGGGAGGCTTGACTTAAACCCATCCCTGTTCCTCCTCATGCCCTTTGCGTTCCAGGGAAGCGGTGACTCTTTCGAACAAATTCCGCAACCCTGCTGGATTGGGACATTATCATCATCATATCAGCCGAAAGACGTCCACTGCTGGACATAGGCCTCCCTCAAGTGTAGCCACAACAACCGGACCTGTGCATCTCGCATCCATCGGCTACCCGTGACCTTCACCAGCATCGGTACACCTTGTGGGAGGCTTTCTAACGCTGCGTCTTCCGATTGGGACGTAGGATGTTTTTTTCGGGTTGTTTCCGACTTACAATGGTCCAACCTCAGGACTTAATGCGGAAACCAAACCCCGATACATAAATAGGTAAGTTAGTTATTTATTTCTATGTATATTTTCCATGTGTGACGTGTATTTATATCCGTGTTGAATTTCGTATTATGATAACTAATAATATTATTAATCCGTGTTTATTGGTAATTAATGAGCTTTATCATGATCTTTCTAGGTAAATAGTTCATTTAAACATGCAACGGATGAGCGTGGGAGTCAAGGGTGAGAAATATTGGAAAATAAAAGTTATTTGTATATATCAGCCATGTAACTATAATCCTGGGCCTTCCATTTGTGAGTTAGCCATAGTCAGAAAGAGAAACGTATGGGAGCTGTCTAGTAACCATTGGGCAAAAGTCTCCACACAATGCGTGGTCGAAGATGGTCGGCAAACTGCTAGTCACTTCTCGTGAAAACAATGTCATTTGGCATAAGTAATACATCTTGCAACACATTAATAATTATTTAGACATCTATGTGTTGACGATTGTAGTCAGTATAAAGCGGATATAATCAGTTTTCTGTTACATAAGTAGGTCTGTATGTTCGTTTATTTTATGATAACAGGCTGTTTTATTAGTAAATTGTTAATAGAATTTGTAAGCGATCTAGACCTAGACTGCTTCATGAGGAATTAGACCACAACGATTAATCTCAACAAATACTAAATAGTTATAAGAAATGGAAAGAGATGAGGGCCAGGGATGTCTTTTCCAACAGTAGTACTGTATGAGCTGATATAAAAATAATAACTAAGCACTGCTTGACTTTTTGCTAAAAGAAAATAGCAGCTATTTTTATAAATTCGTCATTCCAACGCGATCCCATTGTCATTTTGCTATAGGTTCGTAATCTGCTAAATTCATAATGGTCGATCATTGGTCGGTCAATGGTCTCGTAATATTATTTAGAATCGTGGTTCTAAATATTCAATGTCTTTGAAAAGTAATGACTGCACAATAACGTTCTAATGGTAGGTCACTGATTAAAGGAACTGTCATTTTTTTAGCGGATTACCGCATACGTCTGTCATTCATTTGTCATTATGTACGAGATTACCATTCTATGACATTTCTTTCAATGGAGTATCAGTGGTTGACCATTGGAAAGTTTTTATATTAGTAGATTACCCAACTTGTTGAAATCAACAATTATGAAATCAATGATAGACTATTGTGACACTATTGTAATAGCAGACTTGAGGCGATGCTGGACCGATGACTTTGCGAAGATCGCGGGATGCAAGACGCCCAGGACCGCGCGCAACACTAGGCAATGCCCAACAGTGTACTTACGTGTTTAGATTGAAATGATGATGATGATGAGATTTTTATAGGTTTCGTTTTACCCGGAAAGACCTTTAAAAAGCCTTAGTCTGAGACAATGTCAGATTATACTGACCGTGAGCAAATCGCTTGTGGTTTACGGTTTACCTCAAACGCTGCGTTTCATAACTGCGTAGGCGCATATCACGTTTTTTCCCGTTCCCGTACGCGTTTTCCTTCAATTTGCCTTTCTCATGAATGTGGCTATCATATACAAAAAGAATTTTCCAAATCCGACTGCTAGTTCCAGAGATTAGCGCGTTCAAACCTACTCTTCAGTTTTAATATTTTAGTACTTATTTAGATATAGATAACTTTATTGTTTCTACCCATAGCCTTACCTTGCAGCCTAACAAACAGCCTTCTACTTAGTCGCAGGCCCTATCAACTATAACCTTTATTATTTTACAACTCAAGGTTCAAGAATCTTGGAAAGGGCAATCGATTACGTCAACTGACTTTTGCCACCATTTTTTCGGAGTGGCCCTGCCTGAGTCTGTGTTTCCTGATAGCTACAACCTGGGAGTCTTTAAGTCAAGAGTGAATAGGTTACTTCTAGGCAAGCGTGTTCCATCTTCGACCACATCGTCGCTTACCATCAGGTGAGATAGAGGTCAAGCGCGTGCCTATCAATAATAATAAAAAAAAAAACATTTTTTTTTTGGCCGTTCATATAAAGGCACGGTTATAAGTGTTTCTAAAGATAGCCAGTGAACTAGTTCAGTAAAGGGTTTTTTTTTTGAAGAATGGGAAATCATCAAATGACCTCTTCCGCTCTGGGTGGAGCAGGAGATAGTGTCAGACTTTTACTTGAGTTTGATCTTAGTGTCAATTCTACTAATTATAAAGCAACGTTCGCCATGTCAGTTGCAATCTGTCAAACATTTTTGGAAATGGAGGCTTTTTTGAGAGATTGCCACTGAGATGGGAATGCGAACATTGTTGCTTAAAAATTCGTAGAATTAGCCCTCTGATCTAGACATTGATGAAAGAAAGTTTTATGCTATTTCGACCTTTTTTGCTAGTGATCTATTTATCTATAGAGTATTGTTTCCGCACTTAGTCCTGCTGTGGACCATTGTGCGTGAGCCATGGCGGCCGTCATTCTAACCAGCCAACCTCTCTCCAGAAGCAGATCAGCCCACTCAGTGTGTTCAGGGTGTCTGTGAGTGAATTAGGTGTCCCTATTGTTTGCCTCCGTATTTCGGTAACGCCTGTGCACTCACTCGTGCAATACCGTTTCCTCCTCTTCCATGCTGGTGATACAATTTAGTTTTTCATCCAGCTTTCACCTCAAACCTTCTAAATACCTTTGGAAACTACAGCACAGTACCCTATGTGACACCTAACTGCATAAATAAAGTATTTGTAAGCTGACGAAGTTATTAACGACATGACAGTACCTACCTGCAATGCCAGCTGGTTAACAGTTAATTTTTGACGTGGAGTTACATCATTCTTAATTTACGCGGTTGCCCTTATAGAGGGCGTTTATGAGTCAAATGAGCCTTGCTCTCATTTTACGAGACCGACCGCGGCAGCGAAGGAGGAAGTGTGTGTCTTGCTTGTCTTATCTTGTGGAAATTGGTGTTTGAGTTTATTTGTTCAAGTATTTACAGACTGAACTATTAGTATTATCTTGTTAAATACACTAAAAATGCGCCGACGGTTGTGACGCAACTTTATTTATTTGTTTTTTACTTTGTTGTTAGTTTGTTTGTAATATGTTAACCGTAGAACTATTTCTATTAAAAAAGTTGGAACATCATCAGATCGAATCTGTCTGCGGGAGCCTTAACGATTAATGTAGGTAAAGGTAGTTTTCATCTCTTATAACTTCCTATACAACGTGTGAAAATGGGTCATTGTACTCATCATTATGAACAATTCTTACTATGGTAGGTGCCAGATAAACTTGCAATAAAGTACATAGACCTTTCCCTAATATCCCTTCTTAGAAACCCGAACAATACATTATGAACCATTTTACATTACTAGAGAACATAAAGGATCACGATAGAAGTAGATTCAGGACTGCTCTAAGTCTTTATTTCTGTTTTTGATTTTAAGAAAGTCAATAAATGTATGTGGGTCAATGACCGTTATTGCACACTTATCTGGAATGTACCACAGGGGATTGGTCCCATAGTAAAAATTGACACTGCCGGACATAGGCCTCCCCAGGTCGTTACTTGGGGGAGGCCTATGTCCAGCAGTGTCAATTTTCACAACCGGTCTGTGCGTCTCGCATCCATCGGCTACCCATGGCCGTCACTAGGTCATCGGTCTACCTTGTGGGAGGCCTTCCAACGCTGCGTCTTTCGGTACGCGGTCGCCACTCCAGAACTTTTCGGCCCCATTGACCATCTGTTCTGCTAGCAATGTGCCCCAGCAACACGTTCTGCCTCTTCAGTTTGGCGATCTTTCGGGCTATGTCGGTAACCTTGGTTCTCTTGGTCATATCATAATACCTGATTCGATCACGCAAGGAATCTCTGAACATTGCGCTCTCCATTGATCCTTTGGGTGGCTTTAAGCCTTCTGATGAGGCTCATTCTCATTGTGAGCGACCGAGTTTCGGTTCTATAAGTCATCACTAGCAACACGCACTGTTATCTTTACTTATTGGTACTGAAATGGCGGCAAATGGCAATGGCACGTCATGGTTCGTCATAGTGCCTCCTATTACTACTTAGGCAGAGCCAAATTCACCAGCATCGTATCTGCTTCGGACAAGTACCAGTCAAATCTTTTAGCATACTCCTGAATGTTAATATGTCACAGAGCGTATCGTATTCAGTATCCGCAACTCGCCACAGTCGTAACACGACACGCGATTAGTGAAGGACGTCGTGCATTGCACGTGTGATTGGGCTCTTGAATGTTTAATAACATTTGCTTTGACTAACGTTCGCTGCAGATTTACTCAATAATGTATGAAAAGATTTGTGTTTGACACACACAGATATATAATGTAAGTAAAAGAAATAGTAGGAAACTTAATTTTAATACAACAACATTGTATCACTGCTGCGCCAAAAAGGAATACAGTTCTTCCTCCACTCGACTCAATTCAATTAATAGCTCTTAAGATAAGATAAGATAAGATACGATAAGATATGGTAAGATACGATAAGATACGATATCTTAATGTTGTTCTTTAAAAAAATAGGTACCTAATCGAGGGTTTTGTCTGTTGTCAAGACGAATGCATCGTTTGGAGTGGAGTTGGTTTTCTTCAAACGGGTTTAGAATATACAGGGTGAATTTTTAAAGTGTGCGTAAGTGGCCAAATCCGAAACTATAAGGAATATCTAAAAACACTGAAAGGAGTCTCGAGCTCGATTTTGATGAAAACTAAAACTGCTTTATTGGATTTTTTTAACATCGGTATTCTTAGCCAGGCATCGACACAGCCTAAGTAGCGACACTTTCGGATGGTGTAATAACTCATTATCCCCCTCTACCGTATGCTCCACCGTGTCCTCCGGACGATCCTAACAGTGGTGACCCATCGAATCCGAAATAGGAAGCTCCCGAAGCATTCATATCCGGTGAGTACCTTCGTCAGGCGGAAGGTGAAGACGCCGTGGCGCCTCTCTAGCCACTCCTCAAAGAGCAGACTTATTGCCACAATAGTGCCATGCCCATATAAATTAAAACTTAGGTTTTCCTCTAGGTATAAGTTTAAAATATTCAATGGTTGCTCTCGGATAACACAATAACCCTTTTTTCCCGAGCTGGGCCTCGAATCCAGAATACCGTTAACCCCCACTTCAGAATTAATCATTTATTTTAAAGAAAGAAAAATAAACATAAATTTCTTTCTTTCTTTTTCAGGCGCGTTTTTTTTTTTTTTTTTTTTGTTTAGGTATGACCGCTAGCAAGTTAACACACTTGGGATATCAACTGCTTAACCGGACTAACTCTTTTTCAGGCGCGCTTGCCATAACAAGACCAACGCGGCAATTTTCACAACATTTTAGTCACCAATGTCGCTTAGATTTCCTCTTATATATACATACTCATTTATTAACAGTGTTCCATGTAGATTAGAGATAATAAAACCACCGGTTATTTATAGCAGTTAAATTCAAGCTGATGGCTATGTAAAAAAACTTTTGTTAATCAATTTAACAACGTCAATAAAACGGTATTTTTACTCATAATTATTATAACCTTACGAATCCGTAAACCATGATTGGCTGTCCAATTTTATGATTGATTGCTTTGCATAAAATTTTACTGAGCCCATTTATTTTACCGATAAAATTAAAGGAGGTTTTCAGAGTTAACGGGTTATTTTGTGTGATTGCTTATTTATTTAACATTTTATACACACAAATGTACAGAGGTAGGCTTAATGCCCATAGGCATTAAGTACAACAAGCAACCGTTTTATTGCAGTCAACCTTTGGGTGATGCAGAGTAATAGTGGTAGGTGCTATATCATGATTTTAACATACCGGGACTCCTTTGTGCCGGGGGACAGCTAGTAAGGAATAAAAAATAAACAGTTTTACAAAGTTGTGTGACGTATCAAATACACAAACAATTTAAAGTACTTAGTTTAAGCAAATTGATGAAAACTGTCTGGTCGCCTCACACCTACCATAACTCGAAATTAAAAAAAACACTACAAAGTTCAAAATGACTTTAATTTCGGAAGTCGGTGTTTGTTAGTGGTTCTTCGTTATTTGACACCGACTTCCGAAATTAAAGTTATTTTGAACTTTGTAGTGTTTTTTGGAAGTCGGTTTATTTTTTTTGTGAAAAAGTTTTTTATTTTTCACTTTTTAGTGGTACCCCACACCTAAAACACCACTGAAAAGTCACAGGAAAGCAAAAATATGCAATTTCGTATGATTTTCCACATATTTTTTCCAGCTATTTGGATTTAAAAACCAAACTGCTGAACCGATTTTGATAAAATTTAAATGGGACCAATCGAGAAGTATATCCTTTCATATTATAAACAAGATTTTTTTCAAATCGGTTCATAAATGACGGAGATATGAGGTAACAAGTACAAAAAAAAAAATACAGTCGAACTGAGAACCTCCTCCTTTTTGGGAAGTCGGTTAAAAATAATGATGTATCATGATAAAAATTGAGTTGTAAGATTCCACCTGAACAAACATAGATAAATACATACATTGCAAGTTAAATAAAAGCTTGTTAAAATGATGATGCGCTTAGAACAATTGGTGCGCAAGTCCGTCTCGCATTTGGTCGGTTTTTGTTGTCTATACAAGATACAAGAAGATAAATATTACGATACAATATTGTAACAGACTGCCTTTAGATTTGCGATACAATTGTTTGAGGAAAAACAGTAGATTTACTTACTAAACGGTTGCCAGAGGTCGAGCAGCATTGGTCATGGTTAACTGAGAAATCAAGGAAAGAGACCGCTTTGTCGTAAATAAACTAGCAGGACACTGCATTTATCCGTTACATCATTATCACCATCATCATATCAGCCGAAAGAAGTCCACTGCTGGACATAGGCCTCCCTCAAGTGTCGCCACAACAACCGGTCCTGTGTGTCTCGCATCCATCGGCTACCCGCGACCCTCACCAGGTCATCGGTCCTCCTTGTGGAGGCCTTCCAACGCTGCGTCTTCCGCTACGCGGTCACCACTCCAGAACTTTTCGGCCCCATCGACCATCTGTTCTGCGAGGAATGTGCCCTGCCCACTGCCACTTCGGCTTGGCGATCTTTCGGGCTATGTCGGTAACCTTGGTTCTCTTGGGGATATCATTATTCCTGATCATTATCGATCCCATAACTCCCCGTGGGTGTCGTAAGGTTCCGTATGGTGTCGGACATAAAAGAATTCTCTGTACATTGCAAGTATTGCAACAGCTACACCCGTCTGCCAAGCGTGGCGATTACGGCAAACCCCCCCTTTGGGGGAGGCCTATGTCCAGCAGTGGACTTTTTTTTCGGCTGATATGATGAATACGAATGCTCTTGGTTAGAGTAGTTGCCACCCGTAATACCGAACACACCCGTATAAATGACTTATTCGTCTAAATTATTATCGCCAGGTTAATAAAAATATTCGCTTAAAAAAACGAATAACGTACTATTATGTTGCCTGAAACCCCTATAAACCGGGTAACTCAGAGTTATTTAAGTCAAGAGTGAATACTCATAAGTTACTTCTTGGCAGGCGTGTTGCATTGTCGACCACATCCCACCACCACCACAGACCACATTGTTTCCCATCAGTTGATTTTGTGGTTGAACGCGAGTCTATCGATAATAATATAAACTTTTTTACAAAAAAAAATACAACCGACTTCCAAAAAAATAAACGTCTCAAGTGCGAGTCAGACTCGCGTTCGGAAGGTTCCGTACCATTATCTATAAAAAAACGGCAAAAAAATCACGTTTGTTGTATGGGAACCCCAGTTAAATATTTATTTTATTCTGTTTTTAGTATTTGTTAGCGGCAACAGAATACATCATCTGCGAAAGTTTCAACTGTCTAACTATCACGGTTCATAAGATACAGCCTGGTGACAGACGGACGGACGGACAGCGGAGTCTTAGTAATAGGGTCCCGTTTTACCCTTTGGGTACGGAATCGTAAAAATCACTACAAAGTACAAAATAACTTTAATTTCGGAAGTCGGTGTTAAAAAGCACCGATTTCCGAAATTATAGTTATTTTGTACTTTGTAGTTTTTTTTTATTTAGACGTCGACTGGATGACGTATTTTTTCCAGCTATATACATATAAAAACCAAACTAGGTACTTAAGGTGAATGGATGAATGCTCTCACTGCCATTTTGTCGCTAGATGGCGACACATCCACAATTTCGAACATTTTCAATTTTTACACCTAACATAGAAAGTTTTAATAGACAACTTTATTATAGGCGCCACCTAGGGCATTAACTTGATTTTTTTAGATAATCACTATGCTTGTTAACTGCTACCATACAAAGATTACAGCAGAATAAAGATTTAGCCGCATGAATTTACTCTTTACACACACATGCAAAGTAAATAGTAGTAACTTTCGACACCACTAGATGTCGTTTTATTCAAAAATGGTTGGAAATTAAAATGTCCAGAGGACCAAATTGTTATATTCCAATCTATTTCTTATTAATATAACCTTAGCAATGATTATCATCACGCTATACTTTCGGGAAGCTGAGCAGCTAAAAACCTTGACATAAATAAGGTCGGCTATTTGAAACAGTTATCAACCGTACAAACAGACTGTCGGTTTAGAGACTGCCTTTCATTAGGCTTGGTGTGGGTTCAAATCTCAATAGTTGTATTTATTTTTGAATTATTTTTTATCTTTCTTTATCCTTACCAAACCTAATATTTTCAAATATTAATAATAATATAATTATTGGTCTATGCATATTTTTGTTTCTAGGCTCGATATCCTATCGGATTTGGTGGTGAAAAGGTATCCCTTTTCACCATAACAAATTGTTCAGATAAATTATTTTGGGTAATAAACATTGCATGTTACGCTCTAACATCGCACAGTATATTTTTTGCCCAAAATTTCGGACATGATTTTTTTATTATCTTATATCTTAGGACTCGCGATTATAAATGCGAGACGAGAACACCCGATTGCCTATTTGTTATAAAAGACAGAAAATTAGTACTTGAAAAAAAAATCTATGGATTCCAGAAAAACCATAGAAACAGTTGTAGCTCAAAAGTTTGACATCTTTTTAAGACTTTACTGATGGTATTGAATAGTGTCTTAAAGTCTTTACGATAGCAAAAAAAAATCAGGCTTTATTTGTTCAAGATAACAGTGTTATGGCTGATTTTGCAAATTTATGTTTTCTTTTTTTTACCGCCATATTATTACGTATTTGGATTTGTTACTAGGACTGAAATGTTCTTTTTATTTACACTTATGATCTGACAAACAAAGGGATCCTAATTAAGCAGGATCTAGGAATTATTCTAATTCAAACTTTTTTGGTTAGGGTTATCACCTCATAAATTTATTAAACTAAATATTTGAAGTAATTTTTTATGTTGATAAAAGTATACAGGAAGACATTTTTATCACATTCTAATAGTTTTTTTAGTGCTAGATGTCATTCAAAAATTTTATTGTTTAAATAAAAAAGGTAGGTAAAATTAAAAAAAAAAAAAATTGACTCCTTAATTTCAATTTGGATGGTCTCCTAGCTAAACGTAGGTCTTGATTGGGGGGGGGGGGGGCTAGGCAGCGTGGCGCGCGCGCTCTAGGGATGTGAGATTAATGCAAAAAAATCTATTTAACAAAAATCGATTTTTCTTTATTCAATATTAATCGATTTGATTTTAATTAAAATAAATAATCGATGTTACCCAGCGTAGTTAAGTTACTGAAACCGTATGAAATCTCAGCAGAAGACAATTTTGTGGCAACAGAAAATGACGAAAATGTTGAAATTATTGAAGGACATACCGACAATGTAACAGAAATTCTTTCGTCGGATTAGGCTGAAGAATAATAATAGATAGGTATGTACATCAGAAAACAATTAAGTAAAATGGTATAATATAACTTACTACTAGTGAAAGAATTTTCAATATAGTTTCAGTACAGAGATCGCTTCCTACAAACTTTACCTCTTTATAATATTAGATTTAATAATTATGTAGATTATTTTCAAAAAATTCCAAATTAGAATGGCAGGATTGGCAGGTCAAACAAGAATCATAGTTTTTTTATTACTATCTAAGTACGTCTTGGAAAACTGTGTTAAACCACAGCTCGATCCAAAAATTAAATAAAAAGTAATCTTTTTGTGTTTTGTTTTTCGGCTCATCTAATAACTATTTTCCTGTATAAATAACGTGATCCCATGCCGAGTGCATGGGATCACTTTACCCCAACCTCCAATTAATTTATTATTTACGAATAAAAAGTTATGGTAACTTTTCACAATAAATTCGATTTAGAAATATTGACAACCCTAAAATCATAATTACCATAGAAAACTTTAGAAGCCTCTAAGTTCGAGATCCTTCAATATTTGGATCTGATTTTTTTTTCATCGATTCATACACTTTTTTCTAACAATTCTATAGAAAAATAGAATCCAAATAATTAAAAATACGACCATAAAAAAATAAAATCAAAAAAACATTAATTGTCAATAAATCTCTGAAAACTCGTTTAAAAAATATATAAATCAATCAGTATTATGTGTTTTAAAATTATTGCATAACAGGAAAAACAAGAAGACAATTCGTGGAATATTTCAAGAGATATGGGTGATTTACTATTTTATCATAAAAAAAATTAAAAAAATTTTTTTTGGTCATTATGAGAAATAGGCGCTTGTGAGTTCTATTCTTTAATTTTATATAACATTACAAACAAAGTTATCACAAAAAAAAGGCATGTCCGAAATTTTGGCCAAAAAATATACTGTGCATCGCAATCAGTAAACATGGGCTCGGCGTACGACTATGCACCGAAACTCACACATCTGTGATCAGTGTCATCACAGTCGCAACCTACTGTTACCGATAGACAAGGATAGAGATAGGAGACGGCGCTGTCGTGCGAGCGAAATCGCGTTAGCTGCCGAATGTTGACGAATGTTTACGATTATGAATGACATGGCATGTCGTAGCGTTAGCAAATAAAATAAAAAACATTAATTATTTTGAGGTACTTAAAAAAAGAAATATTGATCGCTTGATAGCGCAAGGTTACTAAAGCTTTACTTCTGCCTTTGTTTTCGGACAACAACAAGCCACTTTTGTCTCCTTAATTCATCTTTAGGAAACCTGAATAAAAAAGAGCCTTAAGTATCACCATTATGCATTTATGTATAAATAAATAAAGAATATGGCTGCACATGACGTGCAGTTTGGGAGTTACGAGGAAGCCTTGAAATCATAACCGTTTGCTTTGCCACAGTCGCGTAATAAAGATAACTAAATATAGTGAAGTAGTGATTCTGCACTAACAATTAGGTACTTTTGAATAAGTACCTATTGCGTAAAACATAACTGTTATCAATTATCAATAAAATCGACTTGAATTTAAATAATCATGGTTGGTAAAACAATAATAATAAAAAACTATTAATATGTTTGAAGAAATTTGTGATGCTAACCTTACGCAACCTCGGTCTGGTACTAGTCGTCGCGCGCGTTGTTTACAAAATCTCTCAACAACTTGCGAATTGTGCGTATCGTGTCTCTCACGCATGTTTTTAATATCTATCTCGCTCTCACAAACATGGCGAAGCAAACGATAAAATATTTTTGTTATTTTCAACAAATTAACATTTTTGGCTGTATTTACGAGTGGTGTGTCTTATTTTTATTCCTAGTATTATTAAAACACTGTTGAGCTGCAAAGATTAAAGATTTTATTACAGATTTTTTGTTTCCTATGTTTAGGTAGGTACTACTTGATACAGAAAGTCAAGTGATTGTTTTTCAAGTCTATGCAGTGAAGGTAGTTCAATTTACACGATAATTAGTAATAAGTACTACTAATTAATAACAATTTACGAGATACTGATAAAAGCTAACATGTGGGTAGAACTAGGTAAGTATATTTATTCATAGTACCTACCTAAACAAAAAATCTCTAATAAAATTCTTTGCCTTAAAAATCTAGAAAAAATATAGGTATGTTTAGGTATCAAATAGGTACTAAATTTTTGTAAAGGCGAATTGAAATTTTTGAGCCCTTACGTGGAGATCCTAAATGTCGGCAGTCCATCCTGACATCAGAATGACTCCCCATTTTTTAAATTCATTTTCTCAGTTATTAATTAGGTACCAATTATTTAAACAAAGGTATCAAATAGTAGCAAATAGGTATTAGATTTTAGTAATATTTTTAAGCTGATCGGTCATTTTGGCCAGTCATTCTGAAGGTCACATCAATGATTTTCCGTGCGCGACTGAGTGCCAACTAGAGGCAATCACTTAGTTGAGTAGGACCACTTGCTGTGACTAAGTCCCGTATCTAATGGTAATAAAGGTATATTGTACCTACACAGGTTGTTGTAATGTGACTGAACCTAAATAGTACCTAACGTGTAAATAAATTGTGACGTGTAGGTACTAAATAAATAAAAGATTATTTATGCAATTATTCGTCGCGATCTAAGAATGTTTTCTTTAGGTGATACAGTCGTAACATTCAGTGATTAGTGTGATTACTGGCGTTCTTTGGTGGAATGGTTTTAGATGGCAAAGCAAAGGGTTGTTATCAGCTTAGAATATCGTGGTATTAGTTGGTTAGAGTAGGTACCTATGTAAGTACTCGTATGTGTCACCGGATAATTCCAAACATCGTAAGATTGTAATAAATCTTCTTTATGTTTTAGACTATAATCTATGATTATGTTGAGAACAGATAATGGATTGTGGAGGTCTGGTAGGCAGCCGCACCACGTAAAATACTGGTATTCAGTTGAATCCAGTTTGACTGGAAGCCAACCCCAGTAGGTATAGTTGGGAAAGGGCTAGACAGATGATGTGTTGAGAAGAGATAATTTCGAATACACTGAATCACACCCAAATTCAATAGTTTACAATACTTGTCTTATCTAGAAGAAATTATAAGTAAGTAGGTACTTGTAAATATACAATCTTACGCGACTTATAATATTACAATCATGCGACACAAATGCAAAAAATACATCATCTGTGAAAATGTCAACTGTGTAGCTATCACGGTCCGTGAAATACAGTCTGGTGACAGACAGAGAGACGGACAGACAGACAGACGGACCGACAGACGGACACCATTGCGTAGGTAGCTAGGAAAAAAATAGGTAAGTTTGCCTACGCTGATCGCCTGATTTAGGTATAGGTACCCTAAGTATACCTACATGAACTTCTTTTCTCTGATTTGATTCAACCCAAACCAATGAATTAGTAGTTAACCGTGTCAGAAAATGTTTTATCAGTACCTACTTACATACAGTGGAAAGATTTTTAAATCTTTAGGTAGGTAGGCACTATTTATTTAAAGTAGATAAGTAATACAACAATAACATTAGTATTGTATCTGTGTGAACCAAAGGCAGATCGTAGATAATTGTTTTCACTTTCTAGCATTATTTCTCATTCCCTAAAAAAAAACATTTCATCAATCATAAAATGTAAAATCCGCGGGCAAACCCGCGCGCCGGCGCTAACTTGCTAGAAACACAATTTTGACACACAATCACGCATGGACTGGAACAATTTGGCAACACGCGTTGTTGCCAAATTGCGTCTTGAATGGCAACGTCGCATCGCCGCGTCCGTCACTCGACAACCTTGGCGCTTGTTCGAATTTTCGAACAGCGCCATCTACTTAAAATGTTCACCGCACGTAAACTCGTAACACAACAGCAATGAACTTTTTCTCGGTGGTTCTATAAATTTCTGTCAGATGGCGCGATTCAGGTCACTCACACATGTAAAGATTTTTCGTTTTTTATTGGGTCTAATTCTCATAGAAAGACTGTTTTTTTTCTAAAATTTGGGCGACAGGCGATCACAATACATTATAAAGTCTCATTATACTTGCTTTTATTCTGCAGAAACTGTTTATTTACGGAGATTACAGGTCCTGAAAAATGTATGGCGAGGTCTCTTTAGGGATCCCCCTTAACCGATTTTGATGAAATTTCAACAAAAAAAACTTTAGAACCTCCTCCTTTTTTGTAGTCGGTTAAAAGACACAATGACGTAAAAAGTGCAATCAACCAAGATTACAGCCACTATTTTACATAAAAAGTTCAACAACTTGCATTTAAAGGTCAGAAGTTAACAAGGTCGTCGTGATAAAACTAGTTGTTGATTCAGCTGGTCATTCTTTCAACTATTTTATTGATCAAATATTTGTATTGGCTAACAGTTTTTGTAATACAAATATGAATTCGGTCCTTGGATGACAACAGTTGTTTTTTTAACCGGGTTCATTAACCGAGTAACACATTAATTGTGCGTATAGCTAAGGAGTAGAATTCCCTGCCAGTGTCTGTGTTTCCTGATAGCTGCAACCTGAGAGTCTTAGTCAATAGTGAATAGGTTACTTCTAGGCAAGCGTTCTCCATCTTTGACCACATCGGCACTCAGTTTTGTCTTTTTTGCCATTTTGGAATTATGAATGTTAGAAAATGTAGGTGGGTGCCAATGGGTGATATTGCAAGTTTATTTCTCTCTTTAATCTGATACTAGTCTTGCCAAGAAGTACCTACCGTGTTACCCAGATACTGGGTTTTGGAGGTCAGAAAACTCCATGTAAAATATCGATTTTTTTTGTTATATGTTGGTATGGCTAAGAGCGGTTACGGACTGCATCCGATCCGAATCCGTGAAAATACGTTCCGAAATAGTCATAGAACTATTTGTATGGTAGTTTACGCACTACATCCGACTTCCGTCATCCGATTTTTCTACGTCATCCGTTAGTCTCGAATTCGGAAGAAATATTGACGGATCGAAGTAGCTGTAGTATGTACAGTTTGTGTGAACGCTTTCGCATTACCTCGGATTCAAATTGGACATAATTTATGTCCGATGTGTATGTATGTGGACGATAAGTGCGTAAGCAATATCCGAATTCGGTTCGAGTTTTTTACTCTTGATCCGTATTTTTAACCGACTACCAAAGAAGGAGGAGGTTCTCAATTCGGATGTTTGTATTTTTTTTTAATGTTTGTTAGCGCATAACTCCGTCGCTTGCAAACCGATTTGAAAAATTCTTTTGTACTTCCCAAATGGTCCCATTGAAATTTTATCACAATTGGTACAGTAGTTTGTTTTTTAAATCCAAATAGCTGGAAAAAATATGTGGAAAAATCATCCATGTATGCGAAATTGCGTATTTTTGCTTTCCTGTGACTTTCCAGTGGTGTTGTTAGGTGTTGATTTTTCACTTTTTAGTGGTAGGTACCCCACCACTAAAAAGTGAAAAATAAAAAAACTTTTTCACAAAAAAAAGAAACCGACTTCCAAAAAACACTATAAAGTTCAAAATAACTTTAATTTCGGAAGTCGGTGTCAAATAACGAAGAAGCAACCAAAAACACTGACTACCGAAATTAAAGTAATTTTGACATTTCTAGTGTTTTTTGGATGTCGGTTTAATTTTTTTGTGAAAATGTTTTTTTTATATCAGTATTTTCACGGATACGGATCGGATGCAGTGCATAACCGCTCTTACAGTTTGTTGATCTGTGTGATGCGCGATTTTGGTTCTCGTACGGTAATAGTTGGTTTTTTGTCTAACCGGGTTCAACCTAGGTTAGTTTTTTGTACATTAATTAATGTACTAAAAACTTCTTTCACGTTATGTTTTTGATTGATAGGAAATTTTTATTAATTTGGCTTCTCGAGACATGATGATTCATAAACTTTCAAATCTAAAATCTAAAGAATGGATCAACCGATTTTAATGAAATTCAACATTCCTTTTTGAATTACTTTCTAAACATAAAATATCTTTGTGATTTTATTTATCGAGTGTGTTGGAAAACGTTGTATGATACACGTGGACACTTGTCATTGCAGTCTATGGACTCCGTAATGTCCTCGCCTTCCGCCACGGTTGCAATACCAAAGCTTGCCCAGTTGCATCAAAATGTACTTTAACAGTTACCTCACCATCTGACATTGTTTAAAAATTCTTACTTATCTCAAGTTATGGATGCGGGTACAGGCTACGGGACAACGATGTGACCTACTCAGTAACTCTATGACCAACTTTGTTTTTCCTATGACGAACTGTTACCCTAGATTCAATGAGGAAGGTAAACTATGATTAACTGAAAAATAAGTAAACATTCCTTATGCGAAATGTACTTTCCCCAGGTAGATGAAATAAGGACAAATGGACAAGGAAATTCTACGTCGTATGCGGCCGCCGTGGCTGCCACACCGGGGTCGTCCGGCCAGGACAAAGCGTCCGGGCCGGCACCCGCGAAGCCGGTGCCGGGAAAACCGGACCCGGCCCCGGGAAGGAAGAGGAAGGGTGGGGTTGCTGCGCGGACGGCGAAGGCTCCTGCGCCGTCTGTGCAGCAGTTCCCCCCGGCTTCCTTGCCTTCAGAACCTCCCCCGACTCTAGCCGAATGGCAAGTGGCCGGGGAGAAGAGGAAGGCAGGCAAGGCAGCCAGGGCGGCCAAGAGGCGGGAGAGGAAGCGGCGGCAGAAGGCGCAAAGCGTCGCGGCTGCGCTCCGCCCCCCGAAAACCGCGGCTGTAGTGCTCACACTGCTGCGGCTCAGGGTCACCATGACTGGGGGCCGGATTCTGGAGATCCCCGAGGCAGCCAGCGGCCCAACCGCGGACGCTCTAGCCGAAAGGCTCAGGGCGTCCCTAACCGCGGACGATGCCCGAGTGCCCAGGCCCACCAAGTGCATTGACATGCGCATCTTGGGCCTGGACGACTCCGTCACGGAGGCGGAGGTGGTGGCCGCCGTCATTAGGACGGGGGGGTGCTCAGCAGAGGAGGTGAAGGCGGGCACCCTACGTCCTGAGAACACGGGCATGAGAACCATTATGGTGAGCTGCCCCGTGTCGGCGGCTAAGACCATCTCGGAGGGCCGAAGGTTCTTGGTGGGTTGGGTTTCCACGCAGGTCAAACTGCTGGAACCCCGACCTCTGAGGTGCTTCCGGTGCCAGGTGGGCCACCATGTGGGAGCTCAATGTACCTCGGAGGTGGACCGCAGCGGTCTATGTTTCCGCTGAGGTCAGCCCGGTCACAGGGCCGGTACCTGCGAAGCCGCGCCGCACTGCGTAGTCTGTGCGGCAGCTGGCAAGCCGGCCGACCACTGGGCTGGGGGTAGGGCCTGTGCCCCACCCGCCAAAGCCGGAAACAGGAGGAAGCCTTCCGCCACCGCCGTCTCTGCCGCGACCGCCGCCACTGCCGCCGCTTCTTCTGCCGCCATTGCCGGTTCCACTGCGGCTGCTGCTACTGCAACAGCCGCAGTAGAGCCCCTACAAAGGGCTCCGGAGGGGGCTGAAATGGAGTGCCAGTAATGGCCCCATTTCACCCCCTCCTGTTGAACGTCAGCCACTGCGCCGCCCAGGAACTGATGCTCCTGAGCATGGCGCAGTGACTGATGCCTGTGGACGGCGAGCAATGGGTAGCTCAACGTCCGATCAGAACAAGACCGGGTTGACGGCGCGCTGTGTTCTACGCGCGCCAAACCAGCAGCAGTTAGCATGGGTCGGGGCCCGTTAGGGCCAGAGCCTGCCAGAGTTGCGGGATATGTTCGAAAGAGTTACCGCGGCCCTGGAAGGAAAGGCACTAGGAGGACAAAGGGTGGGTTTTAGTCAGTAAAAGTCTGACACTCCCTGCCGCTCCACCCAGAGCGGGAGGGGTCATTTGACGATTTCCCATCCTCAAAAAAAAAAAAAAGACCACCAATATGTTAAAGTGAAAACCTTATCAAAGTTTGGTTTCTATTTACCCCTCCGTTCCTATTAACCCCGTTTGACGGTACGTAGCAATGATTGACAATTTGCCCAAATATTTGCAGAAACCTATGAAAATTACACAATTGAAAGTAGTTCAATTGAATGTTTTTCACTGATCTCCTGAATAATTTTGCCTGTTGAAGTAGACTAAAATATCTAAATTATCCAGTTTAATGTGAACGTCAGAATCGCCGGTCAACAGTCATATTTAGTTTTGAAATTGTGCCTAAAAATTACTTATCAATTGCTTATATTTGGTTACCATAATCAGAGAATTGCTTATTTCATCTGTTAAAAGAATTAAAACATTTAAGATTGACCGACCATTCTGATATCAGAACGGCTGGTCAATCACTGTAGAGTAGTAACTATAAGGAATTACTGAAATTTTCATAAGCCAAAGATTGCTTATTAATTGCTTATTTTACAATGTATAAGCCTAGACCCTTTTATCCTTTCTTTTAGCTAGCCAAGAATTTAAAAGCCCCTGCGCCTGTTAAATTTATGAAAGCAAAGTGACGTCTGTCGAAAATTGCATTTATATTTCAAAAGGGATTATTATTTATTACTCGTTTCTTTATTTTCTGTAATAAAGACTTTTTGGTGCTTTGTTTCTACACTTGCGTGCAAAAAAATTGACCCACCCCGCACGCTTTCGTTCATAACACGATGAATAAAAATCCAAAATTAATTAACAAATACTTTTCACACTGTTTGTTAAATGTCAGTCTAAGATTACAATCATAGTTTGTTCATAGCATTCCGACGTAAATTGAAGCAAACAATAATGTCCTCGCCTAAAAACTTTATCACCCCTCCTTCACCCCTTAACTATGTATGTACCTATGTACAGTCTGTTGTCAACATTCTCTGACCCACCCTAAAAACAAACGAATTTGGACCCTCTTCCTGAAACAATAAGGTTTATTCAATTTACGTGAGCTTATCAGACAAGTGCTCGCCAACATTGTCGGAGCCACCGGCATTGTATGTCATTTTGTTAAGCTATTTTAATCATTATCTCGTCAACATTAAGTTGAAAAGCTTTTAAGTCACACTACATAATTACAACGCAATCTTTAATTTCGCGTAGTCTCAACAAGTTCTTGTGGCTTAGCGGTTTGATGCTGGAATTGGCGACGAACAACCTGTGGCGAACCCACAGTTCACATATCAGTTTTGTCTTCATTTTTATAATATTGCTTGCATTATTAAAGAACGACCAATATGATTTACGCCTAATAACTTATCTTGTAAACAGGTGGGTAAATTAGAACAACTTAAGTTCACAGAATTTATGTTTACCAAGAATGGTTGGATACGAAGTAAAACATATAATTTGCTTCGTGAGTTAGATAATAATAGGTCTTTACCTATGAAATTGCCGTTTTGTATGAAAAAACTTAAACGAATTTTTTTCATGTATTTTTTATTTGTATTAATCGAAGTAATCACCCATGCAATCAATGCATCTTTGCCAACGCAGTGGCAGTTTATTGATGCCCTTCTTAAAGAAATCAGCTGGACGGGAGGCAATAAATTTTTCAAAGGCATTTTGTACTGCCTCTCGGGTATTGAATTTTTTTCCCGCCAAGAAGTTATCCAAATTCTGGAAAAAGTAGTAGTCTGTAGGCGCAAGGTCTGGTGAGTAGGGCGGATGACTGAGAGCTTCCAACCCCAGTTCTTGCAACTTGGAGACCGTCTGCTGTGCAGTATGAGGTCGCGCGTTGTCATGCAGGAGCAGCGGAGACGAGCTTTTGACCAATGCTGGTTGGAGCTGTGCCAGCTTCTCCATCATTGTGTTCAGTTCTTCACAGTACACATCTGCAGTAATGCTCACCCCGTTTGGTAAGAAGCTGTGATGAATCACACCGGCGCTAGACCACCAAACAGTGACCATCACTTTTCTAGGGGTAAGTTTTCGTTTAGGGCATTGTTTAGGTGCTGAACCAGGATCCAACTAACTTGCTGAGCGCTTGCGGTTATCAAACAGAATCCATTTTTCATGGCAGGTAACAATGCGGTTCAGTGTGTCTGTTGAGCAGTGCAAGGCACGTCTCGACGCGTACTTCGCACTGGCGATCATTGTGTTCGTGGGGCACCCATTTGTCAAGCTTTTTTACCTTGCCAATTAGACGCAAATGGACCAATATTGTTTTGACGCTAACGTCGAAAGCTGCTGCTAATTCAGCCGTAGATTGTGTATCATCAGCTTCCACAATCGCCTTTAATTCGTCATTGTCGACCAAAGTCTTCGGACGACCGCGAGGTTCATTTTTCTTCACACTGTTTGTTAAATGTCAGTTTAAGATTACAATCATAGTTTGTTCATAGCATTCCGACGTAAATTGAAGCAAACAATAATGTCCTCGCCTAAAAACTTTATCACCCCTCCTTCACCCCTTAACTATGTATGTACCTATGTACAGTCTGTTGTCAACATTATCTGACCCACCCTAAAAACAAACGAATTTGGACCCTCTTCCTGAAACAATAAGGTTTATTCAATTTATGTGAGCTTATCAGACAAATGCTCGCCAACATTGTCGGAGCCACCGGCATTGTATGTCATTTTGTTAAGCTATTTTAATCATTATCTCGTCGACGAATAAAATAAAATAGTTAAAAAAAAACACTTACTGCTATTTTAAGTCGACGACCAATCTCTCTAATTCCAACATTCTGCTCATGTAAAAATATGATTTTATGTTTGGTATAGTCATTAAGTTGCGACATGATGCTTCTTTACACCAAATTGCTTAAAAATACTTAACGAGTGATGTAAAACGATTTACAAATGTGTGTGCGCAGTCACTGCTATTAGGCATAGTGTAACTTTTGTCACTTAGATGTATATTATCTACCTCACGAAGCAAATTATGTTTTACTTCGTATCTAACCATTCTTGGTAAACATAAATTCTGTGAACTTAAGTTGTTTTAATTTACCCACCTGTTTACAAGATAAGTTATTAGGCGTAAATCATATTGGTCGTTCTTTAATAATGCAAGCATTATTATAAAAATGAAGACAAAACTGATATGTGAACTGTGTTTCGAACCCACAGGTTGTTCGTCGCCAATTCCAGCATCAAACCGCTAAGCCACAAGAACTTGTTGAGACTACGCGAAATTAAAGATTGCGTTGTAATTATGTAGTGTGACTTAAAAGCTTATCAAGTTAATGTCGACGAGATAATGATTAAAATAGTTTAACAAAATGACATACAATGCCGGTGGCTCCGACAATGTTGGCGAGCACTTGCCTGATAAGCTCACATAAATTGAATAAACCTTATTGTTTCAGGAAGAGGGTCCAAATTCGTTTGTTTTTAGGGTGGGTCAGATAATGTTGACAACAGACTGTACATAGGTACATACATAGTTAAGGGGTGAAGGAGGGGTGATAAAGTTTTTAGGCGAGGACATTATTGTTTGCTTCAATTTACGTCGGAATGCTATGAACAAACTATGATTGTAATCTTAAACTGACATTTAACAAACAGTGTGAAAAGTATTTGTTAATTAATTTTAGATTTTTATTTATCGTGTTATGAACGAAAGCGTGCGGGGTGGGTCGATTTTTTGCACGCAAGTGTAGAAACAAAGCACCAAAAAGTCTTTATTACAGAAAATAAAGAAACGAGTAATAAATAATAATCCCTTTTGAAATATAAATGCAATTTTCGACAGACGTCACTTTGCTTTCATAAATTTAACAGGCGCAGGGGTTTTTAAATTCTTGGCTAGCTAAAAGAAAGGATAAAAGGGTCTAGGCTTATAAATTGTAAAATAAGCAATTAATAAGCAATCTTTGGCTTATGAAAATTTCAGTAATTCCTTATAGTTACTACTCTACAGTGATTGACCAGCCGTTCTGATATCAGAATGGTCGGTCAATCTTAAATGTTTTAATTCTTTTAACAGATGAAATAAGCAATTCTCTGATTATGGTAACCAAATATAAGCAATTGATAAGTAATTTTTAGGCACAATTTCAAAACTAAATATGACTGTTGACCGGCGATTCTGACGTTCACAGTTTAATACGCCTATGTTAAGCATACTATGAATAATTCATTGGTTGGACCTACATATTTCTAGGTTAGGCTACGCACTTTAAAAATAGCGTGAAGATAAGTATAGTTTGCAGGTACTTTGTAAGCATAGTTTGTAATTACTTATGTGGATATCAATTGAGGTTACAATTTTACAGTGTTGATCCGTTTATTCAATTAAATATACTAACATACAAATTATTTTTTTAACATTTAAATAAAATTGTAGGCCACAGTCACTGGTATCGGGAACAGGGTCCAAGCTACTAGGTCAGGGCTCCAGAGAGAGGAACCTCCTAACAATGCGAGCCGTGTCCAGAAGTACTGCTTTCTGATTCAAGCCCTTGATCCAGCTGCCTAACGAAAGCCTCCTAAGGTGTTGGTCAAGGCTCGTGGTTTAAAAGCCATTGGCGGATACGACTCAGACTCGGTACAATGATTCCTGAGTCCACAGTAATTATGTCTTATTGTACTTAAGTACCAAATCAGGTTTAAACTTAAAGGTTTATTATTGTCGTTAAATAACCTAGTTAAACCAGTTATTTTAATTATGTTATGTAGTACTGTTAATAAAACAGCGAATTGTTAAATGGACGGTCAATCAATTAAATAAATTATGGCCTATTAATTAAAGGGCCGATTCTTTCTTAAATTAATTACGACATTAATTGGTAATTCTTAGACCGTTTCTTGGTACATGTGTACATACGATAGGGTAAAAGCTAGATAGATGCCACACTTTTTGAAATAATTTTATATTGGTTTATTTTAATTATTTCTTTGAACTGTTTCTTTTTACTCCGGACTCTTTTATCCTGCACTTCTTTTACATTGTTCTCACATATGTATTATTTTAATATGAATGATGTAACCATAATTTTGTAACAAAATATTTTTTTTTTTAAAAGAGTGTCCGTGGAGTTTCTTGCACGTTCTTCTCCATAGAGATCTACGCCTTGGAACGTGCAAATAGCTTCATCTTTTTGACCGACCGACCTTGATAATTCAAAAGTGCCTGTAAATGGTTTAATTGAAATAAATGCTTTGACTTTGACTTTGACTTTATTTCCCAGTACAAAAATCAAAATGTTTTATTTGCAAAACTGGCAAGTACTTTGGTTTTTTATCTACAAATTTATGAAAAGTAAAAAACATTATCTTTTATATTTCCAGACTATTAGCGATTTTTGCGGACCTCTACATTTTGGGACATCTATCCCATATATGGGATAGATGCCTACTCCATATAAATCACGTGTAGGATAGACGACCCGCTGAGAAACAGGGCATCTATCCCGAAAAAACTTTGATCGCACTTTGCCGTCCCATGCAATCACACAGAGATATGAGACACGGTCCACTTAGTGGTAGTTGGAAAGTCTCTCGATAGATAAATAATAAAGCACTCGATTCATCCGCGAAAATAGAGAAATTGCAATTGGGGCACCTACACCACTAGGGCATCTATCTCGGCTTTACCCTAGATAGCATTTTTTTTTGCTAAGTGCGGAAATAAAACATGAAAATGCATGGATGTCGCTTGGGTTAATTTAGTGGTGATTATAAATCAACTGTTCAGAACATTTACGAGTACGTTTTTGATTAACTTGACAAAATGTGTTGTTTAGTTGTTTCTTTTAAGTTTTAAAGAACAAAGTGCCAATTCTACTTATTTTAAGCAATGTTCTCATTCGTATCTCAGTTGCAATCTGTCAAAAATGTGTGAAAATTAAGGCTTTTTTGACAGTTTACGACAAACATTGCAAATGCGTAAGTTGTTTCAAAATTAATAGAATTAACCCTCAGGTTGTTTAAATTCGTGAGTGCTTTTACCACATAAGATCTGCAATTATTTTATTATATTTTTATTTTATTTGGGAAAACAAACAATCGTACATTGTATTTATACATCGATATGGTTTAAACTATAGATAAATGTACAATCCATGACGTTTCCACATCTTACTTATGTAGGATACAATGCAGACACATGCAATTAATATAATCTATGTATACTTAACTAAAAAATAAAAAAATAGTTTTTTATTTTTTAGTTAAGTATACATACATATATTAATTGCATGTGTCTAATATTAATCAGTTAATCATGTATTTGAGGATTAGTCCTCAAATACATGATTAACTGATTAATATTTATTACTTAAGCTATTTACTCTGACTCAGAAACCAGAAGGCATTTAATTATTTCTTTCTTAAATAAAATTTTTGTTAGGTTAAATATGTCTATAAGATTAAAGTGATTATTGTATATAGTGACTAATCTCTGCAGAGGAGCCCTCCGGCCCGCATTTGTACGACAGGGGGTCGTGAACAACGGGTAAGAGCGAACCTCTCGTCTCATAACCGCTCTCGGCACAAAGTAAAGAAGCAGCAGAAGAAGCAGTGAGCAATCGAATCTACTATGCACTAGTCCATGAAGCATCATGGCTTGGAGCAACTGGCGTCTTGAACGCAGAGGAAGTAATTTAAATTTAGCTAGTAGTGCATCTTCGTAAGAGAGGTAATTATATAAGTGACACATGTCAAATGTTTATATTAGAGCTGCCAGCATGATTTACGACAGTGAATTTTTTCAAGTTTTCTATACCTTCTACGGGGGATAGTTATGTTGTAGAAAACAAAGAAGTTTATTTATGGAAATGATTCATCCAGAAATTATCTCACTTTATTGCGTTGATAGTGATTGTTCATTTTTACCACGGTAATAACAGCTGATTAGATATGAGTCGAATTACAACATTTTTCTAGGGCCCCGAACGCCCGTTTAGAAAAAAGTTCAGGAGGAAAAATAAAGATTTTTCACTTTCTATAGAAAACTTAAAATCGCTCTCTCTCTCCCTCTAAACTCTTTTTCGAAAATGTTCTCAACTAACTATTAAGACCTGAATATCTAGCGTATACATACCAAGTTTCATTAATATCGGTTCATTCATTTCGAAAAAAAGGACAAAGATTGTATGAAATGCCGTACAACGTAACTTTTAATATAATTCGTATGGAACACTACGCGCGCGAGTCCGACTCGCACTTGGCCGGTTTTTAGGGTTCCGTACTGAAAGGGTAAAAACGAGACCCTATTACTAAGACTCCGCTGTCCGTCTGTCTATCACCAGGCTGTTTCTCATGAACCGTGATAGCTAGACAATTATCACAGATGATGTATTTCTATTGCCGCTACAAAAAAATACTAAAAACAGAATAAAATATCGTACTTATTAATCTTATGTTAGCATGCATGGCTAATGACAGCTCACGATTCTATGATCCTAGGTTCAATGCAGTCTTAGCAATTATATTTTTTGTTCCTAAGAAACATCTCAAGGATATTTCAGAAACCATTTCAAATGTGCTTTGTAAATATTTAATAATGCAGATTAGTAGAACCAATCTGCTTTTGTGCCGGACGTTCAACAGTAAATAATAATTCGATTTTCTAGTCTAGGATTTTAGTTGAAAATATATTCTTTTGTGCCATGGTTTCATGACGCGGTTAGTTTAACTTAAGTCCCAAAAATACCACATATTAACATTAAGAGTGTGCTGTTATTTCAAAAATATAGATCTAACAAATATTATTTGGCAGACCTATCGGTTTAAAAAAAACTAGGTACTTTAGTAGGTACCTTTTGAAGTAATATTTAGTGGTCTAATTAAACTTTTTAATTTAAGAGTTCATTTAAAAATATAAACTGTATTTATTCATTAATCTATACAAGGAAATTGAAAACTGTAGAGTTCAATGAAAAAATACGAACATTTGCTGTGCCATGAAGCATGGAGACAGCATTAAAAACAATAAAAAATACGGAAACGTAAACTAACCAGAACGGTTAGTGAAAATGATAAGATTATTTGAATAATTACTCGTCAAAAGGTAAAACGTACGCCATATAATGATAAATAGATTAAATTTGAAAATAGGTAGGTACGTTAGAAATAACACTTTTACACGACAATATTTTTTTGGTCAGTTTAAACTCGATGAGGATAATAATAATATTATGTACAGTCATTATCAATATTATCGTCATCTCAGACGAAAGATACAGTCAATAACGAAAATCTTCAATTCCATAGTTAAATCAGAAATTAAATAAATCAACTCAATACAGTTAACTATTCAACTCAACCGAGGCAAAAAATTAACAAAAAACCGACCGAATTAGTTTTATAAAAATCTACTAAAATATACATAAACAACAAAGAAATCGTAAAATAATACTTACGGTAAACTTCGGTAAATCACTTAACAACTAAAACTCTCGATGCTGTCCTATCGAGCTGCGCGCGCGGTTTGGCACTGAACGCTGCGCGCGCGCAACCCATGTATACTTATAGCAATTCTTGAGACAATCCACTGATAAGATTCTTGTGTGACTTAATTCTCTTATTACGTGTCTGTTATGATTTTCGCGTGTCGATTTCATGATTTTATTACTGTCATTGGATAATCGATTATTGTTTATACGTTTTAAGTAGTCATAACTGATAATATTCGGTTTCAGATCCAATTTTAAACAGAGGACCAAATATTCTACTATTTTTAAGCATCGTTCCCATTCACATCTCAGACGCAATCTGTCAAAATGTTGAGAAATTAGAGGTGTTTTTGACAGAACACGAGTGAGATGCGGATATTGCTAAGATAAAAAAATATATATACACATAAGGTGTCTGAAAACCGGGTCGCGGATTTTGTTCGAAAGAGTTACCGCGGCCCTGGATCGTAAAAGACACCAGGAGTATGGATGGGTTTTAGTCAGTAAAAGTCTGACACTCCCTGCCGCTCCACCCAGAGCGGAAGGGGTCATTTGATGATTTCCCATCCTTAACTCTAGATAGATAACCATAATGCGAGAGACGTAAAAGATAACCATGCGCTTCAGAGGCGCCAGATTTTCAAATGCGTCTATCTCAAATAAAAAGTTAGGTATTAATTTAAGTAACTACATCGTTGTAAAGGTTATACTATAGCCTTCAAAATAAAAATACAGTTATAGTTCACTTTGTTTATTAAAAGTAATTTTTAACTAAATAAGCAGACCTCCAAAAAAAATTAACAAAAATCAACAGTCTTCTGTTTATAGGCACAATTCCCGTAAACTATCATCTAAATCAGTGTTTTTATCTTAAAATCTAGTTAATTATAATATAATCAGTTTGAAAATAACAATTATCACCATAAAAGTTAGCCATATAGACAATTATGACAAACGTCATTCTTGTGCTCGCCACAAACTGTCTTTTTGCAAGTAGTGCTGGTCATCTTCGAAATTCTTTTTTTTTAGACGTACAGTAGCTGCAGTAACTCTTTTTTTAGGCTGGAGGATCTTTCTCATCATTCGTGGAATTTCGTACAGCTGGTTTTGGAAGGATGTTTACTATGTTACTTCGCACATGCCTTGGCAAAGTGGGTGCCTCTAGTCTCTTCATCATCCACGGTGTAGTCAGCTGAGTACTGAGTTTTTTTCTATTCAAAGGCTTTTCTTGTTTCGCCAAAACATGGTGGCAGTAAATCACATAGAAATTCACAAGAGCCATGTTCAATATGCCATAAAACTTTCATAATACTCTCCCAGTTGCAACAATTATTCGCTGGTCACGCACTGAAGATGCAGTAGGTTCCGAAGCAGGCTGAGACAAATCTTCATCATTGGATCCAACTTGCGATTCTTCTACTGGTACCTACGTTATCTACAAGCTCGTCTTCATAGTCACTCTGCAAGTTTTCTTGGCTCAAATGGCCTTCTATCTCGCTGAACCTCTACAGAGAAACATCTCCTTCATTTTCCCCGTCTTCTTTCAATAGATTCCATATTTCGTCTTCTCCCAGCGTCCTTCTACTTGTCATGACTACTGCGTAAAGGTTGTAACCAAAAATCACAACAAACACAATTATAAATACACTTTACATCAAGAAATCATATTTGCTTACTAACACTAAAAGTCACTTAAAAGATAAACATACGCCTCTCGAGCGCACCAACTCATCATAACTACTAAAGTATTGTACTTACAGCACAGAAACTGTTGTCCCGCGGTAGAGTACACCGACGACTGAGTTGGCTTAAAAACACAAGTCGATACACGCGTCGAATAAAAAGACACAGCAATATATTTTTCTCGCGGGCGCCTCCGAGGCATAGGTTATCTTTCTAGGGTTAAAAAAAAAAGGTGTCTGAAAACTAATAAATTATCGCATAGGAGCGTTTACGCCGTACGGCATTTCATATAAAATTTTTAGTCAAGAGATCATTTTCGAAAAAGAGTTCAGGGGGAAAGATAGAGATTTTTCACTTTCTTTTGAAAACTTGAAATCGCTCTCTAAACTCTTTTTCGAAAATGTTCTCTACTATCTATTCAGACCTGGATATCCAGCGTATGCATACCAAGTTTCATTAAAATCGGTTCATTCATTTCGAAAAATAAGGACTTGAAAGTGTGTATGAAATGCCGTACGGCGTAAACGCTCTTTAGTATACTCCAAATTTCTGCTTTCTTTATTTAGTATCCATTTAGTTCGTCTGCTTTGTGGCAATCAAATATTTTGTCTCTATTTTCTTTTAAATAACGGTTACCTATAATATACTTTGCTGTAGTATTAATAGAGTTTTAAAACCCGCGAATCGGGTGACACCGGTGTGCCAGCGACGCTTAACCGGCTTCAACCAATCTATACTTATAAAATCATTTGTCTTGACTGACACACAGCCAAAACTACCAAGTTTAGAAAGCTGTTTGGAGTCAACACATTCGGTTAGATTCAAAGTTGACCCCGACATAGTTGAGAAAAGGTAAGGCAGATTCCCTCTTAAAATATCACTTCAGAACCTCCTCTTAGCAACGCCTGCTAGGGCACATCCCTGAGGAGGAGGGATCTAGAATGAAGAAGAAACAAAAAGTATTTCATCATCACAATTATCAGCCGAAAGACGTCCACTGCTGGACATAGGCCTCCCCAAATGGGGGTTTGCCTAAATCGCCACGCTTGGCAGGCGGGTTGACGATCGCAGTGTAGCTGTTGCAATGTACAGAGAATGTTGCTGCCCATTCTCTGGTGAGTCCCTAAGTCGCCTATTACGACACCCACGGCAAGTGATGGGATGGTGCTATTCTTTTACGTCCGACACCATACGGAACACAAAAAGTATTTACCTACTGTCAAATTATAAATTATTAATAATTCCATACGGATAGTTTTAGCAGTACTTAATATATATTAGTACCTAATGACAAAATATATAATATTAAACATGCGACTGGGACCTTTTATAAAATAAGTTTATATTGACATAATGCACTAAAATGTTGCAAACTAAGCTTATTTTTGTTTTTAGAATAGGATAGAATAGAATAAAATTTATTTGCATATAAACATGGTATACAAGATGGTACAAAAATTATAATACAGAGCATGCATGTTTTTGCTTAACATTATAAGCGTGCAAATTTGTCGTACTTACAATTTATTAGTCATCTATTTTTTTTGTTAAAAAAACTCTTTTATGCTATAAAAACTATTAGTGGATAGCCAGTTATGCAATTTACTATTAAATAATGTGGTATTTAGAATTTTAAGGTCGCTCGGTATCTTATTAAATATCTCTACGCACATATATAAACAGCTTTTATTATATTAGCTTTTGCAAATACAGATACTGCATAATTTTTACATAAAATACTATTTTTATTGCAGTAATGATGCTATATTTTGTGACGTCATTACGTGGTGCAATACTTGTTTGATCAGTGGTACATATTTTTTGGGTAAGTCCCAGAAGTTGCTTTATCCTTTTTATAAATTGATCTGGTTTTAACGCTATCACCATTCGTCGTTATCGTTATTGTCTCACCTGATGGGGGAAGCCATGATTTGGTCAACAATGGAGCACGCTTGCTAGAAGTAACATTCATTCTTGCCTTAAAGTTATGCTTGCTTATTTCTTGAAACTTTAATTTTTATTCTAAGTATCTCTCTTCTTATTCGTTATCTTCATTTCTGAAGGTCGTGCCCGTCTTGGAATGCTTTGACGGAGTCAAAGACGAGCTGGTTCCATGCCACTCTGTCTTCAGCCACTCTGTATTCTAAGCATAAACATAAGGAAAACATTACCGTTCTTCTGGGGCAGTCGAGTAAAAACAAGTTCGATACCAGGGCCTCAAGTTTGCTATTACAATAGTGTCAGAATGGTCTATTATTAATTTCATAATTGTGGATTTTGACAAGTTTGTGTGTATGACTTTCCAATGGTCAACTACGGACACTCCATTGAAATAAATGGCATATAGTGGTAATCTCGTACATAATGACAAATGAATGACAGACGTATGCGTTTGTTAATCTGCTAAAATTTTGACAGTTCCTTCGATCAGTGACCTACCATTAGAACGTTATTGTGCAGTCATTGCTTTTCAAACACATTGAATATTTAGAACCACGATTCTATTACGAGACCATTGACCGACCAATGATCGATCATTATGAATTTAGCAGATTACGAACTTATAGCAAAATGACAATGGGATCGTGTTGGAATGGCGAATTTATAAAAATAGCAGACTTGGGGCCCTGTGATGAGTTGACCAAAAGAAGTGTACTCGTATTTGCTTAATTTTATCAGGTTCCTTTATGCGTTCTAATATATGCATTGATGATAATAATAATAATAATAATAATTTAATTATTACGAGTACCAATAAGACTCAAATAGTGTTAGTAACAAACATAAACTTAAAACTATGTTAGTGAAACAATACAACAACACATACAACAAAACAATCATTGCTTCAGCATTCTAGCTGAGATACTGGAGCAACGATTAACGACACAACAGTCAAGCCTGTCAGCGATCATGCCCAGGATGCTGTTGGAACTGGCACGCACCCTGCGCACCAAGGAGGCACATCTTTTACGCATCAATGCATAAAAGCAATCAATACGCATTTCCGCAAACATCCCTGATGCGCTACAGAAACGAGGCAGCCCCATCAGCACCCTGAAAGCATTATTATACTGAACGCGAAGGGCACTGTACGATCTCTGCGTAAAATGTACCCACAGGCTACAGGTGTAAAATGTGGAACAGAAGGTTCTAAAAAGTGTTCTTTTAACCTCCGTAGAAGCACGCTTAAACCTGCAGGCAATCATATTAATACACTTCTGGACACATCTATTGGCCCACCTTGTATTTTCAGTTTCGTTTGGTCCTAGCTAAAATTTTATATTAGGTCGAGCAAAAAGTTTTTATGCAGTTTTGAACCTGGCACATTCACAATTTCATTCAATAGTCTTTTTTTGAATTTCGAACACAGAATTTAAAGAAACAAAAGACAATTTGGAGCCTGTTTGTTGATATCAAACAATCGAATACTAAGAAAACTTGGTTTTATTGGTTTACTTGGATTTAATTCTTGAAAAAGTGATTGATATCTTTGGTTTTGCAACAAACATTACTTATTCTTAACATTAAGGTGAGGTTCTATCAATAATCTATGGATACTTCACCTGTAGTCGCCGCCCAAGCTGTGGCACTTATTCAGGCCGGACACAGCCATAGAAACGTGAGTGCTCAACTTAATTTAAGTCGATCTGCGGTCCGAAATGTTTATCGGAGGTACCTAGAGACTGGCGGCTTTGTTCGTCGCCAAGGAAGGCCACGATCTCGGGTCACAACTGAAAGGCAGGATCGATTCATCGTGACGACCAGCTTGAGAAATCGTCACCTTACCTCCATTGAGATACAAAACCAACTTCGCGACTTCCACGGAGTATCTGTGAGCGCTCGAACTGTTCGGAGAAGGTTAAAAGAACGCGATATGGTACCACACAAGCCAGCTAATGGACCCAAACTAACGCGAGCCCACCGAACAGCGCGCCTTCATTTCGCACGCAGTCATTTAAATTGGACACAGCAAGATTGGAGCCGTGTACTCTTTTCTGATGAGTCTAAAATTGTGTTACATGGCAATGATGGAAGGAAGAAGGTCTACCGACGTAAGGGAGAGCGTTTCGCACAATGCTGCTTTGAAGAGAGGGTTGCTTATGGCGGTGGCTCATGGACTGTCTGGGGCGGTATATCCGCGAGCGGCAAAACTCAACTTGAGGTTGTTACAGGACCACGGCTGCCAACATTAAATGCTGAAAGGTACATTCTTGAGTGCTTAGAACCTCACGTGATACCATACGCGGACTATGTGGGCCCAAATTTCCTTTTTATGCATGATAATGCAAGAGCCGCATGGGCTCTTACCTTATTGGCCGGCATCGTCAGGGAATATCTTCGGGATGTGAACATCACAGTTATGGAATGGCCAGCCAGAAGCCCAGACATGAACCCCATTGAGCACATGTGGGACGAGCTAAAAAGACGTGTTAGGGCTCGTCAGCCAGTTGCCCAGACGATGCAGGAGTTGAAAACTGCCATAGAAGAGGAATGGGAGATGATCCCTCAAAATTTCATAGAGCGGTTGATAAACTCTATGCCTAATCGTATGAGAGCTGTGGTAGATGCCCATGGAGGCAACACGCGTTATTAAATTAAACCTTTATTTGATAAAACATGTTTTTTATTCAAAAATCAATTGCCTTTAACAAGGCGCATATCCGACTTGTTAGGCGTAGCTCCATGTCGTATGGTATTCTGAATTCAAATTTAAAACAATACGATCGAAAAAGATGGTAAAATGTATCAGGTTTAAAACTGCATCAACAGTTTTTGTTCAATCTAGCAATCACATTTCGGTAGGGGTCATCGAAACCTAAACTCTAAGGTGGGCCAATAGATGTGTCCAGAAGTGTATAATGAAATTGTTTTTTTTTTAATATTTATTAAAGTGTCTTGTCTACAAATTAAACCGTAGAGCTCACGGATGTTGCCAGGGTTGCGGATTTGGTTCGAAAGAGTCACCGCGGCCCTGGGGGTCTACTCTCGGGACTTCGGGCTTAGAGAGTAGACCCCCTGGAACGCAAAGGGCACTAGGAGGAGCACGGATGGGTTTTAGTCAGTAAGAGTCTGACACTCCCGCTCCACCCAGAGCGGCAGGAGTCATTTCATGATTACCCATCCAAAAAAAGGTACAGCCGCTATTGTACCAATAGAATTAAATTTGTGTAACTGTGTTTGGTAAACTTTCTTCGCTTCTATCAATACACCTACCACGTTATAATCTCTTCACCAGTTTTGGTTGACTAGTAAAAAATGCCTTTGTGCATGAATTTAAATAAATCAATATGTATAAAATTTTTTCGTTACTGAGTGATTGTGTGACTGACAGACAATATGTAGCCTAAATTTGGCTTGTAGCTTCCCTACACTCCGTAAAGGGGAGTACTATATATTCTGTCAATCTATCTGTTACTGTATCTGTCAATTTATCATTTCTATTATTGTTTTGTAACAATAATGTGGATATCAATTACATAATGATCTAATAATAATAAATTATGTACCACAATACAGCCCAGTAATCATTTATGTTTGTAGTGTCACAAGATAAATTTAATTGTCTTAAAACATGACTGTTTGTCAGTTCTCTTAATGACGTTTGGAATCAATTTTAAGGTTAATTAGTACAAATTGATGGTTTTACTAATTGTTTGCTCGTTATGTAGATATATCGTAAAAGAATAGCACCATCCCATCACTTCTCGTGGGTGTCGTAAGAGGCGACTAAGGGACTCAAACACCAGGGAATGGGCAGCAGCATTCTCTAAAAGTACACTGCAACAGCTACACTGCCTGCCAAGCGTAGCGGTTATGGCACCCCCCCCACATTGGGCGAGGCTTATGTCCAGCAGTGGACGTCTTTCGACTGATATAATGATGATGATATTTACAGTTATCAGGCTCGTGGCTAATATGACAACAATAAAATCTAAAGTAAAGCAGATGTTAGAGATTGAGAGAGAGAGAGAGATTTTATTTTTTACCATTATAACGGTGATGCAGTTGAGTTGAGTTGTTGCGGTACTGGTTCGAAAGAGTTACCGCGGCCCTGGAACGCAAAGGGAATTTGTAGGAACACGGATGGGTTTTAGTCAATAAGAGTCTGACACTCCCTTCTGCTCCGCCCAGAGCAGACCAATTCATAATTTCCCATCCTTAAAAAAAGGGCCTAGTTAATTGAAAAAATAAAATCTGTTTTGGCGTTGACGCATTCGGGTAAAAAAAGGGGGGTTCCCAAACTTTTTGCTTCCAGGACCCTTTTTTTGCATGGGAAATCATTAAACCCACCCGTGTTCCTCCAAATGCCCTTTAAGTTTTAGGGCCGTGGTAAATCTTTCGAACAATTCCGCAACCCTGGCAGGCTCTCGCACCGTCCATTATGCTGACATCTTTGAAGCCCGTGGCAACCAAAACGCCCGCGTCATATCCGCGGGCGTTTTGAGTGTCTCTCCCGCGTCCCTTTCATACAAAATGTATAGAAGCGTCGCGATCCAAAACATATAGGAAGGACAGGGCGCGGACACGACGCTTACTCGTCTGCGCCCTATTATAAAACATACAGAAAGGACGGGGCACGGGCGCGAGCGGACGAGGGACGGGCAAGAACGGGGGTAAAAGTCTGACACTCCCTGCCGCTCCACCCAGAGCGGAAGGGGTCATTTGATGATTTCCCATCCTTAAAAAAAAAAGGTGTCTGAAAACTAATAAATTATCGCATAGGAGCGTTTACGCCGTACGGCATTTCATATAAAATTTTTAGTCAAGAGATCATTTTCGAAAAAGAGTTCAGGGGGAAAGATAGAGATTTTTCACTTTCTTTAGAAAACTTGAAATCGCTCTCTAAACTCTTTTTCGAAAATGTTCTCTACTATCTATTCAGACCTGGATATCCAGCGTATGCATACCAAGTTTCATTAAAATCGGTTCATTCATTTCGAAAAATAAGGACTTGAAAGTGTGTATGAAATGCCGTACGGCGTAAACGCTCTTTAGTATACTCCAAATTTCTGCTTTAGTATCCATTTAGTTCGTCTGCTTTGTGGCAATCAAATATTTTGTCTCTATTTTCTTTTAAATAACGGTTCATCATCATCATCATCATATCAGCCGAAAGACGTCCACTGCTGGACATAGGCCTCCCCCAAGCGTCGCCACAACAACCGGTCCTGTGCGTCTCGCATCCATCGGTTACCCGCGACCCTCACCAGGTCATCGGTCCACCTTGTGGGAGGCCTTCCAACGCTGCGTCTTCCGGTACGCGGTCGCCACTCCAAAACTTTTCGGCCCCATCGACCATCTGTTCTGCGAGCAATGTGCCCTGCCCACTGCCACTTCAATTTGGCGATCCTTCGGGCTATGTCGGTAACCTTGGTTCTCTTGCGGATATCATCATTCCTGATTCGATCACGCAAGGAAACTCCGAGCATTGCCCTCTCCATTGCCCTTTGGGTGACTTTAAGCCTTCTGATGAGGCCCATTGTGAGCCTCAAAATAACGGTTACCTATAATATACTTTGCTGTAGTATTAATAGAGTTTTAAAACCCGCGAATCGGGTGACACCGGTGTGCCAGCGACGCTTAACCGGCTTCAACAAATCTATACTTATAAAATCATTTGTCTTGACTGACACACAGCCAAAACTACCAAGTTTAGAAAGCTGTTTGGAGTCAACACATTCGGTTAGATTCAAAGTTGACCCCGACATAGTTGAGAAAAGGTTAGACAGATTCCCTCTTAAAATATCACTTCAGAACCTCCTCTAAGCAACGCCTGCTAGGGCACATCCCTGAGGAGGAGGGATCTAGAATGAAGAAGGAACAAAAAGTATTTCATCATCACAATTATCAGCCGAAAGACGTCCACTGCTGGACATAGGCCTCCCCAAATGGGGGTTTGCCTAAATCGCCACGCTTGGCAGGCGGGTTGACGATCGCAGTGTAGCTGTTGCAATGTACAGAGAATGCTGCTGCCCATTCTCTGGTGAGTCCCTAAGTCGCCTATTACGACACCCACGGCAAGTGATGGGATGGTGCTATTCTTTTACGTCCGACACCATACGGAACACAAAAAGTATTTACCTACTGTCAAATTATAAATTATTAATAATTCCATACCGATAGTTTTAGCAGTACTTAATATATATTAGTACCTAATGACAAAATATATAATATTAAACATGCGACTGGGACCTTTTATAAAATAAGTTTATATTGACATAATGCACTAAAATGTTGCAAACTAAGCTTATTTTTGTTTTTAGAATAGAATAGAATAGAATAGAATAGAATAAAATTTATTTGCATATAAACATGGTATACAAGATGGTACAAAAATTATAATACAGAGCATGCATGTTTTTGCTTAACATTATAAGCGTGCAAATTTGTCGTAGTTACAATTTATTAGTCATCTATTTTTTTTGTTAAAAAACTCTTTTATGCTATAAAAACTATTAGTGGATAGCCAGTTATGCAATTTACTTTTAAATAATGTGGTATTTAGAATTTTAAGGTCGCTCGGTATCTTATTAAATATCTCTACGTACATATATAAACAGCTTTTATTATATTAGCTTTTGCAAATACAGATACTGCATAATTTTTACATAAAATACTATTTTTATTGCAGTAATGATGCTATATTTTGTGACGTCATTACATGGTGCAATACTTGTTTGATCAGTGGTACATATTTTTTGGGTAAGTCCCAGAAGTTGCTTTATCCTTATTATAAATTGCTCTGGTTTTAACGCTATCTCACCTGATTGGGGAAGCCATGATTTGGTCAACAATGGAGCACGCTTGCTAGAAGTAACATTCATTCTTGCCTTAAAGTTATGCTTGCTTATTTCTTGAAACTTTAATTTTTATTCTAAGTATCTCTCTTTTTATTCGTTATCTTCATTTCTGAAGGTCGTGCCCGTCTTGGAATGCTTTGACGGAGTCAAAGACGAGCTGGTTCCATGCCACTCTGTCTTCAGCCACTCTGTATTCTAAGCATAAACATAAGGAAAACATTACCGTTCTTCTGGGGCAGTCGAGTAAAAACAAGTTCGATATCAGGGCCTCAAGTTTGCTATTACAATAGTGTCAGAATGGTCTATTATTGATTTCATAATTGTGGATTTTGACAAGTTTGTGTGTAATCTACTAATATAAAAGCGTCATTATGACTTTCCAATGGTCAACTACGGACACTCCATTGAAAGAAATGGCATAGAGTGGTAATCTCGTACATAATGACAAATGAATGACAGACGTATGCGTTTGTTAATCTGCTAAATTTTTGACAGTTCCTTCGATCAGTGACCTACCATTAGAACGTTATTGTGCAGTCATTGCTTTTCAAACACATTGAATATTTAGAACCACGATTCTATTACGAGACCATTGACCGACCAATGATCGATCATTATGAATTTAGCAGATTACGAACTTATAGCAAAATGACAATGGGATCGTGTTGGAATGGCGAATTTATAAAATAGCAGACTTGGGGCCCTGTGATGAGTTGACCAAAAGAAGTGTGTTTGCTTAATTTTATCAGGTTCTTTTATGCATTCTAATATATGCATTGATGATAATAATAATAATAATAATAATTTATTTATTACGAGTACCAATAAGACTCAAATAGTGTTAGTAACAAACATAAACTTAAAACTATGTTAGTGAAATAATACAACAACACATACAACAAAACAACCATTGCTTCAGCATTCCAGCTGAGATACTGGAGCAACGATTAACGACACAACAGTCAAGCCTGTCAGCGATCATGCCCAGGATGCTGTTGGAACTGGCTCGCACCCTGCGCACCAAGGAGGCACATCTTTTACGCATCAATGCATAAAAGCAATCAATACGCATTTCCGCAAACATCCCTGATGCGCTACAGAAACGAGGCAGCCCCATCAGCACCCTGAAAGCATTATTATACTGAACGCGAAGGGCACTGTACGATCTCTGCGTAAAATGTACCCACAGGCTACAGGTGTAAAATGTGGAACAGAAGGTTCTAAAAAGTGTTCTTTTAACCTCCGTAGAAGCACGCTTAAACCTGCAGGCAATCATATTAATATAATGTTGATAATAGTTTTTTTTTTAATATTTATTAAAGTGTCTTGTCTACAAATTAAACCGTAGAGCTCACGGATGTTGCCAGGGTTGCGGATTTGGTTCGAAAGAGTCACCGCGGCCCTGGGGGTCTACTCTCGGGACTTCGGGCTTAGAGAGTAGACCCCCTGGAACGCAAAGGGCACTAGGAGGAGCACGGATGGGTTTTAGTCAGTAAGAGTCTGACTCTCTCTCCCGCTCCACCCAGAGCGGCAGGAGTCATTTCATGATTACCCATCCAAAAAAAGGTACAGCCGCCATTGTACCAATAGAATTAAGTTTGTGTAACTGTGTTTGGTAAACTTTCTTCGCTTCTATCAATACACCTACCACGTTATAATCTCTTCACCAGTTTTGGTTGACTAGTAAAAAATGCCTTTGTGCATGAATTTAAATAAATCAATATGTATAAAAATTTTCCGTTACTGAGTGATTGTGTGACTGACAGACAATATGTAGCCTAAATTTGGCTTGTAGCTTCCCTACACTCCGTAAAGGGGAGTACTATATATTCTGTCAATCTATCTGTTACTGTATCTGTCAATTTATCATTTCTATTATTGTTTTGTAACAATAATGTGGATATCAACTGCATAATGATCTAATAATAATAAATTATGTACCACAATACAGCCCAGTAATCATTTATGTTTGTAGTGTCACAAGATAATTTTAATTGTCTTAAAACATGACTGTTTGTCAGTTCTCTTAATGACGTTTGGAATCAATTTTAAGGTTAATTAGTACAAATTGATGGTTTAACTAATTGTTTGCTCGTTATGTAGATGTATATTTACAGGTGAGGGTTCCGTATGGTGTCGGACGTAAAAGATTAGCACCATCCCATCACTTCCCGTGGGTATCGTAAGAGGCGACTAAGGGACTCAAACACCAGGGAATGGGTAGCAGCATTCTCTAAAAGTACACTGCAACAGCTACACTGCGATCGCCAACCCGCCTGCCAAGCGTAGCGATTATGGCAACCCCCCCCCCCCCTAAATTGGGCGACGCTTATGTCCAGCAGTGGACGTCTTTCGACTGATATGATGATGATGATATTTACTGTTATCAGGCTTGTGGCTAATATGACAACAATAAAATCTAAAGTAAAGAGTTACCGCGCCCCTGGAACGCAAAGGGAATTTGGAGGAACACGGATGGGTTTTAGTCAATAAGAGTCTGACACTCCCTTCTGCTCCGCCCAGAGCAGACCAATTGATAATTTCCATCTTTATCTTTTCTGTGTCTTTATCGACTTAGTGTCGGGCGTTTTCTACTCCGTGTTACCTACGGACTTACGATTAGTCCCGAACCTGAACTAAGAACAACTGTCAATCGTGTTGTCATTCATTCTTAGTTTGGGTTCGGGACTAAGAATGAATGACAACACATGACATGGTATTTAAGTCCGTAGGCGATACGGAGAAAAAAACGCCCGACACTAAGGCTGAGACTACGGACTTTGGGCTTAGCGAGCAAACCCCCAGGTCCTTATCGGTCGGCGAGCTACCCATCACTCTATATCCGCAGGCCTGTGCCACGTCTAGGGCGTCTTTGTCTGCATCGGCGGCTGAGGCGTGAGGTTGGCTACCGCCAGGACACTACGTTAATAATAGGAATCGTTGATCAATCAAAAAATTGTAAAGTTATTATATAGTCATTGTGTGCTAATTACAACAATCACGAGTTACTTCCTTAGTTGATGAGAATTACGAGTTCACCGGTTTTCGTTATGGTGGTTGATGATTTGCTGTGTTGATATTATAACTCATGTAATAAATGAGTTCGTTTGTTTGTCTCACTTTCGCACATAAATCACTGCACCGATTTTGATGAATTTTAGTACAGAGATAGTTATAGTTAACTTTAGTTATTTTTACGAGAATTCTCGTAAAAAAAACCAATCAAAATTACCTTTCAAATGATATACCACAATTCATAGTTTATTGTATAGTGATTGTAAAAAAATGTTTTGATCAACGCGCAATGAAGTGATTCCAGTTTACTTCTCGCGAGTGTAGTTTGCTAAAGTTCTCGCTATTACGTAATTAGAATTCCAACCAAAAGAGTGATCTCCACAACCCCGTAACTGGGTAACACGATACTTAGCAAGATGTTAATATTTTCTGACTTCAGACTGGCCTACTCACAAGTACTCTGAAGTCAGAAAATCTGAAAAATCTCTGTGAAAGATCCACAAATGACAGACGAGAGGAACTTCTTAACTTGCCTTGCCCTTTCATTTCAACATTATCATCATTTCACCCGAAAGACGTCCACTGCTTAGACATAGACCTCCTCCAAGAGTCACCACATGCATCTCTCATTCAGCGGAGTACCGCGGCCTTCACCAGCTTGTCTGTCAGTGCCCTGCCCACAGTCACTTAAGTTCGGCGATTCTTCGGCTCTTTCATGTTATATTCAAGTAAAATAACCTGACACCTTCTAAGACTGGCCAATCCTTCCCTTGCGGTGGTGTGGTAGGGCTAACACCCGCCTGGTTCGCGACCGCCTATTGTGATTCGTCGACGCGTTCCCAGTACCAGTGCCTCAAGGCATCATCTGGGCACGCTTGCTTCATCATGGACCTCATCTATCGCTTTCCATCAGGCGTGATCGAGGTCAAGAGCTAGCCCATTCATAAAAAAATTAAAATGAAATGAAAAAAAAATTGATGCACACAACAATGTTGGCAAAATATTTACAAGGTATGTCAATGTTTTTTTGCCTTGAAATGCAAATAAATGCAGTAATTAGTACGATTCTATGGTCACGATTAGAACATTAACACGTATGAAATCGTTTGCCAGTCAGTTGGTCTACAACTATGTTGTTCACATGTATGGTTTTGTATTTGTTGTGCTTCCAAGATGGGATCGCTGAAAAATGCTGCAAAACTGTCGAGGATACTGAACTAGTGATGGCATTTTTGGTAAGATTACCGAACTATTTTAATCTTTGGTTCTCATAATTATGTCGGATTGTGACTGCGAGGACTATGTTTGGCTGTTTGAGTAATTTATACCTACGGTCTATTGTTGTCTATGTCCTTACTTTGATATTGTTATTTAGGTAATAACTGATTAGGAGCGTCAACATTGCATACATTGTAAAATTATAACTTTGTAAAACATTGTAAAATTAATAAAATACATTTAAATAAATAATTAAAAATGCAACCAAATTTTAAAATTACAAACCAAAGTTATTACAAAAAAAAAAATTGTTCGTCAAATCGTTGAGTTCAAAGTCCTAAGTTGAGCTACGCGATATAGATGCTCTAAGCCCTCAATGATTTTCAACAGGTTCATCGACACGGTGACCGAGCACCGATAAAAGGTGAAGTGTTTCTAAGTGACAATCCTGAAGAACTGGCTAGGATGTCGGAACCATACGGCTTTGGACAACTGACTGATGTAAGTTTAATTTTAATATTTAAAAGTTTTAGAACTCTTTACTTAATGCTTCAACTTCAAGGATCGCCAAACTGAAGTGGCAGTGGGCAGGGCATATTGTTACAGAACAGAAGGTCGATGAGCCGAGAAGTTCTGGAGTGGCGACCGCGTACCGGAAGACGCAGCGTTGGAAGGCCTCCCACAAGGTGGACCGATGACCTCGTGATGGTCGCGGGTAGCCAATGGATGCGAGTCGCACAGGACCGGTTGTTGTGGGGTTAATTGGGTGAGGCTTATGCAGCATTGGACGTCTTCCGGCTGGATATGATGATGATGATGATGATGATGTAAACTTCAACAAGACAATCTACATAATCTTCCCGACTATGGCCTCGGTTTCCAGTTTAACCGAATGCATCCGAGTATTTTACTTGAAGTGATTACTTATCTGACCTTCAACAACTGCTAATTATCTGTTATTACAGATTGTTAGAAGTTAGCAAATATTACACCAATCTTGCAAAGAAGCACCGTGTTACCCAGTTACTGGATAGTGGAGTTCAGGTAGGCAGTCGTACCACGTAAAATGTTGGTACTTAGCTAAAATGGCCGGCGCGACGGGACAAAGAAAAGTGTGCAAGACATCATCACGCTTTTGAAGGCTACCGACCCTGACGACATGCCGACGTTTGTGGCGAGGGATCGGACGAGCAGAGGAAGTTGGAGACATCCCAGATCGCTGTCGCAGACCTGCGCATAGAGCTCGATGAGTTGCGCAGCTCTGTGGTTAACTGGGTCACCAGCGTGCGGAAACAATGTTAATACGCGCCGAGGTGTCGGCTGCCTAGACACATCGGTCACGAGTTTCGCGTCAGCAGTTTTGTCGCCGGTGCCGATTGCTGAGTGAGCATTGCGTGCCGCAAGCGTGCCTCGTAGCTTCACTCCCGTCCCCGCAGGTCCTCCCCGCAGCGCTGACTGATCGACGCATCCATCTGACCCATTCACTCACTGTGAGCACCCCTAGTGCTCCCCCCGCAAAGCCCGTACCTACAAAGGAGACGGACCGGGCTGATGATGTTGACGGTTTAGTGACGGTGCAAAAGAGGAAGCGCCGACAGTTTAGCTGTAAGAAGCTAGCCGCTACGAGAAGGCTCCTACGAAGTCAAACGAAAAACTGCGTGCTGCGAAGCCGAATACCCCAGTGTATATTTCCCGTCTCCACTACATCACTGACGCGGAAGACAACGTTAAGTACGTGTGCCAGAGGCTGAAGTACGCGCTGTGAGTGCAACTGCTGGAGTCGCATCACAACATCAACTTTAAGGCGTTTGTGGTGCTCATACAAACATGCTACATGCACCAGGCGATAGTAGAAAGCTTTTGGCCACAGGATGTGGTATTCCGCCGCTTTTGCGGACAAGTGCCACCAGAACTCACAAAGACTTGTGTGTGAGTACTTTTCGTCTTCTTCTCTCTTCTTCGCGAATCTTTATGAGTGCAACTAAGTTATATTAACACATTTTTAAGTATTATTTACTAACTCAATTGAGATCTATGGGTCTTTGTAATGGTTCAAAATTCGGTTTGGTGAGAAGCCGACTCCAATAGAGTTGGGAAAAGGCTAGGCAGATGATAAAAAATTTACTAAGAAATCCCTTCTTTTCGCAGTCAGGCAAAGTCCGTAGTTTCATCTTAGGCCAGTTCCTCCGCCGTCGCTACAACCAGCTCCTGTCACCATGCTACAACTCTTCGGATATCTTCGTGCGATCCACAGATACTGACCGAACCCAAATGACAGCTAAAATAGCGGTCACTGCTGCTTATTCTCTGAAAGGAATTTGGACTGATGATATGGAGTTGATAAAAGTGCAGATGGATGTGACCCCAGCTTCTGAAGACCCTGTAAGTAATCTCAGCTGTTACGGAGTTGTTCGAAAGAGTTACTAGTTGGCCCTAGAACGCAAACGGATTTTAGAGGAACTGGGGTGGGTTTTTCGGGTGGTTCTGACACTACTTTTTGCTCCACCCAGAGCAGGAGGAGTCATTAATGATTATCTATAAAAAAGTAATCTCTGCTGCTGTGATGATGAACAGAGGTTAATATGTTTATTACTGGAAATCGTGATCCGTTACCAATTTCGAAGGTTCCTTACGTTGGAATAAAAAAAACGGATTCCTTTTAAGATCACTCGTTTTTCTGACTGCCTGTCCGTCAGTCATAGACAATTCCGAATCTACAAGATCAAATCAGTTGAAATTTGGTATGCATTTTTAATTCTGTGACCTAAACACGCACGCGTAACGGTAATGAATATCGGGTCACTCTTGGAGGAAAACATAGAAAATTATCAATATTCAAAGTCCGAGTAACTTGCGTTTTTTCTCCATCGCAATACTTCTTCTCTAACGTCTTATTGCCACCAAGATTAATTTACATCTTATTTTTCAGAATTTTTGTGTACAAAACTGCCCAGAATTTATGTCTCATGTGGTTGGGATAGACCAGAATAAGAACCCAAAAGACATGGAGATTTATGATGAGGTCATTGATATATTGGCCGCAGATCAGGGTTTTAGTTTGCCTAAAAATCCAGTGGTTCTCTATGGGATGAATGACGTATTTGATAGTCAGGTAAGTGGTACAAGAAAAATGTCTTCTGTTTCAGTGATTCTCTTTTATTTAGTTTCATCTCACTTAAAGAGAGCTTGACTGTTCAGCCAGGGACTTCCTGGCTGGAACGTCAAGCTGGGTTGGTGATGAGCTGCTCAGAATATCCCCGATGAGCTTAAAAGCGTTTACGTGCGGCATTTCATATAAACTTTCAAGTCCTTATTTCTCGAAATTAATGAACCGATTTTCATGAAATTTGGTATGCAAACGCTGGTTACCACGGTCTAAATAGTTAGTAGAGAACATTTTCCACCAAATATCTCGACAACGTGCAACTGTAGGACACCCACCATGTTGCTCATGTTTTTTGTTTGTTTAAGTGTCCTCTACCCATATACATAATCATAGATCACGGTGAACCGATTTTGAAAAAAATCAAAATGGCGGCCGGGTAGCTATGCCACAAAGGTTCTATGAAAATGGCGACTGGTGGCTAGCCAGCATCCGCCTATGAAATAAACATGAATCTGATGAGCAGCATTAGCTTCTGCCAGCGTCATCGGTTGCCTGAAATTCGAAAATTATCCCAAGGAAATATACCTACTCTTTGGATAAAATATGTGTCAAGTGTCACTGACAGACACAGTTAATTTCGCATTTATAACATTAGTATGGATTTATTTTTAAGGAAAGCGTCGGCATGCCGCTGACGGATCTTCATCGAATATTGCTGCCCATTATACGGCAGGGCGCAGGGCTAGCTATTGATTATTTATTTGGAAACCAAACTTACGTGCCTCTGACAGCTGGTAAGTACATAAAGTAAGCTATTATCAACCCCTTATCATTTTCTTATATTTTTTTAACTGTTCCATGTGACAGGGCTTGTTGTGAGGGTTTCGATATAGTTTTTCATAATCTTATAATAAATAGCTTAGAATTTAATAAGAAATAAAATTTAAACCTTTTCAAGATTGATCGCAGCAGTCACGTCATGTTGGATTTAATTTAATTTATAATTTGTTTTCAGGATACAATGAGGTCCACTGTGTTATTAACAATATTACTTAGCCTATATACTTAATAACAACACAATCCATCCATCTCCGTCCACATTTATATTCATAACTCTTTTAGTTACATGCGTTTCATTCCTCCTCTTCACACCAAGACAAGCGGTTACCTTTCAAATTTTCCGTCACTAGCGCCACGTTTAAATTACCTCTAATGTACAATGTCTTGATATTCCTATATCATTGCAGTAGTAATTTTCCTCTCAATTGATGTGCGTAATTCTTTTATTCTCCAGGGGTCCTCCTTAAAGAATTCTTTGACACTGCCGACCAGATAATCTCTGGGGCTGACATCCCTAGGCTCAGAGTTCTGTCAGCTCACGACTTCAACGTGTATTTTTTCACGGCAGCCACCAGAGCTGTTCCGAGGCAGGGGGTTCCAAGATACTGTTCTGTCTACTCTCTGGAACTGAGGAGGTGTAAGGGTAGTGGGGAGTATGTTGTGGTGGTGAGTAAAACGTTTAGTGATATTTTCTTTCTTTTCTTTCTTTCTGTTATGGTAACTTGCGCAAAACGTTACAAAAAATGAGTTTGACAGGCAATTTCTTTTCTTTGGGTGAAGATCTCTCTTCAGAGATTGCAGCGTCCTTCTACATGCTTTCTTAAAGCAAAAATATGTCACCAATTATTCAGAAGTGTAGATGGCTCAAATAAATAGCTGACGCATGTACAATCAGTAATATTTTTAAGTTTTCAGGGTTCCGGACGTTTGAACGGAAAAACGAAACCATTGTAGAATCACTTGTGCGTCTATCTATCTGCCACAGACAAATTGCTCCAAATCTACTAGACCGATTCAATTGAACTACATACTTGTATAACTATTTAATAAAAAATAATAGAAGTCTTTGGATAAAAAAGTAACGTATCATGATGATGTAAAAATATGATTCGTTCGGAAACATGTGCGCGCGACTCCGATTCGAACTTGGCCGGTGTTTAACAATGGAGTTTTACTCGTAGCAAATTAGGTATGGTGGATATTATACAAATATTTTGACTCTTTTCAGCCCTTATACGTCAGAAGTCCAGAAGAACCGGAAGCTTACCTTGAAATAGAACATTGTGGGGTTATTTGTGACTACGAGCAGTTTCGAAACCTTACTGCCAAGAATGTGATGACGGCAGACGAGTTTAAAACAAGATGTAACATAGATGATGCAGAACAAGATGCAACATAGATGATGCAAAACCCTCGAAGATAAACGAAGATACTTTGTAGATCAATTTGGTTAGTCGGGTTATATGTTTTCTTGAAATATTGGAAATCTTAAAAGCAATATGACTTGTTTATTTTTCTTAAATAAATACAAAGGCAAGGGTGCGTCTCATACAGAAAATAATCCTCTTCATATCAGCCGAAAAACGTCCACTGCTGGACATAGCCTCCCCCAAGGGTCGCCACAACCACCGGTCCTGTGTGTCTCGCATCCATCGGCTACCCGCGACCGTCACCAGCTCATCGGTCTACCTAGTGGAAGGCTTTCCAACGCTGCGCCTTGCGGTACGCGGTTGCCAAACCGAAGTGGCAGTGGGCAGGGCACATTGGTCGCAGTACAGATGGTCGATGAGGCCGAAAAGTTCTGGATATTTTCCTCATCATCATTTAAACCGAAAGTCGTTTACTGCTGGACATACTCTTGGGGCCAAGAGTTGCCATGTCGACTGGCTCTGCTTCTCGTATACAGCGGATTGCCGCGGACTTCACCAGGTCAACCTTTAGACGAGGAACGAACTATGATAATCAACTTGGAAACTTATTAGAATAAAAATAATAAAGTTTGTTAAAAAACCCACCTACCTACTCATCAAAACAACTTTCAAAAACAACAGTTTCACCACATAAAAAGTTCGCCGCAGTCTAGTTAATTAAAATCCTTGTGTATATCGAGAACTAAACATCGATTGGCTGAATATCCGCCGTCGATACATCGACGCGGCTTCTATTCGGCACACTATCGGAATATTCACGGCCGAATAATTCAGCGGTTGCACGAATGAATCTCACTGGGACTTACGAAAGGGAACGAAGGTGACGTTTTATTATGTTATGTTTATGTTTATGTTTATGTTTATGTTTATGTTTATGTTTATGTTTATGTTTATGTTTATGTTTATGTTTATGTTTATGTTTATGTTTATGTTTTATAAAAAACGTTGCCCCACACTAGGAATTTCTCCTGTATCGTGGGTGCGTTTACAAACATACAAAGTCACATACACAAATAGCCAGACCCGGAACAACTATCTGTAGGCCATACAAATATTTGTTCCGTGCGGGAATCGAACCCGCGACACGCAGCGCAGCAGCCGATCGCTCAACCACTGCGCCAACCATGTCGTATTAATATAAAAAAAGACAGTAAAGAAGGCAGACACACACAATTTAGAAACAAACAATCAGGAGACTTAGGCCCCATATTCCAAAATGTAAACTCAACTCGAACTCCAACTCCAACTTGAGCACGAAAATGTCAATGAAAGCTTGTCTAATTGACGTGTTCGTGCTCAAGAGATGAGCAAACAAATGCAAAAAGCTCCGATGGAGTTGCATTTGAGTTTGAGTTGAGTTGGAGTTAACGTTTGGAATATGGGCCTTAATTTTAAAACAATAACATTTTGCGTCTCACGGCTGCGCCTTCAGCAAAATGCCAGATACTTAGTACATAGTTGCTTGACTATTACTCCTAGCCCACTGCTGGGAAAATGCCTAATGCCTTTCTCACGTAGTTACAAGCCTTGGCACTTCTTCTTTCCAATTCTTAAGTAACTCATTCGGTCGTTCCGTCATCTTTTTTGCGGTCTGCCGTGGCCCCGTGTCGCTGTTTCAAGGCCAACTCTGTGGCTATTAAACTATTTTTCCACTTATTTTATTTCAACTGTATGATTGAAGATAAAATAGTGTATGCAACGGCATATAATTAGGTATTAAAACACTCGTGTGATGCTATTATCACACTCGTGTTTTAATAACCCCTTTTATATGGTCGTTGCATAAACTACTATTATGCATTCCTTCTCCATTCATTCACAACTCCTGACAGAAGCTATGGACTACTAACACACGCGTGGCTGAGCCAGTGCTCCGCTCATCCTGTCACATTCAAGAGGTTTTTCATATGTCAGGTTATATTAAATTGATATGTGTAGACCTGCAATGATATGACTAACTTTGGATGCTGCTTGATATGGTTTAAGATGTTAATTACGTATCGTATTTGGAAATAGTCTTCATGTAGTTAACACACGTTTGACTTGATGAAGTAGAAAAAAAAGAAAATTTTTGACAATTATTGGCGTTTAAGGCATATCAGCTGCATACCTTCGAGTGCCTTCGACAAATTATTCCGTAACGCAGTTGCTTCTATTTTTTTCGTCTATGTCTATGTAAAAACCTTTACATTTAACCGACGATAAAACGGAGGAGGTTCTCAAGTCGACACGTACTTATATTTTTTTATGTATACGCATAACTTTTTACAGAATAGTCCGATTATTGATAATTCTTTTTTATTGGGATACCCGGAAGTTGGTCCCATATAAATTTGTAAAAAAATCCTACCCTAAGGGTGGGAAAATAGGGGTGATTTATTGTTCACTCACAGATTTTAATGCTGATTGTGTAATTTATAAAAATTAAAAAATAAAAACTTTTAACAATAAAATTAACCCGCCGAAAAATCTGAAAGCAAAAATAATAAACCTTAATAACTAAGTTTTTTTTCTGTTGTTTTTCTACACGTTTGTACATAATTTGACAATTTTAGTCTAGTTTGTATATAGTAAGCTTTACTAGATATGAATAGTTAAGTTAGATAAATATAACCATGTACCCAAATGGGAATAAATAAATAAATATACAAATAACTAAGTTTTTAAACTAATATACATAAGTAATTTTGAGTCGGCGCCAAACAAGCCGATTAATTAAAATATGTGTTGGATTTAAAGGTTTCATTTATAAACTGTGCAAACGTTCTAAAAAGTTGTATTTATAAAACATACAACTTTTGAGAATGTTTGCTCAGTTTATAAAGAAAACATTTAAATCCAACCCAGTTTTCTTTATAAACTGAGCAAACATTCTCAAACGTTATATTTATAAAATAAAGGTTTTACAAATACAACCATATTTATCAGCTTTCAGCGAAAAAAGTTGATTGCTGAATATAGGCCCCTAAGAGTCACCACATTGTCCTATGCTTCTTGAATCGAGCAGCTTCCCGCGGCTCTGATCAGTCCTCCTTGAAGGAGGCCTTCCAACGCCTGAGTTTCTGCCTACCATCTTAAGTAGCAGCGGCAGAACACATTGCTCACAGAATAACTAGTCGACGACGGGATCGTAAAATTTTGGATTTACATAATAATTATCACTTTCACAGAATAGGGTAAAATTTATTATGTTGTAAATCACAACTATTACTATATACACACATAAAAGACTCTTAACTAAAACTACAAATTATCTAAAACATGGCGTCGAAAAATTTCTCCGCATCGCAGGCCACTGGTAATGTACCTAAAAGGCTGTCAGCATTGCCACGTTGTATGGCAATACTTATCCTTTGTCCAAGGTAAAAGCCAGCCCTAGGGTCACGCGACGTGTCAACTAAGCGTCTCGACAGATCTTTAAATAAGTAATGAGCACTCGGACCCCACGACTCGAGTTTCAACCCCAAACAATATTAAATAATTTGATGTTCATATTCTTATGAGCAGCAAAAAACTATATTTTATGTTATTGCTTGTGACTAAGTTCCACAAAGAAATCAGCTATATTCTTCTCCAAATATCTAGAGCATTCTCCGCTATGTAGTTAAACCTGCTCTACTAAATGTTTACTTAAAACTTTCTGTAACTCGCTTACGGTCTTTACAACAAATTGGAAAACAAAGTGGTAAGGGTCAGGACTTGTTAATAGGCGGAAGCGAGTTTAGCTATAGTAGAATTTTATTTATTCATTTTTTTAACGTTGAGGAAATTTTGAATTCTTCTCATTATTTTGTTTATAGCGGATCTCTGCTGTTGTACATTGCTGGAGAGTCACGTTCATGGGCTTTTCTTGTCGGTCTACTCTGATAACATCTCTCGGTGAAAACATGGGTGAAGTGAGCATTCATCAGTTACGATTGCACGAAAGGACAGCTCACTCCATGCATAGCACTACAGTATCGCTACAACCCTTATTTATGGATGGTTAATCATCAAATGACTTCTTCTGCTCTGGGTGGAGCGGAAGAGAGTCAGGCTTTTACTGACTAAAACCTATCCGTGTTCCTCCTATCCCGTTCCAGGGCCGTGGTGATTCTTTCGAACAAATCCCGCAATATCGCTCCAACCCGGGATATTCCAAAAGCGTAGCAGAAGAATTCTGAATAGCTTACAGAGATACAAATAACAGGCAAATATTGTGGAGGCCTGTGATTTAAATTAGTGGAATGTACTGTTTTCGAGCCCGAGAGAATTTAGTAGGATTTGAGATAAAGTTATAACTGTTATAAGTATGCTAATAGGCAGGCATTCCGATCCGAGAAAAGACAGCATACAATCTGAAAAATGAAATGTGAAAACACTGACAACACAGTACAGTTTATAGGAATATGTACTTTGAAACTATTAAATAAATCAAAACACCGAAATTAAATAAAAATCGACTGAAAAGAAAACAAGTCGCATTTGAAGTGTGATGGAGTGCGGTGGCTTTCATCATCATCATCATCATATCAGCCGAAAGACGTCCACTGCTGGACATAGGCCTCCCCCAAGTGTCGCCACAACAACCGGTCCTGTGCGTCTCGCATCCATCGGCTACCTGCGACCCTCACCAGGTCATCGGTCGGTGGCTTTAGTTTGGTTTAATCACAGATTTGGTGTAGAACTATTACTGCTTGTTTACTTGACCGTGAGCCATATTTACTGGAGCTCGTTCACATCGTGACCTTTACAAGAATGACGAAATGAACAAAGAAAAAGATTTATTATATCCGCTACTTAGAGTGGCTTCGCTTGTTAACGTGCCCGCTACCTTACGAAATGGAACTTCGTAGAGCGGGGAACAGGTTCAGCAAATACGCGAACCAAAATATAACTTGTTTAAAGATTCCATCGGGGAACTGAACTACGGACCGATACTGAAAACATGAGATTGTAACTAAAATACGAGTACGTGCAGTTTGTGTAGGTCGAGGTAGAACTATTGTCATTTAAAAGAAAATAGAGACAAAATATTGAAAATTGATTGCCACAAAGTAGGCGAACTAAATGGATACTTAATCTAGAAAGCAGATGAGCGTTTACGCTGTACGGCATTTCATACAAACTTTCAAGTCCCTATTTTTCGAAATGAATGAACCGATTTTAATGAAACTTAGTATACATACGCTAGATATCCAGGTCTAAATATTTAGCAGAAAACATTTTCGTAAAACTGTTCAGGGGGAAAATAAGAGTGATTTTAAGTTTTATTATAAAAAGTGAAAAATCAGTCTATCAACACACTGTCTACAAGGTCGGAATCTCTCGTGGCGAAAGGGGAAACCCCTAGGCCACGACACGTGCTTCGCAGTCGCCAAGATCGGAATTGTACTTATAGGTACATAGTTAGGATGAAAACCGGGTCCGATGAGTTATACCAAAAAAAATGGTTGAATTGAAGGAGATTTTATATTAATTAATTATTATGCTAAATGCCATATTTTCGGCCGTGTACTGTATTTTCAGTTTTTCCAATCCAACGTACGTAAGCAGAGTACTTTTTAATTTTCAATTACAAAACAATAGCTTTTGTTCAACCAACGTATTCTTTCATTCGTAATGAGTTCCAACAAATAGCTATCTTTTAGAATCTTTTGTTCTTTTGATATTAAGAATCTTTTCTTAAAATTCTAGCTAATATCTTGAATATCGGGTGGGTAGTTTCTAGATTGTTTTCCTTTGAATTCTACTTACACGAGTTTTTTTATTTGTTATTTCTTCCAATTTAGGTTTGCTTTGTTAAAAAAAATATGTAGCTCTGGCTCAAGATTGGTAGTACCCATTTTAGTCTCAATATAGTTTTTAGGGTTCCGTGTCCGAAGGGCAACATACGGAACCTTTTTTTTTTGTTTTCGTGGGGAATCCTCTAAAAGGCGCCTGTACTTTTTGGAAAAAAAACCAAGGAGTGTGGGAATTTTACCTCAATGGAACCTAATTAACTATTAAGTCTCTACTGTCTGTCCCGCGCCGCAACAAATTATAAAAACCGGCCAAGTGCGAGACAGACTCGCATGCACAGGGTTCCGTATGGATCTCCTTTTTGTAACATGTTACTTTCAAACCATAGACTTCTTACAGATTTTTCTGTAATCAATAGGCAAAGAACTCTGTATTTTTTTTTAAATTTTATACTCAGTAGTTTTGGAGATAAGGGGAATGGATTTTTTTAAATCTAATTCCTTTTTAAAATTAACGGTTTTAATTAAGGGTGTTTGTGAGTTTATTTTTTTTACCGACTTCAAAAAAAGGAGGAGGTTCTCAATTCGATTATTCATACAAAATTGCGTATTTTTGCTTTTCTGTGACTTTCCAGTGGTGTTGTTAGGTGTGGGGTAGGTACTAAAAAGTGTAAAATAAAAAAACTTTTTCACAAAAAAACCGATTTCCAAAAAAAGTACAAAATAAATTTAATTTCGGTAGTCGGTGTTTTTGGTTGCTTCTTCGTTATTTGACACCGAATTCCGAAATTAAAGTTATTTTGTACTTTTTTGTTTTTTTTGGAAGTCGGTTTGTTTTTGTGAAAACTTTTTATGAATAAGCTGTCAGTGTAAAAGATATAATAATTGTTACAGCGTCCATCAATACGAATCCAATAACCGAATAGATTCTTCAGTGTCCTAGTGATGCTCCTGCCTAGGCATCGCAAAAGGGCACTAAAGGGATTACTCACTCCAAGAGGATTTGTAAGAGTGCTTCGACCAAATGCACTGCGCTACGTCACACACAGGCCACGCTAAAGTGTAGGTACTTTACCTATGGTAGAGTGAAAATTGTTCATGAGCATGCATAAAAAAATGTATTTACTAGCGTGACTTAATAATAACAACCACACGAATCGATCTTGCCGAGGTCGGTCTTTGGATGGGTGACATACCGAGAGTCCTACGTGCCTCTGATATCACGCTTAGCCGTTGGTCAAAGCTTTCATTTGAAAATACATTTGACAGTCGTTACGGATGATCAGAAGTCACAAGCCACTTCGTAGTGTTTTAGCTGGGAAGAAGAAGTGGAGCAACAAACTCCCCAGCAACACATCTGTCTGTTACGTTTTAATAACTTAAAATTTATTAGATTGCAAAGTTGTCTAAAATACATGACAAAGAAAAATAATATATCCAATAAGTAAATCAAATTAACTGACACTTAGCTGGTTAAGCCGTTAAGCCATCAAAAACAGATAAGCTCGAGCATTAACAAGTTAACCAAATTAATTAAGCCTTAGTCTCAGCCTAAGAAAAAAGCATTCACAAGTTTATATTGTGTCCACCTTGTAGGAGACGTTTCAATGTAATCCTGCGAGCAATGTGCAATGTGTTCCCGTAAATTTGAGATTGTCGTGCGTGACTGAAGTGTAATGTTTTTAAACACTTTCGCTGACAGAATGTCACCTGAGACCCTAGAAAATGAGCCATTCAATTAGCGAATGCGACTGTCGAAATACCAAAATTTAGGAGTTTGATCACGTGACACTTCGATAGCATCTGTCAAAACCTAAAATTTTTGACGTATTGACAATCACCTTCGCCACGCTACCGTTGATAGAATCTCACTTGTCTCGAGCTCCTGGACTAGATTCCTTCATAAGGTATATTTCCTCTCCATATTATCCAAGAAAAATGTTACAAAATGAAGAATGAATGCAAATCCAATACTAGCAGCCGAATAACAATCGAATAGCAACGAGTAGGGGAGGTAAACTAATCTAACTTGCTTACCATTCGAGTTCCAGTCGATTCACGATTGCAATAAAATGTCGAGAGGAAAACGATTTATTGTTTTTTTAACTTGAGCTTATTTTCTTTGAAAATTGAGCTGTTTTTACCCGACTGCGTCAGAAGGAGGGTAATGTTTTCGAGCGTATGTGTGTATGTTTGTCCATTTCTTTGGCACGCCCTACAGCCCAAGCGGCTGGACGGATTTTGACATTTGAGGTGTCGTTGAATTCGTCAGAATTGTGGCAGTGACATAGGCTGTATACAATTTTAAAAGTAACTAAAATGTAGTCTGATGCAGTTCAATCACAGATCTGAGGCCACAAACTGCATCAGACTACTTGAAAAGCGACTTGTTTGGATCGTTTTAGTCGTTTTTAGCAGTCGGGTTTTTTGACAGTAATTTTTTTTTTATTTCCTACATTTTTTTTCTTTAGAATAATAGAATTGTATATGGTCGCTTAGCAAACAAGACCACTCAGTTTCAAGATTAGCAGGATCAAATCTTTGAAGTTATTGTATTGAACTCATTCAAGCAATACTAGGCATATTCAAATAGTTGTCACAGCGCCCCAGTACAATGGTTAGGTACCATAAATTCTTCAGTTTTCTTGCTTCACTATAAAATAAGTCATAATGACTTCATCATCATCATCATCATCATATCAGCCGAAACACGTCCACTGCTGGACATAGGCCTTTTTCTCTCTTCACTATAAAGTAAGTCATAATGACTTGCGATCTCCGCGAATCCTAATTAAGTTATGGTTAGGTACTACTTTCATAAAGTTGAGCCTTTTTCGTATACTTAATGTAAGTTCTGTCTAACCTTACAAGTTAAGATACACCAATTAGCAGGGACTAATAGCAACGGCAAGCGTTGGGTGGCTCACCGTCCGATCATGGGCCTAACCACCAACTCTTAAAGCAGTATTACTTTAATATTACTTCCAGTGGGAAAGAGACGGAGCTATACGTAATACTGCTTTAAGAGTTGGTGGTTTAGGTCCATAACCAGGCCCGGGTCGCGGGTCGACAGTGCATTGTGTTCCACGCGCGCCTCAAAGAGATGTCAGTATAGTAGTCAGGGCCCGCTGGGGCCAGAGCCTGCCAGGGTTGCGGAATTTGTTCGAAAGACTCACCACGTTCCTGGAACGCAAAAGCATTTGGAGGAACACGGCCATTTGTGTTCCTCCAAATGCATTTGCGTTAGACTCACTGACTAAAACCCATGTTTTAATTAGTAAGAGTCTCACACTCGATTGGAATCTGACACGGGTTTGGAATCACGATGAAATTAATCCCTACTAATTCTTACTTTCCTACTTATTACGAAAGTAACTCTGTCTGTCTGTTACGCTCTCACGCTAAAACTGTTGAACGGATCGTCATGAAATTTGGCAGATATATAGCCTTGGATATGGAGAAGGACATAGGCTACTTTTTTACGCGATAACTGACATCTACGCGGGCGGAGCCGCGGGAAAAAGCTAGTGCTTCATAATTTGTGCCTTGCTCTAATGTAGTGCACAGATTTATCTTTTTTACATGACTATATCAGGGTTTCGTGAGCTAGTTATGAATGGGAATAATTATTTAAACTAACCTATGACATAGAGGTATCTACGAGTATAACCTTATTCTTGAAATACCTAATTAAATGAAATTATTGAAAGTATTGAGATGTTGTACATAAAGTGGACCGATGACTTGGTGAGGGTCGCGGGTAGCCGATGGATTCGAGACGCACAGGTCCGGTTGTTGTGGCGACACTTGGGGAGACCTATGTCCAGCAGTGGACGTCTTTCGGCTTATATGATGATGATGATGTATATGAAGTTTGGTACTTACCTATCTATTGTTTTAAGCCTGAAAACTGGTTATCATTAAAATAGGTACCTACTCAATTCTGAAACCGGCCGGTTAATTTGTAACTGTATCAATATGGCGAAAAATAAGCTGAATGTCATTTTCCAAGATTATAATAAACATGACAAAGTACCAATGCTTGACTACTAAATACTGGCTTTAATAAACAAAATAATGAGTCCTCTGGCTCGCTAAAGACGATAGTGTTGCGCTATAATCGATATTAATTCAGGTGACACCGCCCCAGCGTCGATTTAATAGAGTCTGCGTCGCTGCACGCCCGTAAATAGGAAGATTGCCTTACAAAAGTGACTAGAGATGTGGCAAAAGAATCGATGGTTGTTTTTTAAATATAATTTAGGAGTGTAACTTATACAACGTGTAACAGAAAAAACGCAATACTTCATAAGGGGTCATTGTACTCATCATTATGAACAACTTTTACAAGATTAAAAAAAAAAAATTACGTTCCCGTACATTTATGTGTGCTTATCTCAACAAAATGTACTGAAGAGCAGATTGTTTTACACGATTTCGGGGTTGGTCCCATAGTAATCAATCAATTAGAATTTCTATTTTGCTATTATTTATAATTGTTAATGTGATGTCATTATTTATTATCTATCTAGTGGCACTAATTAATTAGGTATATATTTTGTTTATATACGGATAACGTAGTGGGCTGCAATATAACTAAAAAATACTGGTACTCAACTATCCGGTTTGACTGGGAGCCGACTCAGATTTAGTTGGGAAAAGGCTAGGCAGGCAGTAGTGGGCTGCAATATTGTTAATATTCTGTACTTATTATCTTTTCTCTGTTCCAACACATATATTGTAACTGTTTATTGTCCCTGAATAAAATAAAATAAAATAAAACAGATAAGATTAGATTCGTTTTTCATAAGTTCAACTTAAAACACTAAAACAATAAGTAATGGCCGGACAGTGAACTGAAAATAATTTTAAGCGTTATTTGCAATATTTTTTCTCAAATTCATTGACTAACCCTGTGACCCAAACACTTTATCTTGGCTGTAGTGTTTGGGTATGTCAAAGTACTATACAATTTTGGGTTGTACCTTAGTTATAAAACCACCGACCAACCATACCTCAAATGTAAAAGATATGATTCTCCCTACAAAAAAATACTATTAAAAACTGAATTGCAAAAGTTTGCCACTCGACTCGATAGATGGCGTTGTACCGTCCGCTGAATCGCGCTATGGTTTCGTTACCGCGCATACTATAGGTAGGAACCTTGTGCGCTTCGACATCGTGCCTCAATCTATTGAGTAAGGAAATTATTGGGCCTTGGTAACTCTTGGCAATGTCCTACAAGGGCGAATTGATTTTTGGATGGTATAGGTCGTCCCGGGGACTGCTCACCTACTTTGTGAGCGATCTCGGTGAAGCGATCTATCCTAGAATTCCTGAAATGCCTATTGTATGGGTTGATGTGTTTGTGTAAAATTAACGAAGAGTAAACATTTTTTTTTAAACTTACGTAACCGCGTTAGCGTATCTGCAAAAACTGAATAAGCGCCCTCTGGTGTCTACAACGGAAAACCTCTTTTCCCGTACGATTTGACATGAGCCAACGTTTAAATATTGATATTAAATCAAAAGCCTGAAGTTATTCTTTAACTTCACGCTTTTGTGCACCAAGAGGTAAGGCAGAGGATATATGTATCTAGTTTATAGTTCACCCATATTTTTTTACCATTTAGGTACCTAATGACATGCTGGCTCTCTGATTGGGACTGTCTTGTACAAATATACAGTAGGTACAACTATTTTCTTAATGGCCCCCTTGTGCCTCGGTAATCATCGGCATTCATCGCATTTCCGAATACAAACGAATGCTAATTTCCATGTCCATCAATTACTAGATTTATCGTGTTTATTAATTTGAATTCAGAACTAAGAACTTTATTGTTGTTTTGTTTTGATTTCCGTGTGAACTAAACAATAAAAAAGTACTTAGTAAGATATTAGGATTCGTTTGTATTCGGAAATGCGATGTTTGCCGAGGAATATTAAGAAAATAGTTGTACTGTACCTAAATACATTTAACATCTCGCATATATTTAACAAAGATGTATAAGCAAAAATAATCGTAAGAAAATTAAATTAGCCCAGTGTTTTTTAACTCCCGGGGAAACTTCCTACTATTTAGAAAATCTCAGTTATATAATTATATTTAGTTTTGGGCGCTAATCTTTAAATTTGTTCTCTGAACTGATTAGCAACTACTTAGTAGATTCTTAACTCGAATTATCGATGGAGAATTTTGATATAGAAAATATAAAAAATAACAAAATCTTTATCCTCATTCTATATCTATCTATAAACTTATATTATTATTAATTAATTATAATATAATAAAGCTGAAGAGTTTGTTTGTTTGAACGCGCTAATCTTTGGAACTACCAGTCGGATTTGGAAAATTATTTTTGTATAATATGATAGCCACATTTATGCGGAAGATTATAGGCTATACGAGAACGAGAATTTCTTACGGGAAAGGGGAAAAACGAGATATGCGCGTAAGAAGTCGCGGGCAAAAGCTACTTTAAAATATATCGTGACACACAGGCAGAATGTTTAACATTGTGCTACTTATAATGCATTGTTTCACTATGCGCTGCCTTGCCGGGCATAAAAATATTGATTCATACAAACAGGTGTACATTATGAAGAGATCAAAATAAACCTAATTAAAAATTAGGATATAACTAATCAAATTCAATCTTCACATATTGTAACGTAGATACTTAACTAAAAACAACATACAAAATTTAAAATGAAATAATATCCCTACTAATATTATAAATGCGAAAGTTACTCTATCTGTCTGTCTGTTACGCTTTCACGCTAAAAGGGCTGAACGGATCTTCTTGAAATTTACAGGCAGATATATAGCCTGGGATATGGAGTAGGACATAGGCTACTTTTTTACGCGATAACCGACATCTACGCGGGCGGAGCCGCGGGCAATAGCTAGTACAGTATACAGTCCTTTATTGATTCGAACCTAGACTAGAAAATATACTAGAGGTTAGTTACGGCACGGTGGCAGGTTGTTTTACTTTTCTTCAAAATTTTGTTTGTTTTATGAATAAGACTGATGAAAATTCAAAATTGCTCGATTACTCGTGGCTTAATTATATCAGCTGCACAGGCCGCTTCAAGGTTAAGCAACGCTTGCCGAGGTTATTATGTGGATGGGTGACCATCTTAACATACCGGGACTCCTCTCCTCGGAAAGCACTTTAAGCCGTTGGTCCGACTGTCACTTAGAGATCTTTGGCAGTCGTTTCGGATTGTCAGAAGCCAGAAAATTTGACACCAGTCTTGCCAAGAAGTACCTACCATGTTACCCAATTAATGGGTTCTGGAGGTGTGGTAGGCAGATGCTCCACGTAAAATACTGGTATTCAGCTGAATCCGGTTTGACTGGGAGCCGACCACAATACAGTTGGGAAAAGGCTAGGCAGATGATCAGTAAGTATCGATACTACTGTCAAGCCCCACACTATTCAACTTCAGGGAATCGAGCCAAGGTAATGTCGGTATATTGAAGGAAAATATATTTCGTATAACAGTGTAGATACACAAGCTTGCTATCGATGTCTGCATGTTGCGGTGCTCCAAACATAATAAGAAATCATTCTTTGAGTTAACATGCTGGAAAAACTTTGTAAGTAAGTATATCTACAGGTCACTTTAGTTAAAGTGACGTTTCGCCATAGCATTGAATGAAGTCAAGAGTAATTCACTGAATAAGTAGTAAATTATATTTAGTATACTGGGTGAGTTTTTTTCCAGTGCGCAAACTTTAAGAACCACTTTTGCCCATGTAAATGAACAACTTTCCCGAAGAAAGTCATAGTCAATTACTAAAAAAAAAATTGAGTCTCCCATACAATTTGTGAACAGTTGATGACAACTTTGTATGGGAAGCTCAAATTTTTTTTGGCTGATGATACACAATCTACGGCTGAATTAGCAGCAGTTTTCGACGTTAGCGTCAAAACAATATTGGTCCATTTGCGTCAAATTGGCAAGGTAAAAAAGTTTGACAAATGGGTGCCCCACGAACTCAATGATCGCCAGCGCGAAGTACGCGTCGAGACGTGCCTTGCACTGCTCAACAGACACACAAATGAAGGAATTTTGAACCGCATTGTTACCTGCGATGAAAAATGAATTCTGTTTGATAACAGCAAGCGCTCAGCAAGTTGGTTGGATCCTGGTTCAGCACCTAAACAATGCCCTAAATGAAAACTTATCCCTAGAAAAGTGATGGTCACTGTTTGGTGGTCTAGCGCCGGTGTGATTCATCACAGCTTCTTACCAAACGGGGTGAGCATTACTGCAGATGTATACTGTGAAGAACTGAACACAATGATGGAGAAGCTGGCACATCTCCAACCAGCATTGGTCAATCGCTCGTCTCCGCTGCTCCTGCACGACAACGCGCGACCTCATACTGCACAGCAGACGGTCTCCAAGTTGCAAGAACTGGGGTTGGAAGCTCTCCGTCATCCGCCCTACTCACCAGAGCTTGCGCCTACAGACTACTACTTGTTCCAGAATTTGGATAACTTCTTGGCGGGAAAAAAATTCAATACCCGAGAGGCAGTACAAAATGCCTTTGAAGAATTTGTTGCCTCCCGTTGATTTCTTTAAGAAGGGCATCAATAAACTGCCACTGCGTTGGCAAAGATGCATTGATTGCATGGGTGATTACTTCGATTAATACGAATAAAAAATACATGAAAAAAATTCGTTTTAATTTTTTCATACAAAACGGCAATTTCATAGGTACCTATTATGAAAGATAAAATTTTTGAGTTAAGTTGGTATATTCTGTCAACATCGCAACGTGTACACCTAGGTGGAGTGAGCAAGATGTGAACTGTCATTCCATCTTGTTTGTATGGAGTTTTACACGTTGAGATGTTTACGAAATCGCACTGCAGTACAATTAATTCAAGTGTGTGTCCACTTGCGAAGTCGCACTATTTTTGTTTGCAAACAGATTTTAAGTTATGAGAGGGTCGAAAGTGGTTCCGTATAATGTAACCCACGGCAGGTGTACGGTGCACCCTTTCGCTTCACGAACTTGGTTGAAACACTGCCGCGTGTTATTATTATGACTGTTGAAAAATCGCCCTTTAAAAAAGTCCCTATGAAAGATGTCTGAAATAAAAGTCAATTTTATTAGGATGGCAACAGACTGAGACAGTCCCATTTTTCCAAGGTCCCCAGTTGAACAAAGAAAATTATAATACTTAATGTTTTAATGACTCTAAAAACAATTAGGGTCAATGGTAACCGAGCATCCATTTAGCAAAACGTTCGTCTTTTAACGAAATGTATGAATGGTCTCTTGTAAGTAGGGGTCACAGTTGTAGCGATGGCTTTCAAATCTTTGCTTTTCTTTCAATCCAATCCAATCTGCCTAGCCTTTCCCATTATGATGGGGTCAGTATCCTGTCTTACCGGATACAGCTGAGTAGCAATATTTTACACTACCTTTTGCCGTTTTCGTCGGAATTTCGGGAAATCCTCTCTTAGTGCTTCCCTACCATGGAACCTACATGTCAAAATTCAGCTTTCTACGACCAGTAGTTTTGGCTGTGCGTTGTATGTCAGTCACTCAGTCACTCAATCACTCAGTAACGGAAGAGTTTTATATATCAAGATTTAGCGATATCTTGGTTTCTGACTACCCCTTACGACTGCCAAAGATATACAATGATACAATGACAGACGGAACTAGCAGCTTGACGCGCTTTCCGAGGCACGGATAAAATATATACATGTATATGTATGTTAAGATGTCTTAAAAATAACCCTAGCAGCTAGTAATGAGATTTGTAAAACTATATCGCCATTTTCTGGTGCAGCATCTTCTATTTTAAGTGTGTGTCTTTTTAAAAGTTTACTTTTCCGTCCCTTTTTTTCAGCCGCTCCATCGATATAATTCAATTAATATTTCAAGGCAACTCTCACTACTTCAATAGCTTGTAAACTTAAGCGCTGACACTCGCAACCCACCCCAAATCCATTGACCCCACATTAAAACTGCCGACAAATCTGTGCGATTATTTTGGGAACTTCCCCAAATCGACTTTCGAAAGTCAGAACCATCATAAATTGTTTGAAATAGCCTTAAGTTTCAAATGTAATCGCTAGGGAACGCCCTTAGGAGCTATTTGTAATTTCAAATGGAATTAAATGAAGGAGATAGACGGAGTCGGGAATTATAGAGCTCGTTCAAGGGCGATGGATCGTTGAGTTGGGAGAGTTTGCTTGCCAGTTGCCTTTTTATTGGTAGGTACGTACCTATATTTATTTAGATATTAAAACTTTATGTGCTAGTAAAAACAGCAGGCATTTTTTTACCGAGACAGAACATGAAGTGGATGGGAGGATGGATGTAAGGATGTTTTTTATTACTCACCTTTCTGTTCTGGGTAGACCACGCATGTTAATTTTTTTATCTAAAGTAGGTTTGTCGGAAAGACAAGCTATTTGAACACAAATGCTTGCAGTGATCAGAGATTCCTGCCAAGGTTGCGGATTTTGTTCGAAAGAGTCAAACCCCTGGAACGCAAAGGGCACTAGGAGGAGCACGGATGGGTTTTAGTCATTAAGAGTCTGACACTCTCTCCTGCTCCACCCAGAGCGGAAGGGGTCATTTGATGATTTCCCATCCATAAAAAAAAGGAATCAGAGTTTCGTTTATAGAATTTCCTATTTTTAACCGACTTCAAAAAGTAGGCGGTTATCGGTTTCGGACTGAACTTGCTACCTACCAGACAGGGTCTTATTAGACACAATATTTATGCGCCTATCATAGCAGCTTAGCTTTGAAATTAACTTTTTAGCATGCAGTTCAAATGTCATGCGAATTTTGAATAGGTACTTACCTAAGTTTTAAAAATAGAGGCGCGACAGAAGGACCATAAGAGTTACATCCGAAGGGAAACGCCACATATGAAGACCGTTCAAGAGGTAGGAAGACGACAAAAGAGATACAGCTGGCCCACACTTGATGCAAAAGGTCCAGGACAGAACCAAATGGAATTCTTTGGAGGAGGCCTTTAATAGATTAGCAGAAAATAATTTAGTTAGAATTTCATAATGTAAACAACTTAAAATTGTAAGAAACATAAGGCGTTTTATATATAGCTATATAGCTATGCTTCAGACTTAGACGCGTTTTTAAACTACTGAAATATTATTCCACTGAGTTATCTCTCTGACTTTCCACAGTTTTTCAATTTCAGTTTGAAGTTTGTCTGATAACTGGACTAGTTGAGCAGCAAGTAACACTAAACGCAGCACCAGGAAAATTACGAGCAAACTTTCCGTGCGTGACTGACCTACTATTACCAACTTTATAACACTGGCCTGATAATTATGGATTACTGTTATTCACGACTTTTTAAAACGAAGCCATATTCCTACGAGGTGCAAACAAGTTTCCGTACAGTCAATAATTGTTACCAACGCCATCTGTTAACAACTTTTTATAACTATAATGTTATCAATGCTTAATAGATGGCGTTAGTTATATCGTATTGTGTATTATTTCGGAAGACGTAATTTATGAGGACAAAGATTTCAGCGCAAGTCATGTTGTTGTTAAACAGCATTAATTTTGGATATTCGTCACAGATGTCGGCAGTATAGATCCTATGTATGCGGATGTAGATATCGTAATAGGTAAATATGTAATTTTAAGATAATATCAACATTAAGTATTTATAGTAAGTATTATGACTTATGAGATAAGTACAGGATACTAAGATCAGATAGGTACTAATATTATTATTATCCTTATCTATTAGTACTTTGATTTATCGTGATTCCCTTATCTTTACGAAACATTAAGAAATTGTAAGGAAATACTGTCACTGAAAATACATTCTCTGCTTGTCTTAATCCTACAGTTGAGAACCACATTTTCAACATCAGTCTTTTTCCTGTTAATATGTTCAATCAAATGGTACTCGCATTTTAGATGAATACGTGTCTCGTAATGTAACAGCTGCACGGTTCCATCTTCGAGGTTAAGCTGTGCTTGCCGAGGTCGGTCGGTGGATGGGTGACCATACCTGCATTAAAAACTAGACTCCTCCCAGCGGCTCTGAAGAGTCTGTAAAAGTACGTTGAACCGGTGGTCTGGCTATCATTTGTAGATCTTTGACAGTCGTTACGGATAGCCAGAAAGCCAGAACATCTGACACCAGACTTGCCAAGTAGTACCGTATTACCCAGTTACTGGGTTACGAAGGTAGATAAGCAGTCAGTCACTCCATACTAGTACTCAGCTACATCTGGGTAGACTAAAGGCGAACACAACACAATTGGAAGAAGGCTAGGCAGACTGATTGGTTTATATGTTTTCACATTCTCTAATTTAAAAATATATGTACCTACCTAGGTAGTTTAAGATAGGCACAGGCAGTTCATGGCAATAGGTAATGGGACTTATGCATAATTGGCTAAAATCGATAAACTAATATTCTCTGTCTCTCCCTTCAAGGAAAAAAAAAGAAAAAAAACCTACTTCAAAACTTAAATTACAGTTTTGAAGTCGGTTTTTTTAAGGGAGAACTAAGCACCCAAACGCACTAGCTATATGGAACCGTTGGCGGTACGATCACAAGCGGTTCCATATTAATATAGAGAAGCGGCTAGCCGCGTGGTTAGCAGCCCTCGCGGTTGACCGCTAGTGCGTTTGGGTGCTAAAAGATTTTTCTTTTAAAAATCTAAAGTAAATATGGCAACCTTTTTTTTGAGGTCGTGCAAGCTTTAAAATCAACTGTACGACACATTGTATGTCGTATATCGGAGTTAGGCTAGCACCGACCCTTTCTTTTTTTGAAGTCAGTTAAAAACATGATTAAACAGTTATGACTTCAAGATTATCTAGCAGCCTATGTCGCTGGACACACAGAAAAGACGTAAGACGAGGACGGGTCGCGGACAGGGCACAGATGGGGCGCTGTCGCGACTTTTTAAAAGGGTAGTATTTAAACGAGTGACTGTAAATTAATGTTTTAAGTGACAAAAATAATTAATTTACGTTATAGTATTACTAAGTGAGCGACTGACAGCGAGTGACGAGAAATCAACAGAACAGCAACTTACAAACATTAATAAATGAGAAGCTTTATAATATTTGAGCGACCTAATATTTGTTTGAGTGTCAACGTTACGTCCTGCATTTTTTTAAATATTTGGCAAATGATATTTCTGGGTGGTTTAAAAAAAAATAACCACGAAAGGGATGGCCATCTCCTTCTAACCTAACCTGTCCAAGTCGCGCCCCAAATCCCGAGCTCGCTTTACTCGCTCTTGCGCACCAAATATGTTATTTGGTGCGCAAGAGCGAGTGATGCGAGCAAAATGTTAAAACCTCAATTGGAAAAATCGTCTCTATCTTAATATTGAAGTTGCCCTTTCTGTATTTCCAGTCGCTCACTTAGTAATTTAGTCGCACGGGTAGAATTTTAATATCTGAAATGGATTAATCACAACCCACTTTTTGTAAGCTCGTTCTGAATTTTATTATTAATCAATATTCGTCGTTAGTTTAGTTAATTTTTCGCTTACTCAAATTCATACCGCTCAAGTTATTAAAACAGTATCTCATCATCAATCGCTACGTTACTATTTTATTCGATCGTTTTATAATTTCCCTTTTTAAAATATATAGACCAGACGAGGCACGGACGTGACGTGTGGTTAATTGTGGTGGTGTAATTGTGTGTGACAGCGACGCGCGAGTCCCGGCACCCGCGCCCGCCCTTCCGCACCCCCGTTTTCGCCCGTCCCTCGTCCTCTCGCGCTCGTGCCCCGTCCTTTCTGTATGTTTTACAATAGGGTGCAGACGAGTAAGCGTCGTGTCTGCGCCCTGTCCTTCTTATATGTTTTGCATCGTGACGCTTCTATACATTTTGTATGAAAGGACGTGGAAGAGACATATGTCCACGCCCCATCCTCGTCTTACGTCTTTTCTGTGTGTCCAGCGCGTTAAAATCAAAACCAGCCATTAATTTGTGGCGAAAAACCTCCTTTTTTGTGACAAAATTCCGTGCCGTGGCATATGGGGTTGGAAGGGGTTGGAAGGGGGTGAGCCTGGGGTGGGGTGCATGCGGCCCCGGGGCCCGGGGTGCATGTAAATTATTGTTCTCTTCGGGATTGGGTCAAATGCCAAACGCTCTTTCACGCAAATATAGTGATGTTCGCTCGCATTTTTGATGTCGACGCTGACACACGACGCTGACGTCGACGCAATGGTGACGAAACCGTTAAACGTATAAAATACGGTTTGTTCCGGATTCGCCCACAAAGTTCGCCTAATTTTTATTTTTCCGTGTTCGCCTACTTTTCATTCCTTTTTCGCCGCGTTTTTCATTTGTTTCATAAATATGATTTTTGAGTACTGTTTCGACCCACTTTTTGTTCCTTTTTCGCCTAATTTTGATTTGTATGAAGATTTATGCTTATAAAGTACAGTCAGTTCGAAAAATATCTTTGGATACCCGACTGCAAACAGAGGTTATTCATACAACATGTAACAGAATAAACGAAATACCTCTTAAGGGGTCTTTATCCTCATCATTATGAACAACTTTCACTATGGGACCAAAACTGAAATCGCGAAAAAAAAACGACTGTCCCATACATTTATGTGCGCATAACTCGACAAAATGTACTCAACTGCTGATTTTTTTTCGCGATTTCGAGGTTGGTCCCACAGTAAGATTTGTTCATAATGATGAGTATTATGACCCCTTAAGAGGTATTGCGTTTATTCTAAATAATATTCGTGTAGATGATAAATTATATTTATTTTGTAAGTAGGTTAAACATAACACTTTAACACGCTAAGTTTTCTGTTACACGTTTTACACATCGCAACTTGAAGCCAATTAACTAAATCAGCCGTTTAATTGGTAGCCTAGCCTTTTCATTTAAATGCGTTGATTTTTCAGCATTCTAAGTAACTTCTTAACGTCTTTTGTCCAATATCGTTTAATGACTTGCCCATGTTACTTAGTCGCTGATTAAACGGTGCAGTTTAGTGAACAGGCTAGGCTTTTAATGAAACGGCTGATTAAGCTAGTTGGCTGCGACATATACCTACACCTAAATCACTAGAATGTAAAAGAACAATCTAGTCGATGTTTTCAAACATAAATAAAGTAGTTTTAACGAAATCCACGTCATTATCGTCAACCACTCGTCGCTTACCATCAGGTGAGATGGTGGTCAAAGTGGAGCCTATATTAACCAAAAAATACTTGCTATTTATTTTATTAGACCTATGTTTATGTCTCGCATTAGGCGAACCGGAGACCCACTCGCTACGCAAATAGGATCATAAGAGGCTTGATGATTTCCTCAATGCAACGCGAATAGCGAGCTCTGCTTCTTTAACGGAAGAACCTTAAATGTTTTGTACGTCGAACCTTGGTCAAAGGCATTCAAACAACTCATCGTTTTGACGCTTGTGCGACGCGAAACACCGGGTCTTTTTCACAATTCAACATAGTTTTGGGTGTGGACACTGTCGCAGGCACTAGAACGATAGATAATTTACTTTATTCAGACTAACAGTTTACAGAGGCAACAATCACGTGCGTGGTCGAGCATTCAACCGAGAGTGCTCGAGCGCTAGAGTGACCTCTCCCTAGCCCCGACAGTTCTCGCTGTCCCCTCTACCCACGATAGTGTCCAAGCTGTAGGGCGCGCTTGCGTTTCCCATCACGTGATTATTAGTTTTGGAAACAATTTGTTAGATGGCGCTGTCCGTAGCACAGTAGTGCCATCAATCTACGACATATTCATCATTCATCATAAACAACTTTTACAATGGAAAGAATGTTTTAGGGAATATTCATTTTTAGTTTGTAAATAATGAACCTACTTTTATGTTTTTGAAATTTTTTTTTAATAGTTCACCAATGTTTTAGGAAATATTTTGGTTTGTAAGTATTGCTAGCTACAAAATATTCCTACTTCTTAATACTTACACAATTTCAGTAGATCTTCAACATAATTGTGAAAGTGTATTTTGAAAATAAAATTTCATCATATTACATTTCATTTCTGCCTACACAGGCTGAACTTTTAAAGTGTGCGTGGATGGTCAAATCCGAAAATTTAAGGAATAGCGAAAAACACTGAAAGTTGTCTTGAGCCCGATTTCGATGAAAACTAAAACTGCATCATTGGACTTTTGAAAAATCGTGATACCTACCCCGAAATCGAACTAGTTGATTTTGTAAAAAAAACACACCCTTTAATATTACACCATTCTTAATTGTTGTGTAGAAAGATCAAATTCTGGAAAGTAATTAGTTAAACATGGCAAACCAAAGCAAGGCGCTCATTTTAACAAATTGCTTTTTAAATTTCTGATTACACCTACCTCACCTACATCTCAGGAGATATTACAAAATTAAAATAATTCTCGTAACCAAATACCAAATTTTATGAAACTGCGAGCAGCGCAGCGCTGGCGCCGGCAGCCAGCCGCCTTAGATGTTAGAACTTCGCCCGCAACTTTACCTGCGCAGGTTTACGTTTAGCACAAACGATTTCCCCCTTTTCACCCTCTTAAAAATGTAATTATCAAAAATTCTTAGTGTCCACCTTCATCATAAAAGAAAGCCTTGTGCAAAATTTGTTGTTACTAGTCCCAGTAGTTTCGGCTGTGCGTTAATATGTCAGTCAGTCAGTTTCCCTTTTATAAAGAAGATAACATAACACTTCTTTTTTGGGCAGTCGTGCAATGACTAGGCCGTGTTAAATTTTTAAAACACATATTTAACTGATTGTACTTTGATAAACAAATGAAAAGTGGGCGAAAACGGAACTTAGTATAGAATGAGGCGAAAAAGGAAATTTTCTTTTTTTTTCCAAAAGTGGGCGAAAAAATGCGGCGAAAACGGAACAAACCTAAAATACTTAGTAGGAAATAGTAGCCAAGTTACGCGAGGTTACTGACACCTGAGGTGTTAGTTCACGTAAGGGACATTTACCCAAAATGCCAAAATATACCTTACAGCAATTAACATTAGTGGCATTAACCAATAATGCGGAATTGTCCCTTACATTAATTGATACTTCGGCATCGCTGATTGCAATCCACATACTTAATAATAATCTTTGTCATCAAATAACAAATGATATACATCTTAAGCCGTATCGCATACTAGGAGCTAATCTCATAACAAATTAACAACAATTGCAATAACATGTTATGTACCTACTAAATTGTAATATTTATAATGGTGAGGATTAAACATTTTTTTTTTAAATTGACAACAATATGTATATTCTGTTCGATGTTGAGGTCTGCTTTGTGATTCAAGAAAGCTCTAGATTTTTTATTTTTATTTATTATTAATGATAGATTTATTTGATCAGCGTTTCGTAAACTTTTTCCGTCCTCGAACCCCTAGGAAGTCAAGCACATTTTAAACCGCCTCGCCTCTAAGTCGTACCAAGCGCTTCATTGGCCTCTCACGCAGTGGAAGAGGACAGATATCGTCACATCTGTCCTCTTCCACTGCGTGATTCTTGCTCATCTATCCTGGAGGTCTACTCTCTAAGCCCGAAGTCCGTAGTTTCGGCCTTAGTGTCGGGCGTTTTCTACTCCGTGTCACCTACGGACTTACGATTAGTCCCGAACCCGAACTAACAATGAATGACAACATGATTTGACAGTTGTTTTTAGTTCGGGTTCGGGACTAAGGTCGAAACTACGGACTTCGGGCTCAGAGAGTAGACCCCCTGATTCGTTCTATATAATATGACACTTTTATTGGATGTTTATTTCATCGAAAAGAACTATATCGATATTCAGCGCCCCATCACTACGGCAGTCAACATGGTTAATCGGTGAGCGCGCTACACTCATTTTGCAAGTTTTTTCGTCGGTTCCAAAAATTTTGAATTTATTCGCGGTGTTTTTTTTCTAAAATAGAATTTACCTCGAGTACAATGCAATGTTATGCGAATGCCCTTTGCGTTTTAGGGCCGCGGTGACTCTTACGATCAAATTTCGCAACCCTGGTAGCCTTTCGTTGATGCAGAGACAAATAGTGGTAGGTTCAATGTGGAAAAAAAACCAGAAACGCGATATTTAATTAATATAAAGATAAATATACAATATAAACTATAAATACAATAATGTTATATAAACGTCGCGGCTTACTTGCTGAATCAGCCGTTTCATTAAAAGTCTAGCCTTTTAATTGAACTGCGTCGTTTAATCAGCGACATAAGTGTCATGGCAAGTCATTAAAAGATATTGAACAAAAGATGTCACTTAGGTCGCTGAAAAATCGGCGCATTTAAATGAAAAAGCTAGGCAATAAAATAAACGGCTTATTAAGCAAATAGGTAGTGACATAATTATATACTTACTCAAATGAATAAACTAATTCACGAATATACTTAAACAGTTTATGCAAACAAATAATGAGTATAAAATGGGTTTTTATAAGCATTACATACATTGAATATATAAAATCGTAGGTAGCTTAACAAATATCATTGTAAGTTGTAATTTTAGTTGCATAATCTTGCTCAATTAAATAAAAAAACATTTCTTTAATACGGATTTTTACAAAAGTCAAGAAAGCACCACCAATAGAGGGGATCAGGGTGCTCAGGCTCATAAGTTCAAAGCTTAAGCATACGCATCGGGTGCATAAGTTCAAAGGATGCAGTAAAATCGTTTGTTAATGGATACAGCTATAATAAAAACAGACATTTAATAATAAGCTCTCTAAATTACTCTCTATGAGTAGGGCAGACAAGACTACGTGGAGTCGGTTTTGCAGCGATTCGTTTCTGACACTAACTTTTGTAACACAACATATTGACTTGTTAAGAAAATATTTTAATTTAAGGTTAAAAATACTATTTTATACAGCGTAAATTTTATGGTATCAATATAAATATGTTTTTTTTTTGGGGTAGATGTAATGATTTTCGATTAAATAAACGTTATATCAAATAACGTCATACAAAAAAAGTTTGAGAGTATGTAAATGTTATATTTAAAGAAATTATACCTACAGTTGGTATATCTCACGTTTATTATATCATGTAAACGTTATTGAAATGAAATTACACCAATTAACTTAATTTGACCGACATATATTGCCGACTTTACAATTATTTAGAAAACCGTAACATTTTAGTAGACGAACAGAAAGGTTTTCGCAAGAGTAAATAAATTCAAATGGCCATTTATGACCTACTTAAAACTATTTTTACAACATTGAAAAAAGAATCCCAATATGCGCTATCTTCATGGATATGAACAAAGCCTTCGACCGTGTTGATCATAAAATTTTGATTCACAAACTAAGTATGTATGGGATTAGAGGTAAAGCACTAGATCCTTCATATTTTTGCAACAGACATCAAATACTAGAAATCACACAAATAGGTCAAAAAACACGTAATGAGTTCAAACATAGATCAATAAAATAACCCGTAAAATTTGGAGTCTCGCAAGGCAGCGTATTAGACCCTTTATTGTTTTTAATCTATATTAATGATCATCCGAAACATATTACGCAACCAATGGTACTTTTTGAGTTCGATAGTACAGTAATTATTAAACGTGACAAAGAAACAAATTACGAAAATTTAGTCATTGTATACAATAATTCAAAGGCTATCCAAAAATAATCTGAGAATAAATATGGACAATACGAAAATTTTACACTTTTACCAAATAATACAGCCCAAAGACATTAACGTCAGTTACGAAGGCAAACAGTGCACCCTGTGACAGAAACAAAATTTCTAGGAATTTATATTGACAACAAACTATCATGGAAAACGCATTTAGAGCATGTCTGTAAAAAAGTTAATATCGATTGTCGAAATTCCAAAATGTAAGGGACTGATAACGTATCATGTACATGTGCATACGTTTTGACGTTTAACTCTGTCACGCACATTTGCTGTAACGAAGGTCGATTGCCCTAAAGTTGCTTACATGTCTTCATAAATATGTTTTGATATTAAACTCTTCTTATTCAAGGACGTAGGGAATTACTGTACGATGTTCAAGTTTCTCCTATCTTTGAAATTATAGTGTGAAAAACCTTAACGAATGAAAACAAAGACTAACGAAATAACTCAAAAATTTAATAATCAAAATCTATGTTAGGCTACGAACTTTTCAAAAGAACTTGTAATGTGGAAGCAACCCCCAAAATACGTTTTGTCGAGTTATGCGCACATAAATGTATGAGACAGTCGATTTTTTTTCGCGATTCGATAAGTAAAATGACCCCTTTCAGGGATTGCGTTTTATTCCGTTACTCGTTGTAAATACCCTACTTCGCTGGATTGTGTTTGCAGCGGCCCACTAAACTCCGTAATAGACGTGTTTTTCTCACTGGGTTTTTCCCTTAATCGCGTTGTAGTACTACAAGAGATTGGGAAATGATAAAAATAATAATCTACTTAGCTGTTATGATAACTCATGATATCATCAAAACACTGCCTGCCTGTTCACGTTTTGACTGATAACCTTAAAAATATTAATTGCTGATTTATCCTTAAACTACTAGGTGTAGTAGGGTGTCCAGTGGAAAATTTTCAAGTTTAATGTTACATTAAAAAAACACTACAACGTGATTCTAATTTTTTTTTCAAAAAAATTAAGTTAGGCAATGCGGATTTAATTTTTTAAAAACAATGTTGTCTTAATGCCGACCATTCTTATTTAGGCACTATTTCAATCGAACGCTTAAATTTGCGGAACACGCGAATGTAGTTTCGTAAGTTCAATGGCAGTACTTCACAACGAATATTTTCTTGGAATGCTTGAATAGGTCGAAGATTGTTATTGTAAACTCTTGATTTGAAATACTCCCACAAAAAAAAGTAACTCATTGGGGATCATGTGACCTAGGTCACCAGATTATGTCTCCGTACTGGCTGATTCATCATCATCATCATCATATCAGCCGAAAGACGTCCACTGCTGGACAAAGGCCTTCCCTAGTGTCGCCACAACAACCGGTCCTATGCGACTCGCATCCATCGGCTACCCGCAACCCTCACGAGATCATCAGTCTACCTTGTGGGAGGCCTTCCAACGCTGCGTCTTCCATCGACCATCTGTTCTGCGAGCAATGTCCTGCTCACTGCCACTTCAATTTGGCGATCCTTTGGGTTATGTCGGTTACCTTGGTTTACTTGCTGATTAATGTATTGGAAAAAAAAATAACCTCTGCTTCTCAATGTGACTCTAGCAGTCTGTGGAATGGCCCCGTCTTGCTGAAATTTTGCTGAAACTTTAGTTTCCTTTTTAAAATAACGTTTATAGTTGATTTTTTATTCTAGTTCACTCTGCAACTCTTGCTTCTCGATTTACGCGGATTTCGCATAGTTTCACGTCGGAATATAGCCACACGTTCTGGCGTCGCTGCTGACGCTGATGGTCTCGGTGGAGTCTGGTTAATCACTATCCCGTCTTGTCTGAACTTTTGAATCCACGACTAGATCAGTTGCATACTCGGCCCAACACTTGATCGAGGAATATTGAAATTTACAAATAGTGCAACCGCTCGTAACAATAAATCGCCGATCTGTAAGTACTGCTCAACTAAGAATGCGCGTTGCCTTCCCAACCAGAAACTCATCGTGACTAGCAAATCTGCAAATCACACGCATAGAACGGTACCGCTCTCATGTACCTCACCCTGCAAGTTTACGAGAAATAACAATTTAAACTTGAAAACTTTCCGCTGGACACCCTTAGTAGAGTAGAGTAGAGTAGGGACTCCTTTATCCGCACTTAGACTCTCATTCGGTCCGTTATGCGTAGGTGTCCTGGCTAAGCTAGCCAGCCTAGCTCCGCCCAGAAGCACAGAAGTTTCCTAGGAGCTTCACAGGCTTCGCGGAGCGAGCTCACCGTTCCAAGTATGTGTTCACGTTGGGTAGCCACTGTGGAGTTTTTGAACCATTTGTGTAGACGCGTACTTCATTGACTCCTGACTGATCCCTCTCTACCTCTGTTGTTTGTATGCTATAGCTTTTGTTAAACATGAGTTTAGTCGGTGTCCTTTCACACGGGGCAGTGATGAGATGAGAGGTTGATACTCGATCACCCGGTCCAGGATTCCAGCGTGAGGACTAGTATGGTTCTTGCCCCATATGCCTAAGTGCATAAGCTTATGGCGCCTAGTGCTGCCTCCTACTGTATGTACATGTCAAGGGGAGTTAATTGTGTATTGCTGGACACCCTTTACCTAGATTGAATACCTAGATAATCTAATAGCTATGATAAGATAAGCTAATTTCTGTTTTGAAACTTTTCAAATCTGCTACAGAAATAGAAATAAACACAATTGATATACATCTAAATGTTCCTATATCGACCAAATCACAACATAATCGTCTGTACAGTTAACGACAAAAGCAACCAAAGACAAGAAAACCATAATACTCCTACAATTTGTAATAGCGAGCTGTTGCCGGGTGTCATTCATACTATAGGATTTTTTTTGATGGGATATCAATCATCAACTGACTCCTCCCGCTTCGGGCGGAGCGCAAGGGAGTGTCAGACTCTTACAGATGTTCCTCCAAATGCCTTTTGCGTTTCAGGGCCGCGGTAACTCTTTCGAAAAATTCCACAACCTTGGTGGGCACTGACCCAAGCGGGCCCCGTCAATTATGCTGACTTTTCATAGAGACGCGCGTGGAACAAAATGCACTGTCAACCCGGGCCTGGTCTTTATTGGACGGTGACACCCAACACTCGCCGTGCGGAGGCCCACGATTACGGTGGCCGGAAATCGTCCTGCGACTTCCGACGCCCAGGGCGTCTTCTGTTGCGGTGGCTGAGGCGTGAGGTATACCTCTCCCTAACGCATTCCGCCTCCTCCTTCGTTTGCATTAATGCTTCGCAGAAGGAGGTGACTGCTTCTTATTCCTACAAGAAATAATATTTTTAATTTCAGAACTTTTTTTTTATTTTATATTCAAAATATATATATCGCAGTGTTTAAATTAGGGGAACCAGTTCCACGGTTTTATTTCGGACGGTTATCAATATTTCAATATTCCCGCGCTCTATTAAGGTATTGTTTATGGCATATGAAACGTTCTCTGCGGTCGTCGAAGTGAAGTTAGTAACGAAACTCAGGAGTGGCGTGAGTGTCGAGAAATTCATTTTCATTCATAATTCATAACAAGTTTGTTTTTGATTGTTTTGCTAAGATGTGAATAGACTGTAGAAATAAGGGTCAAGTTACGTTAATTAGCTAACGAATAGTGGTATTGTTTTAACGTAACCTAAATTCTAAGTGTGTTTATGAAGATTGTTTATCAAAAAAATCGCGTTGTTGTACTTCAGAAACTTGACATACAACCTTGGACAGTGTCAAAAGTACTAGAAAGTATTTTACGTTTTTTATGATATGTTTAATATTTGTAACGTTTCTTACTGCGGATTACTTACTTACTATTAAATTATTATTTAGAAGATGATTGTTTAGCACTACTGTCGTTGACTGTACTTTGGTAAGTATTTATAACGCATTACATTCAAATAATCTTCACTTCGAAACTTACCGTTGACCTGCGAAAGAAAAACTATTTGAAGTCGGTGATTTTACAATCACCATTCTTTTGTTTCGAAAAAATATTAAGAAAATCCTTAACAATGATCTTCTTATTCTTACTCTCATTATTCGCGGGCACTAATGCCTTCCATGCTTACATAACCGTATACGGGGACGTCCATAAGGATGTGGAGTTCTTCACCAGAACGTACCCTTGGATCATAGATAACATTGGAGGAGAAATATACGTGGACTACAATTTACTGGGCAGCGGAAGGTACTCTGTACCTCAAACGTGTGCCTTGAGAGAGCTGCAGGGGAACTCCTTTCTGCAGGCGCAATACTTGCGATGTGAGGCGGAAGGTAAGGAAACTAACCTCATTCTTTTAATATTATTTAATGGACACTGACACCTACGAACATACTATATGTTTTCACTCTGAGTTGTCGGAATGTATTCTATTTTTAACCGCCTTCCCAAAAATGAAGGAGAGGTTCTCAATTCGATTGTATTTTTTTTTTGTGTTTGTTTCCTCATATCTCCGTCATTTATGAACCGATTTAATAAATTCTTATTTTATGTGAGAGGATATACTTTTCGATTGGTCCCATTTAAATTTTATCAAAATTGGTCCAGCAATTTGGTTTTTAAATCCAAATAGCTGGAAAAAATATGTAGAAAAATTATACATAGATAAGAAATTGTGTATTTTTGCTTTCCTGTGACATTCCAGTGGTGTTGTTAGGTGTGGGGCACCACTAAAAAGTGAAAAATAAAAAAACTTTTTCACAAAAAAACCGACTCCCAAAAAAACACTACAAAGTACAAAATAACTTTAATTTCGGAAGTCGGTGTCAAATAACTAAGAAGCAACCAAACACCGACTACCGAAATTAAAGTTATTTTGTACTTTAATAATAATAATAAACGAGATAATAATAATAAATTGTTTGTTCAAGTAACCATGACTCGTTTTGTTAGTAACAGGAACTTGAACTTTGTTGTGTTTTTTTAGGAGTCGTTTTTTTATTGTAAGACGTTACATAACATACTAACATTATGCGCGTTAGCTAGATTTATGACCTAAATATATATTTTTTCAGGTTATCCGAGCGCGTACTGCCTGTGTGAAGCCGGGATAAACCCCGAAACATTTAAGTTCTGCGTTGCACACGAAGGATACTTAGCCAGTACAGCATCAAATAGATTTTCAGAGTTAGGTATCAATATCTCTCCTATTGTAGAACTGGAGCCAAACAATATAGTATATGGAGTCGATGACGTCTCCTTGCTGCAGAAGATTTGTACCAATTTCGGTGGTTATTTGCCAAGAGGCTGTGTTCATTATTCTAATCAGACTGAGAGTTTTCTAGCACAAAAGGCGTTAGCTCATTTTGACAGGGCGTGTGAAAAGGAGTTTCATTCAGGCCTGTAAGGCCTACAACGAAAGCGCCTACGGAGTGGTCAACAACGTCATCTCCGTGATTGACTACGCCATCGACGACCCAAACCACACCAACCAACCCGTGGGTGTTGAAAGAAGAACTCAATGAGGGTTTTGTTACTGAAGATTCCACACCTGCTGCTGACCCTGTCGCTAAATGATTGTCGTTTCTTATAGAACTTGTCCAGAGGCATTCTGGACATTCTTTCTATCAGCTATGTTGTAAACTCAGTCAGTCAATTTGTCTTTTTCTTTTCATGTAAAATTTTAAGTATAATAAATTTATTACCAGTGCACCGCAGACTTTAATTTTTTTATTTTAAGTTTTTTCAGTCCATTCAAAGGTGGTCCAATAAAATCACGTTATTGTAAAAGAGTAATATCTTTTTTTGATGTGGAAAATTATAGTTTTTTTCTATCTTCTCAAATCTTGCCATACGTAAGCTGGTCGACCGATACATGAGCTTATTTAACTTGGCTACGACATGTAGTGAATTTCAACTCCTGTAATTGCCTTACTACACGGTAAAGGTCTCCTCTCATACACATAAGAGACGATGATAAATCACCACTAGTACTGAAAACCAATTGTCGTGCTTAAGAGTATATTTAATTCTATTATTTTGCTGCCAAGTTCTGCAAACGGGTTTTACGTAGGGCACGTTTTGACCATGTCGGACGTATCGGGGCCAAACTAGCATCGCACCCTCCGGGTAGTAAGCAGTTTTGGTCCCTGTCGAAAGCGGTTGAAACGAATTTCTGTCGACCCACTTTGCCTCCAATGCTAAAACCTAATGGTTCCCTGGCGCACTCTGCAAGAGAGAAAGCAAATTTATTTGCAACTCTCTTTGCAAGCAATTCGCGTCTGGACGCTGGCTCCAAGCAACCACCAACTTTACCTCGTTGTGACTCTTCGATGCCGGAGATCGCAGTTCACATTAAAGAGGTCCGAAGAGTATTGTGCAGTCTAGACGTGAATAAGGCCAGCGGACCTGACGGCATTCCAGCGAGAGTGTTGAGGCAATGTGCACCTGAACTGTCTCCTGTGTTGACACGCCTGTACCGCCTCTCTCTTGAAAAAAGAACGGTGCCGAAACCATGGAAGCTTGCGAATGTGCAACCGGTGCCCAAAAAGGGAGACCGTGCTGACCCTGCACATTACCGTCCGATCGCCATTACCTCCATCCTATGCAAGGTTATGGAAAGGGTTCTGAACAGTAAGCTGCTGACCTACCTTGAAGACAATGATCTCCTCAGTGACCGTCAATATGGCTTTCCCCGGGGACGGTCAACTGGCGATCTTCTTGAGTATGTCACGCACTGCTGGGGCGAAGCCATCGAGAGACGCGGCGAAGCACTTGCTGTGTCGCTCGATATCTCGAAGGCTTTTGACAGGGTCTGGCACATAGGACTACTCAACAAACTTCCTGTTTATGGCATCCCAACTGGTTTTTGTAGCTGGATATCGGACTTCCTAAGTGAACGGTCGATCCGAGTAGTCGTTGACGGCTGCTCCTCTGACCTCATGGCTATTGATGCCGGAGTTCCTCAGGGGTCTGTTCTCTCTGCAACTCTTTTCCTGCTACACATCGATGATCTACTTCAGCCTGGTCTTGTTGGGTACGCAGATGACAGTACGGTTTCAGAGAGATACTTGTCCACCGCAACAACCGGCGGGGATAAGGTCCTTTCCTTGAGAGAGGCCATGGTAGAGCGGACAAATTTGACCTTAAGCGTTGTCTCCCAGTGGGGTGATGACAATCTGGTCACTTTTAACGCCACCAAAACACAGGCGTGTCTTTTTACCGCAAAAAGGAGTCGCTTTGACCAAACTCCTACTTTTCGGGGTGCATCTGTTCCTGTTACTGATCGGCTCGAGCTCCTAGGCATGGAGTTGACATCCAGTCTCAACTTCAGCGCCACCATCGAGTATAAAGCCCAAATTGCGGCCAAAAAGCTGGGCATCCTAAATAGGGTGAAACGATACTTCAGGCCTGGACAGCTTTTAACCCTTTACAAAGCACAAGTCCGATCCTGCATGGAGTATTGTAGCCACCTTTGGGATGGCTCAGCTAAGTATCAGCTTGCCGCGCTTGACTCGGTGGAACGCAGGGCTAAGAGGCTCATCGGTGACGCAAAACTGGTGGATGCCAAGCTACATAGCTTGGCTTATCGCCGTAAGGTTGCCTGCTTATCGGTCTTCTACAGATTGTACTTCGGTGAGTGTGCCCAAGAACTCCACGACCTCATCCCACTGGCCCCCTTCTACCATCGGACATCCAGACGCACTGCATCTCACCATCCCTACCTTGTAGCTATTCCACCAATTCGCACTAAGCGTTTCCAAACGTCTTTTATACAACGTTTTATACAACGTATACAAACGTCTTTTCTTGGACTGCTTGAATTGGTCGAGGATTGTTATCGTAAACTCTAGATTTGAGATACTCCCACTAAAAAAAGTCGCTCGGGATTATGTCTCCGTACTTGCCGATTAATTTATTGGAAAAAAAATAGCCTCTGCTTCTCAATGTGACTCTAGCAGTCTGTGGAGTGGCCCCGTATTCAAGTTTTCCATTTGATTAAAAAAAAAACCCTCTGCTGTTCGTGGTGTTTTTCGATCAAGGGATGCATTTAAAATGCACGAGTATAACAGCCATATGTCAATTACAAGTACTTTTTAAAAAAATGATGAAGATCAGGTGACCTCTTCATGAAAAAAATTAAAATAAATTCTGAAAACGTAACTGTCCAAGATATTTATTTCTTATAAATATAGCCTGGTAAAGCATCTTTGGGCGCATATTTTTCAGTTTTTATTTTTAGAAAATCACACCCGGGTACCGAGAATTTTTTTTAGATTTTAGATTTTTTTTTTCTCCTTAAAAACTCAAAAGTGCGACTTGTCACTAGCACAGAAATATTGCTCGTAACAAGCCCTATCACTGATAAATAAATCACGTCACACCATCGCGATTTTTAGAAGGAATTAAATTTCAAAACATAGTGTTAGGGTTGTCACTGTGTTTGACCTTATTTAATTTTATTTTATTTAACTATATTTTTTGCTTTATTACAAAAGCTTATTTCATTTAATTATAAAATCTTTTGGAAAACCTTTTCACTTAGTTTTTTCTTAGATAGGCAAGCGTTTGGCCACTACTTTTTTCGATGAAGGGACACACGTGGTGCGGGAGGAGGTCCACCCTCGTTAGGCTTTTGCACATGAACTATTCACGAAGAAAATTTGCAGTTGGCAGAGGTGGACGATGAAGATCCATCCAATGGTGATTGTTAACGGAAAGTCAAATCACTTTCCGTTAACACTATGGCAACGAAAGCCATTTGTATGGATAATAATAATAAGCTATAATTCGAACAAATCACTTTTTTATATTATCCGCCTTTTACTTCGTTTGCGTTGAATACCAAAATTTTTGTTCCTTGATTCGGGACGACATAGATTCGGGCTTGCGATATGATAATATTACTGATATCTTTTTTTTTTCTTGTACACCCGAACACAAACATATTTGTACTTGTTTGACCTTTTGCGACAACCCAATACCTATTGTATTATTTGACCTTAGAACGAAATGGCGTACTCTTCCCAAAAACCGCAATAGTGCAACGTGTTTTTTTATGAGAGATAGGCCTTGTTACGAGCAATATTTCTGTGCTAGTGACAAGTCGCACTTTTGAGTTTTTAGGGACAAAAAAAAATGAAAACAAAAATCGGATAAAATATTATTATTCGGTATCCAGAGGTGATTTTTTAAAAATAAAACTGAAAAAAGAAATCCTTTATCAAACTTCATTTATTTTAAATAAATATCTTGGTCAGTTACGTTTTTAGAAGATTTTAATTTATTTTCATGAAAAGTTCACCTAAACCTCATCTTTTTCTTAAAAAAAGTATTTGAAATTGAAACGTGGGTGTTTTACTCGTGCGTTTTAAATGCATCCCTTGATCGGTAAGTACCATAAACAGCAGAGAGATATTTTTTTGATCAAATGGAACACTATGCGTCTTGCTGAAATTTTTCTTAAACTTTAGTTTCCTTTTTAAACGTGCACAGTTTATTTTTTATTCCAGTTCACTCTGCAACTCTTGCTTCTCGATTTACGCAGGTTTCGCATTATTTCACGTCGGAATTTAGCCACACGTTCTGGCGTCGCTGCAGACGCTGATGGTCTCGGTGGAGTCTGGTTTTAACCACTGCCCCGTCTTGTTTGAACTTTTGAAGCCACGACTAGATCAGTTGCATACTCGGCCCAACACTTGATCGAGGAATATTGAAATTCGTACAAAAAGTGCGAGTGTAGATTTATTGGTACAAGCGTACCAATAAATCGCCGACCTGTAAGTACTGCTCAACTAAGAATGCGCATTGCCTTTTCAACCTCATCGCGACTAGCAAATCCGCAAATCCCACGCATAGAACGGTACCGCTCTCATTTGCCTCACCTTGCCAGTTTACGAGAAATAACAATTTAAACTTGAAAACTTTCTGCTGGACACCCTTTACTTTTATTGGTTACCTAGATAATCTAATAGCTATGATAAGATAAGATATTTTCATAAACTTGTCAAATCTGCTATAGAAATAGAAATAAACACAATTGATATAAATCTAAAAGTTCCTATATCGACCTAATCACAACATAATCATCTGTACAGTTACAGACAAAAGTCTCTACTAAAGTATAGTTTTAATATGATTTTTATTTTTCAATCACCATCCTCCCTTCATTATCATCTCAGCTGAACGACGTCGACTGCTGAATACTGGCGGCATTGACCGCTCCTATGCGTCTCGCAACCAGCGGGTTCCCGCGGTCTTCGCTAAGTCATCGCTCCACTTTCTGGGTGGCCTTCCAACGGTTCGACTTCTGTTCGTGATCGGCACTCCAAAAACTTTCGACTTCATCGACTAATTGTTGTGCTAGCAATATGTTTGACGATTCTTCGACTATGTGCCTTGCTTCTCCTGCAGATATCTTCATTTCAGATTCAATCACGCAAGTAAACTCTGAGCGTAGCCGTTTCCATTGCCCTGTATTCCTACCTGCAGCATGTCTTCAGCTTCCATACATCTCTATTTGCCGTCATATCAGTAGTGTCTTCCTTTCTAGCCACAGCATCTTTAATACAATCCATCCATCGTTCCTTTAAACTTTCTATAAGTATTCTAAAACCTAATCCTGTTATCATCCACATTTTTTGATTGAAAAACGTTGTTTGACTACACGTAGGTATTTGTCATTGCCGTCGCTCGACTCCATAATGTCATCGCCTTCGGTTCGGCTCTGTAATGTAATTATTTTTTAACTCAACTAAAAAATATATTTTTTTAGCAGAATCTGCTACAAGACTATTCATCATATTTTTTTTTGAATCGTTAGACTGACTGATTGCATGAAATAGTTTTATAAAGTTCGATTTACAAGAAAACCATAATACTGCTACAATTTGTGATAGCGAGCTGTTGCCGGGTGTCATTCATACTATAAGATTTTTATTAATAGGATATCAATCATCAACTGACTCCTACCGCTTCGGGCGGAGTGGAGTGTCAGACTCTTACTAATGTTCCTCCAAATGCCTTTTGCCTTTCAGGGCCGCGTATATCTTTTAAAAATTCCACAGCACTGGTGGGCACTGACCTAAGCGGGCCATTTCATACAGACGCGCGTGGAACAAACCGCACCGTTTTCCCAGGCCTGGTCTTTATCGGACGGTGAGACACCCATCACTCGCCGTCTGGAGGTCCACGATTACGGTGGCCGGGAATCGTTTTGCGACTTACATATAACGCCCAGGGCGTTTCTGCAACGGCGGCTGAGGCCTGAGGTATGCCTCTCCCTCACGCATCCCGCCTCCTCCTGCGCATGCATTAATGCTTCGCAGGAGGTGAATGCTTACCATTCCTACAAGAAATAATATATTTTTAATTTCAGAACTTTTTTTATTTTATGTTCAAAATATGTATCGTAGAGTTTCAATTAGGAGAACCTGTTGTACCTTGGACATAGTTTTACCTCGAACGGTTATCAATATTTCAATATTCCCACGCTCTATTAAGATATTGTTTATGCCATATGAAACGTTCTCTGTGGTCGTAGAAGTGCAGTTAGTAACGAAACTCGGGAGTGGCTTGTTTGTCGAAAAATTCCTTTCATTAATCATTCAACTTTATAACAAGTTTGTTTTTTATTGTCTCGCTAAGATGTGATTAGACTGTAGAAATGAGGTTCAAGTTACGTTAATTAGCTAACGGATAGTGGTATTGTTTTAACGTAACCTCAATTTCAAGTGCGTTTACAAAGCTTGTTTATCAAAAAAGACGCGTTGTTGTAACTTGAAAACTGGACATACAACCTTGGACAGTGTCAAAAGTAATAGAAAGTATTTTACGTTTTTTATGATGTTTTTAATATTTGTAACGTTTCTTACTGCGGATTACTTACATAGTAATCTAATAAAATTATTTATAATTTTATAAATTGAACCATTTGAAATTTTGTTAATTCGCAGAGTCATGCCGTAGTCACAAGAGTACGTCAGCGAATCTAATATGGTGGTGTCTGTATGTCTGTATGCAGGGTTTTGTTATATTTTCAAAATTTTGTAGAAATTTATTTGCAAATTTACTGACTGTCTTTTTTAAAATAACTTCCTGTATTGACTTTGCAATGTTCCTATGTAATATTTATTTTTTCAAATTCCGGACATTTTGATAAATTCAGTTTTATAGTGTTCATTTTTAATATAACTTATTTATTATTTATTTGTTTTATTTCGGCCTTTATTGTACAAAATTATATTTGTATAGTTTGTAAGTAAGTACAATTTTCCAAAATATATAAAGTTAACAAACTATTAACCATAATATTATTATTTAGAAGATGATTGTTTAGCACTACTATCGTTGACTGTACTTTGGTAAGTATTTATAACGCATTACATTCAAATAATCTTCACTTCGAAACTTACCGTCGACCTGCGAAAGAAAAACTATTTGAAGTCGGTGATTTTACAATCACCATTCTTGTGTTTCGAAAAAATATTAAGAAAATCCTTAACAATGATCTTCTTATTCTTACTCTCATTATTCGCGGGCACTAATGCCTTCCATGCTTACATAACCGTATACGGGGACGTCCATAAGGATGTGGAGTTCTTCACCAGAACGTACCCTTGGATCATAGATAACATTGGAGGAGAAATATATGTGGAGTACTATTTACTGGGCAGCGGAAGGTACTCTGTACCTCAAACGTGTGCCTTGAGAGAGCTGCAGGGGAACTCCTTTCTGCAGGCGCAATACTTGCGATGTGAGGCGGAAGGTAAGGAAATGAACCTCATTTTTTTAAATAATTTAATGGACACTGCCACTTACGAACATACTATGTGTTTTCACTTTAAGTTGTCGGAATGTGTTCTATTTTATAGTAAGACGTTACATAACATACTAACATTATGCGCGTTAGCCAGATTCATGTACTAAATAGGTATATATATTTTTTTCAGGATATCCGAGCGCGTACTGCCTGTGTGAAGCAGGGATAAACCCCGAAACATTTAAGCTCTGCGTTAAACAAGGATACTTAGCGAGTACAGCATCAAGTAGATTTTCAGAATTAGGAATCAATATCTCTCCTATTGTAGAACTGGAGCCAAACAGTTTAGTATATGGAGTCGATGACGTCTCCTTCCTGCAGAAGATTTGTACCAATTTCGGTGGTTATTTGCCAAGAGGCTGTGTTCATTATTCTAATCAGACTGATGGTTTTCTTGCACAAAAGGCGTTAGCTCATTTTGACAGGGCGTGTGAAAAAGAGTTTCCTATTGAGAATGACAGGCCTGTAAGGCCAACGACGGAGGCGCCGACACCCGCGCCCGAGTGGCTGACGACGGCGCGGCTTGGAGTGGTCAACAACGTCATCTCCGTGGTTGACTACGCCTTCGACGACCCGAACCACGCCAACGAACCCGTGGGTGGTGAAAGAAGAAATCAATAAGGGTTTTGTTACTGAAGATTCCACACCTGCTGCTGACCCTGTCGCTTTATGATTGTTGTTTTTTATAGAACTTGTCCAGAGGCATTCTGTACATTCTTTCTATTAGCTTTGTTGTAAACTCAGTCAGTCTTTTTCTTTTCATGTAAAATTTTTAGTATAATAAATTTGTTACCAGTGCACCGCAGACTTTCATTTTCTTATTTTACGTTTTTTCAATCCATTCAAAGGTGGCCCCATAAAATCACGTCATCGTCAAAGAGTTATATCTTTTTTTGATGAGAACATTACAGTATTTTTCTATCTTCTCAAATCTTAACTTATGTAAGCTGGTCGATGTACATGAGTTTTTTTAACTGGGCTACGAAATGTAGTGAATTTCGACTCCTGTAATTGCCTTACTACACGGCAAAGTACTCCTCTCATACACATAAGGGACGAGGATAAATCCCCACTAGTACTGAAAACCCATTGAGCGTTCAAATTCATGGCGAGACACAAGATGTCTGACTCGAGTGCGAGTTATTCTAAAACAGATCGTTAAGGTGGTGAGATCGACGAGTACGGGCAAGAGACTGCAATTCTAAACATGTTCACAATGGAGTCATCCATTGTGAACATAACATGTTTAGAATTGCAGTCTCTTGCCAGTACTCGTAGACATTGGCTCATACCATAATGGTCTGATGCCCATCCCAGGATCTTTGGGAACTGATTCGAAATTCTAGGCTGAACACTTCTCATCATAAAAATCGAAACAGCACTGCAAGTACTATTTAGGAACATTTAAATAAAAAAGAAGACTGCTATCATTAAAAAAATACGCTGTTAAATAGTGTTTCATAATTTCAAATTTGAATTTAAATGAACGTAGAGATTATTTTCAGTGTGTATATATTTCTGCATTTAATCACATTTATTTGCAATATATATCGTTATTTAATAGTGATCGTTAACTAAGCTGTGTGAAATCCTACTAAAGAGATTGTTTCCTAACAAATATGGATACATCACCCAAGAACCTCGTGGTTTTACTTGATTCAGGGCATAGTCAGCGTGTTGTGGCTGCACGATTGCATTTTAGCCTATCTGCTGTCAATAGAGTGTATCAGCGTTATTGGGAGACTGGTATGTCTACTCGCCGTCCAGGATCTGGTAGATGTCGAGTCTCGTCTGAGCAAGATGACCGGTATATTGCGTCAGTTTCTCTAAGAAACTGACGCAAAAAGAGCGCGCCTTAACTTTCCTCGTGAGCACTTAAATTAAACATTCCCACAATGGAGAAAAGTTCTCTTTTTTGGTGAGAGTCAAGAGAAAGAAAGAAAGACGGTGTTTCTATAAAAGGGAAGGCGTTTTGCACGGTGTGCATGAAGAAAGAGTCAGTTACGGTGTCGGTTTATAGAAAGTTTGGGGAGGCATAAGGGCGCCGATGGAGAAGCTGAACATCGCTTACCGACATTAAATGGGTTACGTTACATCGAGGTGTGTCTGAAGCTTCATGTTGTACCCTACCTACATTTGATTGGCCAATAATTTGTTATTATGCAGGACAATGCCAGAGTGTCTCAAGTCGAAAGTCTATGACCAGTGCGTGTTGCCAGTGATGAACTATGGACTTGAAACGTGGTCGCTCACAATGGGCCTCATCAGAAGGCTTAAAGTCACCCAAAGGGCAATGGAGAGGGCAATGCTCGGAGTTTCCTTGCGTAATCGAATCAGGAATGATGATATCCGCAAGAAAACCAAGGTTACCGATATAGCCCGAAGGATCGCCAAATTGAAGTGGCAGTGAGTAGGGCACATTGCTCGCAGAACAGATGGTCGTTGGGGCCGAAAAGTTTTGGAGTGGCGACCGCGTACCGGAAGACGCAGCGTTGGAAGGCCTCCCACAAGGTGGACCGATGACCTGGTGAGGGTTGCGGGTAACCGATGGATGCGAGACGCACAGGACCGGTTGTTAAACACTCGTGTGATACTATTATCACACATAAACCCACACTCGTGTTTTAATATCCCCTTTTACATGACCGTGCATAAACTACTATTAATGACTAGCCTATGTCTAATATAGATTAGCATACGTTCACTGCAACGATATATATTGCAAAGAATAGTGATAAAAAGCAGAAATACATACACATTGAAAACAATCTCTACGTTCATTTAAATTCAAATTTGGAATTATGGTACACTATTTATGAGCGTATTTTTTAATGATATCCAGTCTGCTATTTTATTTAAATGCTGCCGAAATAGTACTTGCAGTACTGTTTCGATTTTTGTGATGAGAAGTGTATAATATGTTCAGCACAGAATTTCGAATCAGTTCCCAAAGATCCTGGGGTGGACATCAGACCATTATCGGATGGGCAATGAATGGCCAATGTCTACGAGTACTGGCAAGAGACTGCAATTCTAAAATGTTCACATCGACTCGATCTCACCACCTTATCGGTCTGTTTTAGAATAACTCGCCTGACAACATAATATACTATAGGTGACGTCATAATGTTCACGTTTTGACTGATAACCGTTTAAATATTAATTGCTGATTTATCCTTAAACTTCAAGGTGTAGTAGGGTGTCCAGTGGAAAATTTTCAAGTTCAATGTTACATTAAAAAACACTAGAACGTGATTCTTATTTTTTTTTAAACAAAATTAAGTTTGGCAATGCGGATTTAAGTTTATAAAAATAATGTTGTCTTTAATGCAGACGATTCTTATTAAAGCACTATTTCAATCGAACCCTTAAATTTATGGAACACGGGAATGCAGTTTCGTAGGTTCAATGGCAGCACTTCACGACGAATATTTTCTTGGACTGTTTGAATAGGTCGAGGATTGTTATCGTAAACTCTAGATTTGAGATACACCCACAAAAAGAAGTCGCTTGGGATTATGTCTCCGTACTTGCTGATTAATTTATTGGAAAAAAAATAGCCTCTGCTTCTCAATGTGATTCTAGAAGTCTGTGGAGTGGCCCCCCCGTCTTACAGTGTTCAATTTGATAAAAAAAGGGATGCATTTAAAATGCACGAGTAAAACACCCACATGTCAATTACAAGTACTTAAAAAAAATGATGAAGTTCAGTTGACCTCTTCATGAAAAAAATACTGAAATCTGAAAACGTAACTGTCCAAGATATTTATTTCTTATAAATATAGCCCGATAAAGCATCTTTGAGCGCATATTTTTCAGTTTTTATTTTTAGAAAATCACCTTCGGATACCGAGTTTTTTTTTCAGATGTTTATTTTTTTCTCCTTAAAAACTCCAAAGTGCGACTTGTCACTAGCACAGAAATATAGCTCGTAACAAGCCCTATCACTGATAAAAAATCACGTCGCACCATCGCGGTTTTAAGAAGGAATTAAATTTCAAAACAGTAGTGTTAGGGTTGTCACTGTGTTTGACCTTAATTTTTTTTTTTTTTAACTATATGTTTTGCTATATTACAAAAGCTTCTTTCATTTAAGCATAAAATCTTTTGGAAAACCTTTTCACTTAGTTTTTTTTAATATGTATAGGCAAGCGTTTTGCCACTACTTTTTTCGACGAAGGGACACACGTAGTGCGGGAGGAGGTCCACCCTCGTTAGGCTTTTGCTAAGAGCGCCTTTGTCTACCAGAAGCTGCACAATAACTTTTAAAACAAATTCACGAGGAAAACTTGCAGTTGGCAGAGGTGGACGATGAAGATCAATCCAATGATGATGAAGAAGATTCATCCAATGATGACGATGACTTTCTGTTAACACTAAGCAACGAAACCAATTTGTATGGATAATAATAATAAGCTATAGCTTATTCATAAAAATCACATTTTTATATTATTCGCATTTTACTTCGTTCGCGTTGAATACAAAATTCTTGTTTCCTTGATTCGGGATGACATAGATTCGGGCTTGCGATATGATAATATCATTGATATCTTTTTTTTTCTTGTATACCCACACACAAAAATATATACACTTGTTTGACCTTTTGCGACAACCCTATGTTGTATTATTTGACCTTGGAACGAAACAGCGTAGTTATTCTTCCTAAAAACCGCAATAATGCAGCGTGTTTTTTATGAGTGATAGGCCTTGTTACGATCAATATTTCTGTGCTAGTGACAAGTCGCACTTTTGAGTTTTTAGGTAGAATAATAAAAACAAAAATCTTATAAAATAATATTATGAGGAGATGATTTTTTATAAATAAAAACTGAAAAAAATGCTTTATCATTTACAGACATTTATAATAAAACTAGCACTTCGCCCGCGACTTCGTCCGTGCGGACTTAGTAGGTACTCCACAAAATTCAACGCCCCCTATAAAAGGTTAGTTTTGGAAAATTAAGTACAACAATTTCATTAATTACGTAGCCATTTCTACTTATTCTATGGTCTTAGGAGGCCCTCGACAATGTACCATTTAATTAGCGAATGCGACTGTCGAAATGCCAAAATGTAGGAATTTGGTCACGTGACATTTCGATAGCATCTGTCAATCCTATACATTTTTGACGTATTGACAATCGCCTGCGCCACGCCACCGTTGACAGAATCTCACTTGTTCTTGCGCAACTGCAAAAATTGTTAGGTACATCTGTTTTTTGTTTTTTTTTTTTATTTATGAATGAGCTAGCTCTTGACCTCGATCACGCCTGATGGAAAGCGATAGATGAGGTCCATGATGAAGCGAGCGTGCCCAGAAGATGCCTTGAGGCACTGGTACTCCCACGCGTCGACGAAACACAGCAGGCTGCTTGACGCCGAACTCCGGTGGGAGGGTGGTCGCGAACCAGGCGGGCGTTAGCCCTACCACCGCAAGGGAAGGATTGGCCAGTCTTATAAGGTGTTAGGTGAGACTGTCCAGGATGCGCCGAGCGCTCGGTTCAGTTGAGTGTCAGATGGAACAAATTGCGGTACACGAGGAGGCTCCTTCATGCATCCCAAATTGTTTCAATTATCCCGCTTTTAGTTTGTTCATAGCATTCCAACGTAAATTGAAGCAAGCTACAAGCTACTTCACTCCTTATTATGTATGTAGTTTATTTCCGAAAAATCAAAACATTTGTTATTCTCATTGTTTTATCGAAATCATTTAAACTTCATCGGACCAAGCATTTGTAGTGGCATTCATGCCGCCAAAAATATCAACGTAGCAGAATCAACATCACAACAAATGAGACTCGCAGCGCCATCTATCTCGACAGCTGCGAACTAACTACAAAATCCTAAATCGCGATATCAAAGTTTACCGTGCGATTAGAACACATGCAAAGCCCGAATATCAACTCTCCGGCAGTTGCCCACCAGACAAAACCAACCGTCTGGTCGGAGGATCCTCTCTTTCCAGTGGAGGTATGTGGGACTTTACTCTCTGTTCCGCTACCTCTAAACTGGTGACCCTCGACATTGAACGTCAGCGCAGCCTTCGTGCTGCTACTACATCATGACGTCATCATCACTTCCTCATCGTGACCTCAAGGTCTCGAGCAGCGAGTCATACAGCCAGCCAGTACCCACGGCTTCTACGGGTATCCTGACCACCAGCATGCATCAGACGCGCATTCTTGGTCAGTATCCTCAGCCTCTATCATCAACCTCATCAGCGACCTTGGCAAGCACACTGCACTTTCGGCCAGTCACATGAAGAGCTTTGAAGAACCTCTCCTGGTCGACGCCAGCAGTCACGCAGTCACGCCAGCAGCAGCATCGGTGCGACGCAGACAGTTCCGACTCACCGAGAACTCTGTGACTTCCGGTTCCGACTCACTGGAACCAACCTTCCACTGGCCTGGCAAGCATCTCAAGATGTATGGACGACTCATCCACTATCGACCTCCGGTCTCCGGAGGGGAGTGATGTAGTGGCATTCATGCCGCCACAAATATCAACGTAGCAGAATCAACATCACAACAAATGAGACTCGTAGCGCCATCTATCTCGACAGCTGCGAACTAACTACAAAATCCTAAATCGCGATATCAAAGTTTACCGTGCGATTAGAACACATGCAAAGCCCGAATATTAACTCTCGGGCAGTTGCCCACCAGACAAAATCAACCGTCTGGTCGGAGGATCCTCCCTTTTCAATGGAGGTTTGCGGGACTTTACTCTCTGTTCCGCTACCTCCAAACATTGATACGATTCTCCCCAGTTCGCTCAAGCTGCGACATTTTTCTAACTCCGAGCATGTTTATTACCGTCGTAACTTTTGAACGAAAGGTCCGATTTGAATATTTTAAACACTGGTTTTACACGGACATAATCAACCCTAATTATCAAATCATTTAAATCGTCATCATCATCATATCAGCCGAAAGACGTCCACTGCTGGACATAGGCCTCCCCCAAGCGTCGCCACAACAACCGGTCCTGTGCGTCTCGCATCCATCGGTTACCCGCGACCCTCACCAGGTCATCGGTCCATCTTGTGGGAGGCCTTCCAACGCTGCGTCTTCCGGTACGCGGTCGCCACTCCAAAACTTTTCGGCCCCATCGACCATCTGTTCTGCGAGCAATGTGCCCTACTCACTGCCACTTCAATTTGGCGATCCTTCGGGCTATGTCGGTAACCTTGGTTCTCTTGCGGATATCATCATTCCTGATTCGATCACGCAAGGAAACTCCGAGCATTGCCCTCTCCATTGCCCTTTGGGTGACTTTAAGCCTTCTGATGAGGCCCATTGTGAGCGACCACGTTTCGAGTCCATAAGTCATCACTGGCAACACGCACTGGTCATAGACTTTCGTCTTGAGACACTGTGGTATGTGAGACGAGAAGATACCGCACAACTTCCCGAACGCCGCCCAGCCGAGTCGGATTCGACGGTTGACCTCCTTCTCGAAGTTAGCCCTACCTAGCTGGATCGTTTGTCCCAGGTAGACGTACTCATCAACAACTTCGAGTGCAGAGCCTCCAATCTTGATAGGAGTGGGTGCTACATGGGTATTTACCATGACCTTGGTTTTGTCCATGTTCATTTTAAGACCCACTCTTTCGGAAGCTCTACTGAGGTCATCAAGCATTGTACTGAGGTCCTCCGTGGTCTCAGCCATGACGACTATATCGTCGGCAAATCGAAGATGAGTGATGTACTCGCCATTGACATTAATGCCTAGCCTTTTCCAGTCCAAAACCTTGAAGACGTCCTCCATTGCGGCCGTGAACAGTTTCGGAGAAATTACGTCTCCCTGCCTCACACCCCGCTGCAGGAGGATAGGTTCTGATGTCTGATCCTGAAGTCGGACTGACATGGTGGCATTTTCATACAAACACTTCAGCACCTCGATGTACCGATAGTCGATCTGGCACCGTTGGAGAGACTGCAGCACAGCCCAAGTCTCGATCGAGTCGAAGGCTTTCTCGTAGTCCACAAACGCTAAGCAGAGGGGCAGATTATACTCTTCGATCTTCTGTATAACCTGCCGCAGCGTGTGTATGTGGTCTACGGTGTTGAAGCCTTTTTGGAATCCGGCTTGTTCGGGAGGCTGGAAGTCGTCAAACCTGCGTGCGAGACGGTTTGTGATGACTCTGGAAAACAGCTTGTAGACATGGCTCAGAAGTGAGATGGGCCTGTAGTTCTTAAGCAGGGCATTGTCGCCCTTTTTAAAGAAGAGTACCACCACACCTCTGCTCCACGCTTGTGGCGTTTTCCCCTCGAGTATGACGGAATCGAACAGTTTCTGAAGGGCCTTAAGGACTGGTTTTCCACCCGCCTTCAGGAGTTCGGCCGTAATTCCGTCCTCACCCGACGCCTTGTTGTTCTTAAGCTGCTTCAGAGCCATCCTAATCTCATACAGGCTGACGTCCGGGATGTCTTCGGTATAATGCCGCGTCAATCTAGCTCTTGGGTCGTTCGCTAAATTTGCTGCGGGTTTGGTCATTGACGTGTATAACTGTCCATAGAATGTCTCGATCTCCCTCAGAAGCTCCGATTTGGCGGATATGGTTCTGCCATCGTCGGTCTTCAGTTTTGTGAGCTGGCTCTGCCCAATAGACAAATCTCTTGCAAAGACCTTGGAGCCCTTATTCCGCTCTATCGCGTCTTTAATCTTTTCAGTATTAAAGCGGCGGAGGTCGCTTTTCAAGGACTTGGAGATCCGTCCATTGAGCTGCCGGTACTTGCACGCATCGTCTGGAGACTGCAGAATCATCTCCCGCCTCTCCTTCATGAGCTTGAGAGTTGGATCAGAGAGCCTCTTGGTCTTATCTGTACGGCGAGTCTTGAAGAACTTCGACCCGACCGTATGAACAGTTTCCACGAACCCATCGTTGTATTCGTCCACGGAGCTCCCTAGGCACTCGAAACGATTTTGAAGTTCGAGCTGAAAGCTTTCGGAGTTTTGGATCTGGATCTGTGCTGGACGGAGCGTAGACTTCATCAGTCGAGACCTTTCCAGCTTGATATTTAGATTCAATGTGCCTCTTACCATGCGGTGATCACTTCCGGTTTTCACCGCGTTGATCACGGAGACATCATTGAATATCTGCTTCTTCGTCGACATGATGAAGTCAATCTCATTTTTAGTTGCACCGTCGGGGCTCTGCCAGGTCCACTTCCTGTGCTCACGTTTTCTGAAGAAAGAGTTCATCATATAGAAGCTCTCCTTCTCCATAAAACTGGCCAGTAGGTGTCCCCGGTGGTTCCGACGTCCATATCCAAATTGCCCCACTCGCAGCTCGTCACCGTCACGTTTGCCCAGTTTCGCGTTGAAGTCCCCCATGACCACGGTGAAATGAGTTTTATGACCATGCATGGCTCTGGATATATCCTCATACATGGTCTCTATTTCGTCGTCGGGGTGTGTTGAGGTTGGGGCGTAGACCTGTACGACCTTCAACGAATATCTTGACGATATTCTGAGTATAAGGTACGCCACCCTGGTCGACACACTCTCGATCCTCACCACATTGGACACGAGGGACCTGTGGACGAAAAACCCGACACCACCCTGGGACTTCTGGTCACCCTCCCGGAAATAGAACAGGTTGCCGGATTTGAGAATTGTCGTGTCCTCCCCCTCTCTTCGGACTTCAGACAATCCCACAACACTCCATCGCAACCTGCTCAATTCCTCCTCAAGTTCGGTGATCTTCTCGTCGGTCCGGAGTGTTCTCGTGTTTAATGTTGCCAGGTCCAGTCGTCGGTGTTTTTTACGGTAGCCGTATCCACTCCGGGGATTCTTAGCACCCCTTGCATCGTCATAACCTTGACCGCTACCGGAGTCAAGGGTAGACGCGCTGCCGGGCACTAGGGGCCATTTTTTTGTTGTGCTCATCATTTGGAGGGGGTTTTGCCCTAATCGCCACGCTTGGCAGGCGGGTTGGCGATCGTAGTATAGCTGTTGCAATGTACCGAAAGAATGCTGCTGCCCATTCTCTGGTGAGTCCCTTAGTCGCCTCATACGACACCCACAGGAAGCGATGGGATGGTGCTATTCTTTTGCGCCCCGGCACCATACGGGCAACCATTTAAATGGATAAGGATTAATATCACGATACCAAAATTACCCTTTTTCCATTACACCAGGGATTTGCTTGAATAATGTGAACAAAAAGCGGTCATGGTAACTTATCCATAACAGTTAGACATATGGTATCGCAGACTTTTTTGTAGATATTGATGACTTCTATAAAACTGTAGTACATTACTTTGCTCTAATGTGAATAGATTCCGCAGAGAACGCAATATAAGCTCACCTTGCCAGTTTACAAGAAATAACAATTTAAACTTGAAAACTTTCTGCTGGACACCCTTTACTTAGATTGGTTACCTAGATAATCTAATAGCTATGATAAGATAAGATAATTTTGTTTTGAAACTTGTCAAATCTGCTACAGAAATAGAAATAAACACAATTGATATAAATCTAAAAGTTCCTATGTCGACCTAATCACAACATAATCATCTGTACAGTTAACGACAAAAGTCTCTACTAAAGTATAGTTTTAATATAAGCCGATTATTATTTTTCAATCACCATCCTCCCTTCATTTTCATCTCAGCCGAACGACGTCGACTGTTGAATACTGGCGGCATTGACCGCTCCTATGCGTTTCGCAATCAGCGGGTTCCCGCGGTCTTCGCCAGGTCATCGTTCCACCTACTGGGTGGCCTTCCAACGCTTCGACTTTTGTTTTGTGATCGGCACTCCAGAAACTTTCGACTCCATCGACTAATGGTTCTGCTAGCAATATGTTTGACGATTCTTCGACTATGTGCCTTGCTTCTCCTGCAGATATCTTCATTCCAGATTATTTCATGCAAGTAAACTTTGAGTATAGCCGTTTCCATTGCCCTGTATTCCTACCTTATATCATCACTGACAACATGCATTGGACATAGACTTTCGACTTGGGCAACCTATCATCTTCTTTTATGCCAATTTTATTATTTGGGGTCCTTGCAGCATGTCTTCTGCTTCCATACATCTCTATTTGCCGTCAAATCAGTAGTGTCTTCCTTTCTAGCCATAGCATCTTTAATACAATCCATCCATCGTTCTTTTAAACTTTCTTCAAGTATTCTAAAACTTAATCCTGTTACCATCCACATTGTTTGATTAAAAAACGTTGTTTGACTACACGTTGGTATTTGTCATTGTCGTCGCTCGACTCCATAATGGCATCGCCTTCGGTTCGGCTCTGTTATGTAAATTTTTTCAATTTTAATAAAAAATATTTTTTTAGCAGAATCTGCTACAAGACTTTTCATCATGATTTTTTTTTGGAATTGTCAGACTGGCTGATTGCATAAAATAGTTTTTTAAAGTTCGATTAGAAAGAAAACTATAATACTGCTACAATTTGTAATAGCGACCTAATGCCGAGTGTCATTCATACTATAGGATTTTTATTGATAGGATATCAATCATCAACTGACTCCAACCGCTTCGGGCGGAGCGGAAGGGAGTGTAACTCTTTCGAAAAATTCAACAACCCTGGTGGGCACTGACCCTAGCGGGTCCCGTCAATTATGCTGACATTTTATAGAGACGCGCGTGGAACAAAACGCACCGTCAACCCGGGCCTGGTCTTTATCGGACGGTGAGACACCCAACACTCACCGTGCGGAGGCCCACGATTACGGTGGCCGGGAATCGTCCTGCGACTTCCGACGCCCAGGGCGTCTTCTGCTGCGGTGGTTTAGGCGTGAGGTATGCCTCTCCCTCACGCATCCCACCTTCTCCTTCACTTGCATTAATTCATCGCAGAAGGAGGTGACTGCTTCCCAGTCTTGCAAGATAAAAATATTTTTAATTTCAAAACTTTTTTTTAATTTTGTATTCAAAATATATATCGCAGAGTTTCAATTAGGGAAACCTATTGTACCTTCGACATAGTTTTACCTAGGACTGTTATCAATATTTCAAATATTCCCGCGCTATATTAAGATATTGTTTATGGCATATGAAACGTTCTCTGTGTTCGTCGAAGTGCAGTTAGTAACGAAACTCGGGAGTGGCGTGTTTGTCGAAAAATTCCTTTCATTGATCATTCAACTTTTAAACAAGTTTGTTTTTTATTGTCTCGCTAAGATGTGACTAGACTGTAGAAATGAGGTTCAAGTTACGTTAATTAGCTAACGGATAGTGGTATTGTTTTAACGTAACCTCAATTTCAAGTGCGTTTACGAAGCTTGTTTGTCAAAAAGGACGCGTTGTTGTACCTTGAAATCTGGACATACAACCTTGGACAGTGTCAAAAGTAATAGAAAGTATTTTACGTTTTTTATGATGTTTTTAATATTTGTAACGTTTCTTACTGCGGATAACTTACATTGTAATCTAATATCAAATTATTTATTATTTTATAAATTGAACCATTTGAAATTTCGTTAATTCGCAGAGACATGCCGTAGTTACAAGAGTACGTCAGCGAATCTAATATGGTGGTGTCGCAGGGTTTTGTTATGTTTTCATAATTTTGTAGAAATTTATTTGCAAATTTATTGACTGTCTTTTTTAAAACAACTTCCTGTATTGACTTTGCAATGTTCCTATGTAATATTTATTTTTTCAAATTCCGGAATTTTTGATAAATTCAGTTTTATAGTGTTCATTTTTAATATAACTTATTTATTATTTATTTGTTTTATTTCGGCCTTTATTGTACTATGTAATATTTGTATAGTTAGTAAGTAAGTGCAATTTTCCAAAATATATAAAGTTAACAAACTATTAACCATAATATTATTATTTAGAAGATGATTGTTTAGCACTACTATCGTTGACTGTACTTTGGTAAGTATTTATAACTCATTACATTCAAATAATCTTCACTTCGAAACTTACCGTCGACCTGCAAAGGAAAAATTATTTGAAGGCGGTGATTTTACAATCACCATTCTTTTGTTTCGAAAAAATATTAAGAAAATCCTTAACAATGATCTTTTTATTCTTACTCTCATTATTCGCGGGCACTAATGCCTTCCATGCTTACATAACCGTATACGGGGACGTCCATAAGGATCTGGAGTTCTTCACCAGAACGTACCCTTGGATCATAGATAACATTGGAGGAGAAATATATGTGGAGTACTATTTACTGGGCAGCGGAAGGTACTCTGTACCTCAAACGTGTGCCTTGAGAGAGCTGCCGGGGAACTCCTTTCTGCAGGCGCAATACTTGCGATGTGAGGCGGAAGGTAAGGAAACTAACCTCATTCTTTCATATTATTTAATGGACACTGACACCTACGAACATACTATGTGTTTTCACTCTGAGTTGTCGGAATGTATTCTATTTTTAACCGCCTTCCCAAAAATGAAGGAGAGGTTCTCAATTCGATTGTATTTTTTTTTTTGTGTTTGTTTCCTCATATCTCCGTCATTTATGAATCGATTTGAACAATTCTTATTTTATGTGAGAGGATATACTTTTCGATTGGTCCCATTTAAATTTTATCAAAATTGGTCCAGCAATTTGGTTTTTAAATCCAAATAGCTGGAAAAAATATGTGGAAAAAATATCCATAGATAAGAAATTGCGTATTTTTGTTTTTCATGTGACTTTCCAGTGGTGTTGTTAGGTGTGGGGTACCACTAAAAAGTGAAAAATAAAAAAAACATTTTCACAGAAAAACCGACTCCCAAAAAAACACTACAAAGTACAAAATAATTTCGGAATTCGGTGTCAAATAACTAAGAAGCAACCAAACACCGACTACCGAAATGAAAGTTATTTTGTACTATAATAATAATAATAAACGAGATAATAATAATAAATTGTTTGTTCAAGTAACCATGACTCGTTTTGTTAGTAACAGGAACTTGAACTTTGTTGTGTTTTTTTTAGGAGTCGGTTTTTTTATTGTAAGACCTTACATAACATACTAACATTATGCGCGTTAGCCAGATTTATGACCTAAATATATATTTTTTTCAGGTTATCCGAGCGCGTACTGCCTGTGTGAAGCCGGGATAAACCCCGAAACATTTAAGTTCTGCGTTGCACACGAAGGATACTTAGCCAGTACAGCATCAAATAGATTTTCAGAGTTAGGTATCAATATCTCTCCTATTGTACAACTGGAGCCAAACAATATAGTATATGGAGTCGATGACGTCTCCTTGCTGCAGAAGATTTGTACCAATTTCGGTGGTTATTTGCCAAGAGGCTGTGTTCATTATTCTAATCAGACTGATAGTTTTCTAGCTCAAAAGGCGTTAGCTCATTTTGACAGGGCGTGTGAAAAGGAGTTTCATTCAGGCCTGTAAGGCCGACGACGGAGGCGCCCACGGAGTGGTCAACAACGTCATCTCCGTGATTGACTACGCCATCGACGACCCAAACCACACCAACGAACCCGTGGGTATTGAAAGAAGAACTCAATGAGGGTTTTGTTACTGAAGATTCCACACCTGCTGCTGACCCTGTCGCTAAATGATTGTCGTTCCTTATAGAACTTGTCCAGAGGCATTCTGGACATTCTTTCTATCAGATATGTTGTAAACTCAGTCAGTCAGTCTTTTTCTTTTCATGTAAAATTTTTAGTATAATAAATTTATTACCAGTGCACCGCAGACTTTAATTTTCTTATTTTAAGTTTTTTCAGTCCATTCAAAGGTGGTCCAATAAAATCACGTTATTGTAAAAGAGTAAGGACCTTTTTTTGATGTGGAACATTACAGTATTTTTATATCTTCTCAAATCTTACCATACGTAAGCTGGCCGACCGGTACATGAGCTTATTTAACTTGGCTACGAAATGTATTGAGTTTCGACTCCTGTAATTGCCTTACTACACGGCAAAGATCTCCTCTCATACATATAAGAGACGATGATAAATCACTACTAGTACTGAAAACCAATTGTCGTGCTGAAGAGAAAATGCGGGTGGTCTTTTCTCCATAGAAACGCTCTCGCCGGTTAAATTTCTGGTTAATGATCATAAAGCAATGATTTTTACAGAATAATAAATATTAACTACTTTCATGTCCCGTAAAAAAGAAGCGGGCCTAACCACCAACCTCTTAAAGCAGTATTACTTCAATATTACTTCCAGTGGGAAAGAGACGGAGCTATACAGGACGTATAGCTGTGTGGTGGTGTAGGCCCAGATATCATAAAAAAATACGCTAATAAATAGTGTTCCATAATTTCAAATTTGAATTTAAATGAACGTAAAGATTATTTTCAGTGTGCATGTACTCGTATTTCTGCATTTAATCACATTTCTTTGCAATATATATCGTTATTTAAAAGTGATTGTTAACTAAGCTCCGTGAAATCCTACTAAAGAGATTGTTTCCTAACAAATGTGGATACATCACGTACGGAGCTCGTGGCGTTGCTGGATTCAGGGCATTGTCAGCGTGTTGTGGCTGCATGATTTCAACTTAGCCTCTCTGCTGTCAATAGAGTATATCAGCGTTATTGGGAGACTGGTATGTTTACTCGCCGTCCAGGATCTGGTGGATATCGAGTCTCGTCTGAGCAAGATGACCGGTATTTAAAGGGAATGCGTTTTGCACAGAAGCATGAAGAAAGAGTCAGTTACGGTGGCGGTTCATGGATGGTTTGGGGAGGCATAAGCATGATGGAGAAGCCGAACTTGGTTTTTATCTGAACACCGCTTACCGACATTAAATGGGTTACGTCACATCGAGGAGTGACTAAAGCTTCATGTTGTGCCCTACCTGCATTTGATTGGCCAAGAATTCGGTTTTATGCCGGACAATGCCAGAGCTCATACCAGATAATCTGACAGCCGTCTTGCCAAGGAGTACCGTGTTACCCAGTTAATAGGTTGTGGTGGTCTAGTAGGCAGCCGCTCCACTTAAAATACTGGTATTCAGCTGAATCCAGTTTGACTGGGAGCCGACAACAATATAGTTGGGAAAAGGCTAGGCAGATAATGATGAATGCCAGAGTTCATACCGCAGGCATTGTAAGTGAACACCTGAGCGATGACGGTATACGGTTATGTGCTCGCCAGCAAGAAGCCTGGATATGAATCCCATAGAACAGCTATGGGATGAGTTGAAGAGACGAGTCAGAGCATGAGATCCTGCTTTGGAGAAGCTTGGTCAGCTATACAAAAAGAGTGGGATAACATCCTGCAACACAAGATTGTGATCCTCATCCGTTCCATGCAGAAGAAGAAATTTTTTTGTTTTACGTCTTTGTTTCTAACATTTTACAAATTCTTCTTGAAAAGTAATAAATTTATATTTTTAATACAACACGATAGTCGCGCCTTAAGTCACTGAGCCAGTTTTCCCCTTAATGTAGAAAAATAGTATAATTGTCTATGGATGCGCGCGCTGTGCAGTCATACGCAATGAGAATATTTACCATACCACAATTTTATTCCGTGACTTTGAGTTTGGAATTAACTACCTATTTTTCCACTTATTTTGTTTCAACTGTATGAGTACCTACGGATAAAGTAGTGTATGCAACGGCATATAATTAGGTATTAAAACACTCGTGTAATACTATTATCACACATTAACCCACACTCGTGTTTTAATAACCCCTTTTACATGACCGTGCATAAACTACTATTAATGACTAGTCTATGTATAATATAGATTATTATAAGTTCACTGCAACGATATACATTGCAAAGAAAAGTGATGTAATGCAGAAATACATACACACTGAAAACAACCTCTACGTTCATTTAAATTCAAGTTTGGAATTATGGTACACTATTTAGTAGCGTATTATTTTAATGATATCTGTCTGCGTTTTTATTTAAATGCTGCCGAAATAGTACTTGCAGTACTGTTTCGATTTTTGTGATGAGAAGTGTATAAATGTTCAGCCTAAAATTTTGAATCAGTTCCAAAAGATCCTGAGGTGGACATCAGACCATTATGGGATGGGCAATGGCCAATGTCTACGAGTAATGGCAAGAGACTGCAATTCTAAAATGTTCACATCGACTCGATCTCACCACCTTATCGGCCTGTTTTAGAATAACTGGCCTGACAACATAATATACTATAAGTGACGTCATAATGTTCACGTTTTGACTGATAACCGTTTAAATATTAATTGCTGATTTATCCTTAAACTACTAGGTGTAGTAGGGTGTCCAGTGGAAAATTTTCAAGTTCAATGTTACATTAAAAAAACACTAGAACGTGATTCTAATTTTTTTTTAAACAAAATTAAGTTTAAGTTTATAAAAATAATGTTGTCTTTAATGCAGACCATTCTTATTTAAGCACTATTTCAATCGAATTCAAATTTATGGAACACGGGAATGCAGTTTCGTACGTTCAATGGCAGCACTTCACGATAAATATTTTCGTGGAATGCTTGAATAAGTCGAAGATTGTTATTGTAAACTCTTGATTTGAGATACTCCCACAAAAAAAAAGTCGGTCGGAGGGGGATCATGTGACCTAGGTGATCAGATTATGTCTCCGTACTTGCTGATTAATTTATTGGAAAAAAAATATCCTCTGCTTCTCAATGTGACTCTAGCAGTTTGTGGAGTGGCCCCGTCTCACAGTGTTCAATTTGATCAAAAAAAGAAATCCCTCTGCTGTTTACGGTATTTATCTAATAGCTATATTCATATTCATTTATTCATCAAATATAAGCTAACAGTTTACACCAAATCGCTTATATCTATGCTAATTCTACAAAATTACATTAAAATTTGTAAACAAAAAACAACCTTGAATACATAAAAAATCAAAATTAAACAATATTATTTCTTCATATTTAAATAAATATACACATATTTAGCTATTGTCCATTGAGAGTCAAAAAATAAATCTGCCTCAGGAATATATTTTAGAAAGTCATTTATTAACTTTATTGCTCTGGCAGTGGGAGTGTTGTTAGTTCCAGGAGCACGCCATGTAGGCGAATAGCAGAGAAGTCTATGTTGTCGTCTTGCAACGCCACGCATATACTGGTCAGGAACATAAAAATTTATTGACTCTCGTAGAACGGGACTATCTATCTTATCTACTAATATTAGATAATAATTAATTATATATGCGGATTCACGCCTGAATTTGAGTGTGTCTAAACCCACCATTCCTGACACGAACAAAGAAGGATATAAAAAGGGGTAGCATCCATATTGACGTTTGTACAGGTATCTACAGAATTTACGTTGAATTTTTTCTATCATAATCGTGTATAATGACTCTTGAGGACTCCAAACTATTGCATTATATTCTAGTTTACTACGGACATAGGCATTGTATATTTGTTTTATAACTTGAGTGTTCTTAAACTGAGATGACAATCTAATGATGAAACCAAGACATTTATTAGCGTCTTTGCAAATTTTAAGAATATGCTCGTGAAAATTTAATTTGCTATCCATTATTACTCCCAAATCCCGGATCGAGAAATCACGTTCCATAGACGCGCCATCAAGATTATAATCATTTCTAATCGGATTACGGGATCGGGAAAAAGTTATTGTTTTACACTTAGAATGATTAAATGACAATTTATTTTTTATACTCCATTCAACCACAGCGTCAATATCATTTTGTAGCGCCTCACAATCCTTAGCGTCGGTTACAGAAAGGTACAGTTTTAAATCATCAGCAAACATAAGGCATTTTGCGTTAGAGATAACAGTAGGTAAATAATTGATCACTATTATAAATTGCGTAGGTCCAATGGTACTACCTTGACTTACCCCTGATCTAGTAAAATACTCTTCCGACTTATATCCTTCTACTTTAACAAACTGTTTACGATCTTTTAAGTAGTGGGCCATGAATTTTAAGAGAGAAGTTGAGAATCCTAGTAATGCAAATTTATTTAAAAGCACATCATTATCTACAAGATCAAAGGCTTTCTTGAAGTCAAAGTATGCGGCGTCCACCTGACAACCAGACTTAACTCTACTATTTATATAATCAACAAATTCTATATGATTAGTCACCGTGGACCGCCCAGGACGGAACCCATGCTGGCAATCACTCAATTGTCCTTTGATTTGTTTACAAATGGCGTTATTAAGAATAGATTCAAATATCTTCCCAAATACACACAATATAGCAATAGGTCTAAAGTTTGTTACATCTGTGGACGACCCACATTTAGGTATTGTAGTCACTCTGGACACCTTCCATTTACCAGGGTATAAACATTGTCTAAGCGAAAGATTATATAGCTCCGCTGCTCCTGCACGACAACGCGCGACCTCATACTGCACAGCAGACGGTCTCCAAGTTGGAAGAACTGGGGTTGGAAGCTCTCCGTCATCCGCCCTACTCACCAGACCTTGCGCCTACAGACTACTACTTTTCCAGAATTTGGATAACTTCTTGGCGGGAAAAAAATTCAATACCCGAGAGGCAGTACAAAATGACTTTGAAGAATTTGTTGCCTCCCGTCCGGCTGATTTCTTTAAGAAGGGCATCAATAAACTGCCACTGCGTTGGCAAAGATGCATTGATTGCATGGGTGATTACTTCGATTAATACAAATAAAAAATACATGAAAAAAATCGTTTAAATTTTTTCATACAAAACGGCAATTTCATAGGTAAAGACCTATTATTTTTTATTTTTTGTTCAGACAAGAAGAGGAATCATGACATCTAGAATTACATAGCACTGAATGCTTCTTACAGCTATTTCACTAAACTTAATCTAGTAATATAAGTATATCACTAAACTTGGACCGTTTTATAACTATATTCCTAGTGAGATAGTAAAGAATCGCTTTCGTTTATCTATGTTACGGTATATAATTATATCCCTAGGGATATAACTATATTACGGCTTCATCTATCTTACTGCGACATATATATAGTAAGGGCTCTTCTAAAGCCGAAAAGCAATCCTTTATTAAGAAACCCGGTATGTTGTCGGGACCACAAGCTGTTAACGCTTTTAGTCGGCGCACTGCACGCCTAAGATCCGTAGCTGTAACTTGTTCAATAGCCACTGTAGACAGGCAGCCTAAACGATTAGCCTCATCCTCCGCAGCCTTCACATCTAATGACGGAGGGGTATCATGGAACACTGAGCTAAAATATTCCGCAAACGAGTCATGGCAATCTGTCCTTCTACCGACTTACCATTATAAGTATATGTTTTTATATGTTCTCTATTTTTACGTTTTTCCTTCACATATTGCCAGAAACTTGAGGGATCTAAATTTATATTGTTTTCAACCTTTGCAATATGATAAGATAAGCTGATTTCTGTCCTGTTGAAACTTGTCGAATCCGCTACAGAAATAGAAATAAACAAAATTGATATAAATCTAAGAGTTCCTATATCGACCTAATCACAACATAATCATCTGTACAGTTAACGACAAAAGTCTCTACTAAAGTATAGTTTTAATATAAGCCGATTATTATTTTTCAATCACATCCTCCCTTCATTATCATCTCAGCCGAACGACGCCGACTGCTGGATACTGGCGGCATTGACCGTTCCTATGCGTCTCGCAACCAGCAAGTTCGCCAGGTCACCGCTCCACCTTCTGGGTGGCCTTCCAACGCTTCGACTTCTGTTTTGTGATCGGCACTCCAGAAACTTTCGACTCCATCGACTGATTGTTATGATAGCAATATGTTTGACGATTCTTCGACTATGTGCCTTGCTTCTCCTGTAGATTTCTTCATTTCAAATTCAATCACGCAAGTAAACTCTGAGCGTAGCCGTTTCCATTGCCCTGTATTCCAACCTGCAGCATGTTTTCAGCTTCCATACATCTCTATTTGCCGTCATATCAGTAGTGTCTTCCTTTCTAGCCACAGCATCTTTAATACAATCCATCCATCGTTCCTTTAAACTTTCTATAAGTATTCTAAAACTTAATCCTGTTATCATCCACATTTTTTGATTGAAAAACATTGTTTGACTACACGTAGGTATTTGTCATTGCCGTCGCTCGACTCCATAATGGCATCGCCTTCGGTTCGGCTCTGTAATGTAATTATTTTTTAACTCAACTAAAAAATATATTTTTTTAGCAGAATCTGCTACAAGACTTTTCATCATATTTTTTTTTGAATCGTTAGACTGACTGATTGCATGAAATAGTTTTTTAAAGTTCGATTTACAAGAAAACCATAATACTGCTACAATTTGTAATAGCGAGCTGTTGCCGGGTGTCATTCATACTATAAGATTTTTTTTGATAGGATATCAATCATCAACTGACTCCTCCCGCTTCGGGCGGAGTGGAGTGTCAGACTCTTACTAATGTTCCTCCAAATGCCTTTTGCATTTCTGGGCCGCGTATATCTTTTAAAAATTCCACAGCACTGGTGGGCACTGACCCAAGCGGGCCATTTCATACAGACGCGCGTGGAACAAACCGCATCGTTTTCCCAGGCCTGGTCTTTATCGGACGGTGAGACAACCATCACTCGCCGTCTGGAGGCCCACGATTACGGTGGCCGGGAATCGTTTTGCGACTTACATATGACGCCCAGGGCGTTTCTGCTACGGTGGCTGAGGCGTGAGGTATGCCTCTCCCTCACGCATCCCACCTCCTCCTTCGCTTGCATTAATGCTTTGCAGGAGGTAAATGCTTACCATTCCTACAAGAAATAATATATTTTTAATTTCAGAACTTTTTTTATTTTATGTTCAAAATATGTTTCGTAGAGTTTCAATTTTTTTTTTTTTTTTCAATTAGGAGAACCTGTTGTACCTTGGACATAGTTTTACCTCGAACGGTTATCAATATTTCAATATTCCCGCGCTGTATTAAGATATTGTTTATGGCATATGAAACGTTCTCAGTGGTCGTCGAAGTGCAGTTAGTAACGAAACTCGGGAGTGGCGTGTTTGTCGAAAAATTCCTTTCATTAATCATTCAACTTTATAACAAGTTTGTTTTTTATTGTCTCGCTAAGATGTGATTAGACTGTAGAAATGAGGTTCAAGTTACGTTAATTAGCTAACGGATAGTGGTATTGTTTTAACGTTACCTCAATTTCAAGTGCGTTTACAAAGCTTGTTTATCAAAAAAGACGCGTTGTTGTACCTTGAAAACTGGACATACAACCTTGGACAGTGTCAAAAGTAATAGAAAGTATTTTACGTTTTTCATGATGTTTTTAATATTTGTAACGTTTCTTACTGCGGATTACTTACATAGTAATCTAATATTAAATTATTTATAATTTTATAAATTGAACCATTTGAAATTTCGTTAATTCGCAGAGTCATACCGTAGTCACAAGAGTACGTCAGCGAATCTAATATGGTGGTGTCGCAGGGTTTTGTTATATTTTCATGATTTTGTAGAAATTTATTTGCAAATTTACTGACTGTCTTTTTTAAAATAACTTCCTGTATTGACTTTGCAATGTTCCTATGTAATATTTATTTTTTCAAATTCCGGAAATTTTGATAAATTCAGTTTTATAGTGTTCATTTTTAATATAACTTATTTATTATTTATTTGTTTTATTTCGGCCTTTATTGTACAAAATTATATTTGTATAGTTAGTAAGTAAGTGCAATTTTCCAAAATATATAAAGTTAACAAACTATTAACCATAATATTATTATTTACAAGATGATTGTTTAGGACTACTGTCGTTGACTGTACTTTGGTAAGTATTTATAACGCATTACATTCAAATAATCTTCACTTCGAAACTTACCGTCGACCTGCGAAAGAAAAACTATTTGAAGTCGGTGATTTTACAATCACCATTCTTTTGTTTCGAAAAAAATATTAAGAAAATCCTTAACAATGATCTTCTTATTCTTACTCTCATTATTCGCGGGCACTAATGCCTTCCATGCTTACATAACCGTATACGGGGACGTCCATAAGGATCTGGAGTTCTTCACCAGAACGTACCCTTGGATCATAGATAACATTGGAGGAGAAATATATGTGGAGTACAATTTACTGGGCAGCGGAAGGTACTCTGTACCTCAAACGTGTGCCTTGAGAGAGCTGCCGGGGAACTCCTTTCTGCAGGCGCAATACTTGCGATGTGAGGCGGAAGGTAAGGAAATTAACCTCATTCTTTTCACATTATTTAATGGACACTGCCACCTACGAACATACTATACGTTTTCACTCTGAGTTGTCGGAATGTATTCAATTTTTAACCGCCTTCCCAAACATGAAGGAGAGGTTCTTAATTCGATTGTATTTTTTTTTTTGTGTTTGTTTCCTCATATCTCCGTCATTTATGAACCGATTTGAAAAATTCTTATTTTATGTGAGAGGATATACTTTTCGATTGGTCCCATTTAAATTTTATCAAAATTGTTCCAGCAATTTGGTTTTTAAATCCAAATAGCTGGAAAAAGTATGTGGAAAGATTATCCATAGATAAGAAATTGTGAATTTTTGCTTTCCTGTGACTTTCCAGTGGTGTTGTTAGGTGTGGGGTACCACTAAAAAGTGAAAAATAAAAAAACTTTTTCACAAAAAAACCGACTCAAAAAACCACTACAAAGTACAAAATAACTTTAATTTCGGAAGTCGGTGTCAAATAACTAAGAAGCAACCAAACACCGACTACCGAAATTAAAGTTATTTTGTACTTTAATAATAATAATAAACGAGATATTAATAATAAATAGTTTGTTCAAGTAACCATGACTCGTTTTGTTAGTAACAGGAACTTGAACTTTGTTGTGTTTTTTTTAGGAGTCGGTTTTTTTATTGTAAGACGTTACATAACATACTAACATTATGCGCGTTAGCCAGATTTATGACCTAAATATATATTTTTTTCAGGTTATCCGAGCGCGTACTGCCTGTGTGAAGCCGGGATAAACCCCGAAACATTTAAGTTCTGCGTTGCACACGAAGGATACTTAGCCAGTATAGCATCAAATAGATTTTCAGAGTTAGGTATCAATATCTCTCCTATTGTAGAACTGGAGCCAAACAATATAGTATATGGAGTCGATGACGTCTCCTTGCTGCAGAAGATTTGTACCAATTTCGGTGGTTATTTGCCAAGAGGCTGTGTTCATTATTCTAATCAGACTGATAGTTTTCTGGCACAAAAGGCGTTAGCTCATTTTGACAGGGCGTGTGAAAAGGAGTTTCATTCAGGCCTGTAAGGCCTACAACGGAGGCGCCTACGGAGTGGTCAACAACGTCATCTCCGTGATTGACTACGCCATCGACGACCCAAACCACACCAACGAACCCGTGGGTGTTGAAAGAAGAACTCAATGAGGATTTTGTTACTGAAGATTCCACACCACTGCTGCTGACCCTGTCGCTAAATGATTGTCGTTTCTTATAGAACTTGTACAGAGGCATTCTGGACATTCTTTATATCAGCTATGTTATAAACTTAGTCAGTCAGTCTTTTTCTTTTCATGTAAAATTTTAAGTATAATAAATTTATTACCAGTGCACCGCAGACTTTAATTTTTTTATTTTAAGTTTTTTCAGTCCATTCATAGGTGGTCCAATAAAATCACGTTATTGTAAAAGAGTAATATCGTTTTCTGATGTGGAACATTACAGTTTTTTTCTATCTTCTCAAATCTTGCCATACGTAAGCTGGTCGACCGATACATGAGCTTATTTAACTTGGCTACGACATGTAGTGAATTTCGACTCCTGTAATTGCCTTACTACACGGCAAAGGTCTCCTCTCATACATATAAGAGACGATGATAAATCACTACTAGTACTGAAAACCAATTGTCGTGCTGAAGAGGAAATGCGGGTGGTCTTTTCTCCATAGAAACGCTCTCGCCTGTTATCTTTCTGGTTAATGATCATAAAGCAATGATTTTTGCAGACTAATAAATATTAACTACTTTCATGTCCCGTAAAAAAGAAGAGGGCCTAACCACCAACTCTTAAAGCAGTATTACTTCAATATTAATTCCAGTGGGAAAGAGACGAAGCTATACAGGACGTATAAAATACGCTAATAAATAGTGTTCCATAATTTCAAATTTGAATTTAAATGAACGTAGAGATTATTTTCAGTGCGCATGTATTTCTGCATTTAATCACATTTCTTTGCAATATATATCGTTATTTAAAAGTGATTGTTAACTAAGCTCTGTGAAATCCTACTAAAGAGATTGTTTCCTAACAAATGTGGATACATCACGTACGGAGCTCGTGGCGTTGCTGGATTCAGGGCATTGTCAGCGTGTTGTGGCTGCATGATTTCAACTTAGCCTCTCTGCTGTCAATACAGTATATCAGCGTTATTGGGAGAATGGTATGTTTACTCGCCGTCCTGGATTTGGTGGATATCGAGTCTCGTCTGAGCAAGATGACCGGTATTTAAAGGGAATGCGTTTTGCACAGAAGCATGAGGAAAGAGTCAGTTACGGTGGCGGTTCATGGAAGGTTTGGGGAGGCATAAGCATGATGGAGAAGCCGAACTTGGTTTTTATCTGAACAGCGCTTACCGACATTAAATGGGTTACGTCACATCGAGGAGTGACTAAAGCTTCATGTTGTGCCCTACCTGCATTTGATTGGCCAAGAAATCGGTTTTATGCCGGACAATGCCAGAGCTCATACCAGATAATATGACAGCAGTCTTGCCAAGGAGTACCGTGTTACCCAGTGAATAGGTTGTGGTGGTCTAGTAGGCAGCCGCTCCACGTAAAATACTGGTATTCAGCCGAATCCAGTTTGACTGGGAGCCGACAACAATATAGTTGGGAAAAGGCTAGGCAGATGATGATGAATGCCAGATTTCAAACCGCAGGCATTGTAAGTGAATACCTGAGCGATGACGGTATACGGTTATGTGCTCGCCAGCAAGAAGCCTGGATATGGATCCCATAGAACAGCTATGGGATGAGTTGAAAAGATGAGTCAGAGCATGAGATCCTGCTTCGGAGAAGCTTGGTCAGCCATACAACAAGAGTGGGATAACATCCCTCATCCGTTCCATGCAGAAGGAGAAATTTTTTGTTTAACGTCTTTGTTTCTTACATTTTACAAATTCTTTTTGAAAAGTATAAAATAACTTTTGAATTAAACACGACTGCTATAGAAATTTAATTTTAATTTGTGGCATTAATATTCGTAAGTCGATTCCTTACAATATTGTTTTTTTTTGTTTTAATGTATAAATAATACATAAAACTCATGCAAATCCAAACTTCAGATGTGTTCCGGAATTTTTGATAAGAAGTGTATAATCAACTACCGGGAAACCTTTTTTCTTACTATTTACTTATCAATTTCGCGGGCTACCTAGAAGCTTCCACCTTAAGTCACAAATTGTATAATTGTCTATGGATGCGCGCGCTGTGCAGTCATACGCAATGAGAATATTTACCATATCACAATTTTATTCCGTGACTTTGAGTTTGGAATTAACTACCTATTTTTCCACTTATTTTGTTTCAACTGTATGAGTACCTACAGATAAAATAGTGTATGCAACGGCATATAATTAGGTATTAAAACACTCGTGTGATACTATCATCACACATTAACCCACACTCGTGTTTTAATAACCCCTTTTACATGACCGTGCATAAACTACTATTAATGACTAGCCTATGTATAATATAGATTAGCATACGTTCACTGCAACGATTATATTACAAAAAATAGTGATTAAATGCAGAAATACATACACATTGAAAACAATCTCTACGTTCATTTAAATTCAAATTTGGAATTATGGTACACTATTTATGAGCGTATTTTTTTAATGATATCCAGTCTGCTATTTTATTTAGATGCTGGCGAAATAGTACTTGCAGTACTGTTTCGAATTTTGTGATGAGAAGTGTATACATTTTCAGTTCAGAATTACGAATCAGTTCCCAAATATCCTGGGGTGGACATTAGACCATTATCGGGTGGGCAATGGCCAATGTCTACGAGTACTGGCAAGAGACTGCAATTCTAAAATGTTCACATCGACTCGATCTCATCACCTTATCGGTCTGTTTTAGAATAACTCGCCTGATAACATAATATACTGTAAGTGACGTCATAATGTTCACATTTTGGCTGATAACCGTTTAAATATTAATTGCTGATTTATCCTTAAATTACTAGGTGTAGTAGGGTGTCCAGTGGAAAATTTTCAAGTTCAATGTTACATTAAAAAAACACTAGAACGTGATTCTAATTTTTTTTTAAACAAAATTAAGTTTGGCAATGCAGTTTATAAAAATAATGTTGTCTTTAATGCCGACCATTCTTATTTAGGCACTATTTCAATCGAACTCTTTTTATGGAACACGTGAATACAGTTTCTTCGGTTCAATGGCAGCACTTCACGACGAATATTTTCGTGGACTGCTTGAATAGGTCGAGGATTGTTATCGTAAACCCTAGATTTGAGATACTCCCACAAAAAAAAGTCGTTTGGGATTATGTCTCCGTACTTGCTGATTAATTTATTGGAAAAAAAAATAGCCTCTGCTTCTCAATGTGACTCCAGCAGTCTGTGGAGTGGCCCCGTCTTCAAGTTTTCCATTTGATAAAAAAAAATCTTTCTGCTGTTTATGGTGTTTTTCGATCAAGGGATGCATTTAAAATGCACGAGTATAACAGCCATATGTCAATTACAAGTACTTTTTAAAAAAATGATGAAGATCAGGTTCATGAAAAAAATTAAAATAAATTCTGAAAACGTAACTGTCCAAGATATTTATTTCTTATAAATATAGCCTGGTAAAGCATCTTTGGGCGCATATTTTTCAGTTTTTATTTTTAGAAAATCACATCCGGGTACCGATAATTTCTTTTTAGATTTTCGTTTTTATTTTTTTTTCCTTAAAAACTCAAAAGTGCGACTTGTCACTAGCACAGAAATATTGCTCGTAACAAGCCCTATCACTGATAAATAAATCACGTCGCACTATCGCGATTTTCAGAAGGTATTAAATTTCAAAACATAGTGTAAGGGTTGTCACTGTGTTAGACCTTATTATTATTTTTTTTTTAACTACATTTTTTGCTTTATTACAAAAGCTCATTTAATTATAAAATCTTTTGGAAAACCTTTTCAGTTAGTTTTTTTTACTATGGATAGGCAAGCGTTTGGCTACTACTTTTTTCGATGAAGGGACACACGTAGTGCGGGAGGAGGTCCACCCTCGTTAGGCTTTTGCACATGAACTATTCAGGAAGAAAACTTGCAGTTGGCAGAGGTGGACGATGAAGATCCATCCAATGGTGATTGTTAACGGAAAGTCAAATCACTTTCCGTTAACACTAAGGCAAAGAAAGCCATTTGTATGGATAATAATAATAAGCTATAGCTTATTCAAACAAATAACTATTTTATATTATTCGCCTTTTACTTCGTTCGCGTTGAATTTCAAATTTTTGTTCCTTGATTCGGGATGACATAGATTCGGGCTTGCGACATGATAATATCAGTGATATCTTTTTTTTTTTTTGTATACCCGAACACAAAAATATTTGTACTTGTTTGACCTTTTGCGACAACCCAATGTTGTATTATTTGACCTTAGAACGAAATGGCGTATTCTTCCCAAACACCGCAATAGTGCAACGTGTTTTTTTATGAGAGATAGGCCTTGTAACGAGAAATATTTCTGTGCTAGTGACAAGTCGCACTTTTGAGTTTTTAGGGAGAAAAAAAACAAAAACAAAAATCGGATAAAATATACATATTATATTTATTACTCGGTATCAGGAGGTCATTTTCTAAAAATAAGACTGAAAAAAGATATCCTTTATCAGACTTCATTTATTTAAAATAAATATCTTGGTCAGTTACGTTTTAAGAATATTTTAATTTATTTTCATAAAAAGTTCACCTAAACCTCATCTTTTTCTAAAAAAAAAGTATTTAAAATTGACACGTGAGTGTTTTACTCGTGCACTATAAATGTTTCCCTTGATCGATGAATACCATAACCAGCAGAGGGATTTTTTTTTGATCAAATGCAACACGGCGTCTTGCTGAAATTGTGCTTAAACTTTAGTTTCCTTTTTAAAATAACGTGCACAGTTTATTTTTTATTCCAGTTCACTCTGCAACTCTTGCTTCTGCATTTACGCGGATTTCGCATAATTTCACGTCGGAATTTAGCCACACGTTCTGGCGTCGCTGCTGACGCTGATGGTCTCGGTGGAGTCTGGTTAATCACTATCCCGTCTTGTCTGAACTTTTGAATCCACGACTAGATCAGTTGCATACTCGGCCCAACACTTGATCGAGGAATATTGAAATTCGTACAAAAAGTGCGAGTGTAGATTTATTGGTACAAGCGTACCAATAAATCGCCGACCAAAGGCAATGCGAATTCTTAGTTGAGCAGTACTTACAAGTACTGCTCAACTAAGAATTCGCATTGCCTTTACAACCTCATCGCGACTAGCAAATCCGCAAATTCCACGCATAGAACGGTACCGCTCTCATTTACCTCACCTTGCCAGTTTACGAGAAATAACAATTTAAACTTGAAAACTGTCTGCTGGACACCCTTTACTTAGATTGGTTACCTAGATAATCTAATAGCTATGATAAGATAAGATATTTTCATAAACTTGTCAAATCCGCTACAGAAATACAAATAAAAACAATTGATATAAATCTAAAAGTTCCTATATCGACCTAATCACAACATAATCATCTGTACAGTTACAGACAAAAGTCTCTACTAAAGTATAGTTTTAATATAAGCCGATTTTTATTTTTCAATCACCATCCTCCCTTCATTATCATCTCAGCTGAACGACGTCGACTGCTGAATACTGGCGGCATTGACCGCTCCTATGCGTATCGCAACCAGCGGGTTCCCGCGGTCTTCGCTAAGTCGACTAATTGTTGTGCTAGCAATATGTTTGACGATTCTTCGACTATGTGCCTTGCTTCTCCTGCAGATATCTTCATTTCAGATTCAATCACGCAAGTAAACTCTGAGCGTAGCCGTTTCCATTGCCCTGTATTCCTACCTGCAGCATGTCTTCAGCTTCCATACATCTCTATTTGCCGTCATATCAGTAGTGTCTTCCTTTCTAGCCACAGCATCTTTAATACAATCCATCCATCGTTCCTTTAAACTTTCTATAAGTATTCTAAAACCTAATCCTGTTATCATCCACATTTTTTGATTGAAAAACGTTGTTTGACTACACGTAGGTATTTGTCATTGCCGTCGCTCGACTCCATAATGGCATCGCCTTCGGTTCGGCTCTGTAATGTAATTATTTTTTAACTCAAATAAAAAATATATTTTTTTAGCAGAATCTGCTACAAGACTATTCATAATATTTTTTTTTGAATCGTTAGACTGACTGATTGCATGAAATAGTTTTTTAAAGTTCGATTTACAAGAAAACCATAATACTGCTACAATTTGTAATAGCGAGCTGTTGCCGGGTGTCATTCATACTATAAGATTTTTTTTGACAGGATATCAATCATCAACTGACTCCTCCCGCTTCGGGCGGAGTGGAGTGTCAGACTCTTACTAATGTTCCTCCAAATGCCTTTTGCATTTCAGGGCCGCGTATATCTTTTAAAAATTCCACAGCACTGGTGGGCACTGACCCAAGCGGGCCATTTCATACAGACGCGCGTGGAACAAACCGCACCGTTTTCCTAGGCCTGGTCTTTATCGGACGGTGAGACACCCATCACTCGCCGTCTGGAGGCCCATGATTACGGTGGCCGGGAATCGTTTTGCGACTTACATATGACGCCCAGGGCGTTTCTGCTACGGCGGCTGAGGCGTGAGGTATGCCTCTCCCTAACGCATCCCGCCTCCTCCTTCGCATGCATTAATGCTTCGCAGGAGGTGAATGCTTACCATTCTTACAAGAAATAATATATTTTTAATTTCAGAACTTTTTTTTATTTTATGTTCAAAATATGTATCGTAGAGTTTCAATTAGGAGAACCTGTTGTACCTTGGACATAGTTTTACCTCGAACGGTTATCAATATTTCAATATTCCCGCGCTCTATTAAGATATTATTTATGGCATATGAAACGTTCTCTGTGGTCGTCGAAGTGCAGTTACTAACGAAACTCGGGAGTGGCGTGTTTGTCGAAAAAATCCTTTCATTAATCATTCAACTTTAAAATAAGTTTGTTTTTTATTGTCTCGCTAAGATGTGATTAGACTGTAGAAATGAGGTTCAAGTTACGTTAATTAGCTAACGGATAGTGGTATTGTTTTAACGTAACCTCAATTTCAAGTGCGTTTACGAAGTTTGTTTATCAAAAAGGACGCGTTGTTGTACCTTGAAAACTGGACATACAACCTTGGACAGTGTCAAAAGTAATAGAAAGTATTTTACGTTTTTTATGATGTTTTTAATATTTGTAAGGTTTCTTACTGCGGATTACTTACATAGTAATCTAATATTAAATTATTTATAATTTTATAAATTGAACCATTTGAAATTTCGTTAATTCGCAGAGACATGCCGTAGTCACAAGAGTACGTCAGCGAATCTAATATGGTGGTGTCGCAGGGTTTTGTTATATTTTCATAATTTTTGTAGAAATTTATTTGCAAATTTACTGACTGTCTTTTTTAAAATAACTTCCTGTATTGACTTTGCAATGTTCCTATGTAATATTTATTTTTTCAAATTCCGGAAATTTTGATAAATTCAGTTTTATAGTGTTCATTTTTAATATAACTGAACTTATATTTGTTTTATTTCGGCCTTTATTGTACAAAATTATATTTGTATAGTTAGTAAGTAAGTGCAATTTCCCAAAATATATAAAGTTAACAAACTATTAACCATAATATTATTATTTAGAAGATGATTGTTTAGCACTACTGTCGTTGACTGTACTTTGGTAAGTATTTATAACGCATTACATTCAAATAATCTTCACTTCGAAACTTACCGTCGACCTGCGAAAGAAAAACTATTTAAAGTCAGTGATTTTACAATCACCATTCTTTTGTTTCGAAAAAATATTAAGAAAATCCTTAACAATGATCTTCTTATTCTTACTCTCATTATTCGCGGGCACTAATGCCTTCTATGCTTACATAACCGTATACGGGGACGTCCATAAGGATGTGGAGTTCTTCACCAGGACGTTCCCTTGGATCATAGATAACATTGGAGCAGAAATATATGTGGAGTACAATTTACTGGGCAGCGGCAGGTACTCTGTACCTCAAACGTGTGCCTTGAGAGAGCTGCCGGGGAACTCCTTTCTGCAGGCGCAATACTTGCGATGTGAGGCGGAAGGTAAGGAAACTAACCTCATTCTTTTAATATTATTTAATGGACACTGACACCTACGAACATACTATATGTTTTCACTCTGAGTTGTCGGAATGTATTCTATTTTAACCGCCTTCCCAAAAATGAAGGAGAGGTTCTCAATTCGATTGTATTTTTTTTTTGTTTTTCTTATTTTATGTGAGAGGATATACTTTTCGATTGGTCCCATTTAAATTTTATCAAAATTGTTCCAGCAATTTGGTTTTTAAATCCAAATAGCTGGAAAAAATATGTAGAAAAATTATCCATAGATAAGAAATTGTGTATTTTTGCTTTCCTGTGACTTTCCAGTGGTGTTGTTAGGTGTGGGGTACCATTAAAAAGTGAAAAATAAAAAAAACTTTTTCACAAAAAAACCGACTCCCAAAAAAACACTACAAAGTACAAAATAACTTTAATTTCGGAAGTCGGTGTCAAATAACTAAGAAGCAACCAAACACCGACTACCGAAATTAAAGTTATTTTGTACTTTAATAATAATATTAAACGAGATAATAATAATAAATTGTTTGTTCAAGTAACCATGACTCGTTTTGTTAGTAACAGGAACTTGAACTTTGTTGTGTTTTTTTTAGGAGTCGGTTTTTTTATTGTAAGACGTTACATAACATACTAACACTATGCGCGTTAGCTAGATTTATGACCTAATATATTTTTTTCAGGATATCCGAGCGCGTACTGCCTGTGTGAAGCCGGGATAAACCCCGAAACATTTAAGTACTGCGTTGCACACGAAGGATACTTAGCCAGTATAGCATCAAATAGATTTTCAGAGTTAGGTATCAATATCTCTCCTATTGTAGAACTGGAGCCAAACAATATAGTATATGGAGTCGATGACGTCTCCTTGCTGCAGAAGATTTGTACCAATTTCGGTGGTTATTTGCCAAGAGGCTGTGTTCATTATTCTAATCAGACTGATAGTTTTCTTGCACAAAAGGCGTTAGCTCATTTTGACAGGGCGTGTGAAAAGGAGTTTCCTATTGAGAATGACAGGCCTGCAAGGCCAACGACGGTGGCGCCGACACTCGCGCCCGAGTGGCTGACGACGCCGCGGCCTGGAGTGGTCAACAACGTCATCTCCGTGGTTGACTACGCCTTCGACGACCCAAACCACGCCAACGAACCCGTGGGTGTTGAAAGAAGAACGCAATGAGGGTTTTATTACTGAAGATTCCACACCTGCTGCTGACCCTGTCGCTAAATGATTGTCGTTCCTTATAGAACTTGTCCAGAGGCATTCTGGACATTCTTTCTATCAGCTATGTTGTAAACTCAGTCAGTCAGTCTTTTTCTTTTCATGTAAAATTTTAAGTATAATAAATTTATTACCAGTGCACCGCAGACTTTAATTTTCTTATTTTAAGTTTTTTCAGTCCATTCAAAGGTGGTCCAATAAAATCTTGTTATTGTAAAAGAGTAAGGACCTTTTTTTGATGTGGAACATTACAGTATTTTTCTATCGTCTCAAATCTTACCATACGTAAGCTGGCCAACCGGTACATGAGCTTATTTAAATTGGCTACGAAATGTATTGAATTTCGACTCCTGTAATTGCCTTACTACACGTCAAAGGTCTCCTCTCATACATATAAGAGACGATGATAAATCACTACTAGTACTGAAAACCAATTGTCGTGCTGAAGAGGAAATGCGGGTGGTCTTTTCTCCATAGAAACGCTCTTGCCGGTTATCTTTCTGGTTAATGATCATAAAGCAATGATTTTTGCAAAATAATAAATATAAACTACTTTCATGTCCCGTAAAAAAGAAGAGGGCCTAACCACCAACTCTTAAAGCAGTATTACTTCAATATAACTTCCAGTGGGAAAGAGACGGAGCTATACAGGACGTATAGCTGTGTGGTGGTGTAGGCCCAGATATCATAAAAAAAATACGCTAATTAATAGTGTTCCATAATTTCAAATTTGAATTTAAATGAACGTAGAGATTATTTTCAGTGTGCATGTACTCGTATTTCTGCATTTAATCACATTTCTTTGCAATATATATCGTTATTTAAAAGTGATTGTTAACTAAGCTCCGTGAAATCCTACTAAAGAGATTGATTCCTAACAAATGTGGATACATCACGTACGGAGCTCGTGGCGTTGCTGGATTCAGGGCATTGTCAGCGTGTTGTGGCTGCATGATTTCAACTTAGCCTCTCTGCTGTCAATGGAGTATATCAGCGTTATTGGGAGACTGGTATGTTTACTCGCCGTCCAGGATCTGGTGGATATCGAGTCTCGTCTGAGCAAGATGACCGGTATTTAAAGGGAATGCGTTTTGCACAGAAGCATGAAGAAAGAGTCAGTTACGGTGACGGTTCATGGATGGTTTGGGGAGGCATAAGCATGATGGAGAAGCCGAACTTGGTTTTTTATCTGAACACCGCTTACCGACATTAAATGGGTTACGTCACATCGAGGAGTGACTAAAGCTTCATGTTGTGCCCTACCTGCATTTGATTGGCCAAGAATTCGGTTTTATGCCGGACAATGCCAGAGCTCATACTAGATAATCTGACAGCAGTCTTGCCAAGGAGTACCGTGTTACCCAGTTAATAGGTTGTGGTGGTCTAGTAGGCAGCCGCTCCACTTAAAATACTGGTATTCAGCTGAATCCAGTATGACTGGGAGCCGACAACAATATAGTTGGGAAAAGGCTAGGCAGATAATGATGAATGCCAGAGTTCATACCGCAGGCATTGTAAGTGAATACCTGAGCGATGACGGTATACGGTTATGTGCTCGCCAGAAAGAAGCCCGGATATGAATCCCATTGAACAGTTATGGGATGAGTTGAAGAGGCGAGTCAGAGCAAGAGATCCTGCTTCGGAGTAGCTTGGTCAGCCATACAACAAGAGTGGGATAACATCCCGCAATACAAGATTGTGACCCTCATCCGTTCCATGCAGAAGAAGAAACTTTTTGTTTAACGTCATTGTTTCTAACATTTTACAAATTCTGTTTGTAAAGTACAAAATAACTCTTGAATAAAACACGATTGCTATAGAAATTTAATTTTAATTTGTGGCATTAATATTCGTAAGTCGATTCCTGACAATATTGTTTTTTTTTTTGTTTTAATGTATAAATAATACGTAAAACTCATACAAAACCAAACTTCAGATGTGTTCCGGTTTTTTTGATAAAAAGTGTATAATTTACTACCGAGAAACCTTCTTTTTACTATTTACATCAATTTCGCTGGCTACCTTGAAGCTTCCACCTTAAGTCAATTAGCCAGTTTTCCCCTTAATGTAGAAAAATAGTATCATTGTCCATGGATGCGCGCGCTGCGCAGTCATACGCAACAGAACATCCACCATACCACATTTTTATTCCGTGACTTTGAGTTTGGAATACACTATTTTTCCACTTATTTCGTTTCAACTGTGTGAGTAAATATGAAATAGTGTATGCAACGGCATTTAATTAGGTATTAAAATACTCGTGTGATACTATTATCACACATAAACCCACACTCGTGTTTTAATAACCCCTTTTACATGACCGTGCATAAACTACTATTAATGACTAGCCTATGTCTAATATAGATTAAGATACGTTCACTGCAACGATATATATTGCAAAGAATAGTGATTAAATGCAGAAATACATATACATTGAAAACAATCTCTACGTTCATTTAAATTCAAATTTGGAATTATGGTTCACTATTTATGAGCGTATTTTTTTAATGATATCCAGTCTGCTATTTTATTTAAATGCTGCCGAAATAGTACTTGCAGTACTGTTTCGATTTTTGTGATGAGAAGTGTTTAAAATGTTCAGCACAGAATTTCGAATCAGTTCCTAAAGATCTGGACATCAGACCGTTATCGGATGGGCAATGAATGGCCAATGTCTACGAGTACTGGCAAGAGACTGCAATTCTAAAATGTTCACATCGACTCGATCTCACCACCTTATCGGTCTGTTTTAGAATAACTCGCCTGACAACATAAAATACAATAAGTGACGTCATAATGTTCACGTTTTGACTGATAACCGTTTAAATATTAATTGCTGATTTATCCTTAAACTACTAGGTGTAGTAGGATGTCCAGTGGAAAATTTTCAAGTTCAATGTTACATTAAAAAAACACTAGAACGTGATTCTAATGTTTTTTTTAACAAAATTAAGTTTGGCAATGCAGATTTAAGTTTATAAAAATAATGTTGTCTTTAATGCCGACCATTCTTATTTAGGCACTATTTCAATCGAACTCTTTTTATGGAACACGTGAATACAGTTTCTTCGGTTCAATGGCAGCACTTCACGACGAATATTTTCGTGGACTGCTTGAATAGGTCGAGGATTGTTATCGTAAACCCTAGATTTGAGATACTCCCACAAAATGCTGATTAATTTATTGGAAAAAAAAATAGCCTCTGCTTCTCAATGTGACTCCAGCAGTCTGTGGAGTGGCCCCGTCTTCAAGTTTTCCATTTGATAAAAAAAAATCTTTCTGCTGTTTATGGTGTTTTTCGATCAAGGGATGCATTTAAAATGCACGAGTATAACAGCCATATGTCAATTACAAGTACTTTTTAAAAAAATGATGAAGATCAGGTGACCTCTTCATGAAAAAAATTAAAATAAATTCTGAAAACGTAACTGTCCAAGATATTTATTTCTTATAAATATAGCCTGGTAAAGCATCTTTGGGCGCATATTTTTCAGTTTTTATTTTTAGAAAATCACATCCGGGTACCGAGAATTTTTTTTTAGATTTTCGTTTTTATTTTTTTCTCCTTAAAAACTCAAAAGTGCGACTTGTCACTAGCACAGAAATATTGCTCGTAACAAGCCCTATCACTGATAAATAAATCACGTCGCACCATCGCGATTTTCAGAAGGTATTAAATTTCAAAACATAGTGTAAGGGTTGTCACTGTGTTAGACCTTATTAATTTTTTTTTTTAACTACATTTTTTGCTTTATTACAAAAGCTCATTTAATTATAAAATCTTTTGGAAAACCTTTTCAGTTAGTTTTTTTTACTATGGATAGGCAAGCGTTTGGCTACTACTTTTTTCGATGAAGGGACACACGTAGTGCGGGAGGAGGTCCACCCTCGTTAGGCTTTTGCACATGAACTATTCAGGAAGAAAACTTGCAGTTGGCAGAGGTGGACGATGAAGATCCATCCAATGGTGATTGTTAACGGAAAGTCAAATCACTTTCCGTTAACACTAAGGCAAAGAAAGCCATTTGTATGGATAATAATAATAAGCTATAGCTTATTCAAACAAATAACTATTTTATATTATTCGCCTTTTACTTCGTTCGCGTTGAATTTCAAATTTTTGTTCCTTGATTCGGGATGACATAGATTCGGGCTTGCGACATGATAATATCAGTGATATCTTTTTTTTTTTTTGTATACCCGAACACAAAAATATTTGTACTTGTTTGACCTTTTGCGACAACCCAATGTTGTATTATTTGACCTTAGAACGAAATGGCGTATTCTTCCCAAACACCGCAATAGTGCAACGTGTTTTTTTATGAGAGATAGGCCTTGTAACGAGAAATATTTCTGTGCTAGTGACAAGTCGCACTTTTGAGTTTTTAGGGAGAAAAAAAACAAAAACAAAAATCGGATAAAATATACATATTATATTTATTACTCGGTATCAGGAGGTCATTTTCTAAAAATAAGACTGAAAAAAGATATCCTTTATCAGACTTCATTTATTTAAAATAAATATCTTGGTCAGTTACGTTTTAAGAATATTTTAATTTATTTTCATAAAAAGTTCACCTAAACCTCATCTTTTTCTAAAAAAAAAGTATTTAAAATTGACACGTGAGTGTTTTACTCGTGCACTATAAATGTTTCCCTTGATCGATGAATACCATAACCAGCAGAGGGATTTTTTTTTGATCAAATGCAACACGGCGTCTTGCTGAAATTGTGCTTAAACTTTAGTTTCCTTTTTAAAATAACGTGCACAGTTTATTTTTTATTCCAGTTCACTCTGCAACTCTTGCTTCTGCATTTACGCGGATTTCGCATAATTTCACGTCGGAATTTAGCCACACGTTCTGGCGTCGCTGCTGACGCTGATGGTCTCGGTGGAGTCTGGTTAATCACTATCCCGTCTTGTCTGAACTTTTGAATCCACGACTAGATCAGTTGCATACTCGGCCCAACACTTGATCGAGGAATATTGAAATTCGTACAAAAAGTGCGAGTGTAGATTTATTGGTACAAGCGTACCAATAAATCGCCGACCTGTAAGTACTGCTCAACTAAGAATTCGCATTGCCTTTACAACCTCATCGCGACTAGCAAATCCGCAAATCCCACGCATAGAACGGTTGCGCTCTCATTTACCTCACCTTGCCAGTTTACGAGAAATAACAATTTAAACTTGAAAACTTTCTGCTGGACACCCTTTACTTAGATTGGTTACCTAGATAATCTAATAGCTATGATAAGATAAGATATTTTCATAAACTTGTCAAATCCGCTACAGAAATACAAATAAAAACAATTGATATAAATCTAAAAGTTCCTATATCGACCTAATCACAACATAATCATCTGTACAGTTACAGACAAAAGTCTCTACTAAAGTATAGTTTTAATATAAGCCGATTTTTATTTTTCAATCACCATCCTCCCTTCATTATCATCTCAGCTGAACGACGTCGACTGCTGAATACTGGCGGCATTGACCGCTCCTATGCGTATCGCAACCAGCGGGTTCCCGCGGTCTTCGCTAAGTCGACTAATTGTTGTGCTAGCAATATGTTTGACGATTCTTCGACTATGTGCCTTGCTTCTCCTGCAGATATCTTCATTTCAGATTCAATCACGCAAGTAAACTCTGAGCGTAGCCGTTTCCATTGCCCTGTATTCCTACCTGCAGCATGTCTTCAGCTTCCATACATCTCTATTTGCCGTCATATCAGTAGTGTCTTCCTTTCTAGCCACAGCATCTTTAATACAATCCATCCATCGTTCCTTTAAACTTTCTATAAGTATTCTAAAACCTAATCCTGTTATCATCCACATTTTTTGATTGAAAAACGTTGTTTGACTACACGTAGGTATTTGTCATTGCCGTCGCTCGACTCCATAATGGCATCGCCTTCGGTTCGGCTCTGTAATGTAATTATTTTTTAACTCAAATAAAAAATATATTTTTTTAGCAGAATCTGCTACAAGACTATTCATAATATTTTTTTTTGAATCGTTAGACTGACTGATTGCATGAAATAGTTTTTTAAAGTTCGATTTACAAGAAAACCATAATACTGCTACAATTTGTAATAGCGAGCTGTTGCCGGGTGTCATTCATACTATAAGATTTTTTTTGACAGGATATCAATCATCAACTGACTCCTCCCGCTTCGGGCGGAGTGGAGTGTCAGACTCTTACTAATGTTCCTCCAAATGCCTTTTGCATTTCAGGGCCGCGTATATCTTTTAAAAATTCCACAGCACTGGTGGGCACTGACCCAAGCGGGCCATTTCATACAGACGCGCGTGGAACAAACCGCACCGTTTTCCTAGGCCTGGTCTTTATCGGACGGTGAGACACCCATCACTCGCCGTCTGGAGGCCCATGATTACGGTGGCCGGGAATCGTTTTGCGACTTACATATGACGCCCAGGGCGTTTCTGCTACGGCGGCTGAGGCGTGAGGTATGCCTCTCCCTAACGCATCCCGCCTCCTCCTTCGCATGCATTAATGCTTCGCAGGAGGTGAATGCTTACCATTCTTACAAGAAATAATATATTTTTAATTTCAGAACTTTTTTTTATTTTATGTTCAAAATATGTATCGTAGAGTTTCAATTAGGAGAACCTGTTGTACCTTGGACATAGTTTTACCTCGAACGGTTATCAATATTTCAATATTCCCGCGCTCTATTAAGATATTATTTATGGCATATGAAACGTTCTCTGTGGTCGTCGAAGTGCAGTTACTAACGAAACTCGGGAGTGGCGTGTTTGTCGAAAAAATCCTTTCATTAATCATTCAACTTTAAAATAAGTTTGTTTTTTATTGTCTCGCTAAGATGTGATTAGACTGTAGAAATGAGGTTCAAGTTACGTTAATTAGCTAACGGATAGTGGTATTGTTTTAACGTAACCTCAATTTCAAGTGCGTTTACGAAGTTTGTTTATCAAAAAGGACGCGTTGTTGTACCTTGAAAACTGGACATACAACCTTGGACAGTGTCAAAAGTAATAGAAAGTATTTTACGTTTTTTATGATGTTTTTAATATTTGTAAGGTTTCTTACTGCGGATTACTTACATAGTAATCTAATATTAAATTATTTATAATTTTATAAATTGAACCATTTGAAATTTCGTTAATTCGCAGAGACATGCCGTAGTCACAAGAGTACGTCAGCGAATCTAATATGGTGGTGTCGCAGGGTTTTGTTATATTTTCATAATTTTTGTAGAAATTTATTTGCAAATTTACTGACTGTCTTTTTTAAAATAACTTCCTGTATTGACTTTGCAATGTTCCTATGTAATATTTATTTTTTCAAATTCCGGAAATTTTGATAAATTCAGTTTTATAGTGTTCATTTTTAATATAACTGAACTTATATTTGTTTTATTTCGGCCTTTATTGTACAAAATTATATTTGTATAGTTAGTAAGTAAGTGCAATTTCCCAAAATATATAAAGTTAACAAACTATTAACCATAATATTATTATTTAGAAGATGATTGTTTAGCACTACTGTCGTTGACTGTACTTTGGTAAGTATTTATAACGCATTACATTCAAATAATCTTCACTTCGAAACTTACCGTCGACCTGCGAAAGAAAAACTATTTAAAGTCAGTGATTTTACAATCACCATTCTTTTGTTTCGAAAAAATATTAAGAAAATCCTTAACAATGATCTTCTTATTCTTACTCTCATTATTCGCGGGCACTAATGCCTTCTATGCTTACATAACCGTATACGGGGACGTCCATAAGGATGTGGAGTTCTTCACCAGGACGTTCCCTTGGATCATAGATAACATTGGAGCAGAAATATATGTGGAGTACAATTTACTGGGCAGCGGCAGGTACTCTGTACCTCAAACGTGTGCCTTGAGAGAGCTGCCGGGGAACTCCTTTCTGCAGGCGCAATACTTGCGATGTGAGGCGGAAGGTAAGGAAACTAACCTCATTCTTTTAATATTATTTAATGGACACTGACACCTACGAACATACTATATGTTTTCACTCTGAGTTGTCGGAATGTATTCTATTTTAACCGCCTTCCCAAAAATGAAGGAGAGGTTCTCAATTCGATTGTATTTTTTTTTTGTTTTTCTTATTTTATGTGAGAGGATATACTTTTCGATTGGTCCCATTTAAATTTTATCAAAATTGTTCCAGCAATTTGGTTTTTAAATCCAAATAGCTGGAAAAAATATGTAGAAAAATTATCCATAGATAAGAAATTGTGTATTTTTGCTTTCCTGTGACTTTCCAGTGGTGTTGTTAGGTGTGGGGTACCATTAAAAAGTGAAAAATAAAAAAAACTTTTTCACAAAAAAACCGACTCCCAAAAAAACACTACAAAGTACAAAATAACTTTAATTTCGGAAGTCGGTGTCAAATAACTAAGAAGCAACCAAACACCGACTACCGAAATTAAAGTTATTTTGTACTTTAATAATAATATTAAACGAGATAATAATAATAAATTGTTTGTTCAAGTAACCATGACTCGTTTTGTTAGTAACAGGAACTTGAACTTTGTTGTGTTTTTTTTAGGAGTCGGTTTTTTTATTGTAAGACGTTACATAACATACTAACACTATGCGCGTTAGCTAGATTTATGACCTAATATATTTTTTTCAGGATATCCGAGCGCGTACTGCCTGTGTGAAGCCGGGATAAACCCCGAAACATTTAAGTACTGCGTTGCACACGAAGGATACTTAGCCAGTATAGCATCAAATAGATTTTCAGAGTTAGGTATCAATATCTCTCCTATTGTAGAACTGGAGCCAAACAATATAGTATATGGAGTCGATGACGTCTCCTTGCTGCAGAAGATTTGTACCAATTTCGGTGGTTATTTGCCAAGAGGCTGTGTTCATTATTCTAATCAGACTGATAGTTTTCTTGCACAAAAGGCGTTAGCTCATTTTGACAGGGCGTGTGAAAAGGAGTTTCCTATTGAGAATGACAGGCCTGCAAGGCCAACGACGGTGGCGCCGACACTCGCGCCCGAGTGGCTGACGACGCCGCGGCCTGGAGTGGTCAACAACGTCATCTCCGTGGTTGACTACGCCTTCGACGACCCAAACCACGCCAACGAACCCGTGGGTGTTGAAAGAAGAACGCAATGAGGGTTTTATTACTGAAGATTCCACACCTGCTGCTGACCCTGTCGCTAAATGATTGTCGTTCCTTATAGAACTTGTCCAGAGGCATTCTGGACATTCTTTCTATCAGCTATGTTGTAAACTCAGTCAGTCAGTCTTTTTCTTTTCATGTAAAATTTTAAGTATAATAAATTTATTACCAGTGCACCGCAGACTTTAATTTTCTTATTTTAAGTTTTTTCAGTCCATTCAAAGGTGGTCCAATAAAATCTTGTTATTGTAAAAGAGTAAGGACCTTTTTTTGATGTGGAACATTACAGTATTTTTCTATCGTCTCAAATCTTACCATACGTAAGCTGGCCAACCGGTACATGAGCTTATTTAAATTGGCTACGAAATGTATTGAATTTCGACTCCTGTAATTGCCTTACTACACGTCAAAGGTCTCCTCTCATACATATAAGAGACGATGATAAATCACTACTAGTACTGAAAACCAATTGTCGTGCTGAAGAGGAAATGCGGGTGGTCTTTTCTCCATAGAAACGCTCTTGCCGGTTATCTTTCTGGTTAATGATCATAAAGCAATGATTTTTGCAGAATAATAAATATAAACTACTTTCATGTCCCGTAAAAAAGAAGAGGGCCTAACCACCAACTCTTAAAGCAGTATTACTTCAATATAACTTCCAGTGGGAAAGAGACGGAGCTATACAGGACGTATAGCTGTGTGGTGGTGTAGGCCCAGATATCATAAAAAAAATACGCTAATTAATAGTGTTCCATAATTTCAAATTTGAATTTAAATGAACGTAGAGATTATTTTCAGTGTGCATGTACTCGTATTTCTGCATTTAATCACATTTCTTTGCAATATATATCGTTATTTAAAAGTGATTGTTAACTAAGCTCCGTGAAATCCTACTAAAGAGATTGATTCCTAACAAATGTGGATACATCACGTACGGAGCTCGTGGCGTTGCTGGATTCAGGGCATTGTCAGCGTGTTGTGGCTGCATGATTTCAACTTAGCCTCTCTGCTGTCAATGGAGTATATCAGCGTTATTGGGAGACTGGTATGTTTACTCGCCGTCCAGGATCTGGTGGATATCGAGTCTCGTCTGAGCAAGATGACCGGTATTTAAAGGGAATGCGTTTTGCACAGAAGCATGAAGAAAGAGTCAGTTACGGTGACGGTTCATGGATGGTTTGGGGAGGCATAAGCATGATGGAGAAGCCGAACTTGGTTTTTTATCTGAACACCGCTTACCGACATTAAATGGGTTACGTCACATCGAGGAGTGACTAAAGCTTCATGTTGTGCCCTACCTGCATTTGATTGGCCAAGAATTCGGTTTTATGCCGGACAATGCCAGAGCTCATACTAGATAATCTGACAGCAGTCTTGCCAAGGAGTACCGTGTTACCCAGTTAATAGGTTGTGGTGGTCTAGTAGGCAGCCGCTCCACTTAAAATACTGGTATTCAGCTGAATCCAGTATGACTGGGAGCCGACAACAATATAGTTGGGAAAAGGCTAGGCAGATAATGATGAATGCCAGAGTTCATACCGCAGGCATTGTAAGTGAATACCTGAGCGATGACGGTATACGGTTATGTGCTCGCCAGAAAGAAGCCCGGATATGAATCCCATTGAACAGTTATGGGATGAGTTGAAGAGGCGAGTCAGAGCAAGAGATCCTGCTTCGGAGTAGCTTGGTCAGCCATACAACAAGAGTGGGATAACATCCCGCAATACAAGATTGTGACCCTCATCCGTTCCATGCAGAAGAAGAAACTTTTTGTTTAACGTCATTGTTTCTAACATTTTACAAATTCTGTTTGTAAAGTACAAAATAACTCTTGAATAAAACACGATTGCTATAGAAATTTAATTTTAATTTGTGGCATTAATATTCGTAAGTCGATTCCTGACAATATTGTTTTTTTTTTTGTTTTAATGTATAAATAATACGTAAAACTCATACAAAACCAAACTTCAGATGTGTTCCGGTTTTTTTGATAAAAAGTGTATAATTTACTACCGAGAAACCTTCTTTTTACTATTTACATCAATTTCGCTGGCTACCTTGAAGCTTCCACCTTAAGTCAATTAGCCAGTTTTCCCCTTAATGTAGAAAAATAGTATCATTGTCCATGGATGCGCGCGCTGCGCAGTCATACGCAACAGAACATCCACCATACCACATTTTTATTCCGTGACTTTGAGTTTGGAATACACTATTTTTCCACTTATTTCGTTTCAACTGTGTGAGTAAATATGAAATAGTGTATGCAACGGCATTTAATTAGGTATTAAAATACTCGTGTGATACTATTATCACACATAAACCCACACTCGTGTTTTAATAACCCCTTTTACATGACCGTGCATAAACTACTATTAATGACTAGCCTATGTCTAATATAGATTAAGATACGTTCACTGCAACGATATATATTGCAAAGAATAGTGATTAAATGCAGAAATACATATACATTGAAAACAATCTCTACGTTCATTTAAATTCAAATTTGGAATTATGGTTCACTATTTATGAGCGTATTTTTTTAATGATATCCAGTCTGCTATTTTATTTAAATGCTGCCGAAATAGTACTTGCAGTACTGTTTCGATTTTTGTGATGAGAAGTGTTTAAAATGTTCAGCACAGAATTTCGAATCAGTTCCTAAAGATCTGGACATCAGACCGTTATCGGATGGGCAATGAATGGCCAATGTCTACGAGTACTGGCAAGAGACTGCAATTCTAAAATGTTCACATCGACTCGATCTCACCACCTTATCGGTCTGTTTTAGAATAACTCGCCTGACAACATAAAATACAATAAGTGACGTCATAATGTTCACGTTTTGACTGATAACCGTTTAAATATTAATTGCTGATTTATCCTTAAACTACTAGGTGTAGTAGGATGTCCAGTGGAAAATTTTCAAGTTCAATGTTACATTAAAAAAACACTAGAACGTGATTCTAATGTTTTTTTTAACAAAATTAAGTTTGGCAATGCAGATTTAAGTTTATAAAAATAATGTTGTCTTTAATGCCGACCATTCTTATTTAGGCACTATTTCAATCGAACTCTTTTTATGGAACACGTGAATACAGTTTCTTCGGTTCAATGGCAGCACTTCACGACGAATATTTTCGTGGACTGCTTGAATAGGTCGAGGATTGTTATCGTAAACCCTAGATTTGAGATACTCCCACAAAAAAAAGTCGTTTGGGATTATGTCTCCGTACTTGCTGATTAATTTATTGGAAAGAAAATAGCCTCTGCTTCTCAATGTGACTCTAGCAGTCTGTGGAGTGGCCCCGTCTTCAAGTTTTCCATTTGATAAAAAAAAATCTTTCTGCTGTTTATGGTGTTTTTCGATCAAGGGATGCATTTAAAATGCACAAGTATAACAGCCATATGTCAATTACAAGTACTTTTTAAAAAAATGGTGAAGATCAGGTGACCTATTCATGAAAAAAATTAAAATAAATTCTGAAAACGTAACTGTCCAAGATATTTATTTCTTATAAATATAGCCTGGTAAAGCATCTTTGGGCGCATATTTTTCAGTTTTTATTTTTAGAAAATCACATCCGGGTACCGAGAATTTTTTTTTAGATTTTCGTTTTTATTTTTTTCTCCTTAAAAACTCAAAAGTGCGACTTGTCACTAGCACAGAAATATTGCTCGTAACAAGCCCTATCACTGATAAATAAATCACGTCGCACCATCGCGATTTTCAGAAGGTATTAAATTTCAAAACATAGTGTAAGGGTTGTCACTGTGTTAGACCTTATTATTATTATTTTTTTAACTACATTTTTTGCTTTATTACAAAAGCTCATTTAATTATAAAATCTTTTGGAAAACCTTTTCAGTTAGTTTTTTTTACTATGGATAGGCAAGCGTTTGGCTACTACTTTTTTCGATGAAGGGACACACGTAGTGCGGGAGGAGGTCCACCCTCGTTAGGCTTTTTTACATGAACTATTCAGGAAGAAAACTTGCAGTTGGCAGAGGTGGACGATGAAGATCCATCCAATGGTGATTGTTAACGGAAAGTCAAATCACTTTCCGTTAACACTAAGGCAACGAAAGCCATTTGTATGGATAATAATAATAAGCTATAGCTTATTCATACAAATCACTTTTTTATATAATTCGCCTTTTACTTCGTTTGCGTTGAATACCAAATTTTTGTTCCTTTATTCGGGATGACATAGATTCGGGCTTGCGATATGATAATATCAGTGATATCTTTTTTTTTTTTGTATACCCGAACACAAAATCATTTGTACTTGTTTGACCTTTTGCGACAACCCAATGTTGTATTATTTGACCTTAGAACGAAATGGCGTATTCTTCCCAAACACCGCAATAGTGCAACGTGTTTTTTTATGAGAGATAGGCCTTGTAACGAGAAATATTTCTGTGCTAGTGACAAGTCGCACTTTTGAGTTTTTAGGGAGAAAAAAAAACAAAAACAAAAATTGGAAAAAATATTCCTATTATATTACTTTTTGATTTTTTTTGATCAAATGCAACACGGCGACTTGCTGAAATTGTGCTTAAACTTTAGTTTCCTTTTTAAAACGTGCACAGTTTATTTTTTATTCCAGTTCACTCTGCAACTCTTGCTTCTCGATTTACGCAGGTTTCGCATAATTTCACGTCGGAATTTAGCCACACGATCTGGCGTCGCTGCTGACGCTGATGGTCTCGGTGGAGTCTGGTTAACCACTGCCCCGTCTTGTTTGAACTTTTGAAGCCACGACTAGATCAGTTGCATACTCGGCCCAACACTTGATCGAGGAATATTGAAATTCATACAAAAAGTGCGAGTGTAGATTTATTGGTACAAGCGTACCAATAAATCGCCGACCTGTAAGTACTGCTCAACTAAGAATTCGCATTGCCTTTTCAACCTCATCGCGACTAGCAAATCCGCAAATCCCACGCATAGAACGGTACCGTTCTCATTTACCTCACCTTGCCATTTTACGAGAAATAATTTAAACTTGAAAACTTTCTGCTGGACACCCTTTACTTAGATTGGTTACCAAGATAATCTAATAGCTATGATAAGATAAGATATTTTCATAAACTTGTCAAATTCGCTACAGAAATAGAAATAAACACAATTGATATAAATCTAAAAGTTCCTATATCGACCTAATCACAACATAATCATCTGTACAGTTACAGACAAAAGTCTCTACTAAAGTATAGTTTTAATATAAGCCGATTTTTATTTTTCAATCACCATCCTCCCTTCATTATCATCTCAGCTGGACGACGTCGACTGCTGAATACTGGCGGCATTGACCGCTCCTATGCGTCTCGCAACCAGCGGGTTCCCGCGGTCTTCGCTAAGTCATCGCTCCACCTTCTGGGTGGCCTTCCAACGCTTCGACTTCTGTTTCGTGATCGGCACTCCAGAAACTTTCGACTCCATTGACTAATTGTTGTGCTAGCAATATGTTTGACGATTCTTCGACTATGTGCCTTGCTTCTCCTGCAGATATCTTCATTTCAGATTCAATCACGCAAGTAAACTCTGAGCGTAGCCGTTTCCATTGCCCTGTATTCCTACCTGCAGCATGTCTTCAGCTTCCATACATCTCTATTTGCCGTCATATCAGTAGTGTCTTCCTTTCTAGCCACAGCATCTTTAATACAATCCATCCATCGTTCCTTTAAACTTTCTATAAGTATTCTAAAACTTAATCCTGTTATCATCCACATTTTTTTATTGAAAAACATTGTTTGACTACACGTAGGTATTTGTCATTGCCGTCGCTCGACTCCATAATGGCATCGCCTTCGGTTCGGCTCTGTAATGTAATTATTTTTTAACTCAACTAAAAATATATATTTTTTTAGCAGAATCTGCTACAAGACTATTCATCATATTTTTTTTTGAATCGTTAGACTGACTGATTGCATGAAATAGTTTTTTAAAGTTCGATTTACAAGAAAACCATAATACTGCTACAATTTGTAATAGCGAGCTGTTGCCGGGTGTCATTCATACTATAAGATTTTTTTTGATAGGATATCAATCATCAACTGACTCCTCCCGCTTCGGGCGGAGTGGAGTGTCAGACTCTTACTAATGTTCCTCCAAATGCCTTTTGCATTTCTGGGCCGCGTATATCTTTTAAAAATTCCACAGCACTGGTGGGCACTGACCCAAGCGGGCCATTTCATACAGACGCGCGTGGAACAAACCGCATCGTTTTCCCAGGCCTGGTCTTTATCGGACGGTGAGACAACCATCACTCGCCGTCTGGAGGCCCACGATTACGGTGGCCGGGAATCGTTTTGCGACTTACATATGACGCCCAGGGCGTTTCTGCTACGGTGGCTGAGGCGTGAGGTATGCCTCTCCCTCACGCATCCCGCCTCCTCCTTCGCTTGCATTTATGCTTTGCAGGAGGTGAATGCTTACCATTCCTACAAGAAATAATATATTTTTAATTTCAGAACTTTTTTTATTTTATGTTCAAAATATGTTTCGTAGAGTTTCAATTAGGAGAACCTGTTGTACCTTGGACATAGTACGGTTATCAATATTTCAATATTCCCGCGCTGTATTAAGATATTGTTTATGGCATATGAAACGTTCTCAGTGGTCGTCGAAGTGAAGTTAGTAACGAAATTCGGGAGTGGCGTGTTTGTCGAAAAATTCCTTTCATTAATCATTCAACTTTATAACAAGTTTGTTTTTTATTGTCTCGCTAAGATGTGATTAGACTGTAGAAATGAGGTTCAAGTTACGTAAATTAGCTAACGGATAGTGGTATTGTTTTAACGTTACCTCAATTTCAAGTGCGTTTACAAAGCTTGTTTATCAAAAAAGACGCGTTGTTGTACCTTGAAAACTGGACATACAACCTTGGACAGTGTCAAAAGTAATAGAAAGTATTTTACGTTTTTCATGATGTTTTTAATATTTGTAACGTTTCTTACTGCGGATTACTTACATAGTAATCTAATATTAAATTATTTATAATTTTATAAATTGAACCATTTGAAATTTTGTTAATTCGCAGAGTCATGCCGTAGTCACAAGAGTACGTCAGCGAATCTAATATGGTGGTGTCGCAGGGTTTTGTTATATTTTCATGATTTTGTAGAAATTTATTTGCAAATTTACTGACTGTCTTTTTAAAAATAACTTCCTGTATTGACTTTGCAATGTTCCTATGTAATATTTATTTTTTCAAATTCCGGAAATTTTGATAAATTCAGTTTTATAGTGTTCATTTTTAATATAACTTATTTATTATTTATTTGTTTTATTTCGGCCTTTATTGTACAAAATTATATTTGTATAGTTAGTAAGTAAGTGCAATTTTCCAAAATATATAAAGTTAACAAACTATTAACCATAATATTATTATTTAGAAGATGATTGTTTAGGACTACTGTCGTTGACTGTACTTTGGTAAGTATTTATAACGCATTACATTCAAATAATCTTCACTTCGAAACTTACCGTCGACCTGCGAAAGAAAAACTATTTGAAGTCGGTGATTTTACAATCACCATTCTTTTGTTTCGAAAAAAATATTAAGAAAATCCTTAACAATGATCTTCTTATTCTTACTCTCATTATTCGCGGGCACTAATGCCTTCCATGCTTACATAACCGTATACGGGGACGTCCATAAGGATGTGGAGTTCTTCACCAGAACGTACCCTTGGATCATAGATAACATTGGAGGAGAAATATATGTGGAGTACTATTTACTGGGCAGCGGAAGGTACTCTGTACCTCAAACGTGTGCCTTGAGAGAGCTGCAGGGGAACTCCTTTCTGCAGGCGCAATACTTGCGATGTGAGGCGGAAGGTAAGGAAATTAACCTCATTCTTTTCACATTATTTAATGGACACTGCCACCTACGAACATACTATACGTTTTCACTCTGAGTTGTCGGAATGTATTCTATTTTTAACCGCCTTCCCAAACATGAAGGAGAGGTTCTTAATTCGATTGTATTTTTTTTTTGTGTTTGTTTCCTCATATCTCCGTCATTTATGAACCGATTTGAAAAAATCTTATTTTATGTGAGAGGATATACTTTTCGATTGGTCCCATTTAAATTTTATCAAAATTGTTCCAGCAATTTGGTTTTTAAATCCAAATAGCTGGAAAAAGTATGTGGAAAGATTATCCACAGATAAGAAATTGTGAATTTTTGCTTTCCTGTGACTTTCCAGTGGTGTTGTTAGGTGTGGGGTACCACTAAAAAGTGAAAAATAAAAAAACTTTTTCACAAAAAAACCGACTCAAAAAACCACTACAAAGTACAAAATAACTTTAATTTCGGAAGTCGGTGTCAAATAACTAAGAAGCAACCAAACACCGACTACCGAAATTAAAGTTATTTTGTACTTTAATAATAATAATAAACGAGATATTAATAATAAATAGTTTGTTCAAGTAACCATGACTCGTTTTGTTAGTAACAGGAACTTGAACTTTGTTGTGTTTTTTTTAGGAGTCGGTTTTTTTATTGTAAGACGTTACATAACATACTAACATTATGCGCGTTAGCCAGATTTATGACCTAAATATATATTTTTTTCAGGTTATCCGAGCGCGTACTGCCTGTGTGAAGCCGGGATAAACCCCGAAACATTTAAGTTCTGCGTTGCACACGAAGGATACTTAGCCAGTATAGCATCAAATAGATTTTCAGAGTTAGGTATCAATATCTCTCCTATTGTAGAACTGGAGCCAAACAATATAGTATATGGAGTCGATGACGTCTCCTTGCTGCAGAAGATTTGTACCAATTTCGGTGGTTATTTGCCAAGAGGCTGTGTTCATTATTCTAATCAGACTGATAGTTTTCTAGCACAAAAGGCGTTAGCTCATTTTGACAGGGCGTGTGAAAAGGAGTTTCATTCAGGCCTGTAAGGCCTACAACGGAGGCGCCTACGGAGTGGTCAACAACGTCATCTCCGTGATTGACTACGCCATCGACGACCCAAACCACACCAACTCACCCGTGGGTGTTGAAAGAAGAACTCAATGAGGATTTTGTTACTGAAGATTCCACACCACTGCTGCTGACCCTGTCGCTAAATGATTGTCGTTCCTTATAGAACTTGTCCAGAGGCATTCTGGACATTCTTTCTATCAGCTATGTTGTAAACTCAGTCAGTCAGTCTTTTTCTTTTCATGTAAAATTTTAAGTATAATAAATTTATTACCAGTGCACCGCAGACTTTCATTTTTTTATTTTAAGTTTTTTCAGTCCATTCATAGGTGGTCCAATAAAATCACGTTATTGTAAAAGAGTAAGGACCTTTTTTTGATGTGGAACATTACAGTATTTTTCTATCTTCTCAAATCTTGCCATACGTAAGCTGGTCGACCGATACATGAGCTTATTTAACTTGGCTACGACATGTAGTGAATTTCGACTCCTGTAATTGCCTTACTACACGGCAAAGGTCTCCTCTCATACATATAAGAGACGATGATAAATCACTACTAGTACTGAAAACCAATTGTCGTGCTGAAGAGGAAATGCGGGTGGTCTTTTCTCCATAGAAACGCTCTTGCCGGTTATCTTTCTGGTTAATGATCATAAAGCAATGATTTTTGCAGAATAATAAATATTAACTACTTTCATGTCCCGTAAAAAAGAAGAGGGCCTAACCACCAACTCTTAAAGCAGTATTACTTCAATATAACTTCCAGTGGGAAAGAGACGGAGCTATACAGGACGTATAGCTGTGTGGTGGTGTAGGCCCAGATATCATAAAAAAATACGCTAATTAATAGTGTTCCATAATTTCAAATTTGAATTTAAATGAACGTAGAGATTATTTTCAGTGTGCATGTACTCGTATTTCTGCATTTAATCACATTTCTTTGCAATATATATCGTTATTTAAAAGTGATTGTTAACTAAGCTCCGTGAAATCCTACTAAAGAGATTGATTCCTAACAAATGTGGATACATCACGTACGGAGCTCGTGGCGTTGCTGGATTCAGGGCATTGTCAGCGTGTTGTGGCTGCATGATTTCAACTTAGCCTCTCTGCTGTCAATGGAGTATATCAGCGTTATTGGGAGACTGGTATGTTTACTCGCCGTCCAGGATCTGGTGGATATCGAGTCTCGTCTGAGCAAGATGACCGGTATTTAAAGGGAATGCGTTTTGCACAGAAGCATGAAGAAAGAGTCAGTTACGGTGACGGTTCATGGATGGTTTGGGGAGGCATAAGCATGATGGAGAAGCCGAACTTGGTTTTTTATCTGAACACCGCTTACCGACATTAAATGGGTTACGTCACATCGAGGAGTGACTAAAGCTTCATGTTGTGCCCTACCTGCATTTGATTGGCCAAGAATTCGGTTTTATGCCGGACAATGCCAGAGCTCATACTAGATAATCTGACAGCAGTCTTGCCAAGGAGTACCGTGTTACCCAGTGAATAGGTTGTGGTGGTCTAGTAGGCAGCCGCTCCACGTAAAATACTGGTATTCAGCCGAATCCAGTTTGACTGGGAGCCGACAACAATATAGTTGGGAAAAGGCTAGGCAGATGATGATGAATGCCAGATTTCAAACCGCAGGCATTGTAAGTGAATACCTGAGCGATGACGGTATACGGTTATGTGCTCGCCAGCAAGAAGCCTGGATATGGATCCCATAGAACAGCTATGGGATGAGTTGAAAAGATGAGTCAGAGCATGAGATCCTGCTTCGGAGAAGCTTGGTCAGCCATACAACAAGAGTGGGATAACATCCCTCATCCGTTCCATGCAGAAGGAGAAATTTTTTGTTTAACGTCTTTGTTTCTTACATTTTACAAATTCTTTTTGAAAAGTATAAAATAACTTTTGAATTAAACACGACTGCTATAGAAATTTAATTTTAATTTGTGGCATTAATATTCGTAAGTCGATTCCTTACAATATTGTTTTTTTTTGTTTTAATGTATAAATAATACATAAAACTCATGCAAATCCAAACTTCAGATGTGTTCCGGAATTTTTGATAAGAAGTGTATAATCAACTACCGGGAAACCTTTTTTCTTACTATTTACTTATCAATTTCGCGGGCTACCTAGAAGCTTCCACCTTAAGTCACTGAGCCAGTTTTCCCCTTAATGTAGAAAAATTGTATAATTGTCTATGGATGCGCGCGCTGTGCAGTCATACGCAATGAGAATATTTACCATATCACAATTTTATTCCGTGACTTTGAGTTTGGAATTAACTACCTATTTTTCCACTTATTTTGTTTCAACTGTATGAGTACCTACAGATAAAATAGTGTATGCAACGGCATATAATTAGGTATTAAAACACTCGTGTGATACTATCATCACACATTAACCCACACTCGTGTTTTAATAACCCCTTTTACATGACCGTGCATAAACTACTATTAATGACTAGCCTATGTATAATATAGATTAGCATACGTTCACTGCAACGATTATATTACAAAAAATAGTGATTAAATGCAGAAATACATACACATTGAAAACAATCTCTACGTTCATTTAAATTCAAATTTGGAATTATGGTACACTATTTATGAGCGTATTTTTTTAATGATATCCAGTCTGCTATTTTATTTAGATGCTGGCGAAATAGTACTTGCAGTACTGTTTCGAATTTTGTGATGAGAAGTGTATACATTTTCAGTTCAGAATTACGAATCAGTTCCCAAATATCCTGGGGTGGACATTAGACCATTATCGGGTGGGCAATGGCCAATGTCTACGAGTACTGGCAAGAGACTGCAATTCTAAAATGTTCACATCGACTCGATCTCATCACCTTATCGGTCTGTTTTAGAATAACTCGCCTGATAACATAATATACTGTAAGTGACGTCATAATGTTCACATTTTGGCTGATAACCGTTTAAATATTAATTGCTGATTTATCCTTAAATTACTAGGTGTAGTAGGGTGTCCAGTGGAAAATTTTCAAGTTCAATGTTACATTAAAAAAACACTAGAACGTGATTCTAATTTTTTTTTAAACAAAATTAAGTTTGGCAATGCAGTTTATAAAAATAATGTTGTCTTTAATGCCGACCATTCTTATTTAGGCACTATTTCAATCGAACTCTTTTTATGGAACACGTGAATACAGTTTCTTCGGTTCAATGGCAGCACTTCACGACGAATATTTTCGTGGACTGCTTGAATAGGTCAAGGATTGTTATCGTAAACTCTAGATTTGAGATACTCCCACAAAAAGAAGTCGCTTGGGATTATGTCTCCGAACTTGCTGATTAATTTATTGGAAAAAAAATAGCCTCTGCTTCTCAATGTGACTCTAGCAGTCTGTGGAGTGGCCCCGTCTTTAAGTTTTCCATTTGATAAAAAAAAATCTTTCTGCTGTTAATGGTGTTTTTCGATCAAGGGATGCATTTAAAATGCACGAGTATAACAGCCATATGTCAATTACAAGTACTTTTTTAAAAAATGATGAAGATCAGGTGACCTCTTCATGAAAATAATTAAAATAAATTCTGAAAACGTAACTGTCCAAGATATTTATTTCTTATAAATATAGCCTGGTAAAGCATCTTTGGGAGCATATTTTTCAGTTTTTATTTTTAGAAAATCACATCCGGGTACCGAGAATTTTTTTTTAGATTTTCGTTTTTATTTTTTTCTCCTTAAAAACTCAAAAGTGCGACTTGTCACTAGCACAGAAATATAGCTCGTAACAAGCCCTATCACTGATAAATAAATCACGTCGCACCATCGCGATTTTCAGAAGGTATTAAATTTCAAAACATAGTGTAAGGGTTGTCACTGTGTTAGACCTTATTAATTTTTTTTTTAACTACATTTTTTGCTTTATTACAAAAGCTCATTTAATTATAAAATCTTTTGGAAAACCTTATCAGTTAGTTTTTTTTACTATGGATAGGCAAGCGTTTGGCTACTACTTTTTTCGATGAAGGGACACACGTAGTGCGGGAGGAGGTCCACCCTCGTTAGGCTTTTGCACATGAACTATTCAGGAAGAAAACTTGCAGTTGGCAGAGGTGGACGATGAAGATCCATCCAATGGTGATTGTTAACGGAAAGTCAAATCACTTTCCGTTAACACTAAGGCAAAGAAAGCCATTTGTATGGATAATAATAATAAGCTATAGCTTATTCAAACAAATAACTATTTTATATTATTCGCCTTTTACTTCGTTCGCGTTGAATTTCAAATTTTTGTTCCTTGATTCGGGATGTCATAGATTCAGGCTTGCGATATGATAATATTACTGATATCTTTTTTTTTTCTTGTATACCCGAACACAAAAATATTTGTACTTGTTTGACCTTTTGCGACAACCCAATATTGTATTATTTGACCTTAGAACGAAATGGCGTATTCTCCCCAAACACCGCAATAGTGCAACGTGTTTTTTATGAGAGATAGGCCTTGTTACGAGCAATATTTCTGTGCTAGTGACAAGTCGCACTTTTGAGTTTTTAGGGAGAAAAAAAAATGAAAACAAAAATCGGATAAAATATTATTACTCGGTATCCGGAAGTGATTTTTTAAAAAAAAAACTGAAAAAAGAAATCCTTTATCAGACTTTATTTATTTTAAATAAATATCTTGGTCAGTTACGTTTTAAGAATATTTTAATTTATTTTCATGAAAAGTTCACCTAAACCTAATCTTTTTCTTAAAAAAAGTATTTGAAATTGAAACGTGGGTGTTTTACTCGTGCGTTTTAAATGCAACCCTTGATCGATAAGTACCATAAACAGCAGAAGGATATTTTTTTGATCAAATGGAACACTATGCGTCTTGCTGAAATTTTTCTTAAACTTTAGTTTCCTTTTTAAAACGTGCACAGTTTATTTTTTATTCCAGTTCACTCTGCAACTCTTGCTTCTCGATTTATGCAGGTTTCGCATAATTTCACGTCGGAATTTAGCCACACGTTCTGGCGTCGCTGCAGACGCTGATGGTCTCGGTGGAGTCTGTTACCCACTGCCCCGTCTTGTTTGAACTTTTGAAGCCACGACTAGATCAGTTGCATACTCGGCCCAACACTTGATCGAGGAATATTGAAATTCGTACAAAAAGTGCGAGTGTAGATTTATTGGTACAAGCGTACCAATAAATCGCCGACCTGTAAGTACTGCTCAACTAAGAATGCGCATTGCCTTTTCAACCTCATCGCGACTAGCAAATCCGCAAATCCCACGCATAGAACGGTACCGCTCTCATTTGCCTCACCTTGCCAGTTTACGAGAAATAACAATTTAAACTTGAAAACTTTCTGCTGGACACCCTTTACTTTTATTGGTTACCTAGATAATCTTATAGCTATGATAAGATAAGATATTTTCATAAACTTGTCAAATCCGCTACAGAAATAGAAATAAACACAATTGATATAAATCTAAAAGTTCCTATATCGACCTAATCACAACATAATCATCTGTACAGTTACAGACAAAAGTCTCTACTAAAGTATAGTTTTAATATAAGCCGATTTTTATTTTTCAATCACCATCCTCCCTTCATTATCATCTCAGCTGAACGACGTCGACTGCTGAATACTGGCGGCATTGACCGCTCCTATGCGTCTCGCAACCAGCGGGTTCCCGCGGTCTTCGCTAAGTCATCGCTCCACCTTCTGGGTGGCCTTCCAACGCGTCGACTTCTGTTTCGTGATCGGCACTCCAGAAACTTTCGACTCCATCGACTAATTGTTGTGCTAGCAATATGTTTGACGATTCTTCGACTATGTGCCTTGCTTCTCCTGCAGATATCTTCATTTCAGATTCAATCACGCAAGTAAACTCTGAGCGTAGCCTGCAGCATGTCTTCAGCTTCCATACATCTCTATTTGCCGTCATATCAGTAGTGTCTTCCTTTCTAGCCACAGCATCTTTAATACAATCCATCCATCGTTCCTTTAAACTTTCTATAAGTATTCTAAAACTTAATCCTGTTATCATCCACATTTTTTGATTGAAAAACATTGTTTGACTACACGTAGGTATTTGTCATTGCCGTCGCTAGACTTCATAATGGCATCGCCTTCGGTTCGGCTCTGTAATGTAATTATTTTTTAACTCAACTAAAAAATATATTTTTTTAGCAGAATCTGCTACAAGACTATTCATCATATTTTTTTTTAATCGTTGGACTGACTGATTGCATGAAATAGTTTTTTAATGTTCGATTTACAAGAAAACCATAATACTGCTACAATTGGTAATAGCGAGCTGTTGCCGGGTGTCATTCATACTATAAGATTTTTTTTGATAGGATATCAATCATCAACTGACTCCTGCCGCTTCGGGCGGAGTGGAGTGTCAGACTCTTACTAATGTTCCTCCAAATGCCTTTTGCCTTTCAGGGCCGCGTATATCTTTTAAAAATTCCACAGCACTGGTAAGCACTGACCCAAGCGGGCCATTTCATACAGACGCGCGTGGAACAAACCGCACCGTTTTCCCAGGCCTGGTCTTTATCGGACGGTGAGACACCCATCACTCGCCGTCTGGAGGCCCACGATTACGGTGGCCGGGAATCGTTTTGCGACTTACATATGACGCCCAGGGCGTTTCTGCTACGGCGGCTGAGGCGTGAGGTATGCCTCTCCCTAACGCATCCCGCCTCCTCCTTCGCATGCATTAATGCTTCGCATGAGGTGAATGCTTACCATTCCTACAAGAAATAATATATTTTTATCTACACTCACAACGTAATGTTCCAAATATGAGTTCGAAAACGAATACATAAACACGTACTTTTTTTTCGTGGATAGGTAAAATTTAAAAAAAAAACCATTACAGTTCAACATTTTCTTTCGATTTTTAAACAACTGCATCATAAAATAACTTTTTAATTTTTATAGCACACTTTTTCTTTTTAATTTTTGGCGCGGGCTCATTGACTTAAATCGTCAATGAGCCAGCTTTTATCTTTGTCTATGGATTAGCGCGCTGCGCAGTCATTCGAATACGCAATGAGAATATCCGCCATATTGGAATCAACTATTTTTCCACTTATTTAATTTCAACTGTATGAGTGAAGATAAAATAGTGTATGCAACGGCATATAATTAGGTATTAAAACACTCGTGTGATGCTATTATCACACTCGGCTACGCCTCGTGTGATAAACCCACACTCGTGTTTTAATAACCCTTTTTATATGGTCGTTGCATAAACTACTATTAATTTCAGAACTTTTTTTATTTTATGTTCAAAATATGTATCGTAGAGTTTCAATTTTAGGAGAACCTGTTGTACCTTGGACATAGTTTTACCTCGAACGGTTATCAATATTTCAATATTCCCGCGCTCTATTAAGATATTGTTTATGGCATATGAAACGGCAATCAGTACTTAAATGCGGCCTACACAAATGTCCTTTCTTTGGCATGTTCGTCGGTTCGTTGAGCTCCTTTATGGTTCTAAGTTGAGCTACGCGACTACTGACCAAAGCTTGCACTGACTGGACGGGTCCACTCAAATCTGTGTGGTTCTTTCCTCAAAAGACCATTTCAGACACTGATCTGCATGATCCTCATATCGTATTGTGAATGTGGGGACCATGCAGATCGCTATGATAGGGGTTCATTTCATGTTAGTCAACAATGTCTGGCAGTTTGAGATTTTTTTTATGCGGCCTACCCAAATGTCCTTACTTTGGTATTGTTCGTCAAATCGTTGAGCTCCTTAAAGTTCTAAGTTTGAGCTCCATAATAACTGACAAATGCTTGCACTGTCTGGACAGGTCCACTCAAATCTGTGTGGCACTTTCCTCAAAAGGCCACCTCAGACATTAACCTACATGGTTCTCGTATGATTTGACCAGTACAATTTGTATGGACTTCAAAAGAGACTGTGACCTCTGAGTTTGTTTCGGTGTTTCTTCTCAGGGTAGTCAGCTAGGAAACACCGGCCTCATCTAGCTTAAAATGACCAAAAAATATTGACGTGTAAAAGTGTTATGTTTAACCTACTTACAAAACCCATCTTTATTGGTATTTAATAGAGACAGCAATAATAAAACACTAAACTAACTAATAATAAAAATCAAATATCCTAACTAAGTTAACCCTAAAAGATGGCGTCAAAAAATTCATCCGCATCGCTGTCGACTGGAAGAGTGCCCAAAAGACTGGCGGCATTGCCACGTTGTATGGCAATGCTTATCCTTTGTCCAAGGTAAAAGCCAGCCCTTGGGTCACGCGAAGTGTCAACTAAGCGTTTAGCAAGTTCTTTAAAAAACGCATGAGCACTCGGACCCCACGACCCGAGAGTTTCAACCCCAAACGGCTCGAAAATATAACTACCAACGAGGTTGTTATATTTCCGCCGCTTGAGGTTCTCAGCAGCCGTAGCGGCAGCACCAGCACAGCACGAAGATCTAGGAAGATGGGATGGCGCAAGAGTATCGACACAAGTAGCGTCCCATACTAAAGGCCTACCCATCTTCCACGGAAATAAAGACATACCGTCCGGTCGCTTGCCATCGTCGCGTGCCAGGCCACTGGGTTCTAATACAGCCGGAACGCCGACGGTGACAAGAGCTCGTCGGATGATGTCGTTAATATTCGCGTGCCGCGCTATGCGGCCCGCGCTACGGCTGCATGACAGGCCGTGGTGTCCAAGGCTGTTGACAACTTCGCCACAGTGGCAGCGATGAGGAGAACAACAAGGAGCGCCAAGACGCAGGCAGGCAGCGAGGCGGAAAGTAGTGTCGTCGAACAAGGTGCCAATGTTTGACGACGGTAGTGCGTGAAGCCAGAGACCCGACTCCCACTCACCCACAGCCAGCAGGCGCGCACGCTCTGCAGTAGTAGATGATGTAGCAATAAGGTTTGCCTGAATTTCTCTGCAGAGAGGCTCATCCCACCTTCTCTGGGATGAAGGGTAGTCGGGCGGATTTGAATTCGGGCAAGCGAGTCTCCAGGCCTCCACAGCCTCGGTGAAGCACGGCACATCAAAATCAATCAGTGTGGAAGCTAGAATATTCCTGATTAATTTATCAGTGCCGTGAACCGAAGATATAAAAGCCGGTAAACTAATACTGGTAATTTTGCGGACGCCAAGGCCTCCCATACGGATGGGAAGAGTTGCTTGTGCCCAAGCTCGGTCGTCCATGGCCACATTTAAAATTAAAGTAAGCGTATGCTTGATGATTTGGTCCATTTTCTCCAAAAGGTGGGGGTGCTTCCATAAATGGGAAGCACGAAGGAAATATATTAATTTTGGGCCGAAACAGCAATAACGGATTAGGGTGATTGCTGAATGCATGTTAATTTGGAACAATCTTTCCGAAACTTTATTAAAATCTTGGATTTTTTCTTCAACGAAATTTGGAAAAGAATTCTCGAAGATTGGGGACCCAAGGAGACGAAGAGAGCTTTTGTCCATAATTTTGATTTCAGGGGCTATTGTGTTAAATTTTGGAAGTGTGAGTAGTTTATCAGTATTGTCAGATAAGAATATTTCGCATTTGGAAAAGTTTAGATCAAGTCCTATGGAACGGAAATGATTTTTTAAAAATTTTAGGTCATTTAATACCGTATCTACGTCGCCTCCAAGAGTTCCATCATCAAGGTACCAAACATTAAATTTAGAATTTAGCTGTCGAATAATTGGGTGAATAGCTAAACTAAAGATCACTGGCCCGAGGGGGTCACCTTGTTGACAGCCAACAGCTGATTCCAAAAGGTTGTCACGGTATAGTAATTTTGATGGTTTTCTATAACATTGCCAGAGAAAACTGAAGATTTGAGGTAATTCTTTTTTAGTTTCTGCCAGCAAGGTGTCCCTGTTTACAGAATTAAATGCATTTTTGATGTCAACCTTCAGGATGACCTCTCCTTTGCCAGAATTTAGGTAGGTCGACAGTGCGTGTACGGCAGCCTCACAGCCCCCTTTGGAGCCGTAACCAAGCTGCAGGGGCTGGAATTTGTCCGAAACGACCTCACCAAAAAATTTACAACAAATCTTGGCTACCATACGACGGTAAGTAGTGCCCACGGCAATGGGACGAATGCCGCCATCCCTCTTGCGTAGGGCACATAAATTGGCCCCGTACAAGACGTCGATGACGGCCTCGTTTACCTTACCGGAGAGCATAAGGTTGACCAGAGCCGTAAGCTCCCTCAAAAGCAACTCACCAGCTTCCCCGGCGCCTGAACAGATAAGATCCTTAAGATGCTGAGGACTTAGGCCGTCGAGGCCGCCAGCAGAGCCACTCCGGAAGGAGCAAACGGCTGCGATCACCTCTCGACCTGTAACGGTGAGGGTGTGAATGTCCGGATCAGGGGGGTCGGGAAACGAAAGGTCATCCGATGGGGCAGGGTGTTTGGTCTCCAGAGCTGCGAGAGTATCTGGAGAACACGGAGCCACCACATCGCTACTAAAAAGTATCCTGGCTGCTCCGCTAATATCACCTTCCCCTAACTTAGCTTCGACCAGATTGGAAATGCCTCTTAAAGGGGTAAACCTCTGTGTCGATAATTTTGTGTCCAAATTGTGAGTCGAGACGTTACAGTTTTCTTTAATTTGTGCAGTTAAAGTCTTTTTGATAGCCAAATTCTTATTAACATGTAGAACTCTGTAAGGGAAGGTGAGTAGATGTTCCCAGGCACTAAGCGAGTTCTCCCGGGCGGCACGGCGAACACATCCTGCTAGGTGTTGCGCCACTAGAGGTCTAGCGCCGCGAGGAACTCGCTTTAAAACAGGTACAGAGTTTTTAAATTTGGACAGGGTTTTCCAAAACGGGTCAAAATTTGATGCAGCTGGTGTAGGAGTTGTAGGCGTAATGTCAGGGTCTGAAGTGAGTACATGTTGGGGCTTGTGTACCTTCCCAATATGCACATTCAGACCCCGCTTACCTTTGAAAAATCGTGCCTGGGTGCACAGAGGACACCTCTCCAGGACGCTTAAAGAAGGTTGACTGGCACTATCCTTTACCACATCACTGCTACCACAAATCATTTATGTGGTGACACGTATAAATTTTAAACTTATGTATCTACTATTTAAAATTAAAATAACTAAAAAAAAACCTAATCAAAAGAAACAAATAACAGAAAAACCACTGAATATAAAATAAGTTCAATTGACAGTTGATGACAACTCGCGTCAAGAGAGCCGCGCAGTCGCGCTGGCGGCCTGGAGCGCCGCATCGTCCAAGCAGGCATTTCGGCGGCAGCACCCTGACAACCGTTGCCGGGAGACACGCAGCCTGGCGTCGCGTCCACAGCGTTGTCGTCTCCAGGTGCACGTCAGCGAAAGTTATGGGTGTTTCCTTGCCTTTTTGTCGGCCTTAAAATTTGGATGTTTACGCTGGGATAGCTGAGTTTATTGGGATTTCTAGTCACTGTTTACATATTTTGTGGATTATTGGGAATCAAAGTTTGTGTAGTAACCCGGTGTTTTTCATAAATGATAACTCTTTCACTGCTAGTTCACGAGTCTATAATCACTTTTATGAATAATACACTGTTTAATTACTGGGTTTACTATTATTTAAAATTATTTATTACGAGCACAATCACATTTCATCCTTACAAAATAAATATCATTTATCATTTATCATTTATCAAACGTTTTCTGTGGTCGTCGAAGTGCAGTTAGTAACGAAACTCGAGAGTGGCGTGTTTGTCGAAAAATTCTTCATTAATCATTCAACTTTATAACAAGTTTGTTTTTTATTGTCTCGCTTTTTTTTTTTTTTTTTTAATAGGATGGGAAATCATCAAATGACCCCTCCCGCTCTGGGTGGAGCGGCAGGGAGTGTCAGACTTTTACTGACTAAAACCCACCCTTAGTCCTCCTAGTGCCTTTCTTCCCAGGGCCGCGGTAACTCTTTCGAACATATTCCGCAACCCTGGCAGGCTCTGGCCCTGGCGGGCCCCGTCTCCGTTGCTGACTGCTCTTTCCGGCGCGTTCGGAGTAAAACGCGCCGTCGACTCTGGCCTGTCCTGATCGGACAGCGAGCTACCCATTGCTCGCTGTCCGCAGGCGTCAGTCACTGCGCCTTGCTCAGGAGCGTCAGTTCCTGAGAGGCGCAGCGACTAACGTTCGTCTGGAGGAGGCGAAATGGGGCCATTACTGGCACTCCATTTCGGCCCCCTCCCGAGCAGTGGCAGCGGCGGCGACGGTGGCGGCGGCTGCGGCGGAAGCGACGGCGGCGGCGGCGGCGGTGGAGGAGGGTTTTCTCCTCGACCCGGCCCTGGCGGGTGGACCGCAGGCTTTGCCCCCAGCCCAGTGATCGGCCGGCTTGCCAGCTGCCGCACATGCGAAGCAGTGCGGCGCGGCGTCGCACGAGCCGGCCCTGTGACCAGGCTGACCACAGCGGAAGCAGTGGTCACTGCGGTCCACCTCCGAGGTGCAGCGTGCTCCGACGTGGTTGCCAACTTGGCAACGGAAGCACCTCAGAGGTCTGGGCTCCAGCAGTTTCACCTGCGCGGAGACCCAGCCCACCAAAAGCCTTCGGCCCTCCGAGACTTTTTCGGCCGCCGACACGGGGCAGCTCACCACTACGGTTCGCATGCCCGTGTTGTCAGGACGGATGGTGCCCACCTTCACCTCCTCTGTAGAGCACCCCCCCGTCCTGACGACGGCGGCCAACACCTCCTCCTCCGTGACGGAGTCGTCCAGGCCCAAAATGCGCATGTCTATGCACTTCGTGGGCCTGGACACTCGGACGTCATCCGCGCCCAAGGACGCCCTAAGCCTTTCGGCTAGAGCGTCCGCGGCCGGACCGCTGTCTGCTCCAGGGATCTCCAGCATCCTGGCCCCGGTCATGGTGACCCTGAGCCGGAGACCCCCGACGATGCCAATCTCACTGAGGTTGACGGCCTCTTTCGCCTCAGTAAGGATATTGGCATACGACACGCCCCTCTTCACCGCGTCCGGCTGCAGCGTTAAAACTACAGCCGCGGTCTTCGGGGCGCGGAGCGCAGCCGCGACGCCTCGCGCTCTCTGCCGCCGCCTTCTCTCCCGCCTCTTTGCCGCCCTGGCTGCCTTTCCCGCCTTCTTCTTCTCCCCGGCCACTTGCCATTCGGCTTGAGCCAGGGGAGGTTTAGAAGGCGCGGAAGCCGGGGGGAGCTGCTGCACGGCTGGCGCAGGAGCCTTCGCCGTCCGTGCAGCCACCCCACCCTTCCTCTTCCTTCCCGGGGCCGGGTCCGGTTTTCCCGGCACCGGCTTCGCGGGTGCCGGCCCAGACCCTTTGTCCTGGCCGGACGACCCCGGTGTGGCAGCCACGGCGGCCGCGTACGACGCCGCCTTTTTCCGGCCTGTGGGGGCCTTCCCACTCGCCGCCGCAGCACTCGCTAGCGGGGGGCGCAGGACGATGCCCTCCAGGACGGAGAACCGCGCCTGGAAGGCAGCCATCTCCTGCCGCACCAGGTCCAGCACCTGGCTCTCCTGCGGCAGGGGTCGGCTCTCCTCTCTGCGCCCCTTTTGAGGCGCCCCCTGTGGGCCGGCTCCCCGGAGCCTGGCCAGGTCTGCGCGGAGCCCCTCGTTCTCCTTCTGGAGACGCTCCGTGGCGGCAGCCAAGCGGGCGACCTCCGCCCGCAGCTTGGACATCTCGTCCTGCGGAGGCCCCCCTGGGTTAGCCTCCGCTGCCGCCAGAATGGAGGCCATCGCCTCGCTCATGGCCTTGTTCTTTGAGGAAAGTTTCCTCTTCAAGGCCACATCGCGAAGCGCGGCCTCCACCACCTCCGCAAACCCGGCCCTCCGAACCCGCTCCTGTCCGGAGTCATACGGCTCACCGCCGGAGGACTCCGAACCAGGAGCCCCGCGACCGCCCTCTCCGGGGGGTCGTCCGTCAGCGACGAGCTCCTCGGCTCGCTGGCCAACCACCTTGGAGGCGGGCAATCTCCCCTTGCCTCCCTCTCGGCCCTTACCCCGCCTACTGGTGGGGATTTTTCGGGCCGAGGCCACCTCCTCGCTGCAGGACGACCCCCGGTCGTCCTCCGGTCTGGGCCGCTTGCGGAAGGACCTGGAGTCCTCCGCAGCAGCCCCCGCCCCCTCGGGTCCAGAGCTTGCCGAGCTCACGGTCACCAGGTCGTCGGAGTCCAACTCGGACTCCGACTCTGCACCCGCGTGACGCTCAGGCAAGCCCTCTCTCCAAAATGGCGCGCCTCTTCTCGCGCTCTGCCCGACCGACGCTTTGTCGGAAGAGTTTAAACCAAACCCGATCAAGTCCTCAAAGGACGGCTTGGATCGGGGGCCTCCTCGGCCACTGTTGCACTTGGCAATTGGAGTGTGGACAGCCCTATTGCCCCCCCCAGAATACGAGGGGCTTGACGCACTAGGCGTGGCGGATTCCCGGACTGCTGTGCAGTCCGGACCGCCCTGGGGTATATCTTCTCTTTTAGAACTGTCCATGTTTTTCCTTTTTAAGGGTGCGGTGCCTTACTCCCCTTCTCTCTCAATGCCTGCTCGCTGCCCTCACAGTCACGTCTGATGATCAGACGCGTACCAGAGAGCAGCGAGCAAGCCAATGAGACGCACACCGTCCGAGGACCCTAACACTGCTCAAGTCTCCGAACGGTGTGCCCCTCTTGTGTCTCTCTTGGTCTGGTCTCTCACTTGGGACCTTCCGGCATGAGTGGCTCTACCGGCAAAGCCCCCAAGATCACTGAGACACGCAAGCCCCACCACGACGGCAACGTGGAGACACGGTTGGTGGGGTTTATTGTCTCGCTAAGATGTGATTAGACTGTAGAAATGAGGTTCAAGTTACGTTAATTAGCTAACGGATAGTGGTATTGTTTTAACGTAACCTCAATTTCAAGTGCGTTTACAAAGCTTGTTTATCAAAAAAGACCCGTTGTTGTACCTTGAAAACTGGACATACAACCTTGGACAGTGTCAAAAGTAATAGAAAGTATTTTACGTTTTTTATGATGTTTTTAATATTTGTAACGTTTCTTACTGCGGATTACTTACATAGTAATCTAATATTAAATTATTTATAATTTTATAAATTGAACCATTTGAAATTTGGTTAATTCGCAGAGTCATGCCGTAGTCACAAGAGTACGTCAGCGAATCTAATATGGTGGTGTCGCAGGGTTTTGTTATATTTTCATGATTTTGTAGAAATTTATTTGCAAATTTACTGACTGTCTTTTTAAAAATAACTTCCTGTATTGACTTTGCAATGTTCCTATGTAATATTTATTTTTTCAAATTCCGGAAATTTTGATAAAGTCAGTTTTATAGTGTTCATTTTTAATATAACTTATTTATTATTTATTTGTTTTATTTCGGCCTTTATTGTACAAAATTATATTTGTATAGTTAGTAAGTAAGTGCAATTTTCCAAAATATATAAAGTTAACAAACTATTAACCATAATATTATTATTTGGAAGATGATTGTTTAGCACTACTGTCGTTGACTGTACTTTGGTAAGTATTTATAACGCATTACATTCAAATAATCTTCACTTCGAAACTTACCGTCGACCTGCGAAAGAAAAACTATTTAAAGTCAGTGATTTTACAATCACCATTCTTTTGTTTCGAAAAAATATTAAGAAAATCCTTAACAATGATCTTCTTATTCTTACTCTCATTATTCGCGGGCACTAATGCCTTCTATGCTTACATAACCGTATACGGGGACGTCCATAAGGATGTGGAGTTCTTCACCAGGACGTTCCCTTGGATCATAGATAACATTGGAGCAGAAATATATGTGGAGTACAATTTACTGGGCAGCGGCAGGTACTCTGTACCTCAAACGTGTGCCTTGAGAGAGCTGCCGGATAACTCCTTTCTGCAGGCGCAATACTTGCGATGTGAGGCGGAAGGTAAGGAAACTAACCTCATTCTTTTAATATTATTTAATGGACACTGACACCTACGAACATACTATATGTTTTCACTCTGAGTTGTCGGAATGTATTCTATTTTAACCGCCTTCCCAAAAATGAAGGAGAGGTTCTCAATTCGATTGTATTTTTTTTTTGTTTTTCTTATTTTATGTGAGAGGATATACTTTTCGATTGGTCCCATTTAAATTTTATCAAAATTGTTCCAGCAATTTGGTTTTTAAATCCAAATAGCTGGAAAAAATATGTAGAAAAATTATCCATAGATAAGAAATTGTGTATTTTTGCTTTCCTGTGACTTTCCAGTGGTGTTGTTAGGTGTGGGGTACCATTAAAAAGGGAAAAATAAAAAAAACTTTTTCACAAAAAAACCGACTCCCAAAAAAACACTACAAAGTACAAAATAACTTTAATTTCGGAAGTCGGTGTCAAATAACTAAGAAGCAACCAAACACCGACTACCGAAATTAAAGTTATTTTGTACTTTAATAATAATAATAAACGAGATAATAATAATAAATTGTTTGTTCAAGTAACCATGACTCGTTTTGTTAGTAACAGGAACTTGAACTTTGTTGTGTTTTTTTTAGGAGTCGGTTTTTTTATTGTAAGACGTTACATAACATACTAACACTATGCGCGTTAGCTAGATTTATGACCTAATATATTTTTTTCAGGATATCCGAGCGCGTACTGCCTGTGTGAAGCCGGGATAAACCCCGAAACATTTAAGTTCTGCGTTGCACACGAAGGATACTTAGCCAGTATAGCATCAAATAGATTTTCAGAGTTAGGTATCAATATCTCTCCTATTGTAGAACTGGAGCCAAACAATATAGTATATGGAGTCGATGACGTCTCCTTGCTGCAGAAGATTTGTACCAATTTCGGTGGTTATTTGCCAAGAGGCTGTGTTCATTATTCTAATCAGACTGATAGTTTTCTAGCACAAAAGGCGTTAGCTCATTTTGACAGGGCGTGTGAAAAGGAGTTTCCTATTGAGAATGACAGGCCTGCAAGGCCAACGACGGTGGCGCCGACACTCGCGCCCGAGTGGCTGACGACGCCGCGGCCTGGAGTGGTCAACAACGTCATCTCCGTGGTTGACTACGCCTTCGACGACCCAAACCACGCCAACGAACCCGTGGGTGTTGAAAGAAGAACTCAATGAGGGTTTTATTACTGAAGATTCCACACCTGCTGCTGACCCTGTCGCTAAATGATTGTCGTTCCTTATAGAACTTGTACAGAGGCATTCTGGACATTCTTTCTATCAGCTATGTTGTAAACTCAGTCAGTCAGTCTTTTTCTTTTCATGTTAAATTTTAAGTATAATAAATTTATTACCAGTGCACCGCAGACTTTAATTTTTTTATTTTAAGTTTTTTCAGTCCATTCAAAGGTGGTCCAATAAAATCACGTTATTGTAAGAGAGTAATATCTTTTTTTGATGTGGAACATTACAGTTTTTTTCTATCTTCTCAAATCTTACCCGTATGGTAACTGACGGTCTGGGCGACCGGTACATGAGCTTATTTAACTTGGCTACGACATGTAGTGAATTTCAACTCCTGTAATTGCCTTACTACACGGCAAAGGTCTCCTCTCATACACATAAGAGACGATGATAAATCACCACTAGTACTGAAAACCAATTGTCGTGCTTAAGAGTATATGCGGGGGGTGGTCTTTTCTCCATAGAAACGCTCACGCCTGTTTTCTTTCTGGTTATTGATAATAAAGCAATTTTTGTACAGAATAATAAATATTAGAGTTGTCATAAAATGAAAGGCCCGTTTTGACAGCAGGATACATATTGCATGTATATTGCAAAGAAAAGTTATTAAATGCAGAAATACATACACACTGAAAACAATCTCTACGTTCATTTAAATTCAAGTTTGGAATTATGGTACACTATTTAGTAGCGTATTTTTTTAATGATATCAGTCTGCTTTTTTATTTAAATGCTGTCGAAATAATACTTGCACTGTTTCGATTTTTGTGATGAGAAGTGTATAAATGTTCAGCCTAAAATTTTGAATCAGTTCCTAAAGATCCTGGGGTGGGCATCAGACCATTATGGGATGGGCAATGGCCAGTGTCTACGAGTACTGGCAAGAGACTGCAATTCCAAAATGTTCACATCGACTCGATCTCACCACCTTATTGGTCTGTTTTAGAATAACTCGCACTCGAGTCAGACGAGTCTTATGTCTCGCCATGAATTTGAACGCTATTTAAGCACGAAAATTGGCTTTCAGTACAAGTGGTGATTTATCCACGTCCCTTATGCGTATGAGAAGAGACTATTGCCATGTAGAAAGGCAATTATAGGAGTCGAAAATCACTACATGTCGCTTAAAATTTATTTACTTAAAATTTAATATTAAAAGAAAAAGAAATATCACGGTCAATTAAAACACGGCTGACTGACTGACTGACTTTACAACAAGGCTGATAGAAAGAATGTCTAGAATGCCTCTGGACGAGTTCCATAAAAACTCGAATTTAATTTAATCTAAGTAACGACAATCATTTAGCAGGGTCAGCAGCAGGTGTGGGATTTTCAGTAACAAGATCCTCATTGATTTCTTCGTTCACTACCCACAGGTTGGTTGGCGTGGTTCGGGTCGTCGAAGGCACAGTCAACCACCACGGGGAGGTGACGTTGTTGACCACCAAGGAGGTGATGTTGTTGACCACCAAGGAGGTAATGTTGTTGACCACCAAGGAGGTGATGTTGTTGACCACCACTCTAAAGTCGTCGGTCCACCCGTAGTCTAAGTTGACCCTTCAGTAGGCCGCGGCGTTGACCACGGTGTCGGTGTCGTTTGCGTCGCTCAAGGTGTTGTTGACCACCACTAAGGTGGCGTTGTTGACCACCACTCTAAAGTCGTCGGTCCAACCGTAGTCTGAGTTGACCCTTCAGTAGGCCGCGGCGTTTACCACGGTGTCGGTGTCGTTTGCGTCGCCCACGGTGTTGTTGACCACCACTAAGGTGGCGTTGTTGACCACCACTCTAAAGTCGTCGGTCCACCCGTAGTCTGAGTTGACCCTTCAGTAGGCCGCGGCGTTGACCACGGTGTCGGTGTCGTTTACGTCGCCCAAGGTGTTGTTGACCACCACCAAGGTGGCGTTGTTGACCACCACTCTAAAGTCGTCGGTCCACCCGTTGTCTGAGTTGACCCTTCAGTAGGCCACGGCGTTGACCACGGTGTCGGTGTCGTTTGCGTCGCCCAAGGTGTTATTGACCACCACCAAGGTGGCGTTGTTGACCACCACTCTAAAGTCGTCGGTCCACCCGTTGTCTGAGTTGACCCTTCAGTAGGCCGCGGCGTTGACCACGGTGTCGGTATCGTTTGCGTCGCCCAAGGTGTTGTTGACCGCCACCATGGTGGCGTTGTTGACCACAAATCAGGCACAGTCGGACTTGGTCCATCAGTAGGCCGCGTCGTCAGCCACTCGGGTGCAGGTGTCGGCGCCTCCGTCGTTGGCCTTGCAGGCCTGTTATCCTCAATAGGAAACTCCTTTTCACACGCCCTGTCAAAATGAGCTAACGCCTTTTGTGCAAGAAAACTATCAGTCTGGTTAGAATATTGAACACAGACAGCCTCTTGGCAAATTATCACCGAAATTGGTACAAATCTTCTGCAGCAAGGAGACGTCATCGACTCCATATACTAAACTGTTTGGCTGCAGTTCTACAATAGGAGAGATATTGATACCTAACTCTGAAAATCTAGTTGATGCTGTACTGGCTAAGTATCTCTTGTGCAACGTAAAGCTTAAATGTTTCGGGGTTTATCCCGGCTTCACACAGGCAATACCCGCTCGGATATTCTGAAAAAAATAAATAGTAATAAGTCATGAATCTGGCTAACGCATAATGTTACTATGTTAAGTAACGTCTTACAATAAAATAGAATACATTCCGAAATCTTAGAGTGAAAACATATAGTATGTTCGTAGGTGTCAGTGTCCATTAAATAATATGAAAAGAATGAGGTTAGTTTCCTTACCTTCCGCCTCACATCGCAAGTATTGCGCCTGCAGAAAGGAGTTCCCCGGCAGCTCTCTCAAGGCACACGCTTGAGGTACAGAGTACCTTCCGCTGCCCAGTAAATTGTACTCCACATATATTTCTGCTCCAATGTTATCTATGATCCAAGGGAACGTTCTGGTGAAGAACTCCACATCCTTATGGACGTCCTCGTATACGGTTATGTGAGCATGGAAGGCATTAGTGCCCGCGAATAATGAGAGTAAGAATAAGAAGATCATTGTTAAGGATTTTCTTAATATTTTTTTTCGAAACAAAAGAATGGTGATTGTAAAATCACCGACTTCAAATTGTTTTTCTTTCACCTGCAGAAAAAACATTTTTGTTTCGTAGGTCGACGATTACATTCGAAATGAAGATTATTTGAATGTAATGAGTTATAAATACCTACAAAAGTACAGTCAATGATAATTGTGCTAAACAATTACCTATCTAGTAAATAATAATATTGTGGTAATAGTTCGTTAACTATGGATTTCTATTTCGACAACGTTACATAGGACCATTACAAAGTTATACTATATACTAGTTAGTTACTATTAGAGGAAGTCGTTTAAAAAAAGACAGCCAATTCATTTGCAAATAAATTCCTACAAAATGTTGAAAATATAAAAAACCCTGCGACAACACCTTATTAGATCCGCTGACATACTCTAGTGACTGCAGCATGTCCCTGCGAATGATCAAAATTTTAAATGATAAAATATATACAATTTTAAATCATTTAAATATAAATAAAATATTAGATTACTAAGTAAGTAATTAGCAATAAGAAATGATACAAATAAACATATCATAAATAACGTAAAATACCAGGTAGTACTTTTGACACTGCCCAAGGTACATAGTATGTCCAGTTTCCAAGGTACAACAAAGCGACTTTTTTGATAAACAAGCTTCGTAAACACACTTGAAATTGAGGTTACGTTGAAACAATATCACTATCCGTTAGCTAATTATTGTAACTTCAACCATAAATATAGTTTAATCACATCTTAGCGAGACAATAAAAAACAAGCTTGTTATAAACTTCAATATACTCTTTTTATATAAGATTTTTATTTGCATGATTTTCTCGACACTTACGCCACTCCGGAATTTCGTTACTAATGGTCTGTGGTTACTAACCTCACTTCGACGACCACAGATAACGTTTTAAATGTTGAAAAATATTGACAACCGTTCGAGGTAAAACTATGTCCAAGGTACAACAGGTTCCACTAATTGAAACGCTGCGATATATATTTTGAACTTAAAATAAAAAAAGTTCTCAAATGAATAATATTTTGTTATTTTAAAACTGGGAAGCAGTCACCTTCTTCTGCGAAACATCAAGCAGGCAATGGAGGAGGCGGGATGCGTGAGGGAGAGGCAAACCTCACCTCTCAGCCGCCGCAGCAGAAGACGCCCTGGGCGTCGGAAGTCGCAGGACGATTCCCGGCCACCGTCTCACCGTCCGATAAAACCCAGGCCCCGGTCGACGATGCGTTTTGTTTCACGCGAGATCTCAGCATAACTGACGTTGCCCGCTAGGGTCAGTGCCCACCAAGGTTGTGGAATTTTTCGAAAGAGTTACCGTGACCCTGGAACGCATAAGGCATTTGGAGGAACATCACTACGAGTCACCAGTACGAGTCAACATAAAACGCACACTGTGTAAACAAGCATATTATAAACTTGAAGATTATAACGTTGATAAAAATGCTTGGCTAAATGCCGGTCCTGATCCACAGTCTCAGCCGCTTGGTTCCTCTAGTTAGGTTTTTATATTTGGAAGAGATGCTCACCTTTCTTTGTGTAGATATAGTGTAATAAAAAAATTCCACTTTTCTTATGTTATGTTTTGAATACTACTTTCCTTTTTCTGTTTTTGAAAATTTATATTCATAGTTTTATTTAAAGTAGAAGCATTTTTTTATTTTAAAATCCTGTAAATGTGAGGACCATTGAGCCTATTATTTTAATAGATGGTTTCCTTGTTTGACCTGAATGAGCAGGGGCAGTTGATGGTGTGTCATGCTCGTTCGAATGTCTCGCTGATAGTGGCGCGTTTATTGGATCATTCAGTTCCCTTCAAAATGGTTGAGCTGAATGGTGCTGATGCACGCGTCATGTTCGTGAACGGGCACCATCAGTGGGGATGGTCATCTCTTAGCTGTCACTGACTTATTTCAGTATTTAACACTTATTGAATACTTAGAATTCTTTTTTTTCTTTCTTTACATTGTTCTCACATATAGATGCAACAAGTAAGTAACAATGTAACCAGGGTTTTTGTAAAACATAAAATGGTTTAAAAGAGGGTACATGGAGTTTCTTGCACGTTCTTCTCCATAGAGATCTACGCTTTGGAACGTGCAAATAGCTTCATGTTTTTGACTGACTGACTTTGACAATTCAAAGGTGTGAATGGTTTATTTGAAATAAATGCTTTGACTTGACTGACACTCTTTTTCGCACTGCCCCAAGCGGGAGGAGTCAGTTCATGATGTCTCATAGAAAAAAATCCTATAGTAGGGAGTGACACCCGGCAACAGCTCGCTATTACAAATTGTAGCAGAATAATGTTTTTATTGTTAATCGAACTTTAAAAAACTATTTTAAGCAATCAGCCAGTCTGACAACTCAAAAAAAAGGTAATGACGAAAAGTCTTGTAGGAGATTTCGAGACGCATAGGAGCGGTCAATGCCACCAGTATCCAGCAGTCGGCGTCGTTCCGCTGAGATGATAATGAAGGGAGGATGGTGATTGAAAAATATTAATTGGCTTGTATTAAAACTTTACTTTAGTGGCTTTTGTCGTAAACTGTACATGATTATTATGTTGTGATTAGGTCGATAAAGGAACTTTTAGTTATATAATATTAATTGTGTCTATTTCTGTACCGGATTTTACAAGCTTCAAAACCGAAATACGCAATCTAGGTAAGTACCTAACTACTTCATGTGGTTTAAGGATAAATCAGAAATTAAAATAATTAAGGTTATCAGTAAAACGTGAAGATCATGATGTCACCAGATGTTGTCAGGCGGTGTTTCGATGATATCATGAGTTATCATCCCGGATAAGTAGATTATTATTTTTATCATGTCCTAACCTCTTGTACTACTACAAAGCGATTAAAGAAAAAAACCCAGACAGAACAGCACCTGTCTATTGTGGATCCTAGTGGGTTGCTGCAAACACAATCCAGGAAAAAAATAGGGTATTTGCAACGTGTAACAGAATAAAACGCAATCCCTGAAAGGGATCAGTGTACTCATCAAAAATCCTGCGCTATTATTTTCTTATTTATTTCGGCTTCTAGTCTATTCGGATGTAATTGAGTACCAGTATGGACCGACTGTTTGACTGCTTATGCGAACCTCCGTAACCCCAGTAACTGGGTAATACGGTACCTCTTTTTTTTTTTTTTTTTTGGATGGGAAATCATCAAATGGACCCCTCCCGCTCTGGGTGGAGCGGCAGGGAGTGTCAGACTTCTACTGACTAAAACCCACCCATGCTCCTCTTAGTGCCTTTTACGTTCCAGGGCCGCGGTAACTCTTTCGAACAAATCCGCAACCCTGGTAGGCTCTGGCCCTAACGGGCCCCGACCCATGCTGACGACTGCTGGTTTGGCGCGCGTAGAACACAGCGCACCGTCAACCCGGGCCTGTTCTGATCGGACGGCGAGCTACCCATTGCTCGCCGTCCACAGGCACCAGTCACTGCGCTATGCTCAGGAGCATCAGTTCCTGGGCGGTGCAGTGGCTGACGTTCAACAGGAGGGGATGAAATGGAGCCATTACTAGCACTCCATTTCAGCCCCCTCCGGAGCCCTTTGTAGGGGCTCTACTGCGGCTGCTGCAAAGTCAAAGTCAAAGTCAAAGCATTTATTTCAAATAAACCATTTACAGGTACTTTTGAATTGTCAGAGTCAGTCAGTCAAAAACATGAAGCTATTTACACGTTCCAAAGCGTAGATCTCTATGGAGAAGAACGTGCAAGAAACTCCACGGACACTCTTTTAAACCATTTTATGATTTACAATAATCCAGGTTACATTATCTTTGTTGCTTCTATATGTGAGAACAATGTAAAGGAAGAGAAAAAAAAAAGAATTCTAAGTATCAAATAAACTATTGAAATAAGCCAGCGACAGCTAAGAGATGACCAGTCTCCACTGATGGCGCCCGTTCACGAACATGACGCGTGCATCAGCACCATTCAGCTCAACTGCCCCTGCTCATTCATGTCAAACAAGGAAACCATCTATTAACATAAAAAGGCTCCATGGTCCTCACATTTACAGGATTCCAAAATAAAAAATGCTTCTACTTTATATAAAACTATAAATATCAATTGGTAAGAACAGAAAAGTAAAAGTGTATTCCAAACATTATAGAAATGTGGAATATTATTATTATTAAACGTAAAAAGTAAAATAAAAAAGGGTGAGCATCTCCTCCATATATAAAATCCTAACTAGTGGAACCAAGCGGCTGAGGCTGTGGAGCAGGACCGGCATTTAGCCAAGCATTTTTATCAAGGATATAATCTTCCAGTTTATAATATGCCTGTCTACATAGTGTGCGTTTAATGCATGTTTTAAATTTTCTCTCATTCAGTCCGAGAATATCATATGGTATTTTATTATAAAATTTAACACAGTACCCCATAAAAGAAGTGTGTACTTTAGCCAATCTGAATCGGGGTTGATCTAATTTGTTCTTATTTCTAGTATTAAAATTATGCCTGTCACTAATCTTACTAAAAAGATGGAGATTTTTCCGAACATACATTATATTTTCGTATATGTATTGACAAGGTACCGTCATGATGTTAATGTCTTTAAACAGTTCCCTTAGGGAATCGCGCCGACCCAGATTATATATGGCTCTGATGGCTCTTTTCTGCAGAATAAATATAGATTCGATGTCTGCAGCACGTCCCCATAATAAGATACCGTAAGACATGATACTATGAAAGTAACTAAAATAGACCAGCCTCGCGGTATCTATATCAGTAAATTGACGGATTTTTCTGACAGCATATGCTGCTGAACTTAGCCGTCCCGCAAGAGATGTTAAATGAGGACCCCATTGTAGCCTGGAGTCAAGCGTGATCCCCAGGAAAACCGCGTTTTCGACGAATTCAAGTTTCTCTTTGTTCAATACAATATCGCAATTATTACTTTTGACATTCGGTAAAGCAAATCTAATACACTTAGTTTTTTTCCCATTTAATACTAAATTATTAGCAGTGAACCAATTTTGGACCTGCTGTAGGGCTTTATTTACATCGTCAAGATTTGTAGAACGTCTATCTATCTTAAAAATTAAGGACGTATCATCAGCAAATAATACCATTTGTGGTTGATTTTTTAAAAGATGGAGTAAATCATTAATATACACTAAAAAGAGGAAAGGACCCAATATTGAGCCTTGTGGTACCCCCATTTTGACTTTTAAACCCCTTGAATTAACACCGTTTATTTGAACTTGCTGCTGTCTGTCATTTAAATAAGACTTCACTAAGCTGAGTGCAAGTTTACCTAGACCGTAATGTTCTAGTTTTAGGAGCAAGGTTTCGTGATTTACACAGTCAAATGCCTTGGAGAGGTCACAAAAGATTCCTATGGCATCTTGCGCCTCTTCCCACGCTGTATATATGTGTTTTAATAACGTGACACCAGCATCAGTCGTACAACGACCTTTGGTAAAACCATACTGTTGATCGTGTAAGATTTTATTGATGTTAAAATGAATGAGCATTTGATTGAGCATTACTTTTTCAAACACTTTGCTGAAAACCGGCAATACGGATACAGGTCTATAATTATTGGTGTCTGTGCTGTCGCCGGACTTAAAAAGTGGTATAACTTTACTGTATTTCATTATATCCGGAAAGACTCCTTGGTCCACACATAAATTAAATATTAAAGCCAAGTATGGTGCTATGGTCTCAATTATGGACGTGCACACTTTGATAGACATTCCCCATATGTCTTCGGTCAATTTGATTTTAATTTTCCGGAAAGCTTTTATAACTGTCATAGGGTTGATATGTTGGAATTGGAATTCAACCGTACAACCTGGAACGTTTGCTCTTAATAAACTAAATGAGACCTCTGGTGAAGAATTTAAAGGTTCAGTAGTTTTTGATGGTATTTCGGAGAAAAAATTTACAAATTCTTGAGCTACTTCTAGATTAGAGCTTATGGCACCATGTGCAGTCTCCAGTAAAAAATCAGTGTTTCGTACTTTATTCTTACATGTTTCATTATTAATAACTTTCCAAACTGTCTTTATTTTGTTATCTGCCGATTTGATCTTGTTGCTAATATACAGAGCTTTTGCTACCTTGCAGGTATTTCTGAAAACTTTAGAATATTTGTCTACATATTTATTGAAGGATTCCGTATTAATGAAAGGCTTAAGGCCATATAACTCATATAGTCTTTCCCTACTTATCCTAATACCTTTAGTCGCCCAGTCACTAAATATATACTTAGGGAAAGTATTTTTAGACTTCTTTTCAAAAGTTGAGTTGAATTCTTTTAGAACTACAGAAAAGAAATTATCATAAAATTTATTCGCATCCTCAATATTATGGCCCAAAAGATTTAACTTATTTTGTAAGGAACCATTGAATCTAACTAGTTTGCCTGTTGTTATTGGCCTATATTGTATTTGAATTTTTTGCAAGGCTGCTTTAAACTTAAATGTTACCAATTGACCGCTATGATCCGATGGAAGGTAATTAACTACGGCTTTATCTAAATAATCACAATCGCAGAATACATTATCAATACAGGTTGAAGAAGTAGTTGTTATCCTAGTAGGTTCCGTAAAAACATTAGACAAATTGAACGATTTAAAAAAGCTTAAAAATCTACTGCTATTTGAATTAATTTCTAAAATATTAATATTAAAATCTCCACAAATAATCGCGGATTTATTACCTGCTGCAAGTTTCGCAAGGATATCTTCCATTGTTGATTCAAATAAAGTAAAGTTTTGAGGGTTTGGGGGTCTGTACACGCACACTATAACATGCTTATCCAGCTCAACACAGGACAGTTCAATGCAATGTTCCACTGACAAGCTGACAATGTCATTACGTTGCTTAAATTTTAAGCACTTTTTTACTAAGATGAGGGAACCACCACGCAACATAGATTTGCGGTTAAAACAACTGCCCACACTATAATTTTCATAACTAATTAGCATCTGGTAATCCTTCAACCAATGTTCACTAAAACATACAATGTCAATCATTGTTTTTTCTAAAAACATTTCAATTTCTAATATTTTGGAAGAGACACCTTGAATATTTTGATGAAATAATTTCAAGGCATGCTGCTGACCCCCTTTTTGAAATATAGTTACTGGAGAGCAAGAAGATACTTTGTTGTTGGAAGGCATAACTATTCTGTTACTGATATCTTCTGTTGTCTTATGAACTAGTTTAAAGTAGCAGCAGCCGCAGTGGAAGCGGCAATGGCGGCAGAAGAAGCGGCGGCAGTGGCGGCGATCGCGGCAGAGACGGCGGTGGCGGAGGGCTTCCTCTTGTTTCCGGCTTTGGCGGGTGGGGCGCAGGCCCTACCCCCAGCCCAGTGGTCGGCCGGCTTGCCAGCTGCCGCACAGACTACGCAGTGCGGCGCGGCGTCGCAGGAGCCGGCCCTGTGACCGGGCTGACCGCAGCGGAAACATAGACCGCTGCGGTCCACCTCCGAGGTGCATTGAGCTCCTACATGGTGGCCCACCTGGCACCGGAAGCACCTCAGAGGTCGGGGTTCCAGCAGTTTGACCTGCGCGGAAACCCAACCCACCAAAAACCTTCGGCCCTCCGATATGGTCTTGGCCGCCGACACGGGGCAGCTCAACACAATGGTGCGCATGCCCGTGTTGTCGGGACGTAGGGTGCCCGCCTTCACCTCCTCTGCTGAGCACCCCCCCGTCCTAACGACGGCGGCCACACCTCCGCCTCCGTGACGGAGTCGTCCAGGCCCAAGATGCGCATGTCAATGCACTTGGTGGGCCTGGACACTCGGGCATCGTCCGCGCTTAGGGACGCCCTGAGCCTTTCGGCTAGAGCGTCCGCGGTTGGGCCGCTGGCTGCCCCGGGGATCTCCAGCATCCGGGCCCCAGTCATGGTGACCCTGAGCCGGAGGCCCCCCACGATGCCTTGCTCACCAAGGTTCACCGCCTCCTTCGCCTTGGTGAGCACGTCCGCGTACGTCACGCCCCTCTTCGCCGCGTCCGGCTGCAGTGTAAGAACTACAGCTGCGGTTTTCGGGGGGCGGAGCGCAGACGCGACGCTTCGCGCCTTCTCCCGCTGCTTCCTCTCCCGCCTCTTGGCCGCCCTGACTGCTTTGCCCGCCTTCTTCTTCTCCCCGGCCACTTGCCATTCGGCTTGAGCCGGGGGAGGATCTGAAGGCGAGGGAGCCGGGGGGAGCTGCTGCACAGACGGTGCGGGAGCCTTCGCCGTCCGCGCAGCAACCCCACCCCTCCTCTTCCTTCCCGGGGCCGGGTCCGGTTTTCCCGGCACCGGCTTCGCGGTTGCCCCTCATTCTCCTTCTGGAGACGCTCCGTGGCGGCAGCCAAGCGGGCGACCTCCGCCCGCAGCTTGGACATCTCGTCCCGCGGAGGCCCCCCTGGGTTAGCCTCCGCTGCCGCCAGAATGGAGGCCATCGCCTAGCTTATGGCCTTGTTCTTTGAGGAAAGCTTCCTCTTCAAGGCCACATCGCGAAGCGCGGCCTCCACCACCTCCGCAAACCCGGCCCTCCGGTCATCCGGCTCACCGCCGGAGGACTCCGAACCAGGAGCCCCGCGACCGTCCTCTCCGGGGGGTCGTCCGTCAGCGACGAGCTCCTCGGCTCGCTGGCCAGCCACCTTGGAGGCGGGCAATCTCCCCTTGCCTCCCTCTCGGCCCTTACCCCGCCTACTGGTGGGGATTTTTCGGGCCGAGGCCACCTCCTCGCTGCAGGACGACCCCCGGTCGTCCTCCGGTCTAGGCCGCTTGCGGAAGGACCTAGAGTCCTTCGCTGCAGTCCCTGCCCCCTCGGGTCCAGAGCTCGCCGAGCTCACAGTCACCAGGTCGTCGGAGTCCAACTCGAACTCCAACTCTGCACCCGCGCGACGCTCAAGCGAGCCCTCCTCCCGATAAAACGTGCCTCTGCCCGCGCTCCGTCCGACCGACGCTTTGTCGGGCGAACTAAAACTAAACCCGATCAAGTCCTGAAATGACGGCTTGGATCGGGGGCCTCCTCGGCCACTGTTGCACTTGGCAAGCGGAGAATAGAGAGCACTGTTGCCCCCCCCAGAATACGAGGGGCTTGACGCGCGAGGCGTGGCGGATTCCCGGGCTGCTATGCAGTCCGGACCGCCCTGGGGTAGTTTCTCTTTAGCAGTGTCTCTATCCATAATTTCCTTTTTGAGGGTGCGGTCACTTTCTCCCCTCTTCTCTCCCTCTCTCTCACTGCTTGCTCGCTGCCCTCACAGTCACGTCTGATGATCAGACGCGTACCAGAGAGCAGCGAGCAAGCCAATGAGACGCACACCGTCCGAGGACCCGAACACTACTCAAGTCTCCGAACGGTGTGCCCCTCTTGTGTCTCTCTTGGTCTGGTCTCTCACTTGGGACCTTCCGGCATGAGTGGCTCTACCGGCAAAGCCCCCAAGATCACTGAGACACGCAAGCCCCACCACGACGGCAACGTGGAGACACGGTTGGTGGGGAATACGGTCCCCTTGGCAAGACTATCCGTTACGACTGTCCAAAATCTACAAATGAAAGCCGGACCAACGGTTCAAATAACTTTTTCGGACTCCTACGAACCGCTGGGGGAGTCTCGTATTCAATGTATGGTCACTCATCCACCGACCGACCTCAGCAAGCACAGCTTAACCTCGAAGATCGAACCGTGCGGCTGTTACATGACGAGCCACGAATTCCTCAAAAATGGTATTTTTGAGGAATTCGTGGCTCGTCGTTTAAATATATTAATAGGAAAAAAACTGATGTTGAAAATGTGGTTCTCAATATGTAATAAGAGAGCCCATGATACTAAATGTGGATTTACTCGAGCGTCGCGAAAACCTAATAGATTTAGTAGATTAGCTTCCGCAGTGCCGAAAAAGGGCAGCGTATGCCCCTCCTCCGACGTCCGGTGCGCCTGCTGCGGGCTGGGAGAGCACTCGAAATCTCTCTCTGCCTTTCCGCAGCATCGTTCTGCACGATAACTGTTTCGCAGACGGAAACCACCGCGTCCCAGGACTCTTCGCCGCCGACCATAGAACAGACTACGGTCGGCAGCGAGAGGTCACTGCATACCAAAGAGATGAGGGCACGGCGCGGCTCCTCCCAAGCGGCACACTCTGCCAGCGTATGCCGCGCCGTCTCCTCCCGACAGTCAACACAGAGGTGACACCGAGCGTCCGGCTCCCTTTCTATACGACACAGGAACCTCCCGAAGCAGCCATGCCCAGTGAGGACCTGTGACGGAAGGACAGGGAGCCGTGCTTTCTCCCGAACCAGAGGTCGAGCACTGGCCGGATGACCTCGATAGTGAGGATGCCGGCGGAAGGGCGTGAGAGCTTGTCCCGCCATTCCACCACCAGGACCTCGTGCAGCTGCGACCGACGCAACTTGATATGTCGCTGCATCAGTCGCTTGTCATGCGCCCGTGCGTCCTCGCGCCATCGATGCACTGATGCGAGGACTTTTGCCTCGAGGTTCCAGGGCGGAGATCCGGCCAGTGCGCAACCGTCTCGTAGGAGATCGTGATCGTGTAGATAACCCCTGATGACTCTGACGGCAACATCCCACGGGCGAAATTTCGACAGATTGGTGTTAGTAGGGGGACGAGAGAGTTCTGTCACAACACCATGATGATTATGAGAGTAGTCATTAATGGACGAAGGCATAATGTGCATGAGCCATTTTTCCCAAAAAGCTCGAAATTGAAGTTTGAAAATGGAACCTTGCGAATTGGAAAAGGATATGAGGGACAGCTAAAAAAAAATGGTTTTTTGGTTTTAGGAAAATGGTTTTTATCATGTAAAATGTAATTCTAGTACAAATAATAAAAACGAATGAGGACATTGACAAGGTTGGACTAACCATACATTCGAGATGGCGTTTGCCACTTGGGCCCTAGCTTACGTGGGCCCCCACGGTCCTAACTAGCGGGGCTTGCAGGCGGTCGGTACGGTAGGGGGGCCCACGCTGCCTAGAGGCCGGTTCTTACCGAAGAAGTATTACTTACAACTTAAACAGTAAAAAATTTGTATCTTGGGTGATCTATCCAGGATGCGAATTTTTTACATTAAGTAGTTAGGTGTCTACCTAGTTTGCTAATTTCTGTTTTGCAGCTTGTACAAGTAATAATAAAAACAAAAGAAATTGATAGATAACTGAAAATCCCTTTTTCGATCTAATCACAACATAATCATCTGTACAGTTAACGACACAAGTAAATAAAGTAAAATTTTAATACAAGCTAATTTTCAAACACCATTCTTCCTTCTTCATTTTCATATCAGCCGAAAGACGGCCGAATTACTGCGGGATACTGGCTGCCGCAATGCTGGGTAGCTAGCGTTAATTAAGTATCAATTTATGGTTTTATTAAAGTGAGAATCTTGTGTATTTGTAGAATATGGCATTGTTGTTTTTATTCAAATTTATTATCATTTTTACTTTGAACCGTTTTATAGCTCGAAGGGGGATGGGGACAATTGAAGTTTTGTGGGTACGATTGAAACACTTTATTTATTTAATTTGCTTGTTTCTTAAATGCCAAGGGTACACAAAAAAATAAGATAACGAGTGGTCGGGCCGACTTATAAACGTACAAACAAGCCTATGAAGCTGGATCTTCGTTAAGAACAGCGGCAGAAAAGAATGGTCTGACCCACTGTTGCCTTTTGAGGTATGTACGTAAACGAGATGCGACTGGTGTGAATGAAAATCAAGAAATGGGATATTAGGCTCACAAACGAGTATTTATCCAGCAACAGCAAGCTCTATCTAAATATTTCATTAAATGTACAAATTGTTAGATTATAAGTATCGTGAAAGACATGAATGTTATAAAAAAAAAATTACGTATAACATTGCCCATTACTATTTTATTTAATGTATTTCCTTGATCGCACGCTGTAATCCCAATGCAAGGTATGATTAACACTAAATTGTTCCAACCGTACCCAGTATACCTGCATTTGTAATTTATTGCATTTCCTAAATTTGCTCACCGTCTGGAAGCCCTCCACCGCGGTGGCTGGAATCGTCCTACGACTTCCGACGCCCAGGGCGTCTTCTTCTGCTGCGGCGGCTGGCGCGTGAGGTTTACCTCTCCCTCACGTGTTCCGCCTCCTTCGCTTGCATTGCTGAATTGCAAAAGGAGGTGACCGCTTCCCATGCCTTCGATGGCCGCTACGAGGACACGGCGGTGCTCCGACCAAGGATATACCTTCATCTTATGCTTCACCATGTCTTCCGGGCGATACACAGTAGTGATATCCGGGCATGTCCTCCCGCCGAAACCAATACAGATACCTCTCGAAACTATCTTAACAAATCGTATCTATATTTATGTTTAACAATTTCTCAAGCTTGCTCTTTTAAGAGCAGATTTTAACAATGAAACTGAACGCGATCAGTACATCTAAACTGAGTTCAAGGGATGTCAGTGTCAAAATTCCATAGAAAAATAATAACACTGACAGGTCATAAACGTGGTTTATATATACTGATCGCGTCCAGTTTCATTGGTGAAATTCGCCCTAAGAACGTAAATCATCTCAGTATTAAAAGAACAAAATATTTCTAATTTCAGAACTTTTTAAATAAAAATGATAATACCACAATTTTTTTAATAATTGTTTAACACAATCATCGCTGACTGTACTTTAGTAAGTATTTATAACTCATTAAATTAAAATAATCTTCATTTCGAAACTTATCCTCGACCTGCGAAACAAAGATGTTTCTCTGCAAGTGAAAGAAAGTGTATTTTAAGTCGGTGGGTTTCTACAATCACCGTTCATTTGTTTTGAGAAAATCATAAACAATGATCTTCTTATTTTTACTCGCATTGTTCGCGAGCACTAATGCCTTCCCTACTCTCATTACCGTGTTCGGGGACGTCCATAAGGATGTAGAGTTCTTCACCAGAACGTTCCCTTGGATCATAGATAACATTGGAGCAGAAATATATGTGGAGTACTATTTACTGGGCAGCGGAAGGTATTCTGTACCTCAAACGTGTGCCTTGAGAGAGCTGCCGGGGAACTCCTTTCTGCAGGCGCAATACTTGCGATGTGAGGCGGAAGGTAAGGAAATTAACATGATTCTTTTCATCTTATTTGATAGGGTCACACCTACGAACACACTATGTGTTTTTACTCTGAGAGTTCGAAATGTATTCTACCTTATTGCAAGAAGTAGCTTAACATACCAACATTACGCGCGTAAGCCAGATTTATGACTAAATTTTTAATTAATTATAATTCTTTTTTTCAGGATACCCGAGTGAGTACTGTCTGTGTGCGGCCGGGATAGACCCCGAAACATTTAAGAACTGCGTTATATATCAAGGGTACTTAGCCAGTACAGCATCAACGAGATTTTCAGAATTAGGTATCAATATCTCTCCTATTGTAGAACTAGAACCAAACAGTACAGTACATGGAGTCGATGATGTCTCGTTCCTGCAAAAGATTTGTACCAAATTCGGTGATCAAGTGCCAAGAGGCTGTGTTCATTATTCAAATCAGACTGATAGTTTTCTGGCTCAGAAGGCGGTAGCTCAGTTTGACAGGGCCTGTCGAAAGGAGTTTCCTATTGAGGATGAGAGGCCTGTAACGCCAACGACGGAGGTACCAACAACGCCACCTTGGTGGTGGTCAACAACACCTTGGGCGACGCAAACAACGCCAACACCGTGGTCAACGCCGCGGCCTACTGAAGGGTCAACTCAGACTACGGGTGGACCGACGACCTCAGAGTGGTGGGAAACAACGCCACCTTGGTGGTGGTCAACAACACCTTGGGCGACGCAAACGACGCCGACACCGTGGTCAACGCCGCGGCCTACTGAAGGAACAACTCAGACTACGGGTGGGCCGTCAACCTCAGATTGGTGGTCAACAACGCCACCTTGGTGGTGGTCAACAACACCTTGGGCGACGCAAACGACGCCGACACCGTGGTCAACGCCGCGTCCTACTGAAGGAACAACTCAGACTACGGGTGGGCCGTCAACCTCAGATTGGTGGTCAACAACGCCACCTTGGTGGTGGTCAACAACACCTTGGGCGACGCAAACGACGCCGACACCGTGGTCAACGCCGCGTCCTACTGAAGGAACAACTCAGACTACGGGTGGGCCGTCAACCTCAGATTGGTGGTCAACAACGCCACCTTGGTGGTGGTCAACAACACCTTGGGCGACGCAAACGACACCGACACCGTGGTCAACGCCGCGTCCAACTGAAGGGTCAACTCAGACTACGGGTGGGCCGTCAACCTCAGATTGGTGGTCAACAACGCCACCATGGTGGTGGTCAACAACACCTTGGGCGACGCAAACGACGCCGACACCGTGGTCAACGCCGCGTCCTACTGAAGGAACAACTCAGACTACGGGTGGGCCGTCAACCTCAGAGTGGTGGTCCACAACTTCCCCACCCTGGTGGTCAACGACATCACCTCCTTGGTGGTCAACGACATCACCTCCTTGGTGGTCAACGACGTCACCTCCTTGGTGGTCAACGACATCACCTCCTTGGTGGTCAACAACGTCACCTCCTTGGTGGTTAACAACGTCACCCCCGTGGTGGTTGACTACGCCTTCGACTACCCGAACCACGCCAAGGAACCCATGGCTGGTGAACAAAGAAATCAATGAGGATCCTGTTACTGAAGATCCTGTTGCCGACCTTAGCGCTAAATGATTTTCGTTAATTAAATTAAACTAAATTTAAGTTTTTATCAAACTCGTCCAGAGGCTCTCGACATTCTTTCTGATGGCGTATACGCCATTTCCATGTTGAAAAGTCAATCAGAGGTCATATGTGTCATTTCATTTTCTTTATGTATTCATATAATAAATTTTATTAGCAATATACCGCAGACTATTCCACTTTTTTTTTTCAGTCCATCCAGATGTTGTTATTGTACCCATAGAATTAAGTTTGCCAAAAAAAGTTAAAACTAATTTTGGTATATAATAAATTACACTTGAAAATCTGACTCCAGTCTTGCCAAGAGTATCGTGTTACCCAGTTAATGGGTTGTGGAGGTCTGGTAGGCAGCCGCTCCACGTTAAATACTGGTATCCAGCTGAATCCGGTTTGACTGGGAGCCGACCCCAATAAAGCTGGGAAAAGGCTAGGCAGATGAATAAAGTACACTTGGGTTCTCAATAGACATGTGTTGTTCTAGACTGGGTTTTTCCATTAATCGCTTTGTAGTACTACAACATATTGGAACATGATAAAAAATTGATCTAATTAGCTAGGATGATATGATAACTCATGATATCATCAAAACACTTACTGACAACATATTCTGGTGACATCATGATGTTCACGTTTTAACTGATAAGCTTAATAATATTAAATTGCGGATCTATCCTGAAACTACATGAAGTAGCTAGGTAGATTGCTGATTTCTGTTCAGAAGCTTGTTTAATCACTACAGAAATAAAAACAATTTATAGATAACTGTAAGTCTCTTTGTCTACCTAATCACAACATAATCATCTGTACAGTTAACGACAAAAGTCACTTAAGTATAGTTTCAATACAAGCCGATTAATATTTTTTAATCACCATCCATCCATCATGTGATGATATCCGCAAGAGAACGAAGGTTACCGACATAGCCCGAAGGATCGCCAAATTGAAGTGGCAGTGGGCAGGGCACATTGCTCGCAGAACAGATGGTCGATGGGGCTGAAAAGTTTTGGAGTGGCGACCGCGTACCGGAAGACGCAGCGTTGGAAGGCCTCCCACAAGGTGGACCGATGACCTGGTGACGGTCGCGGGTAACCGATGGATGCGAAACGCACAGGACCGGTTGTTGTGGCGACACTTGGGGGAGGCCTATGTCCAGCAGTGGACGTCTTTCGGCTGATATGATGATGATGAATCACCATCCTCCGCCGCCCTGTGCGTCTCGCAACCCAGCGGGTTTCCGCGGTCTTCGTTAGGTCATCGCTCCACCTTCTGGGTGGCCTTCCAATGCTTCGTCTTCTGGTCCGTGATCGGCACTCCAGTAACTTTCGACTCCATCGACTATTTGTCCTGCTAGTTTGCCACTCGGGCCCTAGCCTACGTTGGCCCTCACGGTCCTGGCAAGCGAGGCTTTCTGGCGTAGGTAGGGTAGGGGGCCCCGCGCTGCCTAGAAGCCGGATCTTACCCATGACTATCACTTACAACCTTCGTATAAATTAGAATATCACCCAGAATGCAATTTTTTTACGTGAAGTAGTTTGGTGTCAACGTAGATTGCTAATTTCTGTTTTGCAACTTGTACAAGCTTTAAACACATTGATAGATAGCTAAAATCCCTCTAGCAATCTAATCGCAATATAATCATTTGTACAGTTAACGACAAAAATCAATAAAGTATAGTTTTAAAACAAGCCAATTAATACTTTTCAAACACCATCTTCACTTCTTTATCATTAGTCTCACAATCGAGTATTTAACCAAGAAAAAGAGCAAGAGCTATCTTAATGTTAAATGGCATTAGATGTACAGATTTTTAATTATTTTTTTTTAATTGAGGATTGGGCTTGCTCTTGACCTCGATCACGCCTGATGGAAAGCGATAGATGAGGTCTATGATGGAGCGAGCGTGCCCAGAAGATGCCTGTTCACTCTTGCTTGTGGAAGGAACACACACACTGGTAGAGAGTTCCACACTTTGGCTGTGCACATAATAAATGTGGAGGAGAAGCGGTAAACATGACTGGTTGGGATATCGATAAAGTGCGGATGGTACCCAGCAGTGCTTCTGGTATTCCGGTGGTAAAAGGGCGATGGTGGGATCAGGTCATGGAGTTCCTGCGCACACTCTCCGAATTACAATCTGTAGAAGACCGACAGGCAAGCAACACTACGCCGATGAGTCTGGCTGTGAAGTTTAGCCACCAGCGACTCGTCGCCTAAATTGTTAAATTTTAAGGGGTATGATTTAAGCTATCGCCAATTTTATTCGTTTTGAATTTCTTTAATAATAGGGTTTGTCCTCAAAATAGTGGATCTGTCACCAAAATGTAGTTGCCAAATAATTGTAAAAAGCAATTCCATAATAAATCACATGTAATCCTCGGGATATATTATCAAGTATCAAATAAATAGGTTGGGATTTATTATAAAACGGGAAGTAAACCATATTACTGGGTGGATTAAAAAAAATAACCACGAAGGTGATGGCGGGGTCTGTTCGCTGGCTACGCTCGCTCACTTGACCCCGCCATCCCCTTCTAACCTAACCTGTCCGAGTCGGGGTGCCCTAAGCTCCCTGTGCCCTATGTTCGAATATTTGGTGACAGATATACCTTTCTGAGTACGAAGTTAAAGGAATAAACCTATTATTTTGAGAACAAAGTTTTATCCAAGGAATGAACTACGATTTTATTGATAATCCATCTCTTATTTTACATACATATTGGCATTAATTTGGTAATTCATACCTGGCGACACTTTTTATATATCTGAGAACGAAAATACTTCGTGGCGATAGATCTATTTATTAGGTGATGCAACTTGATGACAAATATAAATTTTGGTGACAAGAAATATAGTCCCCAATTTTAAGTATCGTGAATATTAATGAAAAATATTTGTGATATTCAACTGTGCTATTACGGAACGTAAACTATTAAAAAATGATGAATAAAACATGTTAATTTATTATATTTTGTATTATTTGCATGTTGCCATTGGGACGATTGAAACAAACTATTTAAAAAAATATATTTTTACGCATAAAATACAATAGATACAGTGCTTTCAAATAACATTGCCCATTAGCAGACAGATATTTGGTATTTTATTTAATATATTTCCGTCATCGCTCGCTTAACTAATTTCGATGCAATGGATGATAAAGGCTAAAAATTTTTAACCGGACCCAGTTTATTTACATTTGTAATAGCGAGCTGTTACCAGGGTGTCACTCCTAATATAAGGTTTGTTTTGGATGGGATATCATCAACTGCGGGCCCCGTTAATTATGCAGACATCTCTTTGAAGCTCCTCAAAGAAGGTAGAACACAACGCGCCACCGACCCGGGCTTGGTCCTTATCGGACGATGTGACACCCATCGCTCGCCGTCCGCAGGCCCTCGCCTACGAAGACCGTGAATCGTCCTGCGACTTCCGACGCCTGGGGCGTCTTCTTCTGCTGTGGCAGCTGGGGCGTGAGGTTTACCACTCCCTCACGTGTCCCGCTTCTTCCTACGCTTGCATTAGTGCATCGCAGAAGACTGCTTCCCATGCCGTCAATCGCCGTTACGAGGACACGGCGATGCTCCCCCAAGCAGGGCAGACCTCTACTGTATTCTCCACCGTGTCCTCCGGCCGATACACACAGTGGTGATACCCGGGCGTGTTCTCCCGCCGAACCCAAAACAGGTACCTCCTGAAACTATCCTAACAAATCTTTATTTTTATGTTAACCAATTTCTCTTTTAAAATCGTGAATCATCTCAGTCTTAAAAGAACAAAATATTTCTAATTTCAGAACTTTTTTTTGATAATTAACTCACCATATTATTACTATTTAATAGTTGTTTAGCACAATCATCGCTGACTGTACTTAGGTAGGTAAGTATTTATAACTCATTACATTAAAATAATCTTCATTTCAAAACTTATTGTCGACCTGCGAAACAAAGATGTTATTCTGCAAGTGAAAGAAAGTGCAATTTAAGTCAGTGATTTTATTTCAATCACAATTTATTTGTTTCAAGAAGTAGATTAAGAAATTCTTTAACAATGATCTTTTTATTCTTACCCGCATTGTTCGCGAGCACTAATGCCTTCATTGCTCGCATCACCGTGTACGGAGACGTCCATAAGGATGTGGAGTTCTTTACCAGAACGTACCCTTGGATTATAGACAACATTGGAGGACATTTAAATGTGGACTACTATTTACTGGGCAGCGGAAGGTACTCTGTACCTCAAACGTGTGCCTTGAGAGAGCTGATTTCGAACACCTTTCTCCAGGCGCAATATTTGCGATGTGAGGCGGAAGGTAAGGAGATTAACCTCATCCTTTTCATTTTAATTAATATGGACATAATGTGTGTTTTCACTCTGAGATGTCGGAATATGTTATATCTTATTACAAGACGTTACATAACATACTAACATTAGGCGCGTTAGCCAGATTCATGACGTAATTTTTTTTTTTCAGAATATCCGAGCGAGTACTGCCTGTGTGAAGCCGGGATAACCCCCGAAATATTTAAAACGTGCGTTGCAGTTGGAGGATACTATGGCAGTGAAGCATCAACTAAATTTACAGAGTTAGGTATCAATACCTCTCCTATTGTAGAACTAGAACCAAACAGTACAGTACATGGAGTCGATGACATCTCGTTCCTGCAGAAGATTTGTACTATTTTCGGTGATCATTTGCCAAGAGGCTGTGTTCATTATTCTAATCAGACTGATAGTTTTCTTGCACAAAAGGCGTTGGCTCATTTTGACAAGGCGTGTGAAAAGGAGTTCCCTATTGAGAATGACAGGCCTGTAACGCCAACGACGGAGGCGCCGACACCCACGCCTGAGTGGCTGACGACGCGGCCTACCGATGGACCAAGTCCGACTGTGCCGGATTGGTGGTCAACAACGCCACCATGGTGGTGGTCAACAACACCTTGGGCGACGCAAACGACGCCGACACCGTGGTCAACGCCGCGGCCTACTGAAGGAACAACTCAGACTACGGGTGGGCCGACGACCTCAGAGTGGTGGTCAACAACGCCACCTTGGTGGTGGTCAACAACACCTTGGGCGACGCAAACGACACCGACACCGTGGTCAACGCCGCGGCCTACTGAAGGGTCAACTCAGACTACGGGTGGGCCGACGACCTCAGAGTGGTGGTCAACAACGCCACCTTGGTGGTGGTCCACAACTTCACCACCCTGGTGGTCAACAACATCACCACCCTGGTGGTCAACAACATCACCACCCTGGTGGTCAACACCATCACCTCCTTGGTGGTCAACAACGTCACCTCCGTGGTGGTTGACTACGCCTTCGGCGACCCGAACCACGCCAACGAACCCGTGGGTTGTGAACGAAGAAATCAATGAGGATCCTGTAACTGAAGATCCCACACCTGCTGCTGAACCTGCTAAATGATTGTCGTAACTTAGATTAAATTAAATTCGAGTTTTTATAGAACTCGTCCAGAGGCATTCTAGACATTCTTTCTATCAGCCATGTTGTAAAGTCAGTCAGTCAGCCGTGTTTTAGTTGACCACGTGATATTTCTTTTTCTTTTCATGTAAAATTTAAGTTTAATAAATTTATTACCAGTGCACCGCCATCTACCATATTCTTATTTTAAGTTTTTTCAGTCCATTCAAAAGTGGTCCCATAGAATCAAGTTATTGTAAAAGAGTTAGAACTCGAGAAAAGAGCTAGTATAAATCACAACTAGTGCTGAATGAAAGTCAATAGCGTTCAAATTCATGACGAGACATAGGACTCGAGTGACTCGAGTCCTATGTCTATGTATTCTAAAACAGAACGATAAGCTGTTGAGATCGAGTCGATGTGTACTTATTTAGAATTATTGCAGTCTCTTAGACATTAGCCATTGCCCATCCCATAATGGTCTGATGGCCACCCCAGGATCCTCGGGAACAGATTCAAAATTCTAGGCTGTACATTTATACACTTCTCATCACAAAAATCGGAACAGTACTATTTTAGCAGAATTAAATAAAAAAAAGACTGGTAGCATTAAAAATATACGCTCATAAATAGATTACCATAATTCTCAAATTGTACTTAAATGAACGTAGATATTGTTTTCAATGTGTATCCCTTAGGAATTTGTGCTATTTTACCGATAGCTTAGAATATTTGCAATTAACTGGCATTAGTTTTTGTTTTGTTTAATGGGAAAAGAATACTTAAAACTCATACAACACCAATCTTCAGAGGTGTTCCGATTTTTTTGATGAGAATTGTATAATCAACTAACGAGAAACCTACAAACTTATGATTATCATAAAATAAAATAAAAATAGTTTAATTCAGACAAAATAGACCACATGCAAGGCCTTGCCTTGCTTAAGGTGCGAATATTCCAGCTATTGTTAGAAACAAGAATTATATTGTAACTAATGTTAGTTAAAAAAAAGAAACTAGACTCACCGTCTACCCCCTGCACAGTAGGCTCACCGGTCTCGCAACACATGGAGTTCAGTGAACCTACTGAGCAGAACAGTATCAGCACGGCTTGCGGTTCTCTCGCCAATCATCCATTCATTACTGTAATGGACGCCGCTGTCAGAATCACAGAATGCCTTGAACATCGTTATTTTAACAGGAGCAGTACACCGAGCGATCCTGTGTACCAACATATTAACGGGCACCGACAATGCTCTGCGCGGGCCCTTTCAATATCTTATTCTTCCCTCAAATTTTCGGTTACAATGTGTCCCAGATATCTAAACTGTGCAACACGACTTAGAGATACACCATTTAGTAATATAGGTGGTAGAAAGAAAGAAAGAAAAAAAAATCGTTTACTTCGCCAGAAATGACGCACACATAACACAAAACTAAACTGGTAGATATAAGATATTGTTTTTATTTTTAAATAACATGAACTAACTTTTTTTTCAATATACCTCAGGCTATGTTCCACAACATAAAACTCACACACCTTTAACTTTTTTTTATTGAGGGGCTCAGCAGCACCACATCATCGGCATTATTCAAGTTATAAACACATATGTCATCAAAATGGCATCCAACATGCATGCTGCTGAGCTCCTCAATCAGATTGGTAACATACAAATTTAAGAGTCGTGGTGTTCATCTGAGTATACATTTTCATCATCTTACTATATTAAGCTGCTCACTGTACCAGTAGGCGAGGATATTCACAAGATCGGCTGAGACACCTGCACTTCTTAACTTTGTCCAAAGCTAAAAAGTGCAATTATATGAGACAAGATCAAAAGCCTTGGACAAATCCAAGGAGCATGCATTTACTGGAGTTTGCCTTTTTACATAATAATCAACAGTGTGCTTCAGAGACAGTAGTGAACTTTCAGTTAGGCTACCCTCTCTGAAACCGAACTGTGTATCCTAAGATATTACAAAATGATCAAGTTTAACCCATCAAACACTTTTACGATTATAGTAGCTAAAGAAATCGGCCTATAGTTACTTCTATCAGATATATCAGCAGTGACATTTTTCACTGCTACACAACTACTGTCCTCGTAAGATTAGATGGTATATATAAGTGCCGCGTTCAAAAAGTGTAAAGCATGGCTAACACCCTATAAAGGTGTACTCCCCCATGCTGCCAGTGTTCGACACTGAGTCCCTCATGACCTGGCGACTTATATCTTTTCATATTTTTAATAATTTCAGCCACGTCCTTATTTGAAAATCGGGTTTTCCACTGGGCAACATTGGGTATCAGACACTGATAGCAAGGAAAATCTCACCTGAAAATGATCCTTAAAATATGAATTTCTTAGCAGAATGTTGTAAGGCTTTGCCAGGGTTGCGGATTTTGTTCGAAAGAATCACCGCGGCCCTGGAATTCAAAGGACTCTAGGAAGAGCACAGATGGGTTTTAGTCAGTTACAGTCTGACACTCCCACAAAGTGCACTATGACACTCCCTCTCGCTCCACTTTTAGGGGAATTCGAGTGGAAATAATAAAAACGAATAAGGACATTGACAAGGTCGGACTAACCATACATTCGAGATGGCGTTTGCCACTCGAGGCCGGACTAGCTTACGCGGGCCCCCACGGTCTTAACTTGCGGGGCTTGCTGGCGGTAGGTACGGTAGGGGGGCCCACGCTGCGTATGGGCCGGTTCTTCCGACTACTATTACTTACAACCTTCTTAAACAGTAGAAGATCACCCAGGATGGATTTTTTTCACATTAAGTAGTTAGCTGACTTTTCTTTCTTTCTTCTTTTTCTTTCTTTTTTTAAAAAAAACGTTGCCCCACACTAGGAATTTCTCCTGTATCGTGGGTGCGTTCACAAACATATAAACTCACATACACAAACAGCCAGACCCGGAACAACTATCTGTAGGCCATACAAATATTTGTTCCGTGCGGGAATCGAACCCGTGACACGCAGCGCAGCAGTCGATCGCTCAACCACTGCGCCAATCGTGTCGTCAAAATGCTAATTTGTGACTAGATTGCTAATTTGTGTTTTGCAGCTTGTACAAGCATTAAAAAAAGAAACAATTGATAGATAACTGGAAATCCCTTTATCGATCTAATCGCAACATAATCATCTGTACAGTTAACTACAAAAGTCACTAAAGTATGGTACTTATTAACACAAGTCAATTATTTATTTTCAAACACCATTCTTCCTTCTTCATCATCATAATATCAGCCGAAAGACGTCGACTGCTGGATACTGCCTGCCGTGATGCTTAGTAGCAAGCGTGGCGGCATCTGCCGGTTAGTTATCAATTTATGGTTAAAGTGAGAGTCTTGTGAGTTTGTAGAATATGGCAAATGTGTGACACGCCCTGTCAAACTGAGCTACCGCCTTCTGTGCAAGAACACTATCAGTCTGATTAGAATAATGAACACAGCCTCTTGGCACTTGATCGCCGCATTTGGTACAAATCTTCTGCAGGAACGAGATGTCATCCACTCCATGTACTGTACTGTTTGGTTCTAGTTCTATAATAGGAGAGATATTGATACCTAACTCCGAAAATTTTGTTGATGCTGAATATGCGATGGATCTTCCATTGAAAACGCAGAATTTAAAGATTCTGGGATCTACCCCGCACTCACACAATCAGTACTCACTCCGGATTCCTGAAAAAAATGATTATAATTAAAACGAAAATTAAATAACAAATCTTGCTCAATTTAGTATGCTATATATAATAATAATAAGGGCTTGATTCAGAAAGCAGTACTTCTAGACACGGCTCGCATTGTTAGAAGGTTCATCTCTCTGGACCCTGTTCCCGATACCGGTAGGTTACTATTTTTATGTTTTTAAATGTTTGTTTTTTTTGTATTTTTAAGAATTATTTTAAAATGTTGAAAATTAGTTTAACAAATGAACAAACGAAATACTACTTCTTGCTGAATACATTTTGATCTCTCAGATTAAAAACACATGGTATGTTCGCAGGTGATAGGGATCATATTAGATAATATGAGATGAATGAGGTTAAATTCCTTACCTTTCGCCTCACAGCACAAGTATTGCGCCTGCAGAAAGGTGTTCGTCCCCAGGAACGTTAAGGCACACGTTTGAGGTATAGAGTACCTTCCGCTGCCCAGTAAATAGTACTCCACATATATTTCTCCTCCAATGTTGTCTATGATCCAAGGGAACGTTCTGGTGAAGAACTCTACATCCTTATGGACGTCCCCGAACACGGTAATGAGAGTAGGGAAAGTATTAGTGCTCGCGAACAATGCGAGTAAAAATAAGAAGATCATTGTTTAAGATTTTCTCAAAACAAATGAACGGTGATTGTAGAAATCCACCAATTTCTCTTCCAATATTAAGACCGTGAATCATCTCAGTTTTAAGAGAACAAAATATTTCAGAACCATAAAAATGGATATTGATAATTAACTCATAATATTACTATTAAGTAGATAATTGTTTAGCACAATCATCGCTGACTGTACTTAGGTAAGTATTTATAACTCATTACATTATTTAAATCTTCATTTCGAAACTTATCCTCGACCTGCGAAAAAAATATGTTTTTCTGCAAGTGAAAGATAGTGTATTTTAAGTCGGTGGGTTTCTATAATCACCGTTCATTTGTTTTGAGAAAATCTTTTATAATGATCTTCTTATTTTTACTCGCATTGTTTGCGAGCACTAATGCCTTGCCTACTCTCATTACCGTGTACGGGGACGTCCATAAGGATGTAGAGTTCTTCACCAGAACGTTCCCTTGGATCATCGACAACATTGGAGGAGAAATATATGTGGAGTACTATTTACTGGGCAGCGGAAGGTACTCTATACCTCAAACGTGTGCCTTAACGTTCCTGGGGACGAACACCTTTCTGCAGGCGCAATACTTGCGCTGTGAGGCGAAAGGTAAGGAATTTAACCTCATTCATTTCATATTATTTAATATGATCCCCATCACCTGTGAACATACCATGTGTTTTTAATCTGAGAGATCAAAATGTATTCTAGCTTATTGCAAAAAGTAGTATTTCGTTTTTCTACATTTTAAAATTATTCTTAAAAAAAACATTTAAAAACATAAAAATAGTAGCCCACCGGTATCGGGAACAGGGTCCAGAGAGATGAACCTTCTAACAATTCGAGCCGTGTCCCAGAAGGACTGCTTTCTGAATCAAGCCCTTATTATTATTATTATATTATTATACAGCATACTAAAATAAGCAATAGCTTACAACCCTAAACTCTTCAAAGTTAGAGTGAACAGGCTCCTTCTGGGTAAGCTCGCTCCATCGTAGACTTTGTCTCTGTCATCTCTGACATAGACTAGAGTCAAGAGCAAACCCACCAATTATAAAAAAAGCAAGATTTATTATTTAATTTTCGTTTTAAATTTTTATTATAATAATTTTTTTCAGGAATCCGGAGTGAGTACTGCTTGTGTGAGTCCGGGGTAGATCCCAGAATCTTTAAATTCTGCGTTTTCAATGGAGGATCCATCGCATATTCAGCATCAACCAAATTTTCGGAGTTAGGTATCAATATCTCTCCTATTGTAGAACTAGAACCAAACAGTATAGTACATGGAGTAGATGACATCTCGTTCCTGCAGAAGATTTGTACCAAATTCGGTGATCAAGTGCCAAGAGGCTGTGTTCATTATTCTAACCAGACTGATAGTTTTCTTGCACAAAAGGCGGTAGCTCAGTTTGACAGGGCGTGTCAAAAGGAGTTTCCTATTGAGTATGACAGGCCTGTAACGCCAACGACAGCGGCGCCGACACCCGCGCCCGAGTGGCTAACGACGCCGCCTACTGATGGACCAACTCCGACTGTACCGGATTGGTGGTCAACAACTCCACCTTGGTGGTGGTCAACAACACCTTGGGCGACGCAAACGACGCCAACACCGTGGTCAACGCTGCGGCCTACTGAAGGGTCAACTCAGACTACGAGTGGGCCGACGACCTCAGAGTGGTGGTCAACAACATCACCACCGTGGTGGTTAACAACATCACCTCCTTGGTGGTCAACAACATCACCTCCTTGGTGGTCAACAACATCACCTCCTTGGTGGTCAACAACATCACCTCCTTGGTGGTCAACAACGTCAACCACCACGGAGGTGGTTGACGACGCCTTCGGCGACCCGAACCACGCCGCCGAACCCGTGGATGGTGAACGAAGAAATCAATGAGGATCCTGTTACTGAAGATCCCACACCTGCTGCTGACTCTATCCCTAAATGACAGTCGTTACTTAGATTAAATGCGAGTTTTTATAAAACTCTTCCAGAGGTATTCTAGACATTCTTTCTATCAGCCTTGTTGAAAAGTCAGTCAGCCAGCTTTTTCTTTACATGTAAAATTTGAAGTTTAATAAATTTATTACCCGTGCACCGCAGAATACCATCGTCTTATTTAAAGTTCTTTTAATTTATTCAAAGAAGGTCCCTTATAAATACGTTATTGTAAATGACATGGCTAAATGACTGCCCTAAGCATGTATAAGAATCTCACAATAACTCGAAATATTGAAATATTAATTCGTGAATTATTTAGTGTTTAATAATTTTATAGAACTTGCTTGAACTGTTAGACATAAAAAAAGTATCTGAATTGTTTTCTTAGCTTGATTTGTTTGACAACATAAGATCAGAGGGAAAGCTAGGGAGGGGTCATATCGCTTTTCCAGAATGTCAAATCGAAACTGTACATATATCGATTTTTGAAAACAGTTATCAAATCGATTTATTTTCTGAAACTACCTAATTATGTCTGGATAAACAATACTTCGGGCGACTTGGGATCGTTTTGGATCATTGAACATTATGATGTTTGGCTTAACTTCACTTGACTCAATTCGATGGTGATCATAAGCTGGTATCGACAATATGCATTGTATGATCTTCGAACCCACTTCGTGAGGCTTTGGCTCGATTCATTATCAAGTGATGACCGTCATATTGTTGCACGTTGTATAAATATAAACAATTACCATATTTTTTGTTTATTACGTTTATTTCTTGAATAGTCATCATTATGTGTAAAAATGATTGGAAACATCTTCGGATCTAAGAAGTGGCAATCACAGATTTTGGCGGGAATTTATGGCATTAAATTCGGTGTCCTGTTTTGTTGCTTTTTAATTGAATTTTTCAGGGTTGTTTTAAAGTGAAAATCGACTTCACTCGATTCCACGTTATTCTAATCGAAATAAAATAAAATAGATGAAAGCTTCGGAATGTGCTTCTTCGTTTATTCTTACTACCTATGTATATTGTGACGAAAAATATTAACTGAATAATGGCCGTCAGAAACAAATTCATTATTTTTACATACCTTTCGATTAATTTATCGATTCTGTTACACTTGAAGCCAATCCCATCTCTTAAAACAAAAACCAACGTCAGTTGTCTGTCATGAGTGTCATGACTAAAGATGGGTTAGTATCGGACATTTATCAGTATTAGCTTATATGAATATATTAGTCTACAATAATTATAATATCTTAACTAATATTTGAGGATCAGTGATATATAACTAAAACCTAATAATACGTATCACTTCACGAATCCGATCCCGCCGATCCGTGCCAAGGGAATGGAATCCCAGATTATGTTAAAGATTATTGTACATATTAGTAGTATGTAGATTATGTGAATATTAAATATTAGCATATATCAGGTCGTCGGATTTCTAATACGTGAATCCATAGAATCCATAGAACTACATGAATGTCACAGTGATTGAGTGAATCCGATCCCGCCGATCCGTGCCAAGTGAATGGAATTTCACGTTATGATAAAGATTGTGTACATGGTAGTAATCTGTGGATTATGTGAATGTTTAATTCCGCCAAGCCCATTCCATCATCGGACCACAGGACGTACAGCGATACGCCACCGGTACATGGTGGACATCCCACCCACACGCACTAAATGTTTTGGGAACACATTCATTGTGCGTGTAGCTAAGGAGTGGAATTCCCTGCCAGAGTTTGTGTTTCCTGATAGCTACAACCCGGAAGTATTTTTATAAGTCAAGAGTGAATAGATTACTTCCAGGCAAGCGTGCTCCATCTTCGGCCACATCATCGCTTACCATCAGGTGAGATAGTGGTCAAGCACGTGCCTATCAAAAATAAAAAATAAATAAAAATATTAGCACGTCCCAGATCGTCAGTTTACTAATACGTGAATGCATAGAATATTACTAATCTCTTAACTAATACTAATATATTCGTCACACTCCTAGTCATGACAGTGCTGGTATCTGAGGATGGGCGATACACCAGAACACATTATCAGCTCCATTTATTGATAATGTTCTTGTAAGACATTTAGAATACCGAATAAATAAATAAATCGTATTTTTGCTGTTTTATTTCAATATAATCTTTTATTTCCTTGGTTACTCAGTGTGTTCGTTATCTTGTTAAGGCTGGATTTACCAATCAACACATACTAGGTATCTAAAACCCCCTGGCGCGTTTGTCTGTCTGTACGAATGTGGAAAGAGATTTTGATGGGGTTGTCACTACTTATGAAGTAGATTGGTTCTTCCGGAAGGTTTAGGTGTACATTTGTGTAGGTATTATTGAATGTAAATCAAGTCAGAAAAATCCTGAGGGCTTTTCTTGCGTGTGCAGCTTAAAACGTGAGTAATATTTGATAAATTACTTGTATAATAGAATACCCAGCGTTGGAAGGCCTCCCACAAGGTGGACCGATGACCTGGTTAGGGTTGCTGGTAGCCGATGGATGGGAGACGCACAGGACCGGTTGCTATGGCGACACTTGGGGGAGGCCTATGTCCAGCAGGGGACGTCTTTTGGCTGAGATGATAATGATGAAGCTGATTGATCGGTACATGAGATTATTAAACTTGGCTACGACATGTAATGAGTTGTGATATTGTGTCTTTACTGATAGCAGCTACAGAAAAACCACTTTAAATATTATGACTACGCTCTTTTGGGACACAGTACACATTGTACACGGTGAGACGTTGACGTAATAGACCGGCAGTACTACCTCATCGCCAACCCGTAAATAACAAGAGTGATGATTAAGCCAGTGTCTTCTTTGAATGAGATGCGACCTTATTCCAGCATTGGGACCGTTACAGGATTAAACATTCACCAGAAACCGTAGCCAAGTCAATTGATCTCTTGTGTTGGTCTATCGGCAAACGTAAGATAAGAAAAGTTAGAAATATAAATACACTTATATGCATATACATTTATAAGGTAATGGGTGGCTATTTTTATTTTTGGTTTTCATGTTACATTTTTTGTATTTTTAATGTAAAATTCTAATAAAAAAAAATTAAGGTCTGGCGAGTACAGCTAGTTAGCTGTACTCGCCAGACCTTAATTTTTTTTTTGTCCCTCCAAAAGTAGTCTGGTGGATATCGCTGACTGGAATATCTACTTGTTTCTGTCATTGAGACACACAGATTTAATGTTTTCCTGCAATATAACCTTAAACACTGCCTACCTTGTAAATGCAATAGCTATGCGATAAGTTGAATGAGCTCAATCACCGGTGAGGGATAACAAAAGCCCTGTGGGAGGGTAATTGCGAACTCCACTATTCGTGTAGTCCTCTGCGCCCGTTGGGGAAATTTACAGAGATGTTTGTACCCAGAGGGACTATTCTAGTATTTTAAAGATCTTTTGCATTTGCATCGCAGTCACGAACTGCCAAAAACACCTCTTTTACCCTACATTTTGACTATTTTTTGACATTGATTGTCACCGAGATGACATTACGAGATATGAACCTGTTATTTAGGCCAAGTCTATTGCTTATAAAATCAGTCATAAATAAACGCTATGCTGCTACGGAGAAATCATAATATAGATTTTATATTAAGTTGCATGTGAATTTGAATGTGTCTTTGTGAAGGGTAGCCCCTGGATCAGATTAATTAAGAAAATTATTTCGGGCCCATCCCATTTGCTAGAAGAATCATGGTAAGATCATGATAAGTAATCATGATAAGTATTCCAGCAAAAGAAAGAAAGAAAGAAAGAAAGAAAGAAAAAGAGTTTATTTACGCCAAGCATGACGCACACCATAAAATAAATGGGTATATATATAAAAGTAAAAAGGGATTTTGAGGAAGATATGCGTCACATCGGCGCAAAACGGCCATCGCTCAGCATAATGCTGGAACTCGTGTGCGAGACAGAGCCACAGCGCTGGTTTTCAGCGACAGCCGGCTCAGACTGAGAGACGTCGGCCGGAGCAGCCTAAAGGTAGTTGAATAAAAAAAAAAATAAGAAAAAATAATATATATATATATATAAATATATATATATAGATATGGACAAATAATAAACTGTTGCGCAGACAATCGCAGGACAAATAGTGACGCACACGACTAAAAATTTTTATTTTATCTATGCGCACGCAAAAACGATACTAGCCAATTCCGAGTGAAAAAGCGACTTAAGTACCGTTCGTTCGTCTTTTTGTTTTCTTTTCTTTTCTTTTCTTTCTTGCTTTCTCTTCTTTCTTAAGCATCGATTAAATTACAAAGCGTGTTTTTATGATCTCTATAGATTTCCACTTCGCCCGCACATCCCAGCCTCAGCTACAGAAATGCAACCGCTGCTTATCCGCAAACGTCCTCGCCATGCAGGCTATAATTCTGATGACCCGCGCCATTTTGAATGCTGGAAATGCTGTTGCATTCATTAACGTGAATAAATAATAATTACCGCACGGTTCGGTGGTCAAACTTAAGCAACGTTTAATTTAATATTATGGTATAATTTTTTTTTTCCACTTGATAAAAAATTGCTAATGATGAAGAATCTACTCCTCTCTGGAAAGTCAATTGATATTTTTCGGCTATCTCAAGATCGAATGAATCCTTGTGTCAATCTATGTAATGAATCCTTTCAAAATGTACCCAATGAGCTTACACTATAACACATTAAATTAATTCATTGGACAGCTCAATCTAAATCTCAACTCAAAATAAAATTAAATGTATTTTTTTGCAGATTTACTGTAGATCTCAATATTGAGCTGAATCCAGTTTGACTGGAAGCCAACCCCAATAAAGTTGGGAAAGCTAGGGCTAGGCAGATGATGACTGGTAGATCTCAATAAAATTTGGTATTAGTTTCGTTTAAAATATTGAATACTATCCAATGCCATTTACAACTACACCAAATTAAGTTTTTCATGAACTTAGCAGCTGCATCTGTTATTTCGTATGGTGGTAGGTCCCCAAGTTATAAGGAACAATATCGTTGCATATTAGCTCTAGCTAGAACATCCCAATTGAAGAAACGTACAAAATTAACAAACACAATGTTTATGACGAAAAAGACATAGAAAACTGCAACAACAACCATTTTTTCTTTTTGCAAACCTAAAAACCAGATGAATGAACTTCACATCCGACTTCCCCATTGTCTTCCAACGAGGCTTGGTACAAAATAAACCGTAAAAGCTTCCGCGTTTGTGCAATACAGCCTCCCAACTTAGATTAGGGAGGTGGCCTGCTATTGGCAGCTCTCATTAATTTGATAGATGGAAGCTTGGCTCTTGTTTACGCGCCAAATTAAGTTTGTCTTTTAAAGATGGCGGCCGTCGAGCAACGGTTTTGCAAATGGCGGGTGTTCTTTGTTTTTTCTTGAAGTTATTTTCGTGTTATTTTAGGAGTTATGTTATTTTGGGGCTTTAACCGTGTTAATCAATTACTGAATTGGATTAGGACATTAATTTGATTCTTTTTATTCCGTCAATTTGCTTTTTGGGATAAATCATTTTACACGCGGGCGCAGTCGCGGTTAAACCGATCAAGCTCCGTCTACACATAACCGGTGTGTCACCCGATTTACGCGTTTTAAAACTCTGTTATTACTATAACGCAAGGTATCTTATATAATTTTTAAGTTTGACATGTCGGGAGTTAAATCAATGATTTTTCTAGCTATCAACTGCAATGTTTAATTTGACTATTGAATTTTAGAAAATAATCATTAAGATTATTTTCTATATATATATCCGAAGATGATGTCGATTTTTATTTAGTGAGATCTTCAACAAAGGATAAATGATACAGGTTAATTTAAGAGTATGATATAATGACGGGCATAGATCGACTGCAAGCTTTAAATTTGGCTTTACAATTTAGTAAAATATTATTGCTTAATTTGCTGATTACGATTGGTCAAAAAAATAATCCGTTGAAATACGTCCATTAGGTAAAAAACGATACGTGTCTTGGATAAAAACGATTCGTTTTTTAAAATAAGAACCCTAAAGTTTCCATATTTACGCACAGTACCAATCTGGGGACGAGAACGGAGGAAGTGATAACAGACATACATCTGTTAACAGTTCCGACAGACCTCCCTCTTGGCGGGAAGTACTTGGATAAAATTTTCGGCCTTTCTCATGTTTTTGATTTATAATCCACATTAAATCTACGGAACGGCTGGTTGGGGCTTGGTAAACTTTGGACTTGGCCGAAATTGCGTATTTTTTTTTTATTTGGGCTAAGATAAACAATACAGTATGTAACTTAAACCCTGTTGTTCCTTATAGGGGTATTTTTAGAATTGATATCCGATGGTAATTCTGTAAGTATAATGTAAAAAATCTTCAATTTAAAAATCAAAATGAATATTTAATTATTAAAATTTGGCAAGTAACACGGTTTCTAACCTTTGAACTGCCGTCTGGGTGGTTCGCTGCAAACACACTACTGCGCTAGGGCATGAAGTTCAGACACTAAAAACTTTTTTTTTATGTTTCCAATTTCAAAACCATCTGAAGGCAAAAAAAGCAACGTTCGCATTCACATGTCAGTTGCAAATGTACGAAAATTGAGGCTAAAAGTTGAGTGAAATTGGCACTTTGATTGTGTACTGTATTTCGTCCAATAATTGTTTATTGTCAGTGTAAATTCATTCATGGTAAATTTTTAAGAATACATATATTATTACTTACCCATATTTTCGAATAAATGTCTTTGTCTTTCTATAAGGAACCACACGATGTTTTACATAGTATATTATAGGGAAAGTTTAGGTATGAATGTGGTTTATTAGTATAGGAAGACCAAAGAAACGATGGATGGATTGTATGAGATGATATGGCTTTATATAGTCACAGCATCGTTCCTTAGAATGACGGCAAATACCAAATAATTGGGACAAGTAAGGATGACAAATAATATTATTAATAATTGGCTGGTATTAAAATATAAACATTAAGTATTTTTTTCGTTATATGTTGCGATAATTGATTGATTAATGATTTGATCAATAAAGCTAGTTAAAATTTGCCTTCCAAAACTGACCCCAGTTACCCGAAGTTCGGGTAACTGGGGTAATTTTTTTACGATATACCTATGTGGCACCACATCGAAAAAGCAAATGAGCTAAGTATGTTTTTTTTTTATTAAGGAAAGCGATAGATGATGTCTATGATGGAGCAAGTCTATGAAGATGCTTGTTCACTCTTCTTTTGAAGGCAGAAGGGTTATACGAGTATGTGGAAGGGAACACAGACGCTGGTAGTATGTGCCATGAATATTTATTAATCTGAGTATATTTGGATTTATACTCAAATCCAAAGTTTAAGTGGTATAGCTAGAACAACTTCGCTCTGTGAATCATTAATGTAATTTAGTTCTGTGGCATTTCGGAGGAAATGATTTAGCGTGTGGCTTGATAAAAATATCTTACACTCGCGCCTACATATGACTAGGGACAAGCCCAAGTAAGCTTTTGTCTTTGGCTAGACAATGTTATGTACTTATTTACCTTTTAATTTAGTCAAGTATTTAAGCTGCGTGACATTTACGAAGAATATGCTGAAGTGGAAGTGGGCCGGCCAGTTTTGTAGACGGACAGACGGTCGATGGAGCAGACATGTGTTAGAGTGGAGACCGCGTATGGGCAAATGTAGTATGGGACGCCCTGCGGTACAATGGATCGATGATTTGAAGAAGGTGGCTGGCAGCGGATGGATGCAGACTGCTCAATTCCGGGATGGTTGGCGCTCTTTGAGGGAGGCTTACGTTATTAAGCTTATGATTTAAGCAGACGAAAAAAATCTGGTATTAAGTAATAAAAATAGTAATAATGCTGCATCCGGTAAGACTGGAACGAAAAAGTCACTAGGAGGAGCACGGATGGGTTTTAGTCAGTAAGAGTCTGACACTCCCTCCAACTCCACCCAGGGCGGAAGAGTCATTTGATGATTTCTGATCCATAAAAAAAGGCAGGCGGATTGATTTAGTTAAAAATAACAGCCGCATGGGTCGTTAAGCAACGTTTACCGAGGTCAGCCTGTGGATGGGTGACCATCTTGAAATACCGAGATCTTCCGTATCTCGGAAAGCATGTTAAGCTGTTGTACCCGGCTGACGTTTGAGAACATCTTTGACATCCGTTAAGGGTAGTCAGAAGCCAAGAAATCTGACAAGTCTTGCCAAGGGCTATCGTGTACCCAGTAACTGGGTTGTGGCGGTCAAATAGCCAGGTCGTTTATTAACAAATGTTTAAAATTAATACCTGGGTTTTTGCAGGAAATATCCTGTATATTTCCTGCAAAAACCCAGGTATTAATTTTGAAGTGAATTTTTAAAGTGTACGTGGATGGCCAAATCCGGAACTATGGGGAATTTCGAACCTGTATAATTATGAATGAATCGTGCAAAATTATCGGTGGACTGTCAGATTGTCAGATTTCACCTGTCTCCTGTCCCCTTAATTAAATAGGCCCCGGGAATTCGACAAAAACGTCTTGTCCAGTCCCATTTCAGTTTAAGAACGTAACTAATTATGAATTCTTCAAGTGACCCTGACCTTTATAACTGTTCAGAAAAGTTTTTCTTCGTTTCCATTTCAGTGAAAATTATGAACATTTGTAAAACGATGGCAATAATGCAGAACGGCGCGATTGGAATAAAATAATATTGTTATTGATATCTCTAAAGAGGTTAATGTTCTGTAGTATTCAAGATAAATGGAACTTGTAGTTGATGTTTTTTATCTTAGCTTTGTTCCGGTGTTTTTCGCTGATATTTCTTTGAGATACTTCAGGTTTATTAGTCAGCGAATTATGTTTATTATTCTTTAGACTAATGTAGTGTTTTGTCGTGAAGTTTTCGTCTTAGGAAGTTTAACATCTTTTATTATTGCTGTGATTTAATACAAACCATTTGGGGTAGCACTTTCTGATTTTTACACTTAATTTTCGACACCATTTTCAAAATGTGACACTAATCATTCTGCGTAGATGTTTCACAACTTAACCGGGGTGTTCTAGAAGAGCGGGTTATATTTACGGGTAATGTTTGTAACAGTTGGTTTTAACTTTAATCCAATCACAGATTTGATGTCAACAACTGCATCAGACTGCTTGAAAAGTAATTTCTTCGGAACTTTTGATACAACGGAAATTTTGATAATTTTTCCTTAGTGAATATCAGCTACCCAACATCACCCTTAAATATGACTATGCACTTCTGAAACATCCTGTATTGAGGTCGGGTTCAAGTCTGACCTGATTACCAGATGAAAATGATGAAGCTGATTACCAGATGATGAATCTGATTACCAGAAGATGAAGCTGATTACCAGAAGATGAAGCTGATTACCAGAAGATGAAGCTGATTACCAGAAGATGAAGCTGATTACCAGAAGATGAAGCTGATTACCAGTATTTTACATGGAACGACTGCCTACCTAACCTTGGTGAAGATCAAATAGGGAGTTCCCAGTAACTGAGTAACACGGTACCTCATGGCAAGACTAGTGTCAGATTTTCTAGCTCCTGACAATCCGGAGAGACGGACAAAGACCTACAAGTTACTGCTGAGATCAACCACTTAAGGTACTTTCCGAGGCACGGAGGAGGCGTGGTATGTGATGGATGGTCAGCCATCCTTTTGACAATTTCCTAGGTACCTAAACTTTCAGCATAGAAGACGGGGCCCGTTAGGGCCAGAGCTGGCCAGGGTTGCAGAATTTGTTCGAAAGAGTAACCGCGGCCCTGGAACGCAAAGGGCATAAGGAGGAACACAGATGGGTTTTAGTCAGTAAGAGTCTGACACTCTCTCCCGCTCCAACCAGAGCGGAAGAAGTCATTTGATGATTTCCCATCCTTAAAAAAAGAAAAAAAAACTTCATTTAAACTTTTGAAAATCTTTATCCTTGGTAGAATGTCACTTGGTCTGGAGGCTTTTCTAGCACGACCACAGATTCAGACCATTACTTCTCTGCTACAGACCGACCGACTGATCGATCCTGCAAGTCGAACCTACAGTTTTAAATACGCCGTCTATATCGTCAAACACATCGACAGCGTCGATACGTCGATGAGTGATCCGGCACAAGGTAATTAACGCTACGACGCTTCGGCCTGACTTTGATAAATTACATGCGAGGCGGATCATGCGAGGTATAAAGTGGATACGACTTTACTGAATAATTTGTATTGTCTTCTTACAGAAATATAGGAGTATGTAAAAATACAGGGTGAATTTTTTAAGTGAGCGTGGTTGGCCAAATCCGAAACTATGAGGATTAGCAAAAACATTGAAAGGAGTCTTTTAGAAAATCGATTTTCAACAGGTCGATTTTGGAAAAAAAAACAGTTTTTATTATACCCTCCGAAAGCATCTCTACTAAGGATCAAATTCTGGGAAGTAGGTGTCCAGGCAGGCAGGCATACAGGCTGTTTTTTTTTTCTAAATCAACCGGTTCGATTCTTGGCTGGGAAAATCGCTTTTTCAAAACTTGAATGATGCAGTTTTTGTTTTCATCAAAATCGGGCTCGAGACTCTTTTTAGGGTTCCGTACCTAAAGGGTAAAAACGGAACCCTATAACTAAGACTTTAATTCCCCAAGCTCGTTCATTCCATCATCAGAGTACAATGCGCCAAGGGTACTGGTGGACATCCCAGCCATACGCACAAAACATTTTGGGAATAATTGATGGGCACGCGCTTGACCACTATCTCAACTGAATTCCTTGCCGGAGTCTGTGTTTCCAGGATCCTGTTTAATATAAGTTACAATGCGCAAAATTTGTCAGAAACTGTCATAATTGTCACTGTTACGCGTGGTTGATTCACACATAACCGGGCAGTGTCAAGGCAGTGTCAGGGCCATGGCCGTGCAGGGACCGTGCATCCGTATCTGCACGTCCGTGCGTCGGCCCGGGCACGGATGCTCCGGCGTCTGCCCGGACACGGACGTGTGTGAACGAGTTCATACAAAATGTATGCAACTATATTTTTTTGAGTTCCGGACGGACCACCGCCCGCCTACATACCGGACACGACCCGGCTATGTGTGAATCAACCTTAATAAAGTAGAGATTGTCGCTGGTCACCTGTCACCAGTCGGTTGTATTAAATAGGCCCTTGTTAACTATCCCTGATGATTGACTCAATACCCCCAATATTAAGTCAAGAGTGAAATGAATGAATAGGTTACTTCTAGGCAATCACACTAATTTCGTTGCTCGGTACCACATTTCATTGAGAACGAACTATCTTTATGTCCTCTATTGGTTCTATGTACCTATTGTATTATTTGTTTTTTCAAATTCATAAATACCTAATTCATCATCATCATCATCACATCAGCCGAAAGACGTCCACTGCTGGACATAGGCCTCCTCCAAATGGAGGGTTTGCCATAATCGCCACGCTTGGCAGGCGGGTTGGCGATCGCAGTGTAGCTGTAGCAATGTACCTACAGAGAATGCTGCTGTCCATTCTCTGGTGAGTCCTTTAGTTGCCTCTTACGACACCCACGGGAAGTGATGGGATCGTAATTAATAATTATATTTTCTATTATGCGTATCCTCATGTACACTTCGTAATTACATAGCAGTCTAGATTAAACTGTGGCAGAGGTCTAATTACACCGCATACGTGTTTTACTTACAGATTTCGTCAAAATGCTTTGCAATATCCTTTAAAATTAAGCGCTTAGAATATTAGTCTTTAAGTCAAGAGTGAATAGCTTACTTCTAGGCAAGCGTGCTCCATCTTCGGCCACATCATCGCTTACCATCAGGTGAGATAGTGGTCAAGCGCGTGCCTATAAATAATAATTTCGTTTAAATGATGGTTTGTCTTGCTGGCCATATTTATACAACGTGTAACAGAATAATACAATACTTAAAAACCCGCCAAGTTAGGGTTGGGCCACGCGCAGTGTAGGGTTCCGTAGTTGGACGTCATAATTGCCGACTTAGAATGGTGTTTTTTGTTTGATTCTATGAATATATTTATTGAGTCATGCTTTAACGGTTAAAAACGACTAAGAGCGGATTTCACCAATGAAACTGAACACGATCAGTACATCTAAACTGCGATCAAGAGCTGTCAGCGTCAATATTCCATAGAAAATAGTGACACTGACAGCTCATAAACGTGGTTTATACGCTGATCGCGATCAGTTTGGCTTGGTGAAAATGGCCCTAAAAAGTCCCAAAGAACGATGGTAGCTGAAGAAAAACTTATAAAATTCAACTTCACAAGGGAATTTACAAAAAAATATGATCATTAACATTTCGCATGGGTTGTAAAATTATATTTACTACCTTTTTTACGTAACTAACAACTTTATCTAATTTTCAATGGAATTTGTACAAAATTTTCCTTCTCCAAGTATGTACATTTTATATGTTGGTCGACTTTTACTCGTTAACTTGTAACGCCTACTTATCTGTGATAGTTTTCCTTTAAAATTCGTTGTAATATGCTAGTACCATGGTTTTTTTTACGTCTTCAAAAGATATAAAGTACTAAACAACCGACACCCCATACCATGGAATAGGCAAAAAAAATTGATGGTAGGTACCCTAAAAATATTTTTTTTACAAAATTTTATTTTACCACTTTGTCGGCGTGATTAATTAATGGCTTATGTTTAACTTACCACCAGATATAGTAACATTTAGGAGACAAAAATAGTAAATGATCACCAAAATCATACCAGCATTTTAGTGTAAAATTAAAATCAAAGTTTTTACATCTTGCTATCCTGTTTAAGCAAACTAATGTCAAACAAATCATTGTTAATCCAAAACTTTTAAGTAAATATAAAGCTTTATTTTAATTTATAAGCTTTCTTTCATTTTTATTGGCAGCTATTGTTTGGTGTTTGGAGTTAAAAAAGTGTGAAATAAATAACTTTTTCCAAAAAAATATTCGAGAAGTAGCGCTCGCCGGCCGCTGCCGCGGCACCGCTCGCTTCGCTCGCTCGGCTCGCGCGCGGTTGGTCACAATTCTAACCTAACCTAACCTATTTTATCCACTTTGTAACCCCATGCCTACATTTTATGGCAATCACAGTAGTTTATTTAGGCAAAAATAGCGCATTAATTTGCTCGCTAAGATTTGGTGATCATTTACTACATTTGGTGTTCGAATACAATTTGAGGTGCAGTCGTGTCTAAAATAGCTAGTACTGTTGTAATTTTAGACTTCATTTTTCTGGTGTCAAATATATATTTTTGGTAAAAGAACAAAGGGTATCAAAGCATTTTATGGTGGTCATTATATTTAATCCCTTAATTAATGTGGTATAGCCATACCAAATTCCAACCTCCTAGTGCAGAGCGTCTCTGCACTAAACCGCGGACAGACAGTCATGGCGATACTGTAAGGGTTCCTTGTTATTAAAAAGGAGACTTTTACTACGAGACATTGTTATTTGGGTTAGATAAAATCACAAAAATACTGTTGTGGCATCATGCTTAGCTGTAAGAGCCTTTTAGTCACAGCAATGGATAATTTTAAAAAGTACTATTTAATATTTTTTTCAAGGAATTTATCTTGTATCGTGGGTGCGTTTACAAACATACAAAGTCACATACACAAACAGCCTGACCCAAAACAACTATCTGTACGCCATACGAATATTTGTTCCGTGCGGGAATCAAACCAGCGACACGCAGCGCCGCAGCCAATCGCTCAACCACTGCGCCAACCGTGTTGTCAAATATCAGGTAAATACCTACAGAAAGGAGTCACATTGTAGTAACCTAATTGAGATAAAAAGACAAACATATCATTAATTAGTGCTATAAAATGATGAAATGGGAACTCTGCAAAGGAAATACCCTTGTAGATGGCTACAGGACAGGGGGTACTTACTGTTGTACAATCCCCGTCAGATTCACAACGGATTGTACTCTGACAGGGTAGGACTAGGGTATAAGCAGAACTTGACCGTGCGTCACAAAGCAACGACGCACTTACGTAACCCGACGAGTCACTTCCATTCTTCTTTACTCTTTGATGGTTGTATAACTCGGCACACGAATTAAAGAATTGTGTTTTTTAAGGTCTATTACGAGCAATTCCCATCCCATCACTTCCCGTGGGTGTCGTAAGAAGCGACTAAGGGACTCACCAGAGAATGGGAAGCAGCATTCTCTGTAGTACATTGTAACAGCTACACTGCGCTGCAGCCAAGCGTGGCGATTATGGCAAACCTCCTCCCCATCTGGGGGAGGCCTATGTCCAGCAGTGGACGTCTTTCGGCTGATATGATGATGATGATGACGAGTAATTACGCAATCTTAAACTAGGTACTGAGCGGTATTACAGACTGTAATGTAACATTCGTAGCGAGCGTGTTATGTTACACCGTGTCCTAAAATCCGTGTAAAACAAAACACATACGCATGTAACATGCGCATGTTCGTGCTCGTTTCCATGTACTGATTGCACAAATGCTTGCTTTGTAACATTGCGCCCCGTAACACCGGCCAGTACCTTTATAGTTGCTGGCCAAAGATCCTAGATAAGTAATATTCGATCAGCTTTAACGATTATCAGGAAGTCCAAAATGTATGGAACTGGCACTGAAACATTTTGGCAATTTGGCAATTTGGCGATCGTTATTCTCGCTAAAGAAACAAACAAACTCAAAAAAAACTTTTTCTTTCTTTCTTGTTTCTATCCTTTCTTTGTCCATAATCTTTATTTGATTTGTATTTTTATATTTATTTTTAATATGTGTAACGTGATTGTATCCGTGGCATCACAATAAGTCACGTAAAAGAATACCAGCGCTGTTTTTTTTTTACTTTTTTGTTTGTGTCCTGTGCAAGTCCCAAATAATCATTTTTTTTTCTTTTTTTCTAAATTTTTTTTTTTTTTTCTTGAAAAACTGAATGCTCTGAAGCCCCTGGAGGGTGTTCACATCACTATAGTATAAAAAAATTACCTACCAAGCTGCCTCTGTAACCGTTAAGCTAATTTCCGCTCGCACTGGTACATAAACGAGTATGTATGTAACCAAAACTTTTTTTTATGAATGGGAAGTCATCAAATGACTCCTTCCGTTTTTGCTGGAGCGGGAGAGAGTGTCAGACTCTTACTGACTAAAACCCATCCGTGCTCCTCGTTGCGGTCCAGGTTGGTTTCAAGTTGGTTTCCAATATTATTGAAACTTTGATCACTAGACTAATAATTCTAAAGACTAACAGAACGACGTTCAAAATGTGACGTTTTACACCAGTCTCCTCAACTTGTGAGCCAAGTTATTCGTTTGTGTACAAACAGGGGACTAATTAAAGTGGAGACCAAATGCAAACTGTATGGGTGATATTGTCATTCTTGTGTTTTTTCAGACTGCTATGTAGGTTATCTAACATACTCAGACTTGTAGGAATTTATTCAGCAGACATCAATGACAGCAAAGAAAGAATTTAAATCTATTTTTTTAAAAACAAACGCACATTACAGATATTAAAAACAAAAAAAAAACAACGGGTTGCACTCCGGGAGTGCCGGCAGAAGTGTTAACTGAACATTAACGTTGTGCATTATTGAATATTTTAGAATGGTTAGGGAATAATTTCGCACGAATTGCTTTATTTATCAGTATAAAAGTACTATCATTTGTGATTAAATACAATATTCATTTATTGCGCTATCGTACACAAACATGACAATTTATATTACACATTAAAATATCTGTCTTACGAATTTTCAATCAGGTCACGTGTCCTGACGGTCACGAGTCCTGACTCGAGTTTAACCCATCCCAAAAAGTGCACAACGCCGCTAAAGAAGTTTTCACTTCAAAAAAACAAAAATACTAGTATAAATATAGCGTACAGCACGAGGCCACCGAGTCATGAGAAAGCACTTTAAAACCTCTTATATCACATGCATAGCTAGGTACGTTATTATACTGCTATTCCCATTTACAAATTAAATCTGCTACCGAGACTTGCCAAAAGCAAAAACACAATTATTAATGTTACCCAATCTAACACAAATCGCGGTGGCAACAAAAAATTCGCAAGACCTAATAAAAATTCCCCAATTTCCAGCACATATTTGCACATCACCAACCCACTAAACAAAGCGAAGGTAAAACAGGAGTATTACCAATTCCCGGACCAGCCCCAGTAGTGAGCCAGCCACCATTACAGCGCCGGAAACGCGGCCATTTTTCCAACACTCACTTCCTGTCGCTGACTTGAGTTAGAGCGGCAAGCGTGCAAGCCTAGAATTCTAAGCGATTTATGTAACACATAAGTTATTTTGATGACCTTAACGACATTGAAGACGTGGAGGCTGTTTTCGTAGACTTTAATTTATAAGTGACAAATTGAGGCATTTAAGGTTGAACGTCTAAATTGTCTTGTGAAGAATAAATGTTTTAGTGAGATGGTAATGAAGATATTTTGGGGGTGGTAAGGTTTCTTAAGATAAAGGGGTGCAACAGTACTCTCTGATTTTCTATTGAGTTGGCTGATGATATTGTGTGATGAGCAACCGTCACTTTTTAATCGACTTCGTATTTTCTGTGATGAATATTCAGCGGCAACCACTGGCTAATAGGGAACATGCATGCAATTTTTTATTTGCAAAATAAAATACTTATTAGCTTCTAGTAAACAATTATGAAATAATTTTTAAATTACCTTCATCAGCGATGAAGCTTCTCAACCGCTACGCCATTTTTTGCGAAATGACGTATCTGCTAAGTGGACGTCAGGTGACGTCGTGCGCTATCGACGCGTGTGATTAATCGATATCTCTCGATATCTCTAAAGTTGCGTATGGGAGCCCTATACGAAAATTATATTTTTGGAATCGTTATGAAATGAGCTATCAGATTTATATATAAAAATGTATATATATGTCGGAGACGGTTATCAAATACAACTATGGGTAGTTGTCAAATCTTATTAAATACAACTGTGGGTAGTTGTCAAAATGTGTTACATTATGCAAACTGAATTGTTTTGTTTGTGTTATTTAATTTAAGTGATTTTAATATCAATTACTGTCTGACAAATCATAACATAATTTATTGAGTTCTCGTAGTACACTAGAATTGAGTTTTGGAAACTTATTTGGATAATAGTAATCGTTTGTCTTCTAAAATACAAATGATGACATGTTATTTTGATTTAAAACGATTTACTTTGTTAAACCACTATTGTTTATGTACGATAATTATTATTGTACAATTTGATTAATTTGCAATGCAAGTCTTATTAGATTATGCTAATTTTAGTGATTCGTATCAAGCAAACACGTGACGCACTTCCGTGTGGCATCGGACAGAGTTGTTGTGGAGGGAGAACATGGTATTATAAAAGAACGTGCACTCTGTGTGTCAGTACACTCATTCCGGTTAAGCAGTTGCTAGCCCTTGCGTGTTAACTTGCTAGTGGTCATACCGAAAAAAAAAAAAAAATATGTGTCAGTACACTTTTTAGTGTTATCTTGGATTCGACTTACTATAGAGCTCCTACTCCCGACAAAACTGTCGGTTTACCTGGTACAGCACTGCTGTATATTTACATAGCTGTATTGGCTTGCTGATACACTTTGTACTTGGGTGGCTTAGGCCTCTGTACGAACTGTGACCTTAAAGGTCTGTTCGAGTGACTGCATTTCTATTACTTATTGTTTTTATTGTGTGTGTGTGTGTTTCTAAAGTGTAATTAGACTCTGTTATTGATATACTGTCTTGTTTATCCCAATAAAATGGGGACGCCAATATCCTGACACTATACCATACCCACCGCTCGGAGGAAAACTCATCCATTGTTCCTACATATATTTAATAAACGTGTACGATGTGGAAAAAAAACGGTCACTATGTCCGCGTACCGGGACCCACTTGTTAAACTACGTTTTTCTGCCAGAATTTATGCCAAATACACAATCAAGCTATTAAAAACAGTTAAATACTTTCCGTTCCATCGTAATACCGCCGTAAAATACACAAAAATAGGTAAAAAAATAAATAAAATGCGATAAGCACACAATGTTCTGCTTGCACGTGCACAGGACTGACAATTGAAAATTGAAAATTTTAATAGAACAGAATCAGCACTGCTTGAGCGTAAAATAAAAAACAATAACCCAAAACGCTCGCCCATCCCCACTTCCTTGTGTTTTACCCCAACATCACGTCAGTGTGTTAACGGGATATTCATATAAAATAGTTCCGTCCATCAAAGCGTTGTGTGACTGTCACCAACCCAGCACGTATTCTAGCGCTCTGGTTATGAGGTTGCTCGACCGCTGTGGGACAGGTGCGTTTGCGATGGGCGTGGAGCAGAGTGTACGAACTCCTGTTTGTCCGAAAAGAGAGAAGCAAACACACAGACAGTTCTGTCAATATAAGATCCACATTGCGTTTGCCTGTACACAGAGTTGTTTTTCAAGAAAACACTACAAAGTTCAAAATAACTTTAATTTCGGAAGTCGGTGTTTTTGGTTGCTTCTTCGTTATTTGACACCGACTTCCGAAATTAAAGTTATTTTGAACTTTGTAGTGTTTTTTGGAAGTCGGTTTCTTTTTATTGTGAAAAAGTTTTTTATTTTTCACTTTTTAGTGGTCACCCTACACCTAACAACATCACTGGATAGTCACAGGAAAGCAAAAATACGCAATTTCGTATACATTCCACATATTTTTTCCAGCTATTTGGATTTAAAAACCAAACTACTAAACCGATTTTGATAAAATTTCAATGGACCATTTGGGAAGTATACCCTTTCTAACAAAAAAATAATTTTTCAAATCGGTTGGCAAGCGACGGAGTTATGCCCGAACAAACATAAAAAAAATTTATAAACATCCGAATTGAGAACCTCCTCCTTTTTTAGAAGTCGGTTAAAAAGTGCCAGAATGAATTTAAATACTATCTTCTGAAAATCGCTTTCGCCTTTACCTTAACCCAACACATTAGTGGAGATACAAGAATTTCTTTAAGAGCTGAATTCTAAGCGAAATACTATTCATAGCGCAAGACACAACGGAGTAGTTTTCGGACTTTTTAAAATATGGACGCGGGCTTCCAAATGTGGTTTGTGTTTACGGCACTGGCTTTTAAATTTCACCTTTATGCAGAGGTTCACGTTTTCTGATTTGAGAATACAATGTACATTTTTAGAGCGTATTGTATTTGTTTTATAGTCAGAATTTAATAAGATAACGAAGATAAATATTTTTCCAAGTTCCTATTCATTGTAATTAGGTAGGTAGTTTGATACTTCTACCATTTTTAGGGTTCCGTAGCCAAAGAGTAAAAACGGGACCATATTACTAAGACTCCGCTGTCCGTTCGTCTGTCTGTCTGTCACCAGGCTGTATCTCATGAACTGTGATTGTTAGACAGTTGAAATTTAAGAAGTGCGAGTCGGACTTGCGTACGAAGGGTTCCGTACCATTATCTATGAAAAACGGCAAAAAATCACTTTTGTTATATGGGAGCCCCATTTAAATATTTATGTAATCTGTTTTTAGTATTTTTTGTTATAGCGGCAACAAAATAAAAATACATCAGCTGTGAAAATGTCAACTGTCTAGCTTACGGTTCATGTGATACAGCCTGGTGCCAGACAGGCAGACGGATAGCGGAGTCTTAGTAATGGGGTCCCGTTTTTACCCTTTGGCAACGGAACCCTAAAAATGAGACACTGGAATTAGCCCTACTAACCTTTTAATCACTATTACAAATTACATAACGTCGGCTTAATTCGATTATAACCAGCTAACACACAAAACTGTCCATTTTATGGACAGTTTTACTTTATGTCTGCCAAAAAGTTCAGACGACCTTATGATAAAGTTTTAACGACTGTGTCAGTATAAAAACGATAGAAATTTCATGCTCGAATACCTGCTTCCTGAACAATACGAAATTTTCACAAGGAAATACTGCTAAATCCAACGGGATTTTCAGAGATATGATTGCTAAAATGAAGTGATATACGAGTAATTCCGTTTTTGCTTCCTCCTGTAAGTAATATAGAAATTGATTTAGCTAGTTAAAAAATTAGGTCAAGGATTAGCTACCCGTCGTCCCTACCTAGTTTTAGTAACAATAGCAAAAGAAGAAGAACCAATCCACTCACTAAAAAACATCTCAAACATTCTATAAACCGCATTCTCCAAACAAATAACACGAAAGTTACAACGCGCCAACTTTTGGCGCCAAACAAAAAAGATGGCGACCGCCCCGCCATATTTCTTGTAATATTTACAGCATAATGCAGGCAGCCATTAACCGACAAGATGGTAAGAGGAACAATGAAAGTTATATTGCATCGCTGCCCGTAGGTAACTATTTAAAGTTCAGTCATAAATTTTAATATGAATATGTCGTTTGAACTTCGTGAGGCTTAAATGTAGTTACACGTTACACCGTAAGTTGTTATAGTTTGAGAAATATTTCTTGTTGGAAATAAAAAGATAAAAATGGCTTGTCAGACATTTTGTGAAGACTTGGAAATCTGCGAGAATAACAGATTTGCTAGCAAAGCTTTACTTTATCGAATCAAAATCGGTTCAGCAGATAAGAAGAAAAATACCTACTTACATAAAAACGAATAACAGTTAGTGACTTTTTATACTTACTATTTATGATATCATGTAATCGTTATTATTTAATTTTCAATACCCCTCTAAAACAAATTAGCAACAGTCCACCTTGACACTGACGGATCCCTAAAAATATCTCGCAAGATACACGGGCCGGTATTTTAGCGATAGAACCAGATAGAACACACATATGTACGTTAAATCTAAGCTTCGTTTTCACTTAAGTAACCGGTAGTGATCAGGGAACGTACACGCGATTCTATCATTTGAAAGCATTGATACTGGTTCGACGTGAGAGAAGTATTGCATGCTACTGATCGCGCCTTGCTTAATTTATAGTGCAGTAAACTCGTTCGTGATTTTTTTGCTATAATATTTTTAAAGGCGTTTGATTTAGTAAGAGGAAATTGATGTTTTAGAACAATTAATTCCTTTCGAAAATCAAATAAATGAAATATTAGATTCATAATCAGCATAAGGATGCGTTTCCACCAGAGGTGTACGAGGATGCGTAACGAGAAATGTGTTTGGTTAAGGACCAATAGAATCGCTTCATTTACCTAGCCTCGCTCAGGCAAGCGATGCTATTGGTTCTTAAAAAACACATCCCTTGCTACGCATCCTCGCACATCTCTGTTGGAAAGTTACCGACATAGCTTTGAAATTGCCAAACAAGTGGCACTAGCCAGGGAACATTTCCCGCAGAACAGATAGTAAATGGGGTTGGAAGATTCTGGAGTGGCGACTGTGAGCCGGAAGACGCAGCATTAGAAGTCCTTCCACAAGGTGGGACGATGACCTGGTAAAGTTCGCAAGATTACGCAGGATGCAAGACGTTCCTTCTAGATGGTTACGGCTCACTCCAGAATCACGAACAAAATATTGGCTGCCCCATAAATTTACGTTTACCTAACTCGACAAAATGACCAGCTTTTCACTAAAAGCTGATATTTCTTTTGCGATTTCAGATTTGGTCCCAGTATAAAATAATGTTCACAACGATGAGTAGGTACAATGACCCCTTTTTGTAATTTTTTGAGGATGGGAAATCATCAAATGATCCCTCCCGCTCTGGGTGGAGCGGCAGGGAGTGTCAGACTTTTACTGACTAAAACCCACCCTTTCTCCTCCTAGTGCCTTTCTTTCCAGGGCCGCGGTAACTCATTCATTCTGTTACACGTTGCATAAATATTTTTCATTTATTTTAAGCAACATTACGGTGTAATAGTAAGCCACATAAGTTCCTGTAGAATATTGTTTTCTTTCAAACTATGCAACTTGGCCTGGCGTTAATGGCTTACGCTGTTCTGCTTAATATTGCTTGTTTGTGTTTTAAAATTTATATTCTTCTTCTCTTGTGTTGGTTATGGATTTACAGGGCACTGTTATATCATACTTTGAATGGTTTTAAGAATGGTCTTACCTCTCGTTAACAAATCCCGGGAACAAGGGTTTAACCTACAACACCTAGAATTCACTATGGTAGGCGCCAGATAAACTTGCATAAAGTACATTGACCTTTCCTTAATATCCCTTCGTAGATAACTGAACGATAAATTATGAACCATGTAAATTATGTAAAAGTTAACGATAGAAGTCGATTCAGGACGGCTTTATGTCTTTATTTCTGTTGAAATATAATGAAAGTCAATAAATGTATGACCGTTATTGCTCATTTATTTGGCGCCTACCATAGCAATGGGATGTTTACATTTATAATATTATTTAGGATTCACTAGGACTAGGACACACTAGATGTCCTCTGCTGGACATAGGCCATAGGCCTCCCCCAAGCATCGCCACAGCAACCGGTCCTGTACGTCTGACAATAGCTTTCTAATACAATATTCCCAAACACACATGACATTGTATTTTTATTTTCATTTCCATAGTAATATAAAGACATTAGTAGACCATTAATTTGTAGCATAGTTCATACAGGGAGGGTCGACACAATCGCTTACACGCGTCATTTGGCAAATGTCAGGCAATTCTGCCCAAACAGGTGCTCTATTTTGTGAACTATGTCGTGTTAATGTTATTGGGAAAGTTCAGATTACTTATATAGTTAGGTATTCAATTTTTAAGATTAAGGCTCTATTTTTATTAATGTAACTAGCTGCCGCCCACGGCTCGCGCGTGAACGTCGAAAATTATCCATAGGAAACATACTATCGGGATTTAAATATTAGGAATAACACATGTAAGTATTATATGTGTTATTCCAGACTATAATCTACCTCCGTGCCAAATTTCATCAAGATCCATTCAGTAGTTTTTGCGTGAAAGAGTACAAAAATCCATACATACAAACTTTCGCGTTTATAATATTAGTAAGGATTTAAACAATGCAATGTGTTTATTCTAATTTATTTAAATTAAAAATATGTATTGCAAAAAGACAAACTATTGTTGTGTTTATTATTATTAATGATTTCTATGGGTTTTTGACAGCCTAGGCCTAGCCTAGGGTTTTTTTTATCAAAACATTAACTTTTAGAATAATGACTTTAAAAAGCGTGTAACTTCTTTATTTTTCCACCGATTTTTTATGTTTTCACAAATATCGTACTACTTAAGTTACCTTTATTTTTGGATGGGAAATCATGATATGACTCCTCCCGCTCTGGGCGGAGCGGAAGGGAGTGTCTCTTACTGACTAAAACCCATTCGTGTCCCTCCAAATGCCCTTTGCGTTTTAGGGCCGCGGTAACTCTTTCAAACAAAATCCGCACCCCTGCCAGGCAGTGGCCCCTAGCAGGCACCGACAAATCAAATAATTATTCATTAAATTAGATTTTTAAAGCTGTCAAAAATAACCTATTAATCAACTCCATAATAACTTGTTTTTGAATACCCTAGTTTAATAATTCCCTGTATGACTTAGCACGATTTTTTATAACCGCAGTTAAATAAAAAAAAAAACAAAAAAATATTAGTTTTAAACTGTTAGCTATTAAGTAACAATTGGTTGAAAATTGCATTTTTATCACAATTTTAACCATGGTTGAGTACTCAAATTATGGTTAAAAAAACTCCCCTACTTTCAAAAATTCTAAAACTTCTAAAATTCCCCCTACTTATTAACACTTTCCTCATTCTCCTTTCTTAACAAAAAATCGAACTCTTTAACACCAAAAACGCTGAACTTATATCGATAAATTTTGGTACAGTTATAGATGAAACTCTGGAGACGTTTTTAAGCTACTTTTTATCAAATCTTAAACTAGAGCGAATCCGCGCAAATGCTAGTTATCTAAAACAAGTGAAAATAAACAATATACCAACGTCTTAGAACATTATTTTTAACCTTCAGATATATTTACTGATAACGATCACATTAATAAACATCAAGTAGCTGGAAAACTACAATATTAGATAATATCCAGGAAGTCGGACAACTAAAATGGGGTAACGCATCTGCAATTATGGAAAAAAAATAGTTCCAGCATATTCTAACAGATGGCGCTGCAGGGCAAATCGACAACAAAAAATGTGGCAATTTACTCACGAATTTCAATAAAAATAAATATAAATTCTCAGAGCAAATAATTCCTTCGGGTTTTCACCTTCAGGTTTCGCTCTACAAAAAATTATTATGTATGTATGTTTGTTAGCGACTTCAGCCGCAGCACGCCACTCTTATACTTTCCGTGGGAATGAAACCATAGCGCGATCTAACTCGACGCCATCGCCATCTATCGAGCTTAGTGAAACTATTTTTGTGAAATGGGAAAAATGAAAAATATTTTGAGATATAAATTAGACGTAAATGTACTTAATATATTTGTGTTTATGGCAAAAATAGATTAAGAGTTATTTGACAGTAGTTATCTTGTGTTTTATTCTTGTTTAATGTCAATGGTGCTTTTTCTAAGTTCTGTCATACTCATTATGTTATTAAAATTTAGAAGAAGATTTGCTTTTTCTAAATCTCTTATGATTATTAAAGTTGTTCTTTAAGAGATTAAATAAGTATGTAGGTCACCTGATAAGGGACTTTTATCGTACAAAAACAGTGTAGAAGTCTAACTGATGACGTATTGTGCAGGTCAAATGAGCTACAATGTACGTTTACATAATATCGTAAGGGACTTGATATGGCGGCGGCGACCTCTCGGGTCCGGCCCTGGTTCAATCCATGGTCCGGAGCGAGGAGGCTAGGAAGCTGTCACCTCCTTGCGAAGGAGTAATGCTAGTGAAGGAGGAGGCGGGCCGCATGAAGGAGAGACAACCCTCACGCCCCAGCCGCCGCAACATAGGGAGACGCCCCGGGCGTCGGGAGTCGCAGGGTGATTCCCAGCCACCGCAAGCGCAAGTCTGCGGACGGCGAGCGTTGGGTGGCTCGCCATCCGATCAAAGCCAGGCCCGGGTCGACATTGCGTTGTGTGCCACGCGCGCCTCAAAGAGATGTCAGCGTAGGAGAAAGGGCTCGTTAGGGCCAGAGCCTGCCAGGGTTGCGGATTATGTTCTAAAGAGTTACCGCGGCCCTGGAAAGCAAAGGGCACTAGCAGGAGCACGGATGGGTTTTAGTCAGTAAGAGTGACACTCCCTCCCGCTCTACCCAGAGCGGAAGGATGATTTCCCAACCATAAAAAAGGGACTTGATATACAAAGTGGACAGGGCGCTGACAAGATAAAATGTATGGCGTCAACAAGAGTTAGAAAAGGCCAAAATTGATTTTCACAATTTGCAAACAAAGTCACATAATTTCAAATTGTACAAAGTGGCACTTACACTTTAAATTACGTATTCCATCGTGATGTGTACTTTTCAATGTTGTACATAATTTGTAGAAAATGGATTAGCAATGTGTAAGGCTGGGTTCACATTCGCACAATTCAACAACAAATAAAGGCCCATATTCCAAAACGTAAACTCCTACTCAACTCGAACTCCAACTTAAACATGGGCACGAAAATCTCAATGAAAGCTTGTCTAATTGACGTTTTCGTACTCGAGAGATGACGAAACAAATCCAAAACTTCAATTTATGACAAGCTCTTTATACACTTAGGTCTTTATTAGCGTGAACGAGGTCAAGAGCAAGCCAATTCCTCAATAAAAAAAAGATCGAATTTTATTTCAATTTACTAATATGTTACCCATAGCCCATGTGGCATTAGCGAAGAATTGCAATCACATAAAATTCAATAGCAAAAATAACATTTGATGATTTCTCATCCTTAAAAAAAAACAGTAAAAAGGGTATCAATCAAAGACAAGAGTTATGCAAAAATACACTTCAAAAAACCGCTTGTCATCATACCTCTTATGGAGTAATTTTACTCATCACTTTGACTATGGGATCAACATTGAAATTGTAAATTGGTAAGTTCATCGTGTGTCCTACGCTTTAACTGCTTAAAGCACAACAGCAATATTTCCCAACAGAGTCTTATTAAATTGTAATTTGCGCTTACGGAAGTATTATTTCCTTCGTAATAAGAGGTTATTATTTAATAATACAGGTTAATAATGCCTGAGGAAAACAGCAGTTTGTTCTGCAGTGTTGGTTCTGCAGCATGATGCGGGAAAACTAGAAAGCAAGTAAAATATGTGATACGCGCTGATTGGAGGGGAGATTATAGGGACATTATGAATTGATAGAGTGAGGAATTATTTAAGATAATTCCTGATGGCTGTTTTGGTTAGAAAATTTCAGCATTTACGACCGGTAGTTTCTGCTGTGCGTTGTCTGTCAGCCACTCAGTCAGTCACCAGTTACAGAATATTTTTATATATACAGGGTGTTCCAGAAAGGTGTGGTCATATTTAAGGGTGATGTTGGGTAGCTGATATACATTAAGGAAATAATGTCAAAACATAAAAAATGAGATTGAAATAATGTTTCAAGGAGTTTGTTTTGGTTGATGGCATTTACTTTAGTTCAATCACAGATTTGATGGCACAAACTGCATCATACTGCTTGAACATTAATTTCTTCGGAAGTTTTTAGTCTTCGGAAGATCATCATCATCAGTTTAGCTGGAAGACGACCACTGCTGGACTTAGACTTTCTCTATGCATCGATTTATCAGCCGATTATGTGGGTCTCGCTTCCAGAGGGTTCCTCTGGAATGCGGCCCCCTCACCAGATCATCGGTCCACCTAGTGGGACGCCTTTCGAACCCATCTTTTCTACGGGAAATGTTTCTTGCCCAATGATACTTCACTTTGGCAATTCTTCGGGCTATGTCGATAGCCTTAGGGCCAATTCCACCAATGAAACTGAACGCGATCAGCGAATAAACCAAGATTATGAGCTGTCAGTGTCATTATTTTTCTATGAAATATTTACGGTGATAGCTCTTGAACGCAGTTTAGATGTACTGATCGCATTCAGTTTCATTGGTGGAATCCGTTCTTAGTCCTCCTGCAGATGTGTTCATTTCTGATTCAAGTATGTAACACTATTTTTAACCGACTTCAAATAAAGGAGGAGGTTCTCAACTTCTTGTGATTGTTATCTCGTATCTTCGTCATTTATGAACCAATTTGAAAAATTCTTGTTTCATGTGAAAGAATATACTTCTCGATTGGTTCCATTGAAATTTTACCAAAATCGGTTCGGCAGTTTGGTTTTTAAATCCAAATAGCTGGAAAAGATATGTGGAAAAATCCACGTATACGAAATTGCGTATTTTGCTTTCCTGTGACTTTCCAGTGGTGTTGTTAAGTGTGGTAATACCACTACAAAGTGAAAAATAATAAACAATATTTTTTTTTTATAATAATTTTCTATCAATCTGCCTGGCTTTTTCCCGAATATTTTGGAGTCTGCTCCCAGTCTCACTGTAGAATAGCTGAGTACTAGTTTTACATGGAGCTTATCTGTACGTTTCAGTAACTGACACTGACACGATACCTTCTTAGGGTCAATTTCACTAATGAAACTGAACGCGATCAGTGAATGAACCAAGTTTATGAGCTGTCAGTGTCATTATTTTTCTAAGGACACTGACAGCTCTTGAACGCAGTTTAGATGTACTGATCGCGTTCAGTATCATTGGAGAAATCCGCTCTAAGTCATAACGACTATCAAAGATCTACAAATGACAGCCGGCACTATAGTCCCTGGCAGCACATTACGTAGCAGCTGTTGTGAGGTCGACGGATTTGAGACACGACCTAAACCTTCCTTCCTGAACACTCTGAGTAGACTGATCTGCTTCTGGAGGGAGGTTGGCTGGTTGGAATGACGGCCGCCATGGCTCACGTACAATGGTCCATACCAAGTAGATAGATAGATATGTAGACGACCTAAACCTTGCTTAGGTAGTGTATGTCACCCATCCGTCGACCTCGTAACCATTGCTTATCCTTGACCCGTGCGACTGTCATTATGTAGCCACATGCTCCTTCTACAATCAAACTTTCACAGAATTAATTAATGAACGGGAATAAAAATAAATTGTTGTTGTTAATTTTATATACAATTAATTCTTGCAACTGTTAAGTCAAACTGTGTTTGCTGCAACGTTATTTAACACGAGAAATGGAGTTTTTAATCATGTTGTCAGTTTGCTTTCAGCGATGTGTTTGTTTTGTACTATTTAATTAAAATGCTGCGAACGCGTGAGTGTTTCGTGACGTTTGACGTTTAAAATGAGTCTTCCAAATATGTTTAAGTATTATTGTGTGTATGTAACTTTTAATTATACATAATTTATGTTTCTTACTAAGGAGATAAGAGTGACACTCGTGCATATTACAACTCTTTATAGAGTTGTACTCATTGAACTCACCATTGTGAATAACTTTTACTTTGGGACCGACCCTGAAATCGAAATATTTACTGAACAGCTAGTTTTTCATGCTTTTCAGTTTTAGAAATGCTTTATTTATTTTTTGCAAATCGTTCGAACAAATTGAATCAATTCAATATGCCATTCTTTTGAAAGGAATCTTGTTTATTTTATCTATGAATGGAATATTGAATTATTACGTAGGAATTTTATAGGAATCAAATTGTAGGAGACTGGAACAATATGCAGATATTTTCATCAATTACAAACAAAATATATGTAGTAACAAGAAGTACCGTAGCAACACAGTCATGTAACTAAGATACACTATGTCCAGAAACTGCCAATAAACCATTATAAAATAAAATAATTAAGGGCCAATCTCACCAACGAAACTGAACGCGATCAGCGTATAAACCACGTTTATGAGCTGTCAGTGTCACTATTTTTCTATGGAATATTTACACTGACAGCTCTTGAACGCAGTTTAGATGTACTGATCGCGTTCAGTTTCATTGGTGAAATCAGCTCTAAGGGTGTAACAGAAATAAACACAAAACCTGAAAAGGCGTCCTTGTACACAGTTCAAACTTCAAAAACATAAAAAGCAGCTTTTCAGTACATTATTCGAGTTTAGGGTTCAGTCCTATCTTATAGTAGAAGTTATAAATTATGGGGAGTATATTGTAGCCTTTTCTGGTTATGCATTATTTTTGTTACAGTTTGTATAACCACAGTAAGGATTATAACATAAAATCAAATTTAAAAAAAAACACCTTCGTTTTATTTCAAAGGTTATTCATGAAGTTAACTTCATGATAACGTCGAATAATGGGTAGCAAAATGATATCCTAGGTAGCGATAATTTAATCAGAATTTAGTATAATTTTACCCGACTGCGTCAGAAGGCGGGTAATGTTTTTCGAGCGTATGTATGTATGTCCATTTCTTTGGCACGCCCTACAGCCCAAACGGCTGGATGAATTTTGACATTATGATTCGTTAGAATTGCGGTAGTGACATAGGCTATATAAATTTTCAATAAAATGTAGGAAATTAAAAAAAATACTTTGGCAAAAAACCCGACCGCTAAAAGCGACTACAAAGGTCCAAACAAGTCGCTTTTCAAGCAGTCTGATGCAGTTTGTGGCCTCAGATCTGTGATTGAACTGCATCAGACTGCTTGAAAAGCGACTTGTTTGGACCTTTTTAGTCGCTTTTAGCGGTCGGGTTTTTTGCCAAAGTATTTTTTTTTTGCAAACGATTCTGACAATGCTATTCGGAAATTGGAATATGAGCAGGCAGCTGTAGCTATTGGAAATTCCCATGCAAGTATTAAAAGTTTCAATAGGTACTGATGAACAGTAATTTTGTTAAATAAAAAACGTATAGATTTGCTTTTTTAAATACCTAGACCTAGGCCTCCCATATGGCCATATTAAACGAAAGAGTTACTTATTCCCATATGAAAGAAATCGCAATATCATACAGTGATCTGTCAAAAATAATGGTGGGCGGTTACAACCCCCTACTACCACCTACTAAAATGAGAAACGGTGCCAAAGCAAGTGGAGCAGAAAAATGTTAGCTGACTACTGTTGGACACATAAAAGAGATCTACGTCATGCTAAATATTCCCCAAATCCCTAAATGACATTATTTGTTTAACCCGTTTTTTATCCTTTGGGTACGGAACCCTAAAAATGGCAAGATGTTCGACTTCTATGAAAACCACGTTTTCGCCTTATTATCCACAACTGTTGCAAAAAAACTGAGGATGACTGTTAGTTTTTAAATACAGATTAGTTACAGTGTAGATGTAGATACAAAATAACCCATTTAATTTCGTTTAACTCTCACTAAGTTCGTTTATGTCGACCAGTGTTATGGACTCTACATAATCTCTCAGTCATCATTATATCAGCCGAAAGACGCCTACTGCTGGACATAGGCCTCCCCCAAGTGTCGCCATAGCAAGCGGTCCTGTGCGTCTCGCATCCATCGGCAACCCGCGACCCTCACCAGGGGCTCGAGTCTGCTGTTGCAATCGTGTCTCAATGACTGGTCATTGATCGAATATTTGACAACTTTGACAGTTTTTGTATGGGAAATGTGTCATAAGTTTGACGTTATACGTCAAAAATCGATCATTGACCGGTCATTGAGACACGATTGCAATAGCAGACTCGACCCCCAGGTCATCGGTCCACCTTGTGGGAGGCCTTCCAACGCTGCGTCTTCCGGTACGCGGTCGCCACTCTAGAACTTTTCGGCCCCATCGTTCGTGCCCTGCCCACTGCCACTTCAGTTTGATATTCTTCTGGCTATGTCAGTAACCTTGGTTCTCTTGCGGATATCATCATTCCTGGTAACGGGGTAACGATTGCGAAAAACCGAAAATTTATCTAAATAAACTGTTAATTAATTTTATCCATATTATCAAAAGCAATGATTGATCGATAGAGATAATTATTGAGAACTGATTAAGATAATAATATCGCATTGTTTAATTACTTTATGGGCAGTTTGTGAGGCAGCCATGTTGAGGCTAGTCAGTTTGTTCGTTTTTGTGGGCTTGGCTTTGGCCAAACACGAGATTTATGATGGGTAAGGAATTTAGTTACTTTTGGTTAATTGGGCATAAGAATGAAAGAAAACATTTTACGCCGACACCGTTGTTATTTATTGTCTGTCTGAGTTGTCATCTTACGAGTCATCCCTTTTCTAGTATATATTATTATCCTTCACACAATCCATCCATCGTTTTCTTTGGTCTCGCACAACACAACACAAAATTTTCCCCAATTCCTCTGCGTGATATCAACGTCTATTTTGTTTTTTTCCTGTGATTCTGATTCCAGCAAAGTATAAATATTTGACAACATATATTTTTTTTTTTTTAAAGAAAACGTTACCCCACACTAGGAATTTCTCCTGTATCGTGGGTGCGTTTACAAACATACAAAGTCACATACACAAACAGCCAGACCCGGAACAACTATCTGTAAGCCATACAAACATTTGTTCCGTGCGGGAATCGAACCCGCGACAAGCAGCGCAGCAGCCGATCGCTCAACCACTGCGCCAACCGTGTCGTCATCATTTTCGTTGATGATGTAGCTTGGCAAATATATCTTAGGTACCTTAAAATGTGTAATGATGATGCACCATTACAAAATGATCTTCCTTCCAGATACGGTCTATTCAAAGTCTCAGTGAAGACCCCAGACCAAATTGAGCTGGTCAACTACCTCAGCCACAACTTAGACCTGGATGTCTGGTCCCATGCACTACCAGGTCGTGATGGACAGGTCCTCGTGCCTAAGGAGAAGAAGGTGCTGTTCCAGAATGAACTCAAAGCCGCTGGGGTAGAATTCAAAGTTGAATCTGATAATATTAAGGAGTAAGTCTTGATGACATAGTTACATGCTTACCTACATATATATAAAATTGCTTGCTTTGTAGCATTTTATTCGATGAAAATAACTCACTAAATAAATTGTTTATTCTCTGAGCCATCAAATCCGCCATTAAAATGGTGAAAGAAGGACGTCATCATCATGATCGTCATATCAGCCGAAAGACGTCCACTGCTGGACGTAGGCCTCCCCAAAGTATCGCCACAACAACCGGTCCTGTGCGTCTCGCATCCATCGGTTACCCGCGACCCTCACCAGGTCATCGGTCCACCTTGTGGGAGGCCTTCCAACGCTGCGTCTTCCGGTACGCGGTCGCCACTCCAAAACTTTTCGGCCCCATCGACCATCTGTTCTGCGAGCAATGTGCCCTGCCCACTGCCACTTTAATTTTTAGAAATAAGAATTTAAGAAGGACGTATTGCTATATATCCTTCTTTCATCATTTTAACGGCTGAAAGAGGTGAATCTCTTTCAATGTTACATCACTCATCCAATTTAGTGGTTTAAAAGATTCTTGTTTGTACTTTTTCAGACTTCTTGATTTGGAAGACAAGCTTCACGCCGCAGCATCAAAGAAGAACAATGCTTCAAGATTAGATTCTCTTCCCTTCGACCAGATCTACACATACCATCAGGTCAGTTTTTTGTGTATTAAGAAAAAAGGAATGTACTAATGTAATCTCTTTGCTGAAACAGCATCAGCTGATCTATTCTGTCAACAGGTTACCGTCTCAACTTTGGTGGAGTGAGCGTGAAGTGAACTATCATTCCATCTTGTTTGTATCGATTGACATGAGATGGTAACAGAAACGCACTGCTGAACTACCGACGTATATATTATCTCTTCAAGCCAAAAATACCTCATTTATCGCTTTCCATCAGGCGTGATCGAGGTCAAGAGCAAGCCTATTACTAAATAAATAAAAAAAACAGTAGGGGTTTCTCCAGGTCTGAACTGGTGACTTCGACAAAACCTAAAGTTGGGTGCAAGCCTTCTCTTTCTTCATACTTCCCGATATTTTCAATCATCGAAGTGCATCTCGTGACTTCGATGATACCGCAACTGGTTGCGGATTTTGTTCGGAAGAGTTACCGCGGCCCTGAAAAGCAAAGGGCACTACGAGGAGCACGGATGGGTTTTAGTCAGTAAGAGTCTTACACTCCCTCCCGCTACACCCAGAACGGCAGGAGTCATTTGATGATTTCCCATTCATAAAAAATGGGTTTCTCCACGTCTGCAAGACCCACAATTGGGTGTAAGCCTTCCTTTTCTTCATACTTCCCGGTATCTATCGTCAATCATCCAGGATGATATTTTCAACTTTTCATCAGCATCTTCCTGCTCCATGTTACTTGGTGTTGGCGCTACACGATAGTGACAACTCAATTCAATACAAAAACTATTACAACTATTCCAGGTAGACACTTTCCTAGAGATGTTAGCTGCAGCGTACCCAAGAACAGTGACGTTGGTGAACGCTGGCAAGAGTGTCGAAGGCAGAGACATCAAATACATCAAGATATCAACCACCAACTTTGAGGTAAGGATCCTGTACTGTAGTTTTTTGAAAGAACAAAATCACTCAATCGGTGTCAATTTGTGAAGACTGGGCACCCATGTTTAGAGCAAGCATGGCTCCACCAGTACTCTTACTCAAAATAGTCATCTAACGAGTATTTATTAACTTGGTCAAAGTTTTGAGGACACTATACAGGGTTATTTGTAAAAAAAACAACAACCTTTCAGTGGGTCAAGGTACTCATGATTATAAACAACTTTTACTATGGGACCAACTCTGAAATATCAAAAAATAAATCAGTGTTTCATACAAAATGCCATATTCACCCGATGAAAAACTTTTTCACAAAAAAAAGAAACCGACACACAAAAAACACTACAAAGTTCAAAATAACTTTAATTTCAGTAGTCGGTGTTTTGGTTGCTTCTTCGTTATTTGAGACCGACTTCCGAAACCAAAGTTATTTTTAACTTTAGTGGTTTTTTTTGGAAGTCGGTTTCTTTTTTTTGTGAAAAAGTTTTCTATTTTTCACTTTTTAGTGGTAACCCACACCTAACAACACCACTGGAAAGTCGTCACAGGAAAGCAAAAATACGCAATGTCGTATAGATAGATGATTTTTCCATATATTTTTTCCAGCTATTTGGATTTAAAAACCAAACTCCTTCACCGATTTTGATAAAATTTCAATGGGACCTATACCCAGAAATGAGAATTTCAGAATTTCAGAAAAAAGAATTTTTCAAATCGGTTGGCAAGCGACGGAGTTATACGCGAACAAACATAAAAAAACAAACTTCCGAATTGAGAACCTCCTCCTTTTTTAGAAGTCGGTTAAAAATATAACCGATTTAATTTTGATGACGTCTCTAATTAATGCGCCAGTTAGACAAACACAAAAACAAACAAAACGTAATTTCCACACAATGATAATCGTATCTTAATTAATATCCACCACGTAAAAGATAAAATTGATTAAATGATAATTTTGATTGATTAATTGCATCATAATTATGGTCACCTACCTGCTTATTTATACATGTCACTAAATTCTCCACTTATCGTTTAAGAACAGATTACATGTGTCAAATAAATGATATACTGGATTTAAACGAGTTTACCATGTAATAATGAGTGTCATTATGACGCAGTACCTGACAAATCCGATAAAAATCATAATAATAATAATATCAGAATAATAATAATAAACAATTACATCCTTTTTGGAAGTCGGTCAAAAATATGAGCTAGGTATATATTTTCTAATAATCAATCTACAGCGTCGGCTTCCGGTTACTTAACCTCAATGTTCGAACGGTGCAGCAATTATTATTTAGCCAGTCCACCACAAGGACCAACGGCTTTCGCCCTGTGACAAAATATTATTACCACTAAAGTATTTATGACCATGTACTTACCATGTACATTCTCCCCAGGACACTAGTAAACCCGTAGTCTTCATGGAATCTCTTCTCCACGCTCGTGAATGGATCACCTTGCCAGCCACTCTCTACGCCATCCACAAACTGGTGATTGACGTCACTGAGGAAGACCTGGTGCGTGACATCGACTGGATCATCCTGCCTATTGCCAACCCTGATGGATACGTTCATACCCATGGAGAGGTAAGGAGTCACGTCGTTGGTTTGATTTTTTTAAGCCTTATTTGTGGCCCACTGTTGGGTATAGGACCTCACCTATTTTTCTCCATACCTCTCTATCTTGTTCGATCTCTTCTAAAGTTTGACCTTCGAACGAGATCAGATCATCACACCACCTTCACCGTGGTCGTCCTCGACGGTGACTCCCTGAGGCGTACAGCGAGTGACCATCTTTTCTGTGCGGTAACAATTGAATGGTGGGGTCATGCGCAGCAAACATAATGCAGACTACATTTAGTTTGATACTTACCTCATGCCTTTAAAAACTCGGGTCTAGCAATGCTTTTAAAGTTAGACTGATTGCTAGAAAGTTCGGTAATTTATCTGATGGCTTAACTTTTCTTCTATAGCACAAAGGGGTCATAATGCTATCAGTAACGAATTATCGCCGCATCTTTCTGTAAGTGAATTAATGAAAGAACTAATTAAAATGTATGTAAATTACACAGTACTGACGTTAGAGGATTTTAAGCAACAAGGCCTTCTCTACCAGTAAATCTTAGGATAACAGTATAGCAGTATAACTATAAAGTGCTCATTACTTGTTAAAGATCTGTCAAGACGCTTAGTTGACACTTCGCGTGGCCCTAGGAATGGCTTTTACCTCGGACAAAGGATAAGCATTGCCATACAACGTGGCACGCTGCCAGCCTTTTGGGTACATTACCAGTGGCCTGCGATGCGGAGGAATTTTTCGACGCCATGTTTTAGATTATTTTTAGTTTTAAATTAAGTCTTTTATTTAAGTGTGTATATGTTACCGGTCAAACCCGATTTCAGGACAAACTAGTTTTGCCTAGGCTAAACTAGTTCTTCCTTCACGTTTGGCCTAGCCTAAACTGATTTATCCTATCAGCCTTAGGACGAATTAGTTTGGACTAGGCTATACCAGTTAATCCTATCGCGTGTAGTAAGAACTAGTTGAGCCTAGGCGAAACTAGTTTGTCCTAAAATCGGGTTTGGCCGGTAACATATATAGTAATAGAACTATAAATAGATAAATAATACAAATTTATCCAAACATTTTCATTCAACACACGATTTCACCGCTCAACCACTAGGTATTAATTTTACAAAAACACCCAAAAGCTAAAACTGTTACTCGATAATTGCAACCAATTTGTGGTGGAGCCAATATATGGGAAATTAGTCCCCAAATTTTATTTGCAAAATAAAATGACGCCTGATACTCACACGTCGAAATATTAAATTATTGGGCAATTAAGTAACCGCCAGCGTTACGCTGCCAAAATGTTGGGGTCAGAAGATAAAAATATGTGATCAATTCGGGGAGGGATTATTTTGTTCTCAGTGATTTTTATCGGGGTAATAAGCTGTAGTTTAAAGTGGAAGATGAAGTTGAATAATTGGCTTCTGGATGTTATTGGTGTATTTCAATAACATTGGCTAGGCAGGGGTCATAGTCCTTCCATAGTTGTAGGTAACCTTAGCCAGCCAATCCCATAGCCCAAGTTCTCTAATTACCAGTATTTTCCGTGGAGCGGCTGCCTACCAGACTTCCACAACCCATTAACTGGGTAATACGGCTGGGTGACTGTGTCAGTGGCTTCTGAAAATCCGTAACGACTGTCAAAAATCTACAAATAACAGCCAGGACCAACAGCTAAACGTACTTTCCGAGGCACGGGTGAATCTCGGTATGTTAAGATGGTCACCCATCCACAGACCGACCCCGGCAAGCGTTGCTTAACCTTGAAAATCGACTCGTGCGGCTGTCATTATTTAGCCACGACCTACAACTGCAAGAATTTATTAAATTTCTTAAAAATTGCCGATCCTAAAATTTCGCTCTTAATATTTCGACTAAACTCTTGAACAAACAGTTGATCATAAACTAATCCTTTCAAACATTCTCTTTCAGTTCCGTCTCTGGCGCAAGAACCGCAGTACCAACAACGGCCTCCTGTGCTCCGGAGTAGACCTCAACAGGAACTTCGACGTCTTCTGGGGCGAAGCCTCCAGCAACCTTCCCTGCAGTGACACCTACCACGGAGCTGCACCCTTCTCCGAACCTGAGACCACCATCATCAAGGGAATCTTCGACCAGTACAGCGACCGCATCGAACTGTTCCTCGACATCCACAGTTTTGGAAGCATGATCTTGTATGGCTATGGAACTGGAACCCTTCCTCCAAATGCTTTGTTTCTCCATCTTCTTGGAGTCCAAATGGCTCAGTCTATTGATGCTGTAAAAATGAGCTGGAATTCTGACTATATTGTTGGTAACGTTGCCTTGGTTTTGTCGTACCAGGCTTCTGGCAGCGCTGGTGACTATGCCATGGCTGCTGGAGTACCTTACTCCTTTACTTATGAGCTACCAGGCCACAGGTTTGGCATTGGTGGTTTCGGGTTCTTTGTTGACCCTGCTTTCATTGAACAGGCTGGATTTGAGACCTGGGAAGGTATCAAGACTGGTGCCAGATTCGTTCGTAATAATAATTACAAGAAAAATAATCTTTAATTTGGAACAAAATACTTATTTGGCTTTTCCTGGTGTACCTATATTTACCAAAATAATAAATTATTTATTTTGTATGTAACGTTAATAAATGTTGATGATTACCCGTCTTTCTGCTTTTTTTTGTGTTTTGTTCTAATTTATTCGTATTTATTTAATTACTTCATGCACATAAATGTACAGAGGCGGAATTAATGCCTTAGGCATTTTCTACCAGTCAACCTTTGGGTGATGCATAGACAAATAGTGGTAGGTGCAATGTGACGAAAAACCAGAAACGCGATTAATATTTAATTAATACAAAGAAAAATATATGTAAACCATACATACGATGCAATTCTATAACATACTCAAATGAATAAACTAATATACATGAATATACTTAAACAGTTGATGCAAACAAATATTGAGTAAAAAAGTATTTGATGTTTGGGACTTGACTGTACAAGATTTTTTTAAGGAATTTCTCCTGCAAATTCAGAAAATACTGCATCGCGGGTTAAATTGTCGACATAGCCAAGCTTTTCTTCAAACAAAGACAGCTAGAACAAAAGCCATGGTATAGATAGCACTAGTGCATTAGCAGTGATAGATTGTAACTACAGTTTGTGAGGGACTCATCAATTATCTGGACGACGTGCAGCTAACATGTTGAAAAGCTTTTATCTTATTTTGTTTTAGTGATTAAAACATATAATATATAAATTACTAGCTTTTACCTGCGACTTCGTACGTGCTTAATAATATCCCATTTTTCCCGATTTCGTAGGAATATCGGGACGAATTAAACATTTCGTTTGGTGTCGGACGTAAAAGAATAGCACCATCCCATCACTTTCCGTGGGTGTCATAAGAGGCGACTAAGGGACTCACCAGAGAATGGGCAGCAGCATTCTCTGTCGGTACATTGCTACAGCTACACTGCGATCGCCAACCCGCCTGCCAAGCGTGGCGATTTGGCAAACCCCCCGCTATGGGGCCTATGTCCAACAGTGGACGTCTTTCGGTTGATATGATGATGATGAAATATCTTCCTCTTGAATCACTCTGTTTATTGATGAAAGCCGTATTAAAATCCGTTGCGTACCTAGTTTTAAAAAAATAAGCGTACAGACGGCAAAAGCTATGTAAAGATGTATCATAACACATAACCTAACCATCCCTTCGAGAAATACAGTTGTGACTCTAGAAAGGAAATGTTGTACATACACTGTAATAAACGAGACAATCAAATTTCACGTACTAACTTACTGTCATGGATTGCCCCTGAGAATGTTAAATGACCTTTTTTATTAATCCCTGCTAATATTATAAAATGTGAAAGTAACTCTGTCTGTCTGTTACGCTTCCACGCTAAAACGGCTGAACGAATCGTCATGAAATTTGGCAGATATATAGCCTGGGATATTTAGAAGGGCATAGAGTACTTTTTTACGCAATAACCGACATCCACGCGGGTAGAGCCGCGGGAAAAAGCTAGTATTCTATAAAGTACAGCAGTGCAGAATACATTTTTAATCTAGTTTCGGGTTGTTCCAAAAACTTAACTCAACTAAACAAACATCCTGAAAAATTGCCTCAAAGACGTTCGACCTACATTTATAATTTTAATATTTCTAACGCCAACTAATGAAAGGCCACCCACGGCTTCGTACGCATAAAATTAATAAAACGATACGAAAAACCGCCTTTAAATTAAAAGGCTTTAAGGTGAAAACTGTATATAAATTAATTACCAAAAAGACAGAATAAGGAAATGTGTGTGGGAGTAATTAAAATATCTGCTTGTAACTTTCACACCTACAAGGTGAAAGAAGAAGGTCAGTAATTGGTTAACGCGCCTCCTAACAAAGTACCTAATAATGAGTTTAGACCGGTAGCAAAAAAGAAATCTTTGTTAAATACCTACATGTAAGTAGGGGTAACATTTTTCACTTTAGTGGCACGCATAGCAAAAAAGCTATTAGATATTAATAGTGTTTTTAAAAACAGAACTTTTTCTTTAAAAAGAGAAGACATGACACGGGCCCGATAAGAATAACGAAGGGAAGTTTACAAATTTCAGATAAAGAGTGGAAGAACTCGTAGAGAATCTAATAAAAAAATTCGTCCACATCGCTGCCTTGAGGAACAGTGCCCAGAACATTGGCCGCATTGCCATGTTGAATGGCAATGCTGACTCCTTGGCCGAAGAAAAGGTCAGCCATTTTGTCACATGCAGAGTCGACTAATTGCTTGCTGATTACACGAAAAACTCGATGAGCACTCGGACCCCATGGCCCTAGTGTTTCAAACCCAAATAGCTCAAATATTTAATTCCCAATAAAGTTGTTGTATTTGCGTCGTTTGAGATTATCTGCAACTGCAGCAGCCGTCTCAGCACAACCCGCCGTGCTAAGAAGCTGGGATCCCGCAAGGGATCTTTCCATATCTAATAGCCACTAACGATGACGATGGTGATAGCGATGATGTGGATAATGACGAAAGAGCATGCATTTTTAGGAGAAACTATTTACTCTTAACTCTTAATAAACCCCCAGGATGTAGCAATCGGGAAACAAAACACAAACCGCGGCAGGAATTACTTGGCTGAACGCACAGTGACAGTATTCTAGCAAATATATTTGTTCGTTTTGGTGGAATGTCGAATCTATTTCGTTTCAGCACGCGTCAAAATATAGGTATCGTTTTAAGGTACGTCCACACAACACGAATGCCTGGCCGCATTGTGACCACTGTTATTTATGAGACAATATGCAATTGTTTGGTGACTAAACAATTACAGCCGCATGGGTGGATCTTCAAGGTTCAGCAACGCTTGCCGGGGTTGTATGTTGTGACCATTTTAACATACCGAGATTCCTCCGTGCCTCGGAAAGCATGCTAAGCCGTTGGTTCCGGGTGTAATTTGTAGATCTTTGGCGGTCGTTACGGATTGTCAGAAGCCAGAAAATCTGACTCCAGTCTTGCCAAGAAGTACCGTGTTACTCAGCTAATGGGTTGTAGAGGTCTGGTAGGCAGCCACTCCACGTAAAATACTGGTATTCAGCTGAATCCGGTATGACTGGAAGCCGACCCCATCAAAGTTGGGAAAAGGCTAGGCAGATGATGATGAACTTGTTTGGGATATACTTACATACTTAATGGCATGTAATTAAATCGATATCTGTATTTTCCCTTTTTTCGAACAAAATATTTCAAAGTTAAATCAAAAATACTGACTTGCACACAAATTATGCACACTAAATAAATCATATTAGATATACTGTTTAATGGTATTTGCAGAACTGTTTTACTGAACGAATATTTGGCTAATGATATTTCTGGGTGGTTTAAAAAAAAATAACCACGAAGGGGATGGCGGGGTCTGTTCGCTCGCTTCGCTCGCTCACTTGACCCCGCCATCCCCTTCTAACCTAACCTGTCCGAGTCGGGGTGCCCAATGACCGGCTATTATTGTAACCATGATAACCACCTGGTGTTTCTGGGAAGTGCAATTTAGAGTGCAAGTTAGTATTTTTGATAAACAATTCGTATTTTTGTTTTTTTTTCATTCGATAAAAAGGTCATCTCGTTTTGGATGATTTTTTTAGTTTTTTTTGTAAGACATGTTTTCTAATCAATTGGGATTTTTTGCACAGCATTATTTTTTCTGGTATGCATTAAAATTATACAGATGTGCATTTAAAAATATCCCATACTTAATTCATACTAAGCTAGCGTGCTGCATCATCGCTTTCCATCAGGTGAGACTCTGTTCAATCGCGAACCTGTCATTAAAAAACACAGGCAATTTGTCTTTATCACAACAAGGATTAAATTTTTTTTACATACCTGTATCGATAAGATAAAATTCCTTCTTAATGTTCAAATTTAAATTAATCTCATAATTAATAGGTCTGTTTGTGTAGTCACGTTAAGATATTATTTGCTATAAAAATGTTATTTTATTTATATTTTGTATCTGTATTTTGTTATTTTGTAGCTGCCAAGAATGAGGAGTATCGGGGGTGAGTTTTGATGTATATTTTATATATTGATAGTTACTGTGATTGGTGCTAGGCAGATGATAAGTTTATTCACAAAACATTTATGTGACGACGCGAAAGTTCATCAGGAACACATCCATACATGCTATATTTTAGTTTGTTGTACGTTACGTGTATTTGTAATTTAATAAAAGTTATTTTCATCCCATAAAATAAAAGTGACAATGTAAGGAAAAAAAACAGTGTGTGCCTCACGATTGTTCCAAAAATTTTCATTTTAGCAATCTTGCCAGACAAATGCTGTTGGACACTGGTCTTCTGATGGACCTTGACAAAGATACAGCTTGACTTTTTCTTTCTTTCTTTAATTCATCGTTTCTATGGTCTACTTATACAGGATGTTTCAGAAATGCGTGGTCATATTTAAGGGTGCTTTTCTGTAGCTGATATACAGTAAAAAAACAATATCAAAATAAAAAATACTGACTTTTTTTCAAAAAACATGACCTCAAAAAACGACCAAATATTTCCAGAAACGTCACTTGTCAATCAGACTGATACATTAGGTGGCATCTAATCTGTGATTGAATACAAATAAACGCCAACAACTGCATCAGACTGGTTGAAAAGTGAGGTCGTTTTTTTTTAAATGTCGATATTAATTTAATTCTGATATTCTTTCTTTACCGTATAACAGTAACTGAGCATCATCTTTAAATATGACCACGCATTTCTGTAACACCCTGTATATCTTGTTGGTTTCTTGGTCACAAGCGTGACTGCCAAGCTTAGGTCTAAAATGTCTTCTTCTTCTTCGTGTGGGTAGTAAGGTCTAACGACCCCACACACCCTAGTGGCAGAGTTTCTAAACCGCCTCAAGGGCCTCTGACATGGTTTGACGACCGCCATTTGGCGGCCGGGACCACCGGCTTATACGTGCCTTCCGAAGCACGGAATCATCTTTTTATCAGATAGTCAGGTGATTCAAGCCTGCAATATCCTAACCAAACTGGAAACAACTTTACAAAGTATGCTTCCCGTGGGAATCGAACCCACGACCACCGGGTCACAAGGCAAACGCCTAAACCACTCGACCACGGAGGCAGTTAACGTACAGCAGACAGACAGTCTAAAATGTGATACTAGGCCATTACAAATTCCGCTGTAGCAACCCAGAGCTAGAAAGTTGTGTAACATCTCCGGGCCTCGAAAAGCACGGCAAGCCATTGATCCTGTCCCTGGTCTCTCTTCTTTTTCATCTCTCGTGTCGAATTGAGTTGTATCTCCCGCTTACACGGCTAATCTCTGTTGAGATTTGCTACTGTAACCGAAATTCGGCCGGGTGAATTAAAATCAATGTATATGTAGCCGCCAACTAGCTGAATCCGCCATTTCATTAAAAGTCTAGCCTTTTCATTTAATTGTGCCGTTTAATCAGCGACATAAGTGACATAGGCAAGTTACTACACGATATTGAATAAAATATGTCACTTAGGTTGCTGAAAAATCGGCAAATTTTAATGAAAAGGCTAGGCCACCAATTAAACGGCTGATTAAGCTAATTGGCTGCGACATATATAAAACTCTTCCGTTACTGGTGACAGCCAAATTTATAGGTCTTAGAAAGATGAAATTTGGCATGCAGGTTCCATGGAAAGTGTAGGGGATCACTAAGAGAGTATTTCTCAAAATTCTTCCGGGAACAGGAAAATCGGGATATGCGCGTACAAAAATGCGGGCAAAAAATAATATCGTATAATAATTATAACTCAAAACATTTCATACAACATGTTACTCATTCCTCCTCATCACATGCATCCATACGACATGCTCCTCATCACATTCACATGCTCCTCATTCCTCCTCATGACATGCCTTACTATGACAGCCGATTCAGTCCGTAAAGCCTCTTCAGCCCTCTGTGATCCGTTTTCTAATGCGGTGATGATAATCATGTCCCCTACGATTATTGACTTAAATAAGGATTATGTTTTGCTAAGATAATAATACAATTTAAATAAGCTGATATGATATCTCGGAAAGAATTCAAGTAGTTTTCTTCTTTCTCAAGGCTCAATATTTCATGTTATAAATCTCATTGTCAAAGCATAGTTTCAAGTTAGAGATGAAGGAAAGAACTTAATTTATTAAAATAAAGTCGGATATTAAAGACAGCGAAAATATTCCGCAAACATCGATCAGTGCAGGAGTTTGCACTGATTAATTATTTAAAAAATAAAAAGTGTGCCGTTGAATTGAGTCTTTCGGCTTTTGCGGAAGCGGCCTACCTGGGTGCGCAAAGTGATTGTCATATAGGCTACTATAGTTCACGTCCAGGGGCGAGAAGGCAAGACGTATATCTCCGTCTCTTTCCCACTGGAAGTAATATTGAAGTAATACTGTTTAAGAGTTGGTGGTTTAGGCCCTGGTGGCAGATATGATAAAAGGTACAAACGAAAAATAAACCCGAAACTTAGAAATTCCTTGATGCAACGACAGGAAAATCACATTAATTACACAGGGCTAAGCATTTTAAAACCCTTAACAATGTAATATTTACCCTTCATTAAATTCAGCCGACTTGGATTCACAAAAAATATAGAATCACATTAAATTGCTTATCTCTGTCAAGTCGTAAAAGTTAATGAACTGAACTAAAAGGGTACAAAGAGTGAAAATGTACTCCCTTTTAATACAAGTGAAAATAATTGTGAAGATTAGTCAAAAGGATGCTTTGGATTATTTTTGCTAAGCTTTCATTTGGTCCTAAAATCTGAATCTCTACATAAAAATATTAGGCTATACAGGTGTGTAATGTTTGGTATAAATATTGTTTATTTATAACAAAGAATGATATAATTTCGATTTATATAATATTCATTCGTTATAATCATCTATTGTTATAACAACTTATAATATACCTCCATGAGATACAATTTCATTTCATATAATCTTCAGTGGTTACAACATACACTTAAACTAACAATCATTTTATATAATTTAATCGAATGCAAATTCGGCTTAAAATAATGTCGTGACCAGGGAAAGTCGACGAAGCCCGATTGCGCCCCGGTCTCCTATTTCTGCCAGCAAGGTTTAAAGGAACCTAACCTATCCGTGTCGGGGTGCCCCAAGTTCCCGAGCTGGCCCCGTTCGCTCATTGTTCAGTGGTTTGATCAAATGTTACTTATACAGAATGATAATCAGATGAAAAGAAAGTTATATTAAATAAAAATTTACTAAATGAACGTTAGATAAAAGTGTTGTTATAACATAATATGTTGTTATACAAACTGAACGTTATATTAAGTCAAAATTATGTAAATTGGTGTTAGATTAAGTAAACGCTATGTCATTTGAGCGTTATAGCTTTTGAAAATAGAGAAAATATTCTTATACTAAAAGATTGGCTAAAATAAAACATTGGCTAAAATGTCCAAGAAGGATTGACCAGCGCTATCAAAATGTGACGTGGGACCCTAAACTTGGGTCCCTGAATTTTTGACAGTTAAAATGGTATTTTGACTAATAATAAGTGCTGTTTTTGCTTAACATAGATTTTTAAACGCTCAGAACTACGTTATTATTGATATTTTGAAACAATATTTATATTGCGTCTTTTCTTTTCTTCAAGTTTTAAAATGCCATTACTGATAGTTATCGCCGACAAAAAGTTTGCAAAACATCATTGTTGCGCACGTCCTTATATTCAAAACAAACAGAAAACAGAGATAATGTAATAATCTACTCATACATACATTAATTACCATTCTTTATCTCGGATTAAAATGCAATTTACTTGATCGTATGACCTTGCCGTCATACTGATATCTGTGACAGTCGTTTTGTTAAGTCAGAAAGAAGCTCGAAAATACGACAGCTAGTCCCGCTCGCTTTAAAAATTAAAATACATATCAATTCATCATCATCATCGTATCAGCCGATAGATGTCCACTGCTGGACATAAGCCTGCCCCATCATCCACCCACAGACCGACCTCAGCAAGTATTGCTTAACTTTGAAGATCCATCCGTGCGGCTGTTATTAGCTGTCTTTTTCTAGCTCTCTTATTATTTTTTAGGATTCTTCAGTTCATCTAAAGGTTGTATGATGAAATATATTGTCAGCAATAAGAATATTATCGCTTTCCATCAGGCGTGATCGAGGTCAAGAGCAAGCCCATTACTTAATAAAAAATAAAAAAATAATATTTATATGCAAGAAAAAAATATTTGTTATCTACACAGTTTATCTCAAAATATACAAAAATACATATAATAATAACAGAGAAAATATAACCAAAATTGATCGAAAAACCAACGAGATTTAACTGTTATAAACAAATACATCTGTCCCTCTCGCGAAAACGCTGTTATGTATGGCAGCTGTATAGGCGTCATGGACTTTGACGTCAAAGTCCATATCGGACTTCTCTTTCTAATTGTAAACTTTGAAGCTTTGTAACTTCATCGCCGATGAAGTTATTTTAAAAATTATTTCATAAGTGCTTTCAAAAGCTAATAAGTATTTTATTCGGTAAAAAAAAATTGCATGCATATTCCCCTTGTACCAATTTATTTAAAATTAAAATTAAATTAAATAAAACTTTATTTCAGACTATATGGTTCATAATTTTGTTAGTATTTTGATGTTAGTAACAACGGGTATAAGTAGGTTAATATTGTTAGTTTTCACAAATTATTTAGTTATGTTGACCTATGACTGTCTCCACCCAGTGACCCTGCAGGGACTGTCCGGTCTGGCAGCTATAATTTTCAGGATGCTGTTGTCACAACCATGCAAGCGTTGTAGTAAGGAGGCCGCTTTCTTTCACATGATGGCATGGAAACTATCTGTGTGAGCCTCCGCGAACATTCTTGAAGCACTACAACGCATTGGATGTCCCAACAGCATCCTTAAAGCATTTTTAAATTGAGCTCGCAGGACGTTTTATTCTTGGCTGTGTTAAGTCATGTAAAATTTTTGTGTACAATGAACTATATTTTATCCTTCTGTCTATTTATCTGCATACAATTTTTACTTTTTCCAGGTACAAAGTCTACAACATAGGACTGAACAGTCAAAGCAAGCAAGAAAACCTAGGTCTACTTAAGAATGATCTCATAGACTTCTGGAGAAGACCAAGTTTTCAGTATGGCGTGGTCGGCAAGGCGATGGTTCCACCTTCTCATTTCAATTGGTTTGAGGAGATATTGGAAAAAATGGGGATAGACAAGGATGTGTATATTGAAGATGTTTATGAGTGAGTAGGAGATAATATTCTTATTTTGTTTCGGAAATGTCATATCTTTTTTTTCTATGTAACACATATGTATCATGTATGTTGTGTGTATGTATGTAGAGCTATTTTCTGCTTTCCTTCACCACATGGTTCATGTTTATTGACCTATAAGGTTCTCATAAGACTTGACATTTGCGTTGTATATAGATTCAATCTGTTTAGCATTGTATCATGGATTAATAAATCAACATGAATGTGCTATTATTATGAGTATATGAGATTATATTATTTTGAAACAATTTACTGATTTTAATAAGAGAAAGAAACCTCATGGACACTCCATGAGGTTTCTTGCACGTTCTTCCTTTTTTTGACTGACCGACCTTGACAATTCAAAAGTGCCTGTAAATGGTTTATTTCAAATGCATTTTGATTTAATCAGAATATCCAATTGGGGACTTTCTGACTCTGATTAGGTGCTGAGTTGATTAAAATTGCATAGGTCTTCATTTAGGAACTCGACTAATTACGACAACTGTCACTTGTCATAATTTATTGTCATTCCATCGAAATCATTGCCACGATAAATATGAACTGACAATATTATTTGTTATCGAATCAGTTCCATGACAGGTAAAAGCTTGGCTGATGATGATTTAAAACTTTTGCTATTTACTCCTGCGAATTTTTACAAAACCGATAAATAATTTATATCACCCCAGTAAACATGCAGTGAAAATAATTAATCTCGTTAAATAATTATAATTAGCGACATCATCATTAAGCCAATATTATCGCACTGGTAAATATTTTCCGATATTTATTAAATTGGTTAATGAAACGAGGTTGGCAATACCGCCAGTCTTTTGGGCTCACTTCCAGTCGACAGCGATGCGGACGAATTTTTTGACGCCATATTTTAGTTAGGAGTTTTCTTTTTTTTATTTTAAGTTACTATTAAGAAAGTCAATAAATGTATGTGGGTCAATGACCGTTATTGTAGATTTATCTGATGTGTACCAAACAATTGAAATTATGAGTATATTGTGTTTATTCCAGATTCTTAACGAAAGAAGAGAGTAGAACCAGATCATCAAAGACTGACAATGATCCTGAAAGTGGCGGGTTTGATATCAAAAGCTATCATAAATATGATGATGTAAGTTGTACTTATATACATTCGAATTCATAAGCGAGTTTGTTTGTTTATTTGTTCCGCTTTCACGCCTAAATTGAAGAACCGATTTTGAGAAGTAGGGTATTTAAAAAAAAAATTAAACACTTATTACGGCACGTCGCTTGTAAAAATTATTCTATCATAGTGACGTCACGCGTGTTTTCAACGCACTGTATCGTCTATATTTTTTGTTTACGTGGAATAATAAAAATACGTGTCTAATATTTTTTGGAAATCTATCCGAGACGGACTAATCAGTATGATGAAACAACATAGCCGTGCTCGTATGCCACCTATGCTGGTAAAAGAGTATGTTTATAGTAATGAAAAATCAAACTTTAGCACTGTAATTTAGGGCAAAGTAGGATACGACCACAGCCTGCTATCATCTGAACATCAATAAATTTCAGATGAGAATGTTTTCTTGTTTCATACTTTTTAAAACGTGAATTTTCTGCAGTAGTTTTTTCATTAATTAATGAAAACCTGACTACACAAAATTCACTTGCAACATTATGAGTCCCATTGTGAGTGACCGTGATTCAGTCCCATTTTATGTCATCATTGGCTAGATGCACTGGTCATAGATTGTCGTCTTGTGTTTTGTATGTGTACTTTAACTTTTAAATAATTTAAATATATGAGTAAAACAAACAAAAAAAGAAAAAAACAGACACAAATAAATAAAATCTATTTCACGCGATAAAGGTATCTATTTAATTTGTGTGATAAAGGTAGAAATGTACAGTATTGTTTTTGAAGTTATAATATCATGATTTTATAATGAGAAGTTCATCGTGAAAATAAACTTAACCGGTTAATATGGTTTATTCACATCCATAATTAATGTTGAAAATATTATTTTAGTGTTAGAAACAGACAGCCAATTCTACTAATATATAAACAACGTTAAAAAAGCTTTAATTTTAATACAATTTTGACTGTTAGCGATTGAGATTCGAATGCGAACGTTGCTTGAAAATACGTTTACGTTTCTGCGTATTCCGTCAGGGAAAATACAAGCGATGTTTTCCTACGTAGAATTTTCCTTCGAAAGAATAGATCGTAGAACGAGGCGTCTGCGTAAGTTTTTAGATTCAATTGAGAATGACTACTCGTGTGTGGCTCTCGACTATTCTTATCGACTGGAATTGAAATATTTGTTGAAAATTCTTAGTAGGGAAATATGTTCGGACATTTTTATTATTCTGTTTGAGAAAGGTAATGTATGTGGCTTTCCTGTTAGAGAAATTCTGGTTGAAAGGTGTTACTGACATTTCAGTAAAAATGTCATATCTCTGTTTCATTGTGATACGAATTTAAAACTGAAAAAAGTAATACTTTTGGTTATAATCTTTTTAGTTCAGGTCAACAGTTGACACAAATATTGTAGCATAAATTGTAAGGAGATGCCACAAATATGTGGTTGATCAAGAAGGTGGGTACAGAGGGCTTAGTGCGAGTATTTTAACGTACTCGATCGCGTCAACGTAAATGTTCGCTTATGTCAAATTGTACAGAAAAAAAACAGGTTGTCCGTGAGTGTCACCAGACGGCGCTTATTCAGTTTCAATACAAATTGACGTTTACGCTAACGCGATCGAGAACGTTAAAAACTCGCACTAAGGCCACTGATCGGTGTTACGGGGTGTAATGTAACGTGTTACAAAGCGAGCATTCGTGCAATATGCAGTGCGATTCTGTAAACATGTCGAAGTGAACAGCCGGTCGATTCTGTCGACATCTCACGGTGTTCACCTAGGCGGAGTGAACGACAAGAGCGCTGTCATTCCATCTTATTTGTATGGTTTGACAACTCACCCGCCGTGCGCCCCGCCCAAGTGTTCACTTCGACATGCTTACAGAATCGCACTGCAGTTGTGAACGAGAAGTAAGCTGTTAAACCGTATGGTTTAACAGCTTACTTGTCGATTACAAGTTTTCACTTCAATCCATTTTGTAAGTATAAACAAAATGGATTGACAGCTCACCTCGTGATCACTTCACCCAAGTCTTCACTTCGACATGTTTACAGAGTCGACTGGCAGGTACAAATATAAAAGGACAGCTTGTACAAAGGGAGCTTACCCGTGAATAGAGTTCACTTACAGCTAAGTTCAGTGTGAGAGTGATTTCTGTAAATTTTATTAAACTTTAAAAATGCTAAATATCTCAATACTTGCTTACATCAATAAACTACATAAATAAAACAGAACATAATATATAAACATAACACTTTTTTTTTGTCAACCTGTATGATACCCTATGATGACCTATATCATACCTATAACCTATGGTATATTGTACCAATGCTGAGCAAAGGTGTCCCCCATAGCCTTCCACTCTTCCCCGTATGTTCCTTTCTCCGACTCATGAACGCCTCCAAGTCCTCAAGCCAGTTTTTCCTAGGCCTTCCTCAACCTTTTTTATACAATAAATAAATAAATTGCATTTCAATATAATTAAGTACTTGAATTATTATTAGGTACTAACACAATTATAATCAGTACTTAAATTATTACGTACGTTAAATATGTTCCGTATGGTGTCGGACGGAGAATAGCACCATCCCATCACTTCCCGTGGGTGGCGTAAAAGGCGACTCAGGGACTCACCAGAGAATGGGCAGTAGCATTCTCTGTAGGTACATTGCTACAGCTACACTGTGATCGCCAACCCGCCTGCCAAGCGTGGCGATTATGGCAAACCACGGTGCTAGCCATTTGGGGGAGGCCTATGTCCAACAGTGGACGTCTTTTGGCTGATATGATGATGATGATGACTTAAATTATTATTAACCGAGATGTATCGATGCAGAACTTTTAATAACACCAATATCTTTTTACTTTCCAGATATTAACCTACCTCCGGACACTTCAAGCGAAATACCCAAATGCTAAAATAGAACTAGTCGAATATGGAGTCACAGACCAGAGCAGACCACTAGTATATCTAAGAGTAACCAGTAATACCAATACAGCTACAGAAAAACCTATAGTTGTAATAGAATCTGGCATTAATCCCAGAGATTGGGTAACCATTCCAGCCGCATTGAACATTGTAGAACAGATCTTGGTTGAACAGAGATATCTGAATGGTCTGGAATGGATTGTAGTTCCAGTATTGAATCCTGATGGATATGAATATACTCGTGATCATGTAAGTTACGCTTTATTTATTACTTTAAGTGTCTTTGAAATCGAAATTAACTGGGAAGTCGGAAAATAATTGTGTGTTTTTTTTTTGTTAATCGATTTATCCATTGATGAGTAATGTATAAATCTATTAACAAAGAAAAAACACAGTTTCGACTTCAAAATAAAAAACACTACCTATTGCAAAATAACTTTAATTTCGGTAGTCGGTGTTTTTTAACGCTCATCATCTCCAGAACCTTCAAATCCTCACTATATTCAAATGGCACAACTTGGAGAAATTCCCTATACAATATTAATAACGAAGTTATGGCTGTACATTCATAACATACACGTGAATACAAACCTCCTCCTTTTTTAAAGTCGATTAAAATCAACATTTTTGAAGCAATAAATATTAATTATGCTTACAAACAAAATGACAAATCATTCATGATTGTTTCAAAATGCTCAAACTATCTAACTTTAACTAAACAGGGGCTCGATTCTGCTATTGCAATCGTGTCTCAATGACCGGTCAGTGATCGAATATTTGACAACTTTGGCAGTTTTTGTATGGGAAATGTGTCAAAAGTTTGACGTTATACGTCAAAAATCGATCATTGACCGGTCATTGAGACACGATTGCAATAGCAGAATCGACCCCCTGATCAAGGATTAGTATCCTTTTGCATTGCAGCTGAATATCATACCTTCAACTTAAAACAAAAGAACAGAAAACTTTGACTAACTTTATCAAAAACTCATTTCAGCTCCGTCTCTGGCAGAAATCAAGAAGTACCTCAAGCCACATGGGCCACGTTTGTCCAGGTGTCAACCTTAACCGAAACTTCGACCTCGACTGGCTTCATTTCGACTCCAGCTCCAGTCCTTGCAGTCACGTTTACGGAGGCACAGCTCCATTCTCTGAAACAGAAACTGAAATGATTCGACATATCATCGACAGTAACGGTTCTAAAATAAAATTGTATATATCTTTACAAAATAACGGAGGATATATCTCATATCCATGGAATTTCGAAAGAGCTGCAAGTGGCATGTTTGTACAGCACCATCTTTTAGGCCTTCGTATGGTTAATTCTATGAGAGAGTCTTACAATTTGAACATTGGATCATTAATTTTTGATAGAGCTTCAGGTACTAGCAGCGATTATGCGAGGGATAACGGGGTATTGTATACTTTTAATATAGATGTAGTACAGGGTGATAATGGCGTTGTTATAGCAGAAGAAGATATTGGTGGTATTATCGATGATGTCTGGAAGGCTGTTACTGTGGCCGCTGATGAAATGATAAGATTAAATGTTTGAACTGATAATGAGTGTTTAATTAAGAAGAACTTGTGGCTAAATCCATATTATAGGTTAATCATCGCACGCCGATGAGCAACAATCTTCATTTAACGAGATTCCCTTATGCCTCGAAAAGTACGTTAAGCTTTTCGTGCCGGCTGTCATTTGGAGAAATTTGACAGACGTCAGAAGCCAAAAAATCTGTCACCTATCTTAACGAGGGGTAAAGTGTTACCTACCATAGGCAGACGCTCCATTTAAGAGCGTTTACGCCGTACGGCATTTCATACAAACTTGAAGTCCTTATTTTTCGAAATGAACATTTATAACTCATGTGTAACTAAGTATAAGAATTTAATTTTAATGTATCATCATCAACATTATATCAGCCAAAAGACATCCACTGCAGGACATAGGCCTTCCCCAAATAGCACCGGGATTTGCCATAATCGCCACGCACGTGTTGGCGATCGCAGTGCTGCTGTAGCAATGTACCTACAGAGTCACCTCTACAGAGTCACCTACAGAGTCGCCTCTTACGACACCCACGGGAAGTGATGGGATGGTGCTATTCTTTTACGCCCGACACCATACGAAACATTTAATGTAAAACTGTTTATTTTCCGAAATTAAAATAATAGATCATAAAACTGTAGCAAAGTTGGTGGTTTCTTTATATTTACATTGCCATCGACTCACCAATAAAGGCATTTATATCTAACTCAATTTGTAAATTCAAAGGGCCACAGTCAATTGCCCACAATCATCTTCAAACAAACTTGATGAAGTTCAAAACATTTCAGGGCAATATCTTGTGTGCTCTGTAAATATTTACTCGATGTACCCTTGAACGCCAAAGTTTGTACAACCATATTTTCTTCTTGTAATACTTCGATATTACAGCTTCCTCGATTCCTATCAATGAATCGGACCTAGCTGTCGTGGAGTGACGGCCAATTTTAACTTTTACAAACTAGTACACGACACCTCTTGGCAAGACTGGTGTCAGATTTTCTAGTTTCTGACCATATCCGTTAAGTCTGTCAAAGATCTACAACGTTTAACAGAAAGGGTTATTATTCTCATCATTATGAACATCTTTTACTATGGGACCAACACTGAAATCGAGATAAGAAAATTGACTCCCCCATATATTTGGCAGTGACACGATTGGCGCAGTGATTGAGCGATTGGCTGCTGTGCTGCGTGTCGCGGGTTCGATTCCCGTACGGAACAAATATTTGCATGGCCTACAGATAGTTGGTCCGGGTCTGGCTGTTTGCTTATGTGAGTTTGTGTGTTTGTAAACGCACCTACGATACAGGAGACATACCTGGTGTGTGGCAACGTTTTAAAAAAAAATGTGCGCATAACTCGACAAAATGTACCTGCTGACAACTGATTTTTTTATCTCAATTTCGGATTTGGTGCCACAGTAAAAGTTGTTTATAATGATGAGTACAATGACCCCTTATTCTGTTACACGTTGTATAAACGACAGCCGGGATCAACGGCCAAAAGTGCTTTCCGAGGCACGGAGGAGTTTCGGTATGTTGAGATGGTCACCCATTATACAGACTGACCTCGTCCATCGTCGCTTACCCTCGAAGATCGATCCATGCGGTTGTTTTATTTAGGCACAAGATCCTCCTGACCCACAGTTATTTTAAACATTTTGATAAGAATCCAGGAGATTCTTATCAAAATATTTAAAATAACTGTTAAAACAATCCCTACGACACCTTTTAATAACTTCTTTGATACCGACTCATTTTTCTCCAAGAAAATTTTTAAAGGCAATCTTCACAAATTGAAAACAGATCCCGGACCGAATTACGATAAAAAATGGAGAGATTTAATTTTAAAAATTCGCACTCTTTGCGACTCTTTGAGAATTTAATATGGCTGGGATGATAAAGAATTGATTATTTTGGTAATCTGTTATAAAATGCGGCTTATCCGAACCCCGTGGCGGACCTTTGATTTTGTTTTATTTCTGGAGGTTTTTCTGTTTTTAATGTTTTTTCCTGTTGAGGAAATGATAGATTTATGAATAATGGTTGTGCTAAATGTTTACATAACGAGTATTTGGTAATTAAGCCTCTTTTTGGCAAAGTTATGGCATCTTACAATACAAAACTATACCTATATCAAAGGAATACTGATTGCTTCGTTAGACCAATGGTCGCAAGCAATTCTGCTGAGCATGAGAACCTGGATTCGATTCCTGTGTCAGACATAGTTTTTCCATTTGGAATTTCTCCAGGACAGCTTTATGTGATTATTTCTGTTTTTAAGACTATGTGTGACAATAAATGTAGGTGGTTCGCGATGACCGTCATTCCACATTTATCTGGCGCCTGCTATACGCCTTGGCTTCGCACAGGTTGCAAATCATAGGTAAAAACCTTCCTCGTTTATCGATATTTCTATTACTGACAACAGCATCGAAAACCGTTGCATAACCTAGAGCAGTATAGCAGAGAGCCAGTTCTATAACACAGGCATGGGCATTTACAAAACGTCACGAAAACGTACGGACATGATTTTTTTCTTTTTTCACGTTAACATAAAATTACCAATCGATACAGCGGGTTGAAAACTCGCGTGACGTCATTACGATAGTATAATTTTTACTAGCTTCGTGACGTCACCAGCTCCCTGGCTTGAACTTTGATGCGCTTTATCATTATAATTTTTTTGCGATTTGAAATTGCAAAAAATACGTGTCCAATATATTTATGAACGTCTAACGGTCGGACTAAATAGAATTGAATTTTTTCTACCTACTAGATTACCCTATTAGTAGTTTCCTATGGAGAAGAACTTTCAAGATACTCCGTGGTTTTATTAACCTGTATAAATATCGACAATAACGGAAAGCATGTTAACCCGCTGGTCCCGGTTGTCATTTGTAGATCTGTAGCGGCATTTTTACCACCACAATAATCAACGTAGCAGAATCAACTTCGCAACAAATGAGACTCGCAGCGCCATCTATCTCGACAGCTGCGAACTAACTTGACAAAATCCTAAATCGCGATATCAGAGTTTACTGAGCGGTTAGAACATATACAAAGCCTGAATATCAACTGTCGGGCAGTTGCCCACCAGACACAACAACCGTTTGGTCGGAGGATCCTCCATTTTCAAGGTATGCGGGACTTTACTCTCTGTTCCGATACCTAAAAAGATCTTTGGCAGTCGATACGGATTATCAGAAGCCAGAAAAACGGACACCAGTCTTGCCAAGAAGTACTGTGTTACCCAGTTAATGGGTTGTGGAGGTCTGGTAGGCAGCCGCTCCACGTAAAATACTGGTATTCAGCTGAATCCGGTTGGACTGGGAGCCGACCCCAATATAGCTGGGAAAAGGGCGGATTATATATAAGTGTTTCTTTAATCTTAATCTACAAATACTTTTCTGTAATAACAACTACCTCGCACCTTCCTCAAAAACGAATAAAAATCACAACAATATAATGTGTACGTTAAGAATGTGCTTCGGTGAGAAATATGAGAATTTTCCAGTTATCTTACGTGTGACATATTTTCTCGGCAACAACGTAGTCTTGTACCTAGCTAGACAGACATTCTAGGGTAGTGATGTTACTGCTGTAGGTACTGTACTTAGGTATTGGCGATAGGTATCGATAAATTACCTCTTCGGCATTTTAGAATTTTGCCTGATTTCAAAGTGACATCCATTTTGATAAAGCGACTCATTCAAGCTGTATTCTTCTCGATAACTCCACTTGTTGATATTCTTTGCCAAACGAAAGAATATGGCTTAGGTAGACATATCGGTCAATGTATGGTCTACTTGCTTTTACCCCGAATGGATGACGGTTATCGCGTAAAAAGTACCCTATCTCCTTCTTCATATCTCAGGCTATATATCTGCCAATTTCATGACGATCCGTCTAGCCGTTTTAGCTTGAAAGCGTAACAGACAGACAGAGTTTCTTTCGCATTTATAATGTTAGTAGGGATGTAGAATAGCGTAGCTAATGATAAACTAAACCAAGTGTGCCAATCTAAAGAGTACTATTTTTAAGTAACAACGTTCGCAAGTCACAATCTGTCAAAAATGTATGGGAATTGTGTTTTTTTTGACAGGTTGAGATTGAGATGCGTATGTGAATGTTGCATAAAAGTTAGTAGAATAATTGGACCTACGGTGATTCTTTTTTTCTTCTTATTGAGAAGGAACACTACTCTATCTTTTGTTATGTAAAATGCAATATTCTTCTTTATAAAAAAAAATGAAATTTTTGGCACATTCTGGTACAAATACTGGTATTTAGCTGAATTTAGTTTGACTCCCAGCCGACCCCAATATCGTTGGAAGAAGGCTAGGCAGATGATGATTTTTAACTCATTCTGTAATTTCATCCTTTTTGGGCAAAGATGGAACAATCCCGCCGATAGGCGTCAAGCTGGTCCTTTTAATTCCGCCGTAAATTAAAATGAGAAAAGCAACATTTTCTGTTTATCTATATGTTTGTAAAAGGTAACCATCTCCTACACTATTTGCTGACAGTCTCAGTCCTAAAAAATGCACAGTTCCTATGTTTTACAACATGTAACAGAATAAACGCAATTCCTCTTAAGGCGTCATTGTACTCATCATTATGAACAACTTTTACTATGGAACCAACCCCGAAAACGCAAAAAAAACCAGCTGTTCAGTACATTTTGTCGAGTTATACGCACATAAATGTATGAGACAGTCGATTTTTCTTTCGCGATTTCAAAGTTGTTTTTAGTAATGAGTGCAATGACTTCTTAAGAGGTATTGCGTTTATTCTGTTACACGTTGTATATAGGGAGCAAAATCAACGGAAAACGCCTTCAACATAAAATCATTGATTTTATTTTCTCAATCGATTTAAACAATAGCTTTCAGAGCTATTCAAACCCTACTCGATACACCTCACTATTGTCCACTTCTTGTCGGCATGTCACGTCGCTGCTTGGGGCAATATTTCCCGTCCCCCCACCTCCCTAAGACGTGGAGCTATCCGAAGCGAATTCTCTTCTATTATTGCCCACCTGAATCGAAAAAACAAAGCAGGATTTTCTTTCCGATATGGAGGTAGATGGTGTGTTTGGTTTTGTAAGACGGTGTGAGGTCCGTGCTTTGTACAAATACAAACCCATTCTGGGTTTGTTTTTTGTGTAAGTAAAACAGGGGGTCTATTCTCTAAGCCTGAAGTCCGTAGTTTCGTTTTAAGTGACGGGCGTTTTCTACTCCGTATCACCTACGGACTTACGATTAGTCTCGAGCCCGAACTAAGAATTTATGACAACACGATTTGACAGTAGTTCTTAGTTCGGGCTCCAAGACCAATTGAATTGGCCCACTGTGCTCTAGATGAAGTGGTAATATTTTATACCGATAACGATTATACCTACATTATTAAAGTCCAAAATCGTCGTTCCTGAAACTTAAACTTTGAATAGTTTTTTGTAACACATTTATTTGAAAAGAGTAACTATGGAGTTTCTTGTCCGTTCATCTCCATAAGAACCTACCTTTGCGAACGGACAGTAGAGTCACTTTATTTTTTATACATAGAATTTAAATGTAAATGATGACGTTCAAAATTGCCGTACTGACATCTGAAAATTCCAAAATAAATAATAAACATTAAAATCGCAAAAATCTCGCGGCACACCGGTGTGCCGGCAGTGCTCGAGCGGTTGGCCTAATTGAAATAAACGATTTGACTTTGACATTGACAGAATACCTATTTTGATGTCAAAGACTACAATAGTATACTGGCTATAGACAGGCAACTCTACCTTATTTTTTAATACTAGGAGGTGGTCGAACTCAGCGCCATCTAGTTTTTAGTTAAGGGAACTAATTTATATAAGTAAATGTATAGGTTGGTAGGTGTACAGCTGCTGTCTGATCCTTTTTGATATTAGGTAGAGGGATGAGTGTATCCGCTATATACTACAAATATACGTACTACATAAAGGAAAAAAACAACATAATTGAATATTAAACCATTTTATTTAGAAAAACATCACACATTTCACAATAAAGTTTTATGTTCGCCTTTTTCGTCCCTTATGATTAGGATAGTGTCGATTAGCCTTTTCTTTCATTGAATCGTTAATATTCCAAAAGGTTATTTGGCCAGTGAGAACATTATTGATATCTTTGCACCAGTTGTTTACAACAACAACACACACAACACAACACAACACAACACTTTGTAATTTGAATTGTAACGCGGCTCAACAACATGGAGAAACGAAAGCTCAACTCAACCTGCAGATGCACTAGCGAAACAACAAAAACTCTATTGCAAAAGGAAAATAAATGCGCACGAGTAGTTACACTCTCACGCAGCCATTTGCAATTCAAGTGTGGCCATTCAAAAACAAACTTTTGCACGTTTAAATACTAAAATATAACCTCTTCACTATTAAAGCGCATAATAAAAACCTAATTATGTACTAATTCATATATTTTATTATTTTTATATAAGAAGATCATGTAATTATATTATTTTTCTTGATTAATGTTATCAAGTAACTCCCAGGAAAAAAAAATATATATTTAACCGTAGCAACACCGCAATTTGTTTCCCTTAACTAAAAACTAGATGGCGCTGTTTTCAATAAAAAAGTGGAATTTTAATTTTGTTCTAAGTTGCCATAGCATGTTTGATGTCTTAAGATTTAGCTGCGAATGCGACTTGAATTTTAAAGTTATAAAATTAGTGAAATTGGCCTTCAGTTTCGTACATTATGAGATTTATTGACAACGTAATCGCTGCCATGATTGGATGGCATCTTGTTGTTCGTGTTATAAGCGAAGTGAGACGACTGTGATTGATTCAGCTGGTCTATTCTGTCAAAATCTCACCGTGTGAATTAAATCACTGGACACACAGAAAAGACGTAAGGCGAGGACGGGGCGCGGACAGGGCACAAACAGGGCGCCGTCGCGACTTTTTAAAACATATAGAAAAGACGAGGCACGGACGTGACGTGTTTAATTGTGGTGGTGTAATTGTGAGTGACAACGACGCGCGAGTCCCGGCACCCGCGCCCTGACAAATAAAAAGGTGCTTCTAGTAGTCTAGAATTTAGCTGAATGGGACCTGTTTGGCACAGTGTGGAGCACACAATGTTATAGTCTTGAAGTTAAGTTAGGTCACATTTTGACTACAAGTTTTCAATATTTTTTGTTTCATGAAAACCCTTATAACTGGTACAAAACAATGTTCCTCAACAGAAGTGTCAGGTGATAATTATATTTCCACTCAAAATCCTTTAGACACCTATTACGTAGTAGAAGTAAGTACATTTTTCCAAGAACTTTAATCTACGACTTCAAATGATAGTCACGTTTGAAACATAAAACGTACTCTCTATTCCAAGAAACGTCTGATCCCATTGCACTAATACTGGTTAAAGACAAAATTCAATTAGAAAATTGAAAAAATGTTGGGAAATCTTCAGTTGCAGCAATGCAGCAGTATTCTAAATTCATTGAAAAGTTCCAACGTCGGGATTACACCGCATTACCATTCGATGTTGAAAACTCCGCGGATAGAGTTGGGATGCAGGGGTTATCGATAGAGGGTTTATTTCAATAAAATAACGGTGAGATGAAAGAACATTAGGCATTTCCCCATGAGTTAGACAGAGGTCTACGTTTAGCACTTTTTCAATAGTCACGTAACTTCTAACTGAAGAATGAAAATGGCGGTTTGACATGTCTTATCTGACGATGGATAAATCGGTCCATAATCAAAATGAATTGTATTTTTTTTTAAATAACGATTCCCCACACTAGGAATTTCTCCTGTATGTGTGGGTGCGTTTACAAACATACAAACTCACATACACAAACAGCCAGACCCGGAACAACTATCTATAGGCCATACAAATATTTGCTCCGTCCGGGAATCGAAACCGCGACGCGCAGCGCAGCAGCCGATCGCTCAACCACTGCGCCAACCGTGTCGTCAATGTGTGTATGGTCCCGAACAATTCTTGGTTCAATCTCAGGCCACAGAAGCGAAGCCAAGGAAAAGGATAGTGATTATATATTCTGCCAATTTATGGCGATGATCAGTCAGCTATGTCAATCGCTGTGTTGGTTGAAATATTGTGAGAATCCGGTAATTAACACAATCATCGAATTGATAAGATTAGTTTCTAAAATAGTGGTTTCTTACAGAAAATTAAAAAAAAAAAATCTCTTCTGTTACTGGTGAGTGACAGACAACTTGGCTAATCTCTGTTGAGATTGGCTACTGTGACCAAAATTCGATCGGGAGGATTCTCAATGTATATGTCGTAGTCAATAAGCTTCATCAGCCCTTTAATTGGTTGCCTAGCCTTTTCATTTAAATGTGCCGATTTGTCAGCGACCTAAGAGACATCTTTTGTTCAATATCGTTTAATGACTTGCCCATGTCACAGTCGCTGATTAAACGGCACAGTTTAATTAAAAGGCTGGACTTTTAATGAAACGGCGGATTAAGCTAGGTGGCTGCGACATATATAAAACTCTTCCGTTACCGGTGCAGACAATGCACAGCCGAAATTACAGGTCGTAGAAAGCTGAAATTTGGTATGTAGGTTTCTTGGGGAGTGTACGGAGCACTAAGAAGTTATTTCCAGAAATTCCTAGAGGAACAGGAAAATCAGGATATTCGCGTACAAAGTCGCGGGCAAAAGCTGGTAAAAATAAAACAGATAATCAATTTCAAATAATTTATTAATTAAATACTACCAGTCATTTTAAAACTCATCTTAAACCGAGTTGCGTTGTCTAAAAGCGGCAAGAGCTGCTCTTGCACCAACTTTGATACCTTCCCAGGTCTCGAAACCAGCCTGTTCAATGAACTCAGGGTCGACTAGGAAACCTTGCATCCATGAGTTATTCCTCCATGCGGGCAGTTCGTAAGTGTAAGAGTATATGGCGTTAAGTTGAGCATAGTCACTTGCACCACCTGAAGCTGCATACAAAACGTGGAAAATGTTACCAACGATGTAGTTCCTGTTGGAAGGCCACTTGACCCTATCGATGGCTTGAGCCATTTGGACACCGACAAGGTTGACTTGCAAAGCATTAGATGGAAGGCTGCCGTCCCCGAAGCCATACAGGACCATGCTGCCGAAACTATGAATGTCGAGGTATAAGGCCAGGCGGTTTCTGTGTTCGGCGATGATGTTCCTGATGACGGTGGACTCAGGTTCAGAGAAGGCTGCAGTGCCGTGGAAGGTGTCAGAGCAAGGGCTGGTGCTGGAGGCAGTGCCCCAGTTCATGCCGAAGTTTCTGTTGAGGTCGACGCCAGCGCAGATGTTTCCGCCCAGATTCAGTCTACGGTTCTTTCTCCAGTAACGGTCCTGTGAAAGAGAATTGCAAGTTATGAGTGTGTTTTATGTTATTATTTTTCAACTAGCACTTCGCCCGCGCAGAGCGCTAGCGCTTCATCTGTGCCGATTTAGTACAAGTGACTTAAAGGTTGAATTTACAAAACTCCCTTCTTAGTCCTCACCTACATGATAAAAAGCCTTGTGAAAAAATCTAGTTCTTAGTCCCAGTAGTTTCGCCTATTCGTTGATATGTCGTTCACAGTAAGCCATTTATCAGTACCAACATTGTAATCCAATCTCACGATCGCTAATTATTTTATTGTTAATTTGGAAAACACGTGGGTATTTCCTAAGCACGATTATTATCTATTTCAAAGTCTATTTGTGTAGGTCACTTCTAAAAGGTCGTAATTTCGTGACACTGTTTGAACTCATCACGACGTACGAATATAATGCAATCAGTAATCCGTTGGCCAGTTAATTGATTATTTCAATGTTATTTATTTTATTATGATAAATAATAAATAGCTGAAATACTAAGCTGTACTTTACTCGCAGCCAGGTCATAAGACCCAAGTTAAAATGGGCTAAGTGTCCAGACTAATGTACTTGCACACAACGCTAGCTTTGTCCATAACCAATGAAATCATTCATTGGTTGTGGACTCAATCATTTTTTTAATATTTATAATATCAAAAACACTACTTTCAAATCAACTTACATTGCTATGGGAGAAGATGTATCCATCAGGGTTAGCTACGGGCAGGATGATCCAGTCAATGTTCTGGACGAGGTCTGACTCAGTGACATCGACCACCAGCTTGTGGATAGCGTAGAGAGTAGCAGGGAGGGTAACCCATTCACGACAGTGGAGTAGGGACTGCATCATGACGACTGGTTTTCTGGCGTCCTAGAAATATTAGGTTAATTAAGTGACAATCATTAGTAAGAGTTTAAGGCCTAGGCCTTAAATTCTTGTGTTGTTTTTGTTCACATCATTTTGTTTTGCTGAGTGAGTTATAGTTACCGCTTTGTCTTTTTTTCGACAACCTTTTTCAGATTTCACAATAATGCTAATCTTCAGGCAACAAAGTTAGCCTTGTTTTTCCATAAGTTTCTATAGTACACATTTTATACATACATCCTATAGCTTGTATTTTGAGTTTGGCAATGTTGATATAAGCATATCTCTAACGAAAGTATGTAATCTTACCTGGAAGTTTGTGGTGGAAATCCTCAGGTACCTGATGGGTCTACCTTCAATACTTCTGCCACCTAACACGACGGTGACCACATTGGGGTATTGCCTGGCGAGCTCATCCAAATAAGCATCGACCTGAAAGAAGATGACATTGTAAGTACTGTAGATTTTTTTAACATGCAAAATAGAACTCTGAGACTAATCACAGTTTTTATAGTTACAAAGAAAACTAATAATCATGGTTAGCCTCTTTACCCAAGATAACTTTACATTTTATTTCTTTCATTATTTATCTCTATATCTTTCTTTAACGTTGCTTCTTTGTTACTCTTCATATAAATGTGTTCTATAGCTTTACTGACCTCAGCGTAGGTGTGGATTTTATCAAAGGAGAGACGAGAGTTAGTACTGTTGCTCTTAGCTGCGGCATCAGCAAGGAGTTTGTCTTCTAATTCTAACTGCCTGAAATAGAAATCATCATCAGTATTGTTCTTTTCGTTGACAAAAAAAAAATGTGTACAAAGAAAGATTATTACTAATTAAATATCATTATTCACACTTTCACTAACCGTGCCATTCCACATCAGCCAATTTATTACATATTTTTTTTTATTAAGTAATTATTTTAAATATGCAATCATCGTCCTCATTCAGCGGATAAAACTTTCAGTGCTGGACATTCTCTTACCTCAAATAAAAAGTGGCAGAAGTGACTTACTCTTTAACATTTTCTACTTCAACTTTGTACTGGACACTAGCTTCATTGAGGAAGTTTTCAAAGATGTCTCTCTTGATCTTAGGGACGAGAACTTTTCCGGGATTACCAGGTACTGCATCAGACCACACGTCCAGAAACATCTCATGTTCTACATCATGGACGAGTTTGCCTTGGTCAATGGAGTTCACATCTACTTCATATACGGCGTGTCTGAGAAAAAGAAAATTTTACGTTTGTTTGTGTGAGAATTCCTTTTTAATCAGGTCAAACCTCGGTATCGTCTTGTTTTTGGGTTTCAGAATCTTTTTTTAACCTATTTTTTTTTCTCATCGACAAACAACAATAGGTTTGTGTTTGGTGAGTGAATTTAAGTTCTCCAGGTAAGTTAACGAATAATACAATATTACCCATTTTATTTGATCATCTTTATCATTATCATATCAGCCGAAAGACGTCCACTGCTGGACATGGGCCTGCCCCAGATGGGGGGAGGGGGGTCTGCAATAATCCCCACGCTTGGCAGGCGGGTTAGCGATCGCAGTGTTCCATTTTAATTATTATTCCATTTTATTTAAATCCCCCTAACACAGAACAATTACTAAAAAGGAAAATTAATCAAAGAAATTCTTACCCTTCATAAATTTCATGTTTGGCCAACACAGCAAAAATGCACAAAGAAAATACCACAAAGTATTTCATGATGAATTTGTGGTGTACAAGCCACTAAATCACAAAAGACAATAAATTATACAAATCGATTTGTTTTATGCGAAGTAGCATCTGATAAAGAGGAGGACGACAGATTTGTCAATAATTAATCTACATAGTTGATTATGATAAGACTATGTATGTTTTTAGATAACAATGAATGAAGACTATTTGGAAAGTCCATAATAACTGATAATTATCAAAAGAGATAAAATGATAAATAATAATAATAATGAATTCACAGTTGTAACTGATCCAGTCGTTGTAAGCGCGAATACTGAACGTGAGGTTCTAGGTTTGTATTATTGTTCGATGGCGCTGCAAGAAAAAGTGTTGAACGTCCGGTAGCAAGATGGGCAGATGACATATTTGTTGCCATCGCAGGAAGACCCTAGATGAGGGTGGTACAAGATCGTAGAGATTTGCGCAAGAAAAGAGAGGCTTTTGTTCAGCAGTAGGCGAAGTCGGGCTGTGAATGATGGATGATATATGTTTGATAACGATGCCTGTTTTCAGGCGCCTACTTAAAAACTATACCCAACATTCAGTTCTAACTGTAAGTTGGTTTGTATGTTATTGGTTTATTGTCATTTGCTACAAAGGAAAAGAATCTCTGAAATAAAACGGTGTCTTCTAATCCTCTGACAAAGTGACATGGCAAGACCATGAAAAAAAGTCGCCATATTTTGACATGTCAATCCCATCATGATTCTGTTGTGAGAGAGAGACGGAGTTAAAAAGAATGAAAATCAGTACCTTATCCACAACGGATTCATGATGGAATTGACATATTGACAGTAAAGGGCAGGTATGATAGTGTTTTTTTCCCTGACGAGCTCTATCACAAATAACTTTTTCTTATGGGTGACTGACCGGTTATTTGTGCGTTAGATTTTTGCACTAATTATGAATACCCATAATACAAGAAATCTCAGGAGAACTGTTTGAAAAGTATAGTGTTGTAATTCGTTGTAAACGATGTTCAATTGTTGCATGTAAAAGAATAGCACCATCCCATTGCTTCCAAAAAAAATCTACGTGCTACCGGACCTGATTATAGGTATCCAGGATTAAAATTAAATATAGATAAATTTAATCAAGTCTGAAAAATATACGTAGATTAGGAGTTAATCATAAAGACAAAGTTAGGACTTGCTTACATCGAAGACCAATGTTGCTGTAATTTTTTAGTCTTATGCAAAACATTGAATTTTGGTCATAATGGTCCTTGAGTAGACATAATATATGACACCATTTAGCTTTTTTCATGGATGGGAAATCATAAAATGACTTCTTCCGCTCTGGGTGGAGCAGGAGGGAGTGTCAGATTCTTACTGACTAAAACCCATCCGCGCTCCTCCTATCCTTATTCTAAGCCTACATCTAACGCCCGACACTAAGGCCGAAACTACGGACTTCGGGCTTAGAGAGTAGACCCCCAGGACCGCGGTGACTCTTTCGAACAAAATCCGCAACCCTGGCAGAACACCATTTCGCTTGGCGCCGATCTTTGCAAGGTTTTAATAAATGGTCGCATGTGGCCAAGTATATAGTCCAATGAACAACTAATCATAAAGAAATTATATGAATGGAATAAAGAGCCTCAATAGTGATGTGGAAGTCAGGCAGGTAGTCGCTTCATGTAAAATACTGGTACTCAGCTACATCTAGCCGGATCTCGGTCTCTAAGTTGACCCAGAACATCAAGACGATCTGGTTTTCCAATATTTTTTTTGATGACGTTTACTTTTGCTATCGTATCAGTAGACACGTGAACGTACTACTTTTAGGTGTTATTGCAAAAGTGTGATGATAACAAACCGCTTTAGTCTTGAGTGTCGAATTAACTACTGATTAATTAAAGTAAGGGTGGCTTCACATAGAATGTGCGATGACGACATTTTGGCACGAGCCAAATGTGAAACGGAACTTTTTTTCGTATTCCCGGTTCGATTTTCTTTCCCAGAAATAGGAGCTTAGCCTCCGTCGATTACACTTTGGTATTACTTCGGTGGAAAGAGGACATAACTCCCCTCCCCTACCTCCCTATTAAGGCGATTTTTCGAAGTAAGGGGGACAACGGTAAGGAATTACCTATATGACGTTCTGTTGTCCCCGTGACGGGGACACAGATTACGGGGACAACGGAATACAGGTTAAGATCGTATCTTCATTAGGACCACTTCTTAGTGTGCGGAGTGGAAGAAAAGTTAACACAATTTCGGTTTTTTTTTTCAAATAAATTGGTCCTTGTGGAGTTAGTAGTATCACTAAATCTACAAGGATCAATTTGCCATAATTGACGTTTGAGACAGTTGGTACTGATAATGATTTATTATTATTACTCTGCAGGGCAGAGGTCTTCCTTCCTTCTTTCTACCTCAATCTTTCTTGAGAACTCTGAGTCCAACCCTTTAAGTAGGAGTCCCTCGTCTCGCCATCTTTCCGCCAGTCTAACTGAATATAATATTAGAAATTGAAAGTATGTATTTTTTTAATTTAAAGTTCTTATTGATGACTTAACGAATACTTAGGGAAGATAGCAGATGGTGTATTGCATCGATTTCAAATTAAGTGACACACGACCAAGATAATGAAGATGACATAGTTTTCACCAGCAGTTTTCATGTTTTGCCTGGTTTTCGTCAGCCAAAAAATTAAAAAGTGAAAAAAGTATCAAAGAATAAAGGTACAAGTTCGTAGCCGGCGACGTGTCGCGGCAGCCGACGACATGTCGTCGCGACACTACTGGTTGCATTGCTATGAAATTTCTTCCGTAGCTAGCGACACGAAGCTAGCGACGTGTCGTCGAGCGGCAGACGACACTGTCGTCCGACCGCAATTCATTAATGCCCAGGCTGTACAATCTTAGAACATTTAACTATGCTTGTTGGGAAAAAAATTATATCAAATTTAAAGAGTATTGTAATCTTCTAACAGGTCCTTTTCTTAATGTCTTTTTAATTATGACGTATTATAAAATCATGTAATTCTTCTTTGTAAATACAGATTTTGACGACGCTTGCTGGTGTTAACCAACTAAATTGAAAATAGCTTTCAATTCACTACAGATTCAGTGACCAAGTGAATATTTTATTCTTTATCATCAGACGTTTGCTGTTGCCGTCTGCAATCGTTTTCGAAATTATGACTGCAGCAACACCGACATGACGCAACTACCTGTCGTTGCGACATAACGCGACGACATGTCGTCTGCTACCGCGACTACCGCGACACGTTGCCGGCTACGAACTTGTACCTTAAGAAATATATTATTTAATTTTGACACCCTCAACAGTCAAGTGATGGACGACAGAAAATCTGCAGTATTAACAAACAGTAATAATAATTGTGCTCATAAAATATGAGTTTGAAAGTTTAGTATGATTGCCTACAATGAAATAAAAAGGTTGGCAATTTATTAAGGAAAAAACTTTGTGTTATGAAGTTGATTACGTGAGCTAAAGTGAGTAATCATAGAAAAACCAAAGGAAAGGAAGGATTAAAAATATTATTTATAATTTAGTATCTAGAACAGCTATATATGGTGTTCCAGCAGTTTGGTTCTGTATCTGCTTTACAGTAAATATCAAAGCAAAAAAAAATATACCTACTCGTTTTTAAAAACCTACCGCATACATTATGGACCACTCTAATGATGTAGTTGTTGGAATCAAATCTGTGATCGAACTGAAATAAATATCATCACATGTCTGTTTTGTACCTATTGTTTCGTCTAAATACCCAGTTTACTAAATTTGTATTGCTTTGATATGGAAGAGCGGGGTTTCCCAACACAGGCATTACTTGCCTAAAGGGAAGCTCCAAACACTAAACTTTTATGTATACTTATGAAGCAATAAACTATTTTGTATTTTTTTTTTTGTACCTGTACGAAACTGTTGAAAAGTGCTTTGTTTGGAACTTCTTAGTATTTCTTTACGGTCGGTTTTTTTTTAAGCATACCTACTTTTTTTTATATACTTAAGTTTTTTTTATTGTGCACTTCTGGAACATCCTGTAGAAAAGATATTGATTAATGCGTCTGTGATACTGCTAAGACCCGATTATAGAAAATCCTTAGGTTTACTGGCTAATGTAAGTTCTTATTTACATTGAAATAAGTAAAAATTCTGTACAACTGTCACATCGTTCAGATGTCAGCACTAAAATTTATGTTTTAGTTTAGTCCTTAAACTCAAATAGACCATTTAAACATACTTTTAAATAGTCAAAGTCGATCAGTCAAAAATATGAAGCTAGTTCCAAAGCGTAGATCTCTATGCAGACGAACGTGCAAGAAACTCCATAGACCCTCTTTTATTATAAATCAGCGCATAATTACAAAATAATAGTAACATAACTGTAGAATGGAACTGCTGTACTATATTTTTAAATTTGTGCAGCATGTCGTAGTGAAAGATTTCAGTATGAATGTGGATGACTGTAAAGATAGAGGAAGAATGGGAAAATTGAATGGTTTGTATTGAATGAATGACGTATGTGACGTGGAAAAGATTTGCCGCGTTGTCCTCAAACATCATCTGCCTAGGTTTCCAGTCAAACCAGATTAAGCTGAATACCAATATTTTAAAAGGAACGACTGCCTGTCTGACCTTCACAACCCAGTAACTGAGTAACATGGTAATTCTTGGCAAGACTTGTGTCAGATTTTTTGGCTTTTGACAATCTGTAATGACCATAAAAATCCACAGATAGCTAGGCTCAACGGCTTAATGTGCTTTCCGAGGCACGGAGGAGCCTCGATATGTTAAGATGGTCACTCATCCACAAACCAACCTCAGCAAACGTTGCTTAACCTAAGCGTCCTCCGTCGTCTTCAAATAAACGGAAATAAGGGCAGATAGAGAGTATTGTTGACATTACATTTTGAGAAATCTCTTATATTTCCTTGTTTATAAATACTAAGTAATTTGATCTTCAACTTGTGTCGCCATAACATTTTCAGCGCCAGAACCAACCATGGAATCCATTCAAGCGAACATGTAGACCGCATTTCGATGAGACATTCCTAGTAATAAAAATTGTGATCAGGCAAAGTCAAAGGACAATAGTAGTTTCAAGATTGTGCTTGTTTAGCATAACCAAAACACAGACTTTTATGACCCAAAGATTTAACGAAATATCTACCGTTTCATTTATCACTACTTACTGACTTACCGTATCTGTGAGATTAGCTACGATATCAATTTAGGACATATATTTATAAAAATAATGGTGATTCTAAGTGCGGCATTCTGTGAAGATGAAGTTTCTGGTACTGGCGGCTTTGCTTGCTGTGGCTTACGCCAAGCATGAAGAATATATTGGGTTAGTATCATCATAACAATTAATAGTTTTAATTTTTATTATGAACGGCTCCCCTTGTCAATCATTGTGAATTCTCAGTAGTCATGACTTTTGCTTTTTTAAAAACCAGACTAAAATTTTTTATAATAATAATATAACCAAATAACATAAAGGATCGAAGAGACCTCGAGTGCAAATGACAACATTAGAAGTAGTCAAGACATGTGGCTTAAAACTACTCCAAATTTTGCAGCTTGATCAAATAGTTAACAACAAGTACAAGAATAGGCGAAAACTAATATTTTCGATATATTAAATCACAGGTGGAAATCCTACTATGTCGGAGTTTCAACTGCCGACCAAGTGAAAGCTTTGGCTCCACTGGTAGCTGAATATGAGCTGGACTTCATAAGCCAACCGACCTTGAGCCGTGAAGGTCTGGTATTGGTAAAGCCTCATTATCAAGCTGCCTTTATCCAGGATGCTGAAGCCGCGGGTATTTCCTACAGGATCCATGCTGATGATGTAAAGAGGTGAATATGATAATAATCTAAATAAAATAATTTTCATTTTTGCTTTTATTGAAAAAACTAAATATCTATAGCCAAAATCTGGTAAAGCATCTTCCAGACTTCTAGCAGTATTGGCTCAATCTTTCATTAGAAATTGAAAATTATTGCATGCTTTGCAACGTATGAACTTAATACCGAAGCATGTAATGTACTTACATTTTTATATTCTTTAGTTATGTGTCACTAATTTTAGAGGTTTACCAGTGATTGGGCGACTGTGTAAGTCCAAGTTGTTAAATTCTGTAACTAAAGATTAATTGTACACAGAAGCCGTTGATGAACCTTTCTTAATTAGTATTTAATAATTAAATAAGTGTGCTTTGAAGTGGCAACCATAGCCAAATGACCCCATGCTTTAAAATTGTGTTTTTCGAATAATATTATCTAAAATGAGTGAATAATTCACAACTCTTATCTTATTCTCTAATCCTTATAATTAAAAGCAACGTAAAAAAATATTCTTTCAGCGCTCTTGACTACGATGATCAGCTCATCGAAGATCAGAGAAGGTCAACTCGTGCCAGAAACGGTCGTCGCCAGCTGCCTTACGATAATTATCAACAACTAGATGTGGTAGGTTCTGCCACATTCAATATTAAACACATAACCGCATCCAAGATAAAGAAGGACAGCTAATTCATTAATTCAATATTATAAAGCTCACAAACTATCTATAAGATTAAAGGCTTCTGAAGTTTGACGAATCTTTCTCATCATCATCTTCCGGCCCTAACCACATGTCACTTGGATTCGACGCAACAAGTTTTTTCTTTTGTTCTATCCTGTCAACCCTATCACTTACTCCCTTTTCGTTCTTATCATTCTTCACTCAATTTATCCATCTTTTCTTTGGTCATCTCCCTCCCCATGCAGAGAACAACTACAGATGAAACGTACTTAACCGTTTAAAATATTTACAGATCGACGATTACCTCGACTACATTGGCGAGAAATATCCTGATGTGGCCACAGTAGTGTCCCCTGCTAATTCTTTCGAGGGTCATCCCATCAAATACGTCAAGATCTCCACGACAAACTTTACAGATGAGAGCAAGCCCGTGATCTTCATCGACGGTGGGATCCATGCCAGAGAATGGATCTCTCCTCCTACCGTCACCTGGGCCATTCATAAACTGGTCGAAAATATTACCGAAAGTGACTTGTTGGATCGGTTCGACTGGATCCTTCTGCCTGTCGTCAACCCTGACGGATACAATTTCTCCCACACCAACGTAAGTAGTGTTTGTGTTCTTATTGTGTTAATTTACCGAAGAAAACACTAAAACGAAAAATTTAAATCTGTCTGGAACTTCTTGATAGCCTTTGGTTTTATCTAGTTGTTATAGGTACAGCAAAATTAATTAAATACATTTTCTGTTTTCAGAATCGTTTCTGGCGTAAGACTCGATCCACCAACTCGACCGCACTTAGCCAAATCTGCCCCGGAGTGGACGGAAACCGCAACTACGACTTTGTCTGGAACACCGTTGGCACCAGTATCAACCCTTGCTCTGATATCTACGCTGGACCTTCAGCCTTCTCTGAAATTGAAACTAGAGTCGTCAGGGATATCCTCCATGAGAACTTAGCTCGCACGGCTTTGTACCTGACCATACACAGTTTCGGCAGCATGATCCTGTACCCATGGGGACACGATGGTTCTCTATCTCAAAATGCCCTTGGTCTCCACACTGTTGGTGTTTCCATGGCTAATGCTATCCACAGCAAAGCTCTTCCCAACTTCCCGAACTACATTGTTGGAAATTCTGCTCTTGTTCTCAACTATTACATCGCTGGATCTTCGGAAGACTACGCGCATTACATTGGAGTGCCTTTATCTTACACTTATGAATTGCCTGGTTTCTCTTCTACTGGTAACGGTTTCCATTTGGACCCTCGGTACATTGAGCAGGTTGTTCAAGAGACCTGGGAAGGTATTGTTGTTGGTGCCAGAAGAGCAGGTGATCTGTTCACCAATTTGTAAGTTTAAATGAAGACAAAATATAATTAAACATTTAAAAAAATATGTCAAGCATGATTAATTTATTAAAACACCATCGGATCAAATCTTTTTTTTTATTTTGCCCTTCAAGTTTCCTCAAATGATGTTTTTTGTTAGCAAATTACTGCGGGTCTAAGTGGTTCATCAACACACCTTCCTTTTTCTTTTTTTTTTTTTTTTTTATTGGATGGGAAATCATCAAATGACCCCTCCCGCTCTGGGTGGAGCGGCAGGGAGTGTCAGACTTTTACTGACTAAAACCCACCCTTAGTCCTCCTAGTGCCTTACTTCCCAGGGCCGCGGTAACTCTTTCGAACATATTCCGCAACCCTGGCAGGCTCTGGCCCTGGCGGGCATCAACACACCTTCCTTAACTACTAAGCTATTGACCGTAATGATAACCCTTAGTTTTGGTATGATTATCGCGAAACTCTGTACATGGTGCAATATTTGCCATACATTCTTATCAACTCGTGTCGAAACATTCAGAGCAAGATTGTGTGAACATTGGCCGCATACACACGCAATGGTCATTCGAGCATGTGGCACTTCATCAAGACACAGACAAAAGAGAGAAAATTTGGCATGTAAGTTCCTTATAGAGTGTAAGGGAGCTAAGAGAAAATTTCCTAAAACTCCTACGGGAACAGGAAAAAACAAGATATGCGCGTACAAAGTCGCGTGCAAAACCTAGTAAATAATACAAATAAAAAGATCTAGTCCATCGGACATACTAATACGAAAAGTAATACTAAACGTAATTAAATATGATTGTAAATATTGTCTAATCCTAAAATCTTATCTATAATTAATACAGTGCCATCTATTGAAATTATTTTGAACTTATTTATCTAAAACAATGTATATAATCAATACTCAAACAACGCTACCAATAAGTAGGTAAGTAAGATTACAGTGTTATGATTTCTATGCGGTGTAATAAGTAGACAACAGAGGGCGTTATGCTGTATTTTCTATGATCAAAGATGTCATACAACGTAATAAATATTAAGGTTTCAATAACGAACACAAATTCTCAAATACTGCCAAAAAAATATAAAAATGAAAAATCTGGTAAACAAGAGAAAAAGGACTTTGCAACTTTTAATAAAACACAAGAAAACAACATATAAAATCACAATCTTTTATTTCTAAATAAATCTCCCGCTCTTCTAGCGCCAACAATAATGCCTTCCCAAGTCTCATTGCACACTTGTTGAATATATCTAGGAGCCAGATTAAAACCTAAAATAGTATTCGAGAGCCCAGGTAATTCGAAGGTGTAGGATAAAGGTACACCAATCAGATGGGCATAATCTTCAGATGCTCCTGAAGCACGGTAGTTCAACACCAGAGCAGAATTACCAACAACATAAGATCTGAAATTAGGCAAAGATTGCTGGTTGATCGCGGTGGCCATAGCAATGCCCACTGTGTGAAGGCCAAGAGCATTCTGAGATAGGGAACCATCATGACCCCATGGGTATAGAATCATGCTGCCGAAACTGTGCATGGTGATGTATAAGGCCATACGGGCTAAGTGTTCATGTAGGATGTCTCTGACAACCCTGGTTTCGACTTCGGAGAAGGCCCTGGAGCCAGCGTAGGTATCGGAGCAAGCGGTGGCACTAGTCCCGACGGTGTTCCAGAAGAAGTCATAGTTGCGGTTACCGTCGACTCCTGGACAGGTATTGCTGAGGATGCTCTGGTCGGTAGAACGGGTTTTGCGCCAAAAACGGGACTGAAAGCAAAAAAACATGTAGTTTAAAATAAACGTATTCATCATTGGGACAAGTCAGTTTAAAAAACTTTTATGTAGCCTAACAGGGTCTACAATGGTTTGTTAACATCTGGTTTTTACCTTATGGAAACCAATTATATGAATATAATTTGAGTTTCAGAAATCATAAGAATAACCTAACTCAGTCCAAAGTTAAAGCGATTTTGAACAAAATAATTAACGCAACACTTACATTGGTGAAAGTAAATTTATATCCGTCGGGGTTGACAACGGGCAAGAGGATCCAGTCAAACCTTTCCAGAAGGTCACTCTCAGTCAGATCTTCGACCAGCTTATGAATAGCCCAGGTGACGGTGGGGGGAGAGATCCATTCTCTGGCGTGGATGCCTCCGTCGATGAAGATCACGGGTTTGCTCTCATCTTCAAAATTGGTGGTGGAAATCTTGACGTATTTGATGGGACGACCTTGGAAGGAGTTGGCTGCGTTTACGACGGTGGCAACATCAGGGTACTCTCTGCCAATGTAGTCGATGTAATCATTAATCTGAAAATCATAGGTTTTGGCTTAGTTCATAAATAATAGTAGTATATGCAACGATTATATAAAAAGGGTTATTAAAACACGAGTGTGGGTTTACTATATGCCGTTGCATACACTATTTTATCTTAACTCATACATTTGAAATAAAATAAGTGGAAAAATATTTTTATTCCAATATGGCGGATATTCTCATTGAGTATGAATGACTGCGCAGCGCGTGCATCCATAGACAATGATAAAAGCTGGCTGCGAAATTCAAAAATTCAAAATTGATTGACAAATGTTATGATTTCATGAAATACTACATTTGACATCAATTCTAACTGGAAGAGTTGTATTGATTATTGAAGAAAAGTAAAAGTGTTCTATAAAAATTAAAAAGTTATTTTATGATGCAGTTGTTTAAAAATCGAAGGAAAATGTTGAACCGTTATGGTTTTTTTTTAATTTTACCTATCCACGAAAAAAAAGTACGTGTTTATAGATTCGTTTTTGAACTCATATTTGGAATATTACGTTGTGAGTGTAGATGAAGTACTTTAATTAAAACAAAAATAATCCAAACTAATAAAGTGGCAGTTTTTAAAAGAAAATTGTTACCTCTGGAGGTACTGATGCGGTTATAAAAACTGTACGGCTACTTTTTATGCCAAATAAATGAATGATTACTGTGAGATAGGCCGAGTATAAAATAGAAAAAAAACAAGAATTTATTGCAAAATAATGCAGATTCTTTACCAAAGAAGCATATATTGTAGGCATACAAAATATTTGTTGTTTTAAGTATGCGAGAACTCGGGAAAAATAAAGAAATACTATCAATGAAACTAAATAAAACTAATCTAAAATCTCCAAGCAAGACATAACTCTGACAAGATAGCAAGAACCTGAGATACTTTACTTTTATTGATAAAACAGTTTTGGTTTAGATTTCAGTAGCCGTAGCTGATTGAGCAGAGATTAATATTATTTCGAAAAATATTAACGTTCGGGCGCCCAGAATCATGTACTGAATCTATGGATTCAATTGTGCATCGATGTGTCTAACACCCTGTGTAGGTATCCAGGGTACAAAATCTTTATTAATAATGTAGCAGTAACTTACAGCTTCGATTTCTTGATAATTGGTATAAGGCAGCTGACGTTCATCATTCCTTATGGTTGATCTCTTTTGCATCTCGATAAGTACGTCATCATAATCCAATTGACTGAAAAATAATAAATGGTTTTAACGAATTAAAATTAATTTAAGAAGAGATGTATTGTGTAGCTTTATTGTTATAAAACTATGTTAAAAAAAGTTTCATTTGAAAATCTCGATAAATTTTAACTTCCCATGTGATAAATTGCAACAGTAAAAAAGGCCACAGAATATGTATGAAGGCAATAGCAATTAGCGTTCTGTAGTTTCTTAGCCGCGTTGGGGTAAAAACGGTAGCACACACAACAACAACGATAACAGTAATAACTTACGTGCAAGCGAATTTAAGCATAGGGAAAGATTAATTGGGCATCAAAAAATTCGTCAACGTTGCTGTCAATGGGAAAAGTACTCATAACGCCGGCAGCATTGCCACGTTGAATGGCGATACTGATACTTTGACCGACGAAAAGACCAGCCCTCTGTTCATCATCATCATCATCATATCAGCCGAAAGACGTCCACAACTGGCCTCCCCCACGTGTCGCCACCACAACCGGTCTTGTGCGCCTCGCATCCATCGGCTACCAGCGATCCTCACTAGTTACCGATCGGCTGCTGACTGAATTCAGTCGATAAGTACTAACTAAGGCCATCCCGTACACAGTCAAACTCGATCGCGATCCACGGATCTTATCATTAATTTCGATCGTGGATCGCGGTAAGGATTTACAGTGTACGGGTGGCCTTAGAACTTATCAACAAAATTCGGTCAGTAGCCGATCGGTAACTATGTCGAGACTTAACCCGTCCAGGTCATCGGTTCGCCTTGTGGGAGACCTTCCAAAGCTGTGTGCCCTGCCCGCTGCCAATTCAGTTTGGCAATCCTTCGCGCGCCCTCTGTTTACGTAGAGAGTAAACTAATCGTTTATTTAACACGATAAATTGATGAGCATAAACTGAAATATTTACCTTTTGACATCATCAGAATGAATCCTGTAGACGATACCCTCAGTTTCCACATCCTGGATGAAAGCAGTTTGATGTTCAGGTTTTACTAGTAAGACCCCTTCTCGTCCCAAGATCGGATGACTTAAGATATCCAACTCATATTTATCTACCATGGACTCGAAAGCCTTGAAATGGCTGTCGTTGGTAAGTCCAACATAGTAGGATTTCCATCTGTAAATAAAATAAATAATTGTTTTTACCGATTGTGACAAAGAAAACGATGATTGATGTTTACGTGGTAGTTTACCAATGTAATAATACAAAAATTTCTCTAGCCGATTTTTCCTTCAGCAAAACGACCAAATATAACCATGACCTAGCTTCTGACATTTTAATAATAAATATATATGTATAATTAAATTAATAATTATTATTATACTGGTGTATCCACCGCGGCTGCGGAAAACCTCAAGCGGCGTTTTTATGCTATATTTCAGTTTGTTGTAACCTCGTAAGTTTAGTTTATTGCAAAAATAACTAAATTTTTGCTAATTTATTACAATTATTATTATTTAATACTTAAAATATTTAGATTAGAATTAAATTTTAATTTCAAAATGTACTGTTAACATAGTTTTTTATAGTTCATCAAACTCAGTTTTAAGTTGAAAAACAAAAATTTACAAACCCGATATATTCTTCATGTTTGGCGCAAGCCAGAGCGAATAATGCTACCACCACCGATAACTTCATCTTGACCGAATGTCGTATTTTGAGATATCATTGTTTTTATAACAGTGCGCAAAAGATTATCACTTTTATCTATAAGTCAAGACACTATCGGAAACTGGAAGGGCTATAGATAGATTAATATATTATTAGTTAATTCTCTTAATACCCTTTGCCTATGATTTAGTGTGTTCATATGTTTAGGACATTCCATTACTTAATTTTTAATCTTAACTAAATATCTGATTAGCTGAAACTAAATTTGAGTTTATTTTAGTGGCAAATGTAAATTTCATTTAACTTTAGCTGCATGAACTTAAGTGTAGCCGTTATCCCTTGGCTTAATTGTTATGAATTGGAAATGAAACAAGTAAAAAAAAATATTTTGTTGTTTTTTTTTATTAATCGGATTATTTATAGTAGTCACCATCACTATTTGTCAGTAATCAGTCTCATTACAAAACTTAAATATTGAGACTGATTCAAAATCTTTTTTTGTGATGAAAACTTTTCTTCAATTAAACATTAGCCGTTGCGTTTAAGCTATTGTGCAATTTAAGTAAAACATGAAAATCATCGTCTTCCTGCCTTTATCCTATGTTACTTGGGGTCGCCGCAACACGTTTTTTTCTTCCATTAGCTAGCACTAATTCCTTTTTCTTTCATAACCCTCCTCACCCAATCCATCCATCTTTCCTTTGGCCCCCTCCTCCTCCTTCTCTATCCATCCACATTATTCATATTTTTTTTAGTTACTGCGTTTCATGCCATCTCTCCACATACCAAGACGTACGGTTTTTCCGTCACCGGTGCCACTTTTAAACTAGGTACCTCTAATCTACACTAATATTATAAAGAGGAAAGATTTGTTTGTTTGTTTGTTTGTTTGTTTGTTTGTTTGTTTGAAATGAATAGGCTCCGAAACTACTGAACCGATTTGAAAAATTCTTTCACCAGTAGAATTGCACATTATCGATGATGGACATAGGCTATAGAATATTTTCAAAAAAGTTAGGGATCCGTATGAAAACTTCGATAATGTAACCCAAGGAGTGAGAAAAAATCCTTATATCGCGTACGCTGCGGAATCTATTGACAATAGAGCAAAGTGATGTACTACAGTTTTATAGAGGTCATCAATGTCTACAAAAAAGTCCGCGATACCATATGTCTAACTATTATGGTTAAGTCACCATGACCGCTTTTTGTTCAAATTATTCAAGCAAATCCTTGGTGATTTGAAAAAATGGTGTTTTCGGTGTCATGATATCAATCCTTATCCATTTAAATGGTTTGATAATTAAGGTTGATTATTTCCGTGTAAATTACACTTTAAATTATTCAAATCGGACCTTTCGTTCAAAAGTTACGACGGTAATAAACATGCTCGGAGTAAGAAAAATGTCGCGGCTTGAGCGAACTGGGAAGAATCATATCAATGCTTGGTCCGATGAAGTTGAAAATGATTTCGATAAAACAATAAGAATAACAAATGTTTGGATTTTTCACAAATAAACTACATACCTACATAATAAGGGGTGAAGCAGGGGTGATTAAGATTTTCGGGGAGGACATTATTGCTTGCTTTAATTTACGTCGGGATGCTATGAACAAACTAAAAATGGGATTATTGAAACAGATGTACCTAACAATTTTTGCATAATCAACTCCTGACGGGGTGAACGGGGTGAACAGTTGCGCTGAACCTGAGACCATAGAATAAGTAGAAATGGCTAAGTAATAAATGTAAATGAATGAAAATCGTTGTGCTTAATTGTCCAAAACTAACCTTTATAAGGGGGTATAGGGGGCGTTGAAGTTTGTGGAGTACCTACTAAATCCACGCGGACGAAGTCGCGGGCGAAGTGCTAGTGTTCTCATAAAATTCATTCTCGTTACTCCACACATACATCTCAACATTCTCATCTCTTTTCATCCGTCTTTTTCATAGCCCAACATTCTGATCTTTACAGTACGGCAGGTCTTATTACGGACTAACAGCGGTTGATTTTCCCCTTTAACTTGAGAGCGGCATTCATGGGTTACAAGTTGTTCCAGTGACCTGTCGCCATTTCATCCATCCTGAGTTGGTTCGGTGCGTCTCAGTATATATCGCCATCCCCCTGGACAAGCAAATCGGTATAGGCGTTCCGGTGCTCTCACCGGAACGCTTATACCGATCTCTTCCGACTTTCGGTGATCTCTCCAGTTCTATGCCTGTAGCTCTCTATAGGCATAGGACTCGAGAGATCTATATTCTGTTATATATCGGTATTCTGTTTGGTTTTGCGTAATTACAGGCCAACACTCTCCAGTCTTTGCCACCACGTCTCCAATCTACTCTGGACTTTTAGGCCACTTTTTCACATTAATTTTTGGTTTTTACGATAAGTTACCTAACGATCTAATAAATATTATTTTCTACGTAAAATTTATACGTACACTGCGCTACACCTACTAGATATAAACCACTATGTTATTACAGGGGATTGGAACTGTTTCTTCTAAACACAGGTTACCTCGTAACCTATCTAGAATAATAGCACTGCACCCACTAACTAAATCTAGAAACTTTATTATACCAGTGTAACTCTACCTTGCATTGTAATCTAGTCCTAAGTTACTCAATAAATTTATTATTATTATTATTCTCTTTATTACTTTCGGCAACCAGCATAATGTCATCAGAAAACAGCATACACCAGGAAGCCCCTTTCTGGATGTCAGACGTCAGAGCGTCCACAGTCATCAGAAAGAGGTTAGGGCTGAATGCCGACCCTTGGTGCAAACCGACTGCCCCACACTGAACCTGTCAGTGGTGCCCACTGCAGACCGGACTAGGGTACTGCATCGACTGCACATCGCTCGGATCAACTGCACATAGCACTGCACTAGGCACACCTTTCTCCTTAAGGGCCCACAAACCTCACGAGGCACCCGGTCAAACGCCTTTTCGACGTCAACGAACACCATATGCAAGTTTTAATGCACAGCTCTGTATTTCTCGCACAGCTAATCTTTTCATCATTCGATAGAAGCATTTCAGCATCATCCCTCACACATCTTATCCAACTATCATCCTTCGCCTTCGATTCTCTGGCTCTAGCAAGGCGGTACAGATTTTTTTGGCCAGCTGGACTGTCATGACAGCTTGTAAGAGGGCTTCAAACACTGCGTCTTCCGGTACGCCGTTGCCACTCCAGAACCTTTCGATCCTATCGACTATCTGTTCTACGAGCAATGTGCCCTGCCTGCTGGCACTTTAGTTTGGCAATTCTTTGGGTTATGTCGGTACTTCTCGAGATTACCTTTAACATACATACAAACGTTACCATATTAGTTCAATTTTCTTATCCACTTATTTGTGGTGTCATTACAAGTAAGCACTTTTGTGTCCCCACATCACGCGCAGTAGGGCGTCGTCGAACGAAAAGTTGAACCAGCCAATCACTGGATTAACCGGATTATATGTTAGTATCGAAGATTATGTGTAATAAAATAACTAAAATGCCAATCAGCACGTGTCATTAATCGTGATTAATGAGTACATTTGGAGTGTGTAGAACTTGTCAATGAATGAATAGTTATTATTATTATATTAATACATTATTTTTATAAGAATGTTTTGAATAAGGTTTAGTACGCTGGCAGTGGACAGAGATTATACGAATAGCTCGCAGAAAATATGATCAATGAGGCTGTACGTAGGATCCTAGAGAGGGTAGATGCAAAGTTGCAAGTTCTACCATAATTTTTCACCGATTAGTTCCGTGGGAATCCGATGGATTCGAGAAACAATGGATGTTGATGTAGCGATGCTTGGGAGAGACCTACTCACCCAGCATAGCTACATCAACTGCAGAGACTTGGGTGAAGTGATCACGAAGTGTGCTGTCAATCCATATAATCAAGATGGCATGACAGCTCATTTCACCCAAGCCTTCACTACAGAACCGACCGGCTGGTCTGTCTCAGTGGTCAGTGTCAACATAAAGACTTTCCTTGCTTTAACGGCCGAATTTCATCCTTCGGCAAACTTGACTGACCCACTACCATTTCAGCCTACAAAGTCAGTCTTGTTTCTAATTTCAGATATTTTCCAAATAGCTTATGTCCGAATAATTTTTCCTCAAAACGATTCCAGCTTAGCAAGCTTCACAGCAAGTAATTTTGAATATGAGGATCAAATCGACTGCGACTGTCAACTCTTGGAACGGTATGTTACATCTAGACACAGAGTTAAACACTAGACTAAATTGTATTTAAACACAAAGATTCAAGTAGGCGAGCAAAAAACATGCCAAGTTTTTTTAGAGCATTTGAAGAAGGTTAAACATGACAGGAACTATGTATAATAATTCAAGGAACTTCGAAAAAACTTGGTATGGAAGTAGGTTCAGTTAAATCAGACTTGAATAAAGCGAAGTCGTTATTGAGAATTTGTAATTTTTTCAAATAAATTTATGTTTTAGGTGGTTTATTTTACTTTTATAGGTATCGCAAATATCAACAATGTTTCAGTTTACGTTGCTTTAATATTTATTGATGTGTATTTTATGTTACAAACACATTTTTATTGCGAGCCACGGGTTTTACGCTAAAACCTTGGTAAAAGGATTTAAAATAAACTTGTGTACTAAATATTGTAATGTTAAATGTAAAATATTGGTATTTAGATGCATCTAAAATAAATAGTGGGAAAAAGCAAGGACGTGACGACTTGTAATTATTCTAGCCTGCATTTTTTTTTAAATAGATTATAATACTAAAACAACAAACATGTTTTTTTTTTCAGGGAAATTTTTCCACTACGTGACTTTTAATCCCATAATCTTCGAACACACACGTTCATATCGTGGATTAACAATAATTAAAAGGAATTGTTTTATCTAGCACGCTTCGGATTAGCTGGGCCACGATCAACTGTCGATGTTTTTGAAAACTATGACATGGAAAGGCATGTTTCAGATAAGTTCGAAGATAAAGTTTTCCGTAATGGCGTACCTGTATGTTATGACATATGCCAAACACGAAGACTATACTGGGTGAGTCATATTGGTTAAATTAAAATACGTAACACTCTGTAGTCAATGTGGATGAGTCGTAGGTAAAAAAAACAACGGGTTGGACTCCGGGAGTGCCGGCAGAAGTGAAAACTTGAACATTAACGTTGTGCATTTTTAAATATTTTGGAATGGTTAGGGAATAATTTCGCACGAATTGCTTTATTTATCAGTATTATAGTACTATCATTTATGTGGTTAAATACAATATTCATTTATTGCGCTACCGTACATGACAATTCATATTACATATTACATTATCCGTCTTAGGAATTTTCGATCAGGTCACGTGTCCTGACGGTCACGTGACCTGACGCGAGTTTAAAATTTTTTACCCATCCCAAAAAGTGCACAATATATAATACCACTAAAGAAGTTTTCACTTCAAAAAACTTGGATCAGGTGATAAAAATGAATTTAGTCGGTGCTCTGAGTATGACTTCTTTGAAGAAAGTTATTCATCTAAATGGGCAGAAGCAGTTTTTAAAATATAATTTCATTATTTTATTACATTCAACACTACCTTTAAAAAATGTTTGTTTGTGGTTTTGTTGGCCAAATTATTCAAAAGGGGCAGCACAACTTTGAGAAGGAAGCGACCAGAGAAATTCGTTTGGGCTGGGCGGCCGGCATTCGGGAAGCTGCGTGATATCTTTGAATCGTCGAAATCACAATCCCTTAAGACCAGGGTCTATAACCAGTGCGTCCTACCCGTAATGACTTACGGAGCCGAAACGTGGACACTCACCATAGGTCTGGTCCACAAATTCAAGGTTGCTCAGCGTGCAATGGAGAGAGTAATGCTCGGGGTTTCTCTGGTGGATAGAATTCGCAACGAAGTCATTCGCGAGACAACTAAAGTCACCGACATTGCGCGAAGAATCAGCATGCTGAAGTGGAAGTGGGCCGGCCATGTCGTGACAGCACAATTTTTTTTTGTAGATGGAAATCCTACTTTATAAACACGTCTAACACAGAACAGGTGACAAAGCTTAATACTATTCGTACAAAACTGGATCTAGATTTCTTAAGTCCAGCTCACGTGAAGCGGGAAGCAGTGGTCTTGGTAAAACCTGAACAACAGCAAGAATTTATGAAAAGCTTGGACCAGTGGGGGATCAAGTACAGGATTCACGTAGATGACATTAAATCGTAAGTTTTTTTTTAAATTTTACTAGCGACCCGTCGAGGCTTTGCATGGCACAAGACTCAGATCTGTCTCGTTTATCACTCTTTCTATTAGTGAAATTCCTATCAAAATCTGTTGTGTAGTTTAGAAGAAGTAAGTGGAAAAACAGACAGAGGCAGAAAGCGACTTTGTTCTATTGTAATATACAAATATAATAATAATAATAATAATATATTATATTTAAATATAGAAATTCAGACGATTTTTAGGGTTCTGTACCCAAAAGGTAACCAACGGAACCCTATAACTAGGCCTCCGCTGTCCGTCCGTCTGTCTGTCTGTCTGGCAGCGGTGTCTCAAGAACCCTAATAGGTAGACAGTTGAAATTTTCACAGTGTGTATTTCTATTGCCGCTATAGCAACAAATAAATAATAAAAATAGGACGAGTTTTTTTGATTCATCATCTTCCTAGCCCTTTATCAACTATATTGGGGTCAGCTTCTAGTCAAACCGGATTCAGCTGAGTACCAGTATTTCATGTGGTGCAGCTGCTTACCAGACCTCCACAACCTATTAACTGGTTAACACGGCATTTCTTGGCAAGACTGGAGTCAGATTTTCTGGCGTCTGAAAATCCGTAACGACTGCTACAAATGACAGCCGGGACCAACGGCTTAACGTCCTTTTCGAGGCACGGAGGGATCTTGGTATGTTAAGATGGTCACCCATCCACAGACCGACCCCAGCAAGCGTTGCATAATCTTGAAGATCGACCCATGTGGCTGTTATTATGTAGCCAGGAGCTCTTCGATGAGTTCGATTGAATGATAATCAAAATATCATTATTATGTTACTCAATTTTTTTTAAGAGCACTGGATCATGATGACGAATTGAACAAAAATAGGACTAAGAGTATTGCTAGAGACGGAGGTGTTGTTATGTCGTATAATAATTACCAGCGACTGGAAACGGTTAGTGTAGCATAATTTAAATTGTTGTAATGTCAAGAGACTTTATTTTCCGCACTAAGACTACAATTCGGTCCGTTGTGTGTGAAAGTTATCTCTAAAATAGCCAGCCAATCTCCGCCTAGAACCACAGAAGCTTCTTGAAGGTTTCGCAGAGAAACTTCACTTTTCAAATCATTCTCATCTTTTTACAATTTACATGTTTCTTCTTAGAATTGTTTGTTGGCTAAAGATCAAATTTGTATTCAGTTTCCTTCATCGAACACTATTATTTCTAGATCGAGGCCTATATGGCGTATATTGCCGCTGAATACCCAAACACCACCACTTTGGTAACAACTGCAAGAACCTTCGAGGGACGTCCAATACGATACTTGCAAATATCAACCACTAACTTCCAAGACAAGCGCAAACCCGTCATTGTCATAGAAGGGGGTATGCACGCGAGGGAATGGATCGGTCCCCCTGCCGTCACTTTTGCTATCAAGAAGCTTACTGAGGATGTGACAGAACCTGACGTCCTCAATCGCTTTGATTGGGTCCTCATGCCTGTTGCCAACCCTGACGGTTATTATTTCACTTTTAGAGGCGTAAGTAGACTCTTCTTTCTTCTCAGTAAAAGCAGATGACAACTACCGACATCTGTCGATAACATAAGAAATGTGATTCATTTTAATTTCAGAAACGTTTGTGGCGCAAAAACCGCTCCAGAAAACCGCCCAACGATCTTTTCTGCCCTGGAGTGGACGGTAACCGTAACTTTAATATCGCATGGAATACCGTCGACCCTAGTGGTGATCCCTGTTCACCTAATTACCCTGGAACACGACCATTCTCCGAAGTAGAGTCGCAAGCTGTTAGGGACGTACTTAAAGAACATCTTCCTCGCATTGCCATGTTCTTGTCCATGCATAGCTACGGCAGTTTGATTTTGCACCCATGGGCGCATAATACCACTCTTTCTTATAACCATGATGCTCTTAGCTCAGTTGGATTTGCTATTGCCGATGCTTTTACTATATATGGCCCAAAAAACTTCCCTCCTTTCATTGTTGGTTCTACTGCAGAGGTACTATACAAATGTAGTGGTTCTTCTGCAGATTTCGCTCATCACATCGGAGTTCCTCTGTGTTATACCTTTGAATTGCCTGGTTTTAGTCCGGAACTTTTTGCTGGAGGATTCCATATGGAACCTAAACATATTAAAGACGTGTGCCGTGGTACGTGGGCTGGTATCGTTGTTGGTGCTAGAAGAGCTAAGATGTTATTTAAAGTGTTAGTTAATTGATGTTCCTTGATGACTGGGAGTAGTGTACCTAATAAATTATAATTATTTTACATTTGCTTAAAAAAAATATATTCGTTTTTTTTATCCTTTATTTGATATTTTTTGATGAATATGAAATCTAAAAGACCATTCGAAGAAAGTTCTTTCTTCCGTTGATTTAAGGTAAGGTGTCATAAATTCCATTATCTACATTTATACCTGATGGATTAACTATGATTAAAGTATTATTAAAACGAATTACATATATATTATCTCGCACGCTTCTGTTATCAGTAATAGAAGATAAAATGGAGTCGGTATTATCAGCAGTAAGTTATTATAAAAACGGTTTGGGTCACACCCACTAGTTACTCCCATCTGTATCCAAAGATGAAGTTACTTGTGTTTGCGACTGTATTTGTTTTGGCTTATGCCAAACATGAACAATATATCGGGTAAGTATTTTTTTTCTTTTTGTCATTTATTTATTTAGTATTCTAGCGAATTAATTTTAATTGTTTGAAAGCAATACCTCTTAAGGAGTCATTGTACTCATCATTATGAACAACTTTTAATATGGAACCAATAAATTGCAAAAAATAATTGATTGCCATACATTTATGTAAGCATAACTCGACAAAATGTACTGAACAGCTTATTTTTATTTCGCGATTTCGGGGTTGGTCCCATAGTAAAAGTTTTTTATAATGATGAGTAAAATTACACCTTATTGCGTTTATTTTGTTACACGTTGTAGATGTGGCTAAAGGTTTTCGTCAAGTCCCATTTTTAACTGACTTCTAAAAAAGGAGGAGAATAGAATTTCGGAAGTCGGTGTCAAATAACGAAGAAGCAACCAAAAACACCGACTTCCGAAATTAAAGTTATTTTGAACTTTGTTGTTTTTTTTGGGAAGTCAGTTTTTGTTTCGAAAGACAATGTTAACAAAAATCGATCGCATTGTATTGTTTGTTAAGTTAAAATGATCGTAAATATCTCAAAACAAACTATAAAATAGAATTATTACAACTATCTAAAAAATAGATAATGTGTTGGTATATATACTCTTTGTTGTTCTCATTAAAAATGTCCTGAAAATGGAGAAAAGCTGAAATCAAATAAATTAGAAAATTTTATAAAATGATTTCCTTTAAAAAGTTTGCATAATTGTTAAAAAACACCTAAAATTTATTTTAGATGGAAATCCTACTACGTCGGACCTTCGACCGAAGAGCAAGTAAACAGCCTGAATGCTCTTGGTGCTAAGTTGGATCTAGATTTCTTAAGTACAGCCCATGTGCAAAGGGAGGCAGTGGTCTTAGTGCAGCCAGAAAACCAAGAAGAATTTACCAAGTCCTTGGATGATTTGGGTATAACGTATAGGATTCATGCTGATGATATTAAATCGTAAGTGTTTTTTATTTCATTTTCTAATTTATACGAAGTTATTTTTTTATAAATAATCTATGGTAAAATCCAGGTAGGTAATAGGCACATTGTAAGTAATATTTATGGGTACTTAAGAAATTAATTTTTTTAACAGGTTAAATATTAAAAGATATATAATTGCGTTGTTTTTCTTCTTGCTCATTTAAAAAAAATTAACCAGTGGAGGCCAGTTTTTGTTTCCTCAAAATTAGTAAATTTATTGGTAAAACTTTCATCACGACCTTTTGTTCATTAACCCCTCGTATCATGACAAACATTTTAGTTTTTAGGTTTAGTATCATTTGATCAATATTCTACATTATACGAGTAAAAACGATATTTAAGTACTGGTGTGGTTTAGACACTAGTTATTCAGCATTTAAAAAAGTTTTCCTTAACATCCTTTATTATAAATATTTTCGTTTTCAGTGCACTCGACCATGACGATGAGGTCATTCAAGATTGGACCAGGTCCATTGCTAGAAATGGGGCCAAATCTATGCCTTACAATAACTACCAGCGGTTGGCCGTGGTAAGTGTCTTGTACCAGCTTTTATGCAATATTTGTCACAATTAACTATATCTTAACTATCCATCGATCTATCTGGCCTTATTGTCCCACTGCAGGGCAAAGGCGTCCCTCTCCCTTTTCCACACAATTCTGTAATTTGCTACGGCGGGCCAGTCCTTTCGGCAGGAGTCAAGCTCGTCCCGCCATCTTCTTGCTCTACTGCGATATCTTTTGGCATTTAATGGGAGCCATTTAATGGTTCTTTTTGCCCATTTTTTGCATAATCAGCCAAAAATGATTCTTCTACTGGAGCACAGGCCAACTCTCTTTAAAAGGCATCATTGGTAAAATTGTAGGTCTCCAAAGGCTAATATTGATACCTTGCAATTTAATTAAAGTAACAAGAAATGATGTACTGATCAAACAGGTGTTTGCACGCTGTAAGTCCTTTTTTTGCCTGACAAGAAACTTGCATTGTTTACATAGGGATTTACAATTTCATGTCCAGGCAAATACTGTCCATCCCAGGTTGTCTGGATGAGATCGCGGAATGCGATAAGACCGCCCATTGTATGTGTTTTAATTTTACGTTTCCTTTTGTTATTTACGTTTTGGTGTACAATAAAGTGTATAATAAATAAATAAATACAATAAAAAACAGACCACAAATACTCCTCTAACAAATTAACATAAATAAGATATTTTTGCTAATGGTTACTGTATCAGCAAAAAAAAAATACCCATCTTCAAAATAAAATGCCCATTCACTGGCTTCTTTAACAATTCAACTGTCGCAAATAAATTATTGTTCAAGTAATGATCTGTCATGATAAGAAATACTCGATTGGTAAAAATCTCAATGGAAAAATATGTATTATGATAATTGATTGCCACGTAGTAATTAGCTGATTTACTAATCTGTTATAAGCGGACATAAAACTCAATTGAACTTTAAACAGTAAATTGTTCACGCCACCTTAAAGTCACTAGGATTAAAGAATTAAGAAAAACATGATGCAGCTTCTGGATAAACTGAAAATTGCAGTAAAGGAGGGGAGTCAGCCTGAACTGTGTAAAGGCCCAGGAGTGGGACAGTTTAGACTGCCCAAAAAAAACCCATAAAGCCAACCAACCAACGCCCAACGTATGACCAACGTATTGTCAATAAGTAGTAAAATTATGGGTGTAATAGCTACAGTAGGTTAAAGGAAAAGGTGGTACTAGATAAATTAGAACTTGAGACTCGTCACGTTACTAATGAGAATCAGCCATAAATATTATAACAAAACTTTGTTGAGTGACAATGCTCAAATTAATAATTTTTCTAATATTTTTTCATGAAATTTCTTTTGTTTCTAGATCTACGCCTATATGGCAGATATCGCTGCCAGGTTCCCAAACATCGCCACCTTAGTGACACCAGCAAACTCATTTCAAGGACGACCTATCAGATACCTGAGAATCTCAACCACCAACTTCCAAGACAGACGCAAACCAGTCATCTTCATTGATGGCGGTATCCACTCCAGGGAATGGATCTCTCCTCCCACCGTCACTTGGGCTATTAGGAAGTTGACTGAGGATGTCACTGAACGTGACCTTTTGAATAACTATGACTGGATTCTGTTGCCTGTTGTCAACCCTGACGGCTATGAGTTCACTTTTACCAACGTGAGTTTAGACTCTTTCTAACATACATTATGTTATATATCATTATAATGAGAAGATAACTCATAATTATCTTCCCGCCCTTGTCCCACACGTTTTCTCATCTCGTTCTATCCTCTCCTTTCATCTTTCTTTCCTGTAAACCATCTCGCTATCATTCACATCCTTTTTATGACATTCCTCGTTTCATAATATTCATTTTCTTTCTCTCTCTTTCAAGATTCGTATTTAATATTCTTAACTTGTTTAGGCCACGCAAGAGACAAGTGATTAAAATATTTTTCCCTTACAGACTCGTTTCTGGCGCAAGACCCGTTCCACCAACACACACGCCAGCAGTAATCTCTGTCCCGGAGTCGACGGCAATCGCAACTACGACTTTGTCTGGAACAGCGTCGGTACTAGCAACAGTCCCTGTTCCGACATTTACGCTGGAAACCGTGCATTCTCTGAGATTGAGACCCGAGTAGTCCGGGATATACTTCAAGAGCATCTTTCCCGTATGGCACTGTACATCACCATGCATAGCTTCGGCAGTATGATCCTGTACCCATGGGGACACAATGGCGGTCTCTCTCATAACAGCCTCGGCCTTCACACAGTTGGTGTTGCTATGGCCGATGCTATCCGAAGCCATGCCCTATCAAACTTCCCTCGCTACATAGTTGGCAACTCCGCCTTGGTCTTGAACTACAGGGCGTCTGGTGCTTCTGAAGACTACGCTCACTCTATTGGAGTTCCCTTGACCTACACTTTTGAGTTGCCTGGTCTATCTGGTGGTAACCAAGGCTTCAATCTGGATCCTAGGTTCATTGAACAAGTGTGTCGTGAGACTTGGGCTGGTCTTGTTGTAGGCGCCAGAAGAGCTGCGCAGCTAGTTACTAATGAATCGCTATAATGTGTTTAATTTACTACCGAGACTGATATTTTTAAATTAAAGATAAGTTTGATAAATCTGTTGTTTTTTTATGTATAAGTTAATTTTTTTTATGAAAGCTTGAATTGGTTTTTACTTTGGTATTGTGTCCTTATTTTGGTTTTGTTCATCGAATTGTTGAGTTCCTTAAAGTTCTAAGTTTATGGAGGTATGTGGAACAGAGAGTAAAGTTTCGCAAACCTCCATTGAAAAGGGAGGATTCTCTGACCCGGTTGTTGTGGGCAATTGCCCGATTTTTGATATTCGGACTGTTATATAAGTTCAATTTGCAAGGAAAACTTTGATACCGCGATGCAGGATTTTGTTCAGTTAGTTCGCAGCTGACGGGATAGATGGCGTTGCGGTTCTTTTTGTTGCGATGTAGATTTTGCCAAGTTGGTTTTTTGTGGCAGCTTTGATGCCGCTACAAGTTTACTGACAAATCATTGTACTGCCTTTCCTCAAAATACTTACATTCATGGTTCTGATAATAATTTTATTTTGTGTTGACCATTTGATTTCTTGTATGGACATTAAAACAGAGTATGACCTCTGAGCTTGTATCAGTGTTGCATCATCACATCCAATATTGACGGGTAAAAGAGAATCTTTTAACCTATTTGCAAAATAATCATTTACTTCTAGGCAATCTTTAAAAACATACAGTTGCAACTGTAATATGTGAACAAACGACGACATTCTCGACATCCGTTATTATAAGGGAGATAAAAACAATATTCATCGATAACATTCTATCGACACTAGAGCCACCACTAAAGATCCTAGCGAACGCGAATAGAATACTCAGAATTGGAAATTGATCCCGCGTTACTCTAAAACTTCCCCGCCTTCGAGAGCTGTGGTAAAATTCCAATTAAAGCGCGGAGTTTACATGCACGGCGACCTCTTAAGAAATATGCAAATATTCATCATACTTCTGAATACTTAGGACTTTGTAATAGTATTAAGTGGCGGAATATTGATGGACTAATTTTGGGGTGACTGAAGTTAGCGCGTATTATTTTAGAACTTTGGGACTTGAGTTCGTTTAGTTTGTACGCTGGATTTCTGCTGTAAGGCTTTTGTAAACTAGTGGAAGTTATTTTATGTTATTAGAATCGGATTTTGAATTTTGTCGTATTCTTATTTACTATGGAATATTCACCCAACTATTAATTTCTTGAACCCGGTTTAGATTTTCTGATAAGCATTGGGGAATTTCGCCCTTAGACTTATCGTAGGATCAAGTGGCAACAAGAACCATGGAGTCGGGTTCAACTCCACGGGTCTGACAATGTTTTAATTAACGGCTCTGTTTGTATCCTTAAAATATGACATATTAATTATTATGCTAACATGTAGGTAACCTACCGTCTAATTCTCTACGTCTGCAATTTTTTTTATTATTTGATATTGGTTTGCTCTTGACTCCAGTCTAGGTCAGAGGTGAGAGAGAAAAAGTCGACGAAGGAGTGAGTTTTTTTTTAATTGATAGGCACGCGCTTAACCTCTATCTCACCTGATGGTAAGCGATGATGTAGTCGAAGATGGGGCTGAAGCTGGATGGAGATGGAGCTTACCCAGTAAAAGCCTGTTGACTTTGTCTTTGAAGTGATTATTGTTGAATGCGTATTTTACTGTGCGCGTGCTTTGTTGTGCGCATTATAAAAGACGTTTGGAATCGCTTAGTGCGAAATGGTGTAGAAGGGTAAGATGAGGTCGTGGACTTCTTGGTCACATACACCGAAGTACAATCTGTAGAAGACCAAGAAGCAGACAATCTTGCGGCGATGAGCCAAGCTGTGAAGCTTGGCATCCACCAGTTTTACGTCGCCAATGAGCCTCTTAGCTCTGCGTTCCGAGTCAAGCGCAGCAAGTTGGTATTGTTTGTGGGCGACTTAACATTATTCTCTTTACTTATGTATGTATTTACAGTTGTTTCCTTCTCTTTCTTTTTTTGTAACTGTTTTGAGAGATTTTTAATTCTCTTTTCCTTAAAACAAGTAAGCTTAATTAAAGCAATAACTTTGGTGTAAAGACACCCTTATGAGGTGCAAAATTATTCAGCTTTGCAAACCCCATCAAACAAAGTTCAGACGTTTTAGCATAATTTACGCGCAGACAGACAGAAGTTATAAAAGCTTTTGTGTTGTCAGTTTTATTTTGTTTAGGTATATATGCGTTGTTTCAGAACTCAGTGTGGAAATGAACAAGATATTCAGAATAATAGATAGATAAAACATTTATGAGAGAGAATGATATAGATGAAAACGAGATATTTAGAAATAGTCACAAACTTAATTTTATGGGGACACTAGCGGTCTTAAGGATGATTTCCACCAAACGGCTCGTATCGCATCGGATCGGAACAGATTTTATAATCTTGAAGCGACATTAAATCGTGTACACAGTATTGTACTCGATCGGATCCGTTCGCCTGTTGATCCTTTCGGCTACCGTCGCGTGCGCTCAAAGCCGTAGTCGGGCGGCACCACTCATTCTCGAAAGTGCACGCACTGCAGACGTCCCGCAATCATGGATTTAGAAGAAAAAATTGATTTGTTTGGTGCAAAAGCATACGTGTCTTTATGCGATAAATTCGCGGTCACACGTCCACACGATAGGAATGAAACTATTTGACTAGGCGAAGAAACGGATACGCATGCAAGCGACGGTATGGAGCCGATCGTATGCGTCGACATCCTGCCGGACGCGACCGATTATCGCCGCATCCGTTCGTATCCTTTCCGATTCGATGCGATGCGAGCCGTTTGATGGAAACCATCCTTTATCGCTAACTGATAGTACATTAATGAAACTGAAATATATTTGAAAAATATAAATGGATAAGTATAAGTAAGGAGAATAAAAAACGTGAACTTAAAATTTTTAAAGAGTTATTAACAATTTCGAATGTCTACTATGTTTTACGTTTCTCTCTTCAATTTACCAACGTTATTATTCGTTAATAACGTTGCTAAATTGAAGAGTACAACTGTGACGTAGCATGGCAACTGAAGTGACTGGTATTACGTTTAGCCGGGTAACCCTGTCACGTGGTTTTTTGTTTACCTTTAGTTAACTACCTACTCGGATGGAGTATAGATAGCAGGTCCCAGTGTGCGACGTTAAGTATTTATTATTATTTATACAGTTTCCACAGACCAAATCCCTCCCTTCATCAGCCAATCAGAGGGCTCAAACTAACAATATAAACAAACAATGATAATAAGACTTTCGGGAACAGAAATATTCTGCCATTATTATTCTTAGAATGTCCAGGAAATGGTTGAATGGCCCAATCTTTATGGCCATGAATTTAATAAGATTTCGTTGTTTGTTTTATATTTTCGGTATATAATTCTTGATCTCGACTCCAGAAAACAGAACGTTGTTAACGAATAATAACGTTGCTAAATTGAAGAGTACAAATGTAAAGTATCATGACAACTGAATAGACTGGTATTACGTTTAGTCGGTTAACTAAGTCACGTGGTTTTTTTTGTTTACCTTTAGTTATCTACCTACTGGATGGAGTATATATTCAAAGTCGATTCATTTGTTTCAAGACCATTAGATGATACTTTGGAACGTCAACATCACAGTAAAGAAAACATGTATTTAATAAAAATTACAAAGTGACGACGACGGTGTGAAGTGGAAATAATCTTATCTCGACTAGAGATAATGGATAGAGAGATGGAGGAAATAATATTGATGTAATACTGCTTTAAGAGTTGATGGTTTAGGCCCCAGAACTGCAACTGGAAATTACATATAGAGCAAATCATTATTATCATCATCATGTCAGCCGAAAGACGTCCACTGCTGGACATAGGCCTTCCCATATAGGGGGGGTTTGCCATAATCGCCAAGCTAGGCAGGCGGGTTGGCGATCGCAGTGTAGCTGTAGCAATGTACAGAGAATGCTGCTGCCCATTCTCTAGTGAGTCCTTTAGTCACCTCAAAAAACTAAACCAATTTGTATATTCTCTTAAACGTTTAAGAGCGGATTTCACCAATGAAATTGAACGCGATCAATACATCTAAACCGTGTTCAAGGGCTGTCAGTGTAAATATTCCATAGAAAAATAATGACACTGACAGCTCATAAGCTTGGTTTATTCGCTGATCGCGATCAGATTCATTGGTGAAATTGGCCCTTAGACGTACCGCGAGTGAAGCACTTGTTCTTATTGCTTACCACGGATATTATGTTTCCTCTTTGATAAAGTATGGACTGCTACTCTGGGGGAACTCTACAAAAAATGAAACATATAGGGTGCAAAAATAATGCCTAACGACAATCTACAGTATCAGCCCTTATAACATAATGCAGACCACTATTGAAATTGAATAATTCTAACGTACTATTGTACTGTACTACGTAACAGGCCCTTTTGTAACGCAAGCTGGTATTTTTGTCAAACAGTCAACATTTTTCAAAGCATGTGCTACACTCAAAATAAATCCGTCGAGACCCTACATGATTAAAAATGCGCACCCATAAAAGCACATTTTGCCACACACACACACATCACATCAATTCAAATCTACAACAATATACCGAAACAAATTAGTGAGCTCCCTTTAAAATATTTTAAATCAATTGATCATTGTTTTTACATTCTGTAAGAATTTTTTGATAAAAAAGTAACAGACAGATATGGCTACTAATTACATTTATTGTTCCTACTTAAATTAGCATGGTATATCTTTTTTAGTGTCAACTTATATTATCCCACGGGTGGGCAAAGGGTTCCCCTATGGCCTTCCCCTCTTCCCGGTGTGTTACTCATTCTGCCCAATCCGTCATGAACGTCTCCATGTCGTCACGCCAGCGTTTCCTAGGCCTTCCTCGGCGACATCTGGCTTCCACTTCGTAACAACTCTGGCCCATCTATCCTGATGCATCATCTCATCTTATACTAGTTAATATCTGACAGCGACTTCACTAAAAACTCGTACAAAGGCCGCCGCAGTTGTTAATTCCTAAATTAATTTAAGATCTTAGAAGCTCGTTCTTAGAAATTTTGAAGCTTTGAAAGTACAGAAAAGTATCAGCTGCCGTAAGGCATACAATTAGTTTATTGGCTTATAATTTTTTTGTTATTTTTATTTACCGTTTGTGATTTGTGCATAATTATGTGATAAATAAAGAAAACGGGTATTTCTAAACCAATTTGTTGTAAGTTGATGTATGGTTTAAAAAAAGGATTATATTTTTCTACTTCAAAGATCAATTTTCAAAAAAACTTTCTATTTTTAGGTGTACGCCACAGCACAGCACATGTGTCTTTTTTAAATTATATTTTAAAAATGAAAGCTTACAAACAAATATTTTATAGAACATTCGGGGACACACTGGGGCTTTCTGAGTAATGTCTGAGCAACGTTTGTCTGAATGCAACGGGACGCAACATGGCTGACGGTCGCCCTGCTGTGAGACGCTCTCGATGAGAAATTTTAATGAATTTCTACCGTCTTTGGACATATGAAATGATAGAGTTACTGGATGTGACATGACAGAACATTTTGCAAAGAATATGCAGGGTAAGCGACATTTACATTTAAATTAACTTTGAATAGCTTCTGATGACATACGACAGTTTAAAAGCCGCTCGTGGCTAAATATTAACAGCCGAACGGTTCTATCTTAGGATGATATCATCAGACACTCAACTGAACCGAGCGCTCGGCGCATCCTGGACAGTCTCACCTAACACCTTATAAGACTGGCCAATCCTTCCCTTGCGGTGGTAGGGCTAATGCCCGCCTGGTTCGCGACCACCCTCCCACCGGAGTTCGGCGTCAAGCAGCCTGCTGTGTTTCGTCGACGCGTGGGAGTACCAGTGCCTCAGGGCATCTTCTGGGCACGCTCGCTTTCATCATGGACCTCATATATCGCTTTCCATCAGGCGTGATCGAGATCAAGAGCTAGCCCATTCATAAATAATAAAAAATAAAATCTTCACAAGATTGAACCATGCTTGCCGCGGTCAGTCTGTGAATATCGATACTCCTCCGTGCCTCGGAAAGCACGGTTTCCGGCTGTCATTTGTAGAATATTTGTCTGTTGTTCTGGTTAGCCAGAAAACATAACGCCAGTCTTGGCAAGGGGTATCGTGTTATACCTAGATACTGGATAGTGGAAGTCAGGTAGGCAGTCACTTCATGTAAAATACTGGTACTCAGATGCATCTGGTTGAACTGGAGGTCGACATCAAGATAATTTGGAAAAGGCAAGGCAGATGTATTAATTGAAAGACTGATATACAGAAGAACGCGTAGCGGAAGACGCAGCGTTGGAAGGCCTCCCACAAGATTTACCGATGACCTGGGTCTCTGGTCTCTGGTCGCTGGTAGCCGAATGGATGCGAGACGCACAGGACCGGTTGTTGTAGCGACCATTGGGAGAGGCCTATATCCAGCAGTGGACGTCTTTCGGCTGATATGATGATGATGATGATACAGAATAAGAAGAAAGACAATTGTTTATTGTCACAGAACTGGCAAGAACACAGAAAATACAAATGATTAAATAAATTTAAACATCTATCACTTCTAGCAAAACCACTAACTCTTTGCTACCCGTCCTAGGAGAACCAGGTAATTAACTACGGAGGATTTTAATGAAAATTATTATTGGTACCATCTTGCAAACTGTTTGCATTTTATAACGATTCGTTTGAGTAGGTGCGCCTTCATTAACTATCTGTTTTCATAGAAATTGATTGGGGATTTCCTTTGTAATTAATTTTTTGAGTGTGGTTTCTAGTAAAGAACCAGTTTTGTACATTGAAAACATCTTTTGGAGTAGCAATACTTGTGTGAATCCCAACGGTGGCAAAATTGTAGAGTGTGGAAAAAATATCATAGCAAAAAAAATACTATAATTTTGAAATAAAAATTTTTAAAATAGATCCTAGGTATAGCTAGGCGTCCGCGGACTGGAAGAGGAAGTCTCGGTCGTTCGGTAAAACTTTTGATGACGTTGGCACAGAATCGTGGGGATTAGCACACTTAGTTCAGCAGTGGCCGAAGTTGGGCTGATTTATGATAAGTTAACATCATCATCATCTGCCTAGCCTTTTCCCAACCAAATTGGGGTCGGCTCCCAGTTAAACCGGACTTAGCTGAACACCTGTATTTTACGTTGAGGGGCTTCCTACCAGATCTCCACAACCCATTAACTGGGTAACATGGTACATCTTGGTAAGTCTGGTGTCAGATTTTCTAGCTTCTGACATCTACAACGACGCCACGGAGGAGTCTCGATATGTTAAGATGGTCACCCATCCACAGACCAACTTTGACAAGCGTTGCTTTACCTTGAAGATCGTCTCGTGCGGCTGTAATTATTTAGCCACGAGCTCCTCTCACTACTACTACACTCCACTATAAAAATCTATGTCAGTCTTTGGGGACTGCCGATAGAAGTGAAAACTAAGTAATATTGTATTGTCTGTGCATGAGAAGCGTACGGTGACGATGACACGAGTTCCATGATCTTTGTTCACCCAAAAAGTGCTCAACGCGCCTAAAGAAGTTTTCACTTCAAAAACTTCGCCCCAAGCAACGAACAGTGTTTTCCAGTGATTGCCTTGTGCGATAAGACCGCCCACTGTACACTTATTTTTATAAAATGTTTGTCCTGTTCTTGTAATGAGGTGTACAATAAAGTACCTATAAAATAAATAAATGAATAAATTTTAAAAAAGTTTAAGGACAGGCAGAGTCGCGGGCAGAGACAGAATGTCCATATGAATTTAATTTAAGTCTGACAGAATCATATAAACAACACTTGAGTTCATCTGAATAAATATAAATGGAATTATTTTCATTTCGCCATAGCGACCACAGAGTGTGAAAATTATAGAAATACCTGGTTCTTGCCGCATCTTCATAAAAACGACTCTTGAGTCATATTAGTTTCAACCACAGATAGACATAGATAACGCATATTACCATCTGTATAAAAACACAGTGTGGCATTTTTTGACTACCTACTATGACGTCATAGGCACTATTTAGTGATGGGGAAATTAAATCGATTCATAGACGCCGCAATAGCTAGTTCTAATTATAAGTAAAATGTTTCGTTTTTAAACGCATCACTTGAAAACAGCTGGACCGATTTGGTTAACTTTTATTTTAAAAAAAAGACGTGTGGCACTCGGAGACTGCCGCGGTAAAGCTATTGCAATAGCTTAATAATTATGCAAGCAAAACCGCGGGAAAGTAGCAATACTAGAAATAAATAGGGCACCAACCTCAAAAAGTTCAAAAGAGGTCACATTGCATTTGACAGCTCAAAAATGCCACTCGCAACTTATAAAAATAATTTCAAAAAAACAAAACTTTCAAATTAAGAACACAGATCGTCATAGAAACAAAAAGTATCACCGCTGTGCCGGTCGGAGTGGGGGGTGTTAGGTAATTTTCGTTACGGAATTTCTGGATTCGGTCTCCACGCTCAAGGCCCGCGATAGAAGCTATGCAATAGCTCAAAAACTAGTTAAAAATATCTCTAAGTAATGCATATCAGGGTTGAAAAGATTTCTATGTCCAATTCAAAGACTTGATTTGATTGAACTTTGACCTGATCCCGCCATCGCCCTTTTACTACCAGAATACCAGACGTACTGCTGGGTACCATCCGCACTTGGTCGATATCCCGACTAATCGTACTCAGCGCTTCTCCTCCACATTTTATTATGCGCACAGTCAAACTGTGGAACTCTCTGCCAGGGTCTGTGTTCCCTTCCACATTTATAACCTGTCTGCCTTCAAAGCAAGAGTGAACAGGCATTTTCGGGGCTCGTTCACTCTATCATAGACTTCATCCATCGCTTTCCATCAGGCGTGATGGAGGTCAAGAGCAATGTTTCAATAAAAAAAAATCCGGTTCAGAAAAAAATTAAAGAATTGAATGTAAAAAAGTTTCCACAAAATGGTGTTGTTGCAAAGTCTTGCTATTAAAAAAAACAAAGGCGTAATACTTTTCTATATTTTCTCAGCTCTGTGATGGTAACTCAAGCTGCCGACCGCTTAAAGTCATAAAATACCGTAATGCAGTTTAAGTGCACATACAACCCTGTAACACAGGACAGTAAATGGGTTACGGCGCCATTTTCCATACAGTACATGCGTTCAACTTTATTATCGACTCCGCCTCATTCATTGAGAAAGTTTACGATTTTTTCAGGATTTTTGTTAAAGAAAAACGTTAACAGACAGGCTTAGATTAGTCTTAGTATAGTTTTTAGTGGAGGCTATCGTTTTACCCAGTTACTGGGTTGTAAATAATAAATGATATTTATTTTGTAAGTAGGCTAAACATAATACTATTACACGTCAATGTTTTTTGGTCATTTTAAGCTAGATGAGGCGGGTGGTTCTTACCTGACTACCCTGAGAAGAAACACCGAAACAAACTCAGATAGTAAGTAGAGATCAGCGGCCCTACCATGACGTGTTAAAGCGTGAGTAGTTCGAGCGAGAAGGAGGGATGGAGCTATACACCCTATATAGCTCCATCCCTCCTTCCCGCTCGAACGACTCACGCTTTAACACGTCATGGTAGGGCCCCAGATAGGCAGTTGCTCCATGTATAATCCGGTTACTGTATTGTTGTTCTGAGGCTCTAGTCAAATTTCCATTCTATCAGCGAATGCGATGGTCGAAATGCCAAAATATAACGTACCTTTGCCCGTGTCACATTTTCATCGGGTGAATATTGCATTTTGTATGAACCAGCCGATTTATTTTTTGATATGTCAGAGTTAGTCCCTTATTAAAAGTTGTTTATAATCATGAGTACTTTCACCCACTGAAAGGTTGTTGGTGTTTTACAAGTAACCCTGAATAAGTTAATGTTTTTTATAGATAATGGTACGGAACCCTTCGCGCGCGAGTCCGACTCGCACTTGGCCATTTTTTTATTTTTATTCTATTCTCTTCTTGAAATTCTAAATTATTTACCTAAATTAATTCTTATTTCTAATTAACAACTCCAAGTTACTTCTCAGACTACAGCAGTCATAACTTGGAGCTTTTTTTTACCTTCCCCTGAAGTTTAAGCGGAGCGATTATCGACTTGCAAAAGAAAAACCAGGTTATCGGTTCGTTTTGAATAAAACTTTACTTAGAGTGTACTGCAACTTTGTGAAAATATGTATTGTTCGTACTTCGGGAAACTTCGGGTAACTTCGGTAATAAATGCGGGAGTTATATTGAAAAATATAGTTTCTTTTTTTCAATAAGTTTGGGTAGAATAGAGCTTATTGTGGCATTTAAGGGAGGATTAATTTGTATTTTCGAAATATGTATCTAAAGTATGTGATTGGAAAGCCATTCATAGGTTTGTTCCAATCATAAGATTTTAACTGGAATAACTTACTATAGATTATATGGGCATCCAAACGCGCCGTCAGCAACGAGCAGTCAGCAACGGAGACGGGGCCCGCCAGGGCCAGAGCCTGCCAGGGTTGCGGAATATGTTCGAAAGAGTTACCGTGGCCCTGGGAAGAAAGGCACTAGGAGGACTAAGGGTGGGTTTTAGTCAGTAAAAGTCTGACACTCCCTGCCGCTCCACCCAGAGCGGGAGGGGTCATTTGATGATTTCCCATCCTCTAAAAAAAAAAATAGATTATATGGGCATATATTGTGTTAGGTATAGGGCATGCTATTCGGACATCCGTCAAATATAAAATTTGGATATCGTGTTTACGAATCTACTACTTGTAGGTATATTACGATTTATATTGCTACTACTTCTCAGCGCAAAATGTTTCATGACGTGTTGTGTGCCCCATCCTTTAATCAATCATTCACTCAGTTACAATTTAAAAACACTTCTATAAGAATTATTTTTCAATAAATTTAGTTACCCACGCCATCTTTGGGAGTCCGCCATATTGTGTTTTTCTTTTTTTTTAAATATAAATGTTATGGTTTTTCTCCGATATTGCGGTCAAAGGCTTGTGACACAGCAACCTTCTGGACGGAGGATCCTCCCTTTACAATGGAGGTTTTGGAACTCCACCACCTGTGCCGCATATTCTACATACGATCATTATTTTACTTACATTGTTTTCACATAATTTTATATCTATTTCGTTTTTCAGTATTTTTCCGAGGATAGGCGAGAGTCCAATCGGTCGGTAAGATTTAGAATGATGTCACTTAGTTAATCATGCATTGTCATTCAAACCAAACGCGTACCTACATAAACTTAAGCTCAATCGGTTGAGGATTACTGTATTAAAATTCAGTTGTAAGACCCACAAATTCCAACTAAATAGAAAGACAGCTAAAATAAAAACTTGTAGAAAGATGAAACGAGACTGATAGGAATAGGCAGCTATAAAAAAAAAATACAAATAAAACATTTGATACCTGCCCTGTAAAAGATAGATATAGTATATCAGTATTCAAAGGCAGCGAGCGTACGAAAGGAATTTCAATCGGCACCCACCTTATCGAGTGCCGAGTAAAATATATGATTTCCCTTGATTTCAATAGGGACGCAAGTTGCAAGATTTAAGCGATTGTTTGTTGATGTTCTGTTCGGTGTAACGTGTACGAAAGTAAGTCTTTCTGTCTATTTGTTACATCTTCACATCTTTAAGAAACCCTCACGCCCCAGCCGCCGCGGCATAGGGAGACGCACCGGGCGTCGGGAGTCACTGGGCGATTCCCGGCCACCGTAGGTGCGGGTCTGCGGACGGCGAGCGTTGGGTGGCTCGCTGTCCGATTAAAGCCAGACCCAAGCCTACAGCGCGTTGTGTTCCACGCGCGCCTCAAAGAGATGTCAGCATAGGAGTAGGGGCCCGTTAGGGCCAGTGCCTACCAGGGTTGCGGATTTTGTTCGAAAGAGTTACCGCGGCCCTGGAACGTAAAAGGCACTAGGAGGAGCAGCGGTTTTAGTCAGTAGAAGTCTGACACTCCCTGCCGCTCCACCCAGAGTGGGAGGGGTCATTTGATGATTTCCCATCCACAAAAAAAAAAAGGCTCGAATTTAGATGCAACTAGCACACTGGTGACGGAGACAGGTAGTGCCAATTCTGCTGCATTCGCATGCCAGTTGCAATCTGTCAAAAATATATGGAAATTGAGGCTTTTTTGACAGATTGTGACTGAAATGCGAATGAAAAGTTGCTTAAAAAATAGTAGAATTGGCCCTCTGAAAAGTTTTTATATCTATATCGTATAATTTCACGCCAACATAGCCGCTGGCAGAAGCTCGTATATATTTTTTAAAAATGTTTTACTAGCACTTCGTCCGCGACTTCGTCCGCGCGGGTTTAGTAGGTGCGAACTCCACGAACTTTTAACTGCTCCGTTGGTCTCGCGGTCGCAAGCGCACCTTTCTAATTTACTTAAGTCAGCATTCGAACCAAGTTTCAAGCAAATTGGCCCAAGGAATATATAAGATTTAATATCTTAATAAGATTTTTCATACAAACTTCCACCTCCTATTTCTCCCTTTTTGGGGGGAGTTACCTAAAATTTTTTCATAATAGACGCTTGAAATATTCACAGAATATTTAGTTATATATTCACTACTAAAAACGGACGTCTACTCATAATCTACCTCCATGCTAAATTTAATTTTCATGCATCAAGCAGTTTCGAAATTTTGTGTGTAGTGGGTGAATGAATGAAAAATGAAACCTTTCACTTTTATCTAAACAGAAGCAGCTGAATACCAGCATTTTACAAGATAAATGTAACACAAGAATTTGTGCAAGTTAAGAAAATCGCTAGCCGCTCTTATTTCACACCCTACCCTGCCAATTATTAAAGAATTTAAATGACGCCGCTCACTCAAATCTAATTCTCTGTGATCTGCAAAAATCCTCACAGAAATGGGCCTAGCTTTGGAGAACCCACCCCTTAATTGGACTGCTCAAGAAATATTATTTTTGAAAGATATCCTTGGAGGAAGTTGACTGTTTGACTTGGGTCGGGTTTAATTTAAATCGGCCTTCGGGGGCTTTGTTATGTCTTTAATACTTGGAAGTATGACTTTTTAAAAGTATAATGACGGATTCATTTATGTAGGTTTTTAAGAGTTTGGAGTAGTTTTAAATGGGTAAAAGCCACAAAGTATCCACGGGGAAAAATATACGTCGGTAAACATTGTCCCGGTGTGAAACGTATTACATGCCCCATGGCCTATCCGAGTTCCATGTTTCATTTAAATTCGTACAGCTGTCAGCATTTCATACAAATTTTTCAAGACCTTATTTTTCGAAATGAATGAACCGATTTTAGTTAAACTTGGTGTGCATATGATAGATATCCAGGTCTAAATAGTTAGAAGAGACATTTTCGAAAAAGGGTTTAGAGAGGTAGAGAGAGCGATTTTAAGTTTTCTATAGAAAGTGAAAAATCACTATATCTTCCCCCTGAACTCTGTTTCAAAATTGTTGACTATGACAATATGAGATAAACGTGTGCAAACAGTGCCTTGTGTGTGCCCAGTGCGTTTCATACTAAGACAGATTTGCGACCACTTTGTATGGTCATAAATCTTAGTTGCCTTGCATGGTTACAAAACATATTACCTACCTACTAACAAAATTATTCCCAATTGAGTGTTACATCACACTATGTTTCATATAATTTTGTACGAAAGTGCACTCGCGGTCCAACAAACTATGGAACATAATCTGTTTACGAAAGTTTTCGATACAGGATGATATTAGAAACTGCTTTCCTTTTTTTATTTTGCTTTACACCAAAAATGCTAGTTAGGTGTAATCTACTCGATGGTTTTCAGTATGCTGATAGCGTGGTGACCGCGTACCATTAGACTCAGCGTTGGAAGGCCTACCACAAGTTGGACCGATGACCTGGTGAGAGTCGCGGACACTCGCGAGTAGCCGATGGATGCGAGACGCACAGGACCGCTTGTTGTGGGGGAGGCCTATGTACAGCAGTGGACGCCTTTCGGCTGGTATGATGATGATGGTGTCATAAACATTAGGCTTGTTTTTGATCACTATCTATCACTATCAAGACGTACGGCAATGCACTGGTGGACATCCCACCCACACGCACAAAACTTTATGGAAACACATTCATTGTGCGTACAGCTAAGGAGTGGAATTCCCTGCCGGAGTCTGTGTTTCCTGATAGCTACAACCTGGGAGTCTTTATGAGCGTTTAAACTCTACGGCATTTCATACAAACTTTCAAGTCCTTATTTTTCGAAATGTATGAACTGATTTTAATTAAACTTGGTGTGCATACGCTAGACATCCAGGTCTAAATAGTTAATTGAGAAAATTTTCGAAAAATAGTTCTGGCGGAAATACAGAATGATTTTTCACTTTAAGTATATAGAAAACTTAAAATCGCTCCCTCTCTAAATGCTTCTAGAAATGCCATAGGGCGTAAATGCTCTGAAGTCAAGAAAGAATAGGTTACTTCTCGGCAAGCGTACTCCATCTTCGGCCACATCATCGCTTACCATCGTGTGAGATAGTGGCCAAACGCGTGGCTACTAATAGTAAAAAAACTCATCTGATTGTAAGCGACGATGTGGTCAAACATAGAGCCGGCTTGCCGTGTGTAACCGAATCACTCTTCACTTAAATATCCATAAAAGTGTTGCCAATTACTTTCAAAATACACCCTGTATGTTTACACGTGTCACATTGAAAAACTCAACAGCACTGTTCACAATATGTATGCTAATAAACATGTGTACTCAGAGTTGGAAATACACGTGTTGCTGTGGAGTGTCCGGAAAATTATTAATAAATAGTAGTTTATGCAACGACCATATAAAAAGGGTTATTAAAACACGAGTGTGGGTTTATCACACGAGACGTAGCCGAGTGTGATAATAGCATCACACGAGTGTTTTAATACCTAATTATATGCCGTTGCATACACTATTTTATCTTCACTCATACAGTTGAAATAAAATAAATGGAAAAATAGTTTAATCCAATATGGCGGATATTCTCATTGCGTGTTCGAATGACTGCGCAGCGCGCTCAAACATAGACAAAGATAAAAGCTGGCTCATTGACTTAAGTCAATGAGCCCGCGCCAAAAATTAAAAAGAAAAAGAGTGCTATAAAAATTAAAAAGTTATTTTATGATGCAGTTGTTTAAAAATCGAAGGAAAATGTTGAACTGTAATGGTTTTTTTTTAAATTTTACCTATCCACGAAAAAAAAGTATGTGTTTATGCATTCGTTTTTGAACTCATATTTGTTCCATTACGTTGTGAGTGTAGATAAAAACTATTATACTTTCATTTCACTGCTATATTTTATTCGGAGGAATTTATCACGAGGTTGATAAAAAATTGGCTTTAAAATACTGATATTCAGCTGAATCCGTTTTGACTGGAAGTCGATCAAAATATAGTTGGGAAAAGGCTAGGCAGATACTGAGAAAAAATTGGCTTCAGACAAACAGAAAAATATGCTGAAGCTAAGAGAATATAATTATCTTATAGAAAGAAGAAAAACAGATTATTTATTTGACGATAGTCCATGTCACATTTTATATCACAGTCACTTTGTATTTTACGTGTGTACTTGACACACACATAAAATAAAAAGTGACTACATGTTGGCTGCGCTCAAAAGTGTAATTTCAGCAATATTGGCGGACTGATGCTGTCTGACGCTGATCTGACGTGTTTAAAAAGCAAACAAAGTTATGGTTGTATTTGGTTTTTATTGAAATTTAAAAATAAACTACAAGTATAGTTGATCAGAGTATTATTCAATAGATGTTTCTGCTGTCATCTTCGACATGATGTTTTTGGTGGATCCTTTGCTGATGTCTTCAAGTTCTCCATTTAGAGTTCATTTTATCAACAATTGAAAGGGCACGAACTACTCCGCCACAGTTCTTTTCTGATACCATCTGTCTCGCTGTGGTACTGGTAAATATAGCCTAGGTTCGTTTTCTCAGGAATCGCCACCGTTGCAGTGGTATTTGGTGAGTTGTTAGCTGTAGCCTGGTAAGTGATGACTTCTTATTTGCTTTGCTGTGTCCAAGAAGTTCGAATCATTTCCAGAGTGAACTCTCATCGATCAGTTTGGCTACTATTATCATATAAATTTGAAGTAAATTCATGAACGTAAAATATTAACGCTAAAATAAAAAAAGAAATGATTATGAAACAAAATAATGAAAATAAGAAAAAAAACATTATACATAATAGATAAATAGGAAGAACTGTTAAGAATTATGACACTACTGTATAGAAGCCTAGAATATATATAGATAAAGAAATTATAAGACTACCTACTAGCTGAAAATCTGAATATTTCAAGGGAACAAACCACTTCGTCGTGCCAGTGACACGGAGAAGTTCTTATGTTTACCTGGTTAGTTATTTTCTCATTAACAAAATGAGTTCTGGCTACAGTAGTGCTAGAACGTTCTAACACTACTCTATCCAACTCATTTTGTTCTTCGTGAAGAACTTCTTCTTACTAGGAAAATAAGTAAGGTCTGGGGAATCTTGCTCTATGAGATTTTGTATAGAGGCAATTTTTTGAAGTGAAAACTTCTTTAGCGGCGTTGTGCACTTTTTGGGATGGGAAAAAAATGTTAAACTCGCGTCAGGACACGTGACCGTCAGGACATGTGACCTGATCGAAAATTCGTAAGACTGATAATGTAATATGTAATATAAATTGTCATGTTTGTGTACGATAGCTCAATAAATGAATATTGTACATATTTAACCACATAAATTTTAGCACTTTTATACTAATAAATAAAGCAATTCGTGCGAAATTATTCTATAACCATTTCAAAATAGGTACCTAGGTATTAATGTTCAAGTTTTCACTTCTGTTGGCACTCCCGGAGTGCAACCCGTTGTTTTTTTTTATTGCTTTCACATTTATTATGGATCTCCGTTATTAAAATTACTGACAAAAATCTATGGATTTAAACCATAGATTTTTGTGAGTAATTTTACTTAACTAGCATTATATTGCACAGTGAAAATTGTTATTTGATTTCGTATACGGGGTTTTCGAAAAAACATAAGAAATGAAATAAGTAAATAATTAATTAAAGAAATGTAAATAAAATAAATATGAATGGAATGAAATACCTACGGCAATACTTCAAACAGATTGTGGCCTGGTCGCTTTCTCCAGAACAATTCTTTGAACAAACACTGTATCACCAAGATTTTGGTCCTTATCCTTATCGAAGCATGGTCCATTTTCCTTTCGTCCTTTCCCTCGTCCGCGATTCTCCTTATTGCCAGAGCAGCAGGGTTGATTTTCACGGCATTTTTCGCAGTCTGCTTTTCTTGATGGGCGTTCTTCGTGATCGTAAGGGCATGGTCTTCTGTGTTCAAACCGTCCATGATGACCAAAGCCACGCATGTGGCGATCAGCTCCCCAGGGTCCTTCCCAAGGGCCTGTCCATGGAAATTCAGATGGACCACGTCTTCCAAAGCAAGGACGTTCAGATTTGCGCCCAAACCGAGGTCCGGAGTTATGGCAGCTAGGTCCATGACCGTGGAAGTCCTGATGTCTGCCACCGCATCCTCTGAAGCCAGGAGGTCCATGGCGATGTCGTTGCCCTGCTCCATCACTATCACTGTCAGACCCATGATGACCACACTTAGGTCCCCGATGACCGCCTTCGGGAGGTCCACGTCTTCGATGCTCTGGTTCATGGTGATGATGTTCATGTCTTTCTGGACTGTGTTCGAATCTGGGGACAATAGGTCCGAAGGTCCTTGGACCGTGATGACCAGGAAAGTCACCACGGAAAGGACAGCCGAAGGGGCCGCTCATTCCTCCGAATCGAGGTCCAAAATGGCCGCCGAAGAGGTCGCTTTCAAAGTATCCTCTCATGGTTAAGATTTTCGCGAATGAATACCGATGTCGTAGCTTTGAACGAGTTCAATCGAATGACCATCAAATCGACTCGTTGTAGTTTATATGAACGATAGTGGCATAACATTGTGAAATCGACTTCAAGTAGGGCTGTACTGAAATACTGATGAATTTTTTTGTAAAGTACTTGTGTTTCAGATAAATAATGTGCTAATATTTATGAGTCACTGTTTATTCTTTATAAACAGTGACTCATAAATATTAGAATCACATTATGTTCTAGAAAATGCTAAATGTTTGATAAATCTTTTCTGGGTATTTTTAACGGATTTCAAAAAAGGAGGAGGTTCTCAATTCCGTTGTATTTTTTGTGTTTGTTACCTTGTATCTTTTTGTTTCATGTGGAAGGATATACTTCTCGATTGGTCACATTGAAATTTTGTCAAAATCGGTTCAGTAGTTTGGTTTTTAAATCCAAATAGCTGGAAAAGATATGTGGAAATATCATCCATGTATATGAAATTGCGTATTTTGCTTTCCTGTGACTTATCAGTGGTGTTGTTAGGTGTGGGGTACCATAAAAGAGTGAAAAATAAAAAAACATTTTCTTTCTTTTTCTTCTTCTTCTACTTTTTAACAAAAACCGACTTCCCAAAGTCGGTTTTTGTTAAAAAGTAGGTTCCGGAAGTCGGTGTTAAATTATGAAGAAACAACCAAAATCACCGACTTTTTTTGGAAGTCGGTTTTTTTTGAGAAAAAGTTTCGAACGTCTGCTATGTGATCATACCAAATGAAAGAGTTTTAAAATGTATCCATCATTTAAAAAAAAATAGTGATACTATTAGTTTTGTTTTTTTTTTTTAATATTGATAATAGCATTTCTTTCGGAACCGATTTTTATTGAAAGTACGTATAAATAATGTTGTACCTTCTTGTCTTTGATGGTTAGGAGATGATAAGGAGACAGGCAGAGAAGCGGTTGGTTTGCTAAATACCGTCTAGCCTTTCCTCCACTATTTTGGGATCGGCTTCGAGACTAACCGAATGCAGCTGAGTACCAGTATTCCACATGAAGTGACTGTCTATTTGAGCTCGATAACCCTTGGCAAGACTGGAGTAAGATTTCTTGGCTTCTGACTGATTGTAACGACTGTCAAAGATCTACAAATAGCACGGAAGTATCTTGGTACTGTAAGATGGTCACCCATCCACTGACTGGCCTCGACAAGTGTTGCTTAACCTTCAAGATCCACCCGTGTGGCTGTAATTTTTTAACACGGAACTCCTTTCTACACTAACACTGAATAGTACAATATACCTCTACAATCTTTGGGAACCCAGGTTACAGGGCGTTACGTAACGTGTTGTGTTAAAAAAAATACACGTCATTATTTTCTATTGGTTTCCAAAATCGCCAACCCTAGTTAAATTTAACTTCACGACCGTCGTAGTTAACAATATACTGTCCAGTAACCGGAAACCAACCATTTTCACGGGGAATTCTAACCGATTACGTTTTAAGAGGTGATGACGTCACCCAATGGCCAAATGATCGTTATCAAGTTGTGTAGGCATTGTCATTATGAGAAGCACCCAAAGCTACTCCAATGAAGGGCAGATTTTTTAATAGTCAGATCTTTTTCAATTTAACTGAAGAATACATATCTGCTGGCTGTTCAACATTATTGACAGGAACTGAGTCAATAATATGTTTGTTTCAATAATTTTTTATTTTTTTTTATTAGGATATGGGCTTACTCTTGACCTCGATCACGCCTGATGGAAAGCGATGGATGAGGTCTATGATGGAGTGAGCTTGCCCAGAAGATGCCTTAAGGCACTGGTACTCCCACGCGTCGACGAAACACAGCAGGCTGCTTGACGCCGGACTCCGGTGGGAGGGTGGTCGCGAACCAGGCGGGCACTAGCCCTACCACCGCAAGAGAAGGATTGGCCAGTCTTATAAGGTGTTAGGTGAGACTGTCCAGGATGCGCCGAGCGCTCGGTTCACTTGAGTGGCTGATGGAACAAATTGCGCTACACGAGGAGGCTCCTTCATGCATCCCAAAGTGACTTGTTTGGAACTTTTAGTTGTTTTTTACAGTCGGATTTTTTTTTAATATTTTATTTTTATTTTTAGTGAGTTATATTTTCGGAATCACCCCTTGAACCATTTATTTTGATACCTCACTTAATATAGCTCGTCGGCTTTATTTTTTTTTTCTTTTTCACAATAGTCTGACGACATGGTTGGCGCAGTGGTTGAGCAGTTGACTGCTGCGCTGCGTGTCGCGGGTTCGATTCCCGCACGGAACAAATATTTGTATGGTCTACAGATAGTTGTTCCGGGTCTGGCTTTTTGATTGATTTTTTATTTTTTATTTATTCACTTAAGAAATCTTAAAACTAAGTACATTGCCCCACAAAACTGCTTACGCAGTTTAACTGTGAGATCGCTGAGTCTCTTTTACAGTAAAACTAAATATCTATATCTATAACCTATACACATATTCTTAACACCTACACTTACATATGGGATTATAATGACCACCAAAAAATGCTTTGATACCCTTAGTTCTTTTACCAAAAATATATATTTGACACCAGGAAAATGAAGTCTAAAATTACAATAGTACTTGCTATTTTAGTCACGACTGCACCTCAAATTGTATACGAACACTAAATGTAGTAAATGACCACCAAATCCTAGCGAGCAAATCAATGCGCTATTTTTGCCTAAATAAAGTACTGTGATTGCCATAAAATGTTAACAATGATTTGTTTGACATTAGTTTGCTTAAACAGGATAGCAAGATGTAAAAACTTTGATTTTAATTTTACATTAAAATGCTGGCATGACTTTGGCGATCATTTACTACTTTTGGGTTAACAATGATTTATTTGGAGTCATTTTGCTTAAATAGGATAGCGAGACGTTAAAATTATGGTTATACTTTTAAATTAAAATGCGTGTTTCATTTTGGTGATCATTTAGTATTTTTGTCTCCTAAATGTTACTATATCTGGTGGTAAGTTAAACATAAGCCCTTACATATTATCTAACAAATATTTTTTTAGTTTGCGTGCGAATTTTACTTTATTCTCTTCTTGTCTGATGTCAGCAGGCAGAGTGTTCAATAAATAGGGAACGCGTTTTTTTAAAGTTCTGTCGCCATAGTAATTACTGACTCTGGGTACATCGTATTTACCTGCTGTCATCGACCTGGTATTATACTTATTAGAAACCAGTAAGTTACCATCCCGACTGCCATGGCTGTTAACTAATAATAGGTATTTATGTTTAAGGCTAACTGGTAAAATTTTACATATTTTGAATAACCTACTATAGTCTCCTTTGCAACTGTTTTTAGTTTTCTTGTTTACTAATAATTTTAAAAATCTAATTTGAATCGATTCTAGTTTCTGTTCTAGTTGCTGTTTGTGTATGTGAGTTTATATGTTTGTAAACGCACCCACGATACAGGAGAAATTCCTAGTGTGGGGCAACGTTTTTTTTTTTTAAAAAAAAGTCTAAGTCTAGTCTGTTTGTCGCCATATTGTAGTTAAGTAGCACTCGCAAGATTAAGTCAAATCAATTGTCGTAAGAATGATCAAAATCAGCCCACGCGTTTAGTCTCTATAGTGACAAACATACAAACATACGTAAAACAAAAAAAAAACTGTCTACCTAACGGAGGGCATAATTATGTAGTACGTCTTGAGCTGGATGCTCACCATATTTGTACGCCTCCTGTATGTTTGTACCTGTGTTAACAAATAAAAGTGATTTGATTTGATTTGATTTGTAGTTCTGTTCGAGTCTACTGGAGAAAATTACTAAAAATACAGTGTAAGTTTCGACTACACGTAAATAAAAATTCAGACGGCGCCCTTTTTGAAACCGTGCCGTTTACATTATTTGCTGTGGCATGTGCAATGTGCACTAACATGAGACACAATGAGCAGTGAGCAATAAGTTGCGATTAGCTTGGGACAACGAGACACACAGCTGTGTAGTTCATCAAGTCGATTAAAACACAAAATAACACTTTGACACGTCAATCATTTTAAACGATAAAAACTCAAAGATCTCTTTAATTAACAGTCCATTGTATTTGTGTTGGTCAAATGTGAGAACAGTGTAAGTTTATGTTTAGAGGAAAGCACCACTCAGAATTGAGTGAACCTGAAGCAGTGCAAGCATTTGATTTTATCATCACTATATTGCCCTTATTTCATTTTTAAATTTGGTGTCGGTACACCATGTCCTCTGCACTTGTCATCAGAATCAGAATCAGAAATATTTAATTTGAAGTCATCTCAGTAGACTTTAAGTCCATGAGACCCTGTTTAGAAAGACCCCCTGTATTTCTAGACAGAATCTTTCTCAGAGTCTGTGCAACTGTTATTTAGTGTTTTTTTTATATTTTCTTTTACTATTTTTCAAAATTTTAGCCTTGGCAGTTTTGAAGACCCCCACTCTGGGGGTAATTTATCATAAATTTTTCAATGTCGTTTAATATTACGCAAAAAAATAGATATAGATAGAAACAATAAAGTTTTTTGTATTTGTACCCCAAAATCACACCGGTGACCTAAACACAAAAATAAGATTTTTGTGTGTTCATATGTCCAGTAGATTCAGAGTAAATTGTCTGTAACAGACGGACACACGAGTGATTATAAAATGTTCCGTTTTTTCATACGATCTTTCGGAACTCTAAAAACCTAGTATCGTAGGTATACTAGTAAAGGTTTTAGTTTATCATTCCAGTTGTAGCACAACATTGTGCAACTCAATTTTCCATTAAACAGACACAAGAATTTTCTTTTTATTGCAATATCTGAACAAATATTGTGAAATTACACTGAAATTTCCGAGAAATATTATGGGGTCATAATATGGTGAAAATAATGAGAATGATTGCGAAAGTTATCGTTTTCTTTGTTTACAACTAGTTTCACATTTATTAATTAATAATACGTTTCGCCTTTTCCCAAAAATGTCGAGGTCGGCTTCCTTTTTAGGGTTCTGTACCCAAAGGGTAAAAAGGGGACCCTATTACTAAGACTCCGCTGTCCGTCCGTCCGTCCGTCTGTCACCAGGCTATATCTCATGAACCGTGATAGTTAGACAGTTGAAATGACTGATGATGTATTTCTGTTGCCACTATATTAAAAAATACTAAAAAACAGCATAAAATAAATATTTATAGGGGCTCCCATACAACAAACGTGATTTTTTGCCGTTTTTTATAGATAATGGTAAGGAACCTTTTGTGCGCCAGTCCGACTCGCACTTAGCCGGTTTTTTTATAATATACTCTCGTTTGACCATAATCTCACCTGATAGAAAGGGAAGATGGAATACGCTTGCCTGGCTTCTGACAATCAGTAACAACTGCCAAAGATTTATAAAAATTACAGCCGGGACCAATGGCTTAGCGTGCTTTCCGAGGCACGGAGGAGTCTCGATATTATATGATGGCCACCCATCCACAGAACAACCTCAGCAAGCGTTGCTTAACCTCGAAGATCGATTCGTGCGGCTGTTATTATTTAGCCATGATGCATAATTATGAATGAGTACTTAATAGTAATTTACATAGAGTGAACGCCAGTCTGATAAAACCCAGTTACCGAATAATTCTCCTTTGCATGAGTGGTTGTTTTACTTACGGTTTTTATAGAAATTATAATAAACTAGTTCCTGCCACCGGCTTCGCCTGCATGAAACTTGAAAATTATACCGGGATGAAAGTATCCTATGTCCTATTCCGGGTTATGGTCTACTCGTTTGCTAAGTTTCATCAAAATCCCTTCAGCCGTTAAGATGTAAAATGGTAACAGACAGACAGAGTTACGAGTAATTTCATAATAAGTAAAACGAGAGAGAGAGTGTAATAAGTATGGACTGGTACCTGAAAAAAAAACATTTTTAAAAAAAATTGAAACTATCGGTCCCTTAAACGGCTGAACGGATCGTCATGAAATTTGGCAGATATAGCCTGGGATCTTTTTTTTTTTAAATGTGGCATTGACTAGCCTGTGTGGCACTGACTAGCCTGTGTGGTATTGACGAGCCTGTGTGGCGCCAACCAAACTGTATGACATCGAGCGGGCTCGATTCTGCTATTGCAATCGTGTCTCAATGACCGGTCAGTGATCGAATATTTGACAACTTTGACAGTTTTTGTATGGGAAATGTGTCAAAAGTTTGACGTTATACGTCAAAAGTCGATCATTGACCGGTCATTGAGACACGATTGCAATAGCAGAATCGACCCCCAGCTTGGATGCCACTAACAGATACACAACCAAAACCGGGTATTGCTAAATTACCAACAAAATTACGTCAGTGGGTAATCTACCATCTACACATCACCATAACACAGTTTTTCTCTTATCTTTATACGCATAATTATAAAATTTTCCCAAAAAAGTCCTTTTTTGTACAAAATGAGCCTCTGAAGCATCCATTTGAGATAACAGACCTCGGAATATCAAGTGTTTTTGTGCCAGCATAATGTTTAGAATTAATTGCTTTCAAGTAATAACAAGAGGTAATAATTGTTAAGGGGGGTACTTAAGATAAGTATTTGAAATAATATTTAACAGTTTGAGAAGTCTGAAGTATGATAAGTGCGCAGTTGTAGTTTTTGATAATAGTATTAAATTAGTGGAACTTCAGAATGTCTCAGTAGTTAAGTACTTATTAAAGAACTCGATACAGATCTGTTTTCTTATAAAATGGAATATACTTTGAAGTAAACGGGTTAATAGTTTTTTTTAACCGACTCTAAAAAGGAGGAGGTGTATTTTTTTATGTTTGTTCGCGCATAACTCCGTCGCTTGCCAACCGATTTTTTGTTGAAAAGGGTATACTTCCCAAATGGTCCCATGAAAATTTTATCAAAATCGTTTCAGTGGTTTGGTTTTTAAATCCAAATAGCTGGAAAAAATATATGGAAAAATCATCCATGTATACGAAATTGCGTATTTTTGTTTTCCTGTGACTTTCCAGTGGTGTTGTTAGGTGTCATGGGGGGTACCACTAAAAAGTGAAAAATAAAAAACTTTTTAACAAAAAAGAAACCGACTTTCAAAAAAAAACACTACATAGTACATACGTACTTTAATATTTCGGAAGTCGGTGTGAAATAACGAAGAAGAACGTTAAAAAGTTTTTTTTAAATATGAGTTCAGCTTGTCATTGTTACGTATGACCACTACAGGCAAAACATTTTTTTTTCCGAATAAATACAAAGTAACAACTTTGGACCGACCGACTTAATTTACTCCCGTCATGCCATTCATGTTAGGTTCCTTTAAACCCTGCAGACATTAAATAAGAGCCCCGCGCAGCGCACACGGTTACCTTATTCTATGAATGGCCTAAGCATCTGGCCAGCCCGTTAGTTACATTTTGTAATAAACGCATTGGCTAGATGTAATTTAGGCTGCTGATTAAATGGCACCGGCACTGTTCAATGCAAAGGCTAGGATGCTAATTAAACGGCTGATAAAGCCAGTTGGCTGCGACACCTTTAAGTGCCTTGGTACTAAAAGGGCTGATTCTCGTACTTAAAAAAAATATTTAAATTCTGGTCGCAATATGTTATATTGTGACCAGAATTCGAATGCACAAATTTTTGACATTGATTGTCGCTTCAAAAAGAAGCGACAATCAATGTCAAAAATTTGTCAAAATGTAGGGGAATTAGAAATGTCTTGTCAGTTTGCAAAAGCGATGGTTCCGAATTGCCCCACAATACAAAATTTGAGATTGTTCTCCAAACTTCACGGCCGTGTGTATTAAACGGTACGTGGGTTGAAGCGCATTTCACGGTATGTGGTCACAGGACGTACTGGACGCGTAATTTAATGCTCGCGCGTTTGGCGAGCCAGTGTGTCACTCAAGCTCGCTTGAACCTAACGGAATTTGCGGTAAGTACTGTTTTGTTCAAGTTAAATGATTTCCAGTATTATTTTACTTTAAATGAACTTATGAATGACATAGACATCCTTTCATAGCTACCATAAGGGCATGTTTCACGACATCTGAACAGCAACTAGTTACCGAATAAATTCAATAAAAGAAAAGAATTTCAATGAAATCATTTGCCAAGTAAGTAAACGGGAACTTCATTAAAGGTGGTGTAACACGCCCTAGAGAGCCCATTGTTGGGACACAGACCTCCTTTCTAAAGAGTAAGAATGGGCATCCAGCAGTGAGTCCAGTGCGAATTGGCAGGTGTCACGTCTTCTAATTTTTATATGGCCTACAGATAGTTGTTCCGGGTCTGGCTGTTTGTGTTTGTTTGTAAACGCACCCAAGATACAGGAGATACCTAGTCTGCGGCAACTTTTTAAACAAAGAAGTCTTTTGAAATTACTATCCTATTAATACCTTTACTAGAGCCCGCGTTGCAAACACAACTTAAGATTAAGATAAAAATGGCGTCAGACCATGAAGATTCACCTTTGGGGTGAAATGGAAGAATAACATTGAATATTATTTTAAAACACCTCCGCTCCGTCTCAAGGTGGCTAGTTTACTGAAATAAGATATTATGGGATTTACACATTATAATTATGCATTTAGTTTGATTTCTACCGTAAAGTTTGAAAAAGTTAACAATGATTCCACGACTGTTAAACTATCTTTGGTGATTATACGTCTGTCACAGTCAAATTTCTCCAATCTGCTTGACCGATTCAGTTGAAACTACACGTTATGAACTGACTGGACAGGTGTCCAGTCAGTGCAAGCTATTGTCAGTGGACGAGTAGCTCAACTGAACAATAAGGAGCTCAACATATCTGACCTCCTCAACCCAGTAAATGGGTGACACGATATGCCTTGACAAGACTGGTATCAGATTTTCTGGCTTCTGATTATCCGCAACGACTGTCAAAGATCTTCAAATGACAGCCGGTACCAACGGGCAAACGTGCTTTCCAAGACACGTAATGATTATGCAGCGGCCTTCTTAACAGTTGAGCGGATTTCAGCTGAAAGACGTCCACTGCTGAACGTTAGCTTCCCCAAGTTTCACCACAACAACTGGTCCTATCCATCGGCTACCCGCGACCCACACCAGGTCATCGGTCCATCTTGTGGGAGGCTTTCCAGCGCTGAATTTTCCAGTACGCGGTCGCCACTCCAGAACTTCGGCCCTATCGACCATCCTGTTCTGCGAGCAATGTGCCCTGCCCACTGTCACTTCAGTTTGGCGATCCATCCGATCTTCAGTTTGTTATGTTTATGTAACCATTTGATAAAGAAACTAAATAACCGATCACATAAAAAACCAAAGCCATGTTTTCACTATCACGAAAAGTATCTACATTCACAACCGCCAAAAGGAGGGATAAACTTATTTCTTCCACGACATTTTCGCTAAAAAATCTTTTACCCTATCTCGAAAGGTTGAAAAGGTTATATAAGACCACATGAGATACCTTAATTTCCGTACAAACATGTCTAGGTAACAGCTAGTTCGTCTCGCTGAGTTTATCAGATTTTGCTTCGGTGAATAAATTTAAATATGCTCTGAAAGTTACGCTTGTAGGTCGCGTTTACCGAAACTGCTAATGAGAGTTTGTAAATGAGGTAGGTTGGTATGCTTGCTGTAAATTTTTGTAGCTGTGTAAACAAGGGTGGTATTTTTTTTAAGGATGGGTGATCATTAAATGACTCCTTCCGCATTGGGCGGACTGGAAGGGAGTGTCAGACTCTTATTGACTAAAATCCATCCGTGTTTATTAAAATGCCTTTTGCGTTCCAGGGCCGCGGGGACTCTTTCGAACAAATTTCGCAACAAGGGTGTTACTATTGGGAATGTAATGTAGAGAGGTTGTATCGTTTCATGAAAATAAAAGAGCAAGAATTAACGTAATTTCGACAAAGTTCTTGCAGTCATCTTCGGTGATACCCTTTTAACTCGTCAGTCTTAAAAGCAAGAATGAAATGAACAACCGTGGACCTCATCCAGCGTTTTCTTTGAAACGAGAGCAAAGTCAAACAATACAAATACAAACTGGTAATCATGTTAATGAAGTATAAAAAAGAAAATGGTTCTTTTCAGACAAAAAAGTCCATAGGCAAGGCAAGGTTGTTAGTAACAAGAATTATAATTATTATAGCTAATGTTAGTAATTATCCAGCAGAAACTAGACTCACCGTCTACCCCCTGCACAGTAGGCTCACCGGTCTCGCAACACATGGAGGTCAGTGAACCTAGGTACTGAGCAGAACAGTATCGGTTCTCTCGCCAAACATCCTCAGGACGTTATTCGGGCTCCCCCGTACTCGACTCAAGACAAGCTGATGGACAGTGGGGGCTGCTTAGTAATATAATTATGCCGAATTTATCATCATTTTAAAACAACGTGTAACAGAATAAACGCAATACTGATCATTATGAACCACTTTTACTAAGGGGCCAACATTGAAATCGCAAAAAAAAATCAATTGCTCTAAACATTTATGTGCGCATAACTCGACAAATTGTAGTGAACAGCTGATTTTTTTCGCGATTTCGTGGTTGGTGCCATAAGAGTAAAAGTTGTTCATAATGATGAGAACAATGACGCTATAAGAGGTATGGCCTTTATTCTGTTACATGTTGTAGGTATAGAGAAGATCATAAGTTAGTCAATGCATTATCTGGCCAATTATTATAGAAAAGACTGACTTACTATCTAGAAAATGTGTTGCCAAATATTACGTGAAGATTTTTTAAAGTATTGTGCCTATTTTTAGTCAGATTAACTATTAACTTAAAACTATCGATATCTCGATATCGGGGTCCAAAATGTAAATAAAAAGTGCGTGAGTTTTGTTTGTAACTCCTTCGCGTCTTAACGGCTGAACGGATTTAGAAAAAACTTGGCACACGGATAGACCTGCAAACGGTCATAGGATACTTTTCATACCGGGAATATTTTCCCTTGGTATAATTAGGTATCTACTATCACGTAAGCGAACCTGAGGACAAAACCTAGTATGGTAATAAAAGTCTTAAAGCTAAGTAAGAAACTATAGGAAAACTACCCCTATGTCTTCAATAAAAAAGAAAAGCTAATTAGCTTAAAAGTACCTTGCTGTCTTCTTGAACCAAGTGACTGAAAAAAAGCGACTTCCTGTCGCTTTTTCAGCGAGGATAAACTAGCAGAATGGAGCCATTTTGAAGTCGTTAGAAAATCACCACTTTAAAGTTGCGGCAGTAAGTTTGCGTGAGTAGGGCGACTGTGTTTTATAAGTTTCTAACAGGACTTTATTGTTTTTTAATTAAGGAAATATTATTAATGTTAAAGTGATAGATAATCATCTGCTTGTTGGTCCATTTATTCGGCTTTTGTTAAATAATTAGAGAGAACGACGAAAGATTATATTTATGTTCTGGTTTCACCATCGATAGTGAGCGAGTCCTGTAGCCTTATTGTTTAAAAAGTTTCGGCAAAGGCACTGCAATTCCGTTATTGGTGAAAAAAATTGTGAATGTCATTTTTTGACACATTAAGATGCATTACGCAATTTGGAAGCTCTTATTTTAAAAGATTTGTAGGAAAAGAATCGAAAGAAATCTCAGTAGATTTGTCGAAAAACAGTATAAAATTATGTCGCAAGTTCTCATTTTTTTCAGCACTGATTGCAGGAGGTTCTGAGTGCAACTCATCTTTGAGTATCCACTTATTTCATAACTTTAAATAACTAAATAAACTACTGTCAAGATTATGTCATTTTTATTTTAAATTCTTAACACATGCTATGCGTTTACAGAAAAAAAAACCTGACCTCATGAAAAAAATCTGTACCACAAAGAACAAGTAGTCTAAAATGATACCATAATAACCACTCTTTCTTTCGCTCAACAAAAACTCATCGGACCATACATCACAAAATCCGTGTCAAACACCACACAAATTACTACAAGCCCTGGTCACCCTACAAATCCCGTATCCCTAACTGTAGCGACAACTGGCGGAAATAACGACCTACGTGACTTCTTATTTACATTTATTACACTCGAATTTCAACCTTATTTCTCAAAAGATAGGCTTTAGATTGCTTTTGAGGTCGGTGTGAAATTTTGGGTAAATTTCGTATTTGACTAGGCTTTGTCAGCGACTACGCTTGTTGAAATAGAGAACCGGGTCATGTGTAGTTTTACATAATGGTTTCGAATGAAAATGGAGTTGAGAATATACTGTTATGTATGATGTTTAATGACTATTAAAGACTCGAAAGGAGAGGAAAAGGAGACAGTAATAAATTATTACAGTATGCGGGCATAGACGAGGCTTAAACTTTAGAAATATACTGTGGAAGTCATTGTTGATTCTGGGATTCAGAAGTTGCGGTGGTACGGAACAGTAGTCTACTAAATAGTTTTAAAGTATAATAAAGGAGAAAAGACAACCACTCCCGCCTAAACTACTGTGTCTATAATTTTGAAACTGCAAGCATGTTTCTTATCAATATTAATCTGTATTTCCCCACAACAGTTTAAAGGCCTTCGCTAGGGTTACCCTTGTTTCATCAAAAAGAAATTGACAAATTATAACTTCCCATACAATTTTCCGCATAATTTCATTTGCTAAATTGTTGTAACCTAATGTTTGGCAAGTAAACGTTTGAACAATAGCTTGTTTATCAACTAGCACTTTTACCAATTTTTATGTAGTCAAATATTTCAGTTAGTTTAACATTATTTTACGCAAAATAAACACTTTTAAATTTGCCTAAAAGGCGTAGTAGAGTCCTTGATTATATTCTGCCAAGTAAAAATTTGACCAAATGAAAATGTGCGTACTAAAGTAATTTCAAATATTGCATTGGTATAAAAAGGTTGC